>JAZFAV010000032.1:11620000-12882500 GCA_037954035.1 Rosalia funebris
ACTGGTTAAAGCTCTGGAAGAAATAGTATTTACTCGCCGATTAATAAATCCCTTTACCTGCAATACCCCCAAAGGGTTTTGATCGCCCTCTTGTTCTTTTAAGTGTAGGTACTCTTATGCATCAGGTGTGTACCACCGTTACTGAAGCGCAAGGTGTCCTGACGAAGTTTAAATAAGTTTTCGACAATGCTTTTTACAAGTTGAACACCTGGTGTCTACAGGCCGACAGCTGATCTTATAGAGAACGTTGTCAACAACCCCCATAAATATATCCTATCCAGCAATGGTAGGTAGCCTTTTAAGAAAATATAAAGTTCTGGCCTATTATGGGTTTGCGTTGAAGTTGACATTTTGTAATTGTTATGTAATATCAAGTGTAAAATCGTTAACCACAGTATTCGTTATAAAGTGTGTGAATCATATACAGAAGGTATTTACTGGACTCTCATCTTCATCGTTAGAAAATAAGGTATGAAATATGTATTGCATTGAAATTGATGTATTCAAATGTATTGAAGTATGCTAAAAATAATTTAGGGGAAGAATTAATTTTTTTAATATCTTTTAATAATAAATAAATAGAATATAATTAATATAATAAGACGTTCCAGACACCAAAAATTTTATAATATGAAACTGTAGTGGAAATTAGGAAAACAATTATATTTTTATTTAAATTAATCAGATATTCGGTTTCTCGAAAATCCCTATATATGAGATTAAAAAGAAACGAAGAAACACATTCGAAGCAAGATATATATTTAGTCAATAAAAGTGGAAATGCAAATCTGTATTTTAATTTTTACCCAATATAATTAAATAATTTTATGAAGTTTCAAAAATCAAAAATGTTTCAAGTACGAAAAACTAAATTCTGAAATGTTAGAGGTCAAAATTAAGAATAACTTTTGAAAAATGGTTTATTTGATGAAACGTTCATTTTTACCACTAAATTATTGTTCTTATAAAAGTTAAGTTAACGGCTAATAAGACGACGGCTATAAACCCTAACATTTTTGCGACATGTACGGTATGTCGTAGGGGTAAAATGCAACATACTGCTGTACCAATTACCTGGCATGTCGCGAAAATATCCTTAATGTTACCTTAAAAGTTACAATTTACAAAAACAAAATTTTTAAATTGGGTTTTGTAATACGTTTTTATTTTAATTTTTACAGATTCGGTTTAAATAACTTAAAGGAATCGAGGGGAAATTTAAGGCCATGATCAGGTCTTTCAAAACTATCATATAAGTCTTGGCAACTTTTAGAAAATCCAAGGCAATAAAGAAACCTCGTGGTTAAACAAATCTCGGAATAAACATTGTTACGAGGTATGTTTAGAATTGCAACGTACATTTCACAGCATAAGCTAATTAAAATGAAACGTTATTTGAGCTCGCCTCATGGCGTCTGTATGCATTAAGACATAATTGTATTGGCCCCGATTTGCCGAAGGAGGATTGTTCTGCGACATGCCGCGCATTGCATAACGGTGCATTTCTTCAGCTGGTTCCCACTTAAATGTTGCAAGTGAACCAACGTAAAGCCGTTTTGCAAGCATCCCGGCTGGCTTGGAAATGGCATCATTTGGCGACGGCGATATAATTTAATAGTTCAGGCAATTCGACATGAAACCGAAGATGTGAGTATGATTAACGCGGATGAACAAGTTAAATGACGTTTCTTCGTATCATTCCAACAGTGACACAATGACAAGCTATCTAAATCAGATATTGAGTTTTATGAGTGCAAGCTTTCGAGCTCCACTATACACAGAGTTTGGCATCAACCTAAGAAATCGGTAAAAATCAGGCGTTTTCTTTATTTACGAAAATTTAGGGAAATCTTGGGAATTCGTAAGAGAATCGCTATAAACCCGAAACACAATTCAGCAAATTTTGATGCAATTATAAAATAAAAACTCGATCGTGAATACAGTGACCTTATCGAAACAGAAAGAATAAGTATATAGTTTTCCTATATTATGAACTGTGGTTTAATTTATTTTTAAGAAACTAACCTCTTAAAAAAATTAAACCACGTTTCTCTTGTTTCATTATTGTTGACTACCTGGTGTATCTTATTCTGCATAGTATTTTAATTTGACTGTGCATTTTGTATTCAGGTACTTCGTATTTCTTATTAGTCTACATGTGATGGATACTATTGAGAATGAATGTATCTAATTTTAGAATTACTTATGCTCCTAGTCTTACAAGGATCTTATTCTTTATTGACCATTAGCATAATTAACTTAATATTGTCTATATTTCAGGAGAATATATGGAGAAGGAGAATATATGGTTCTGTAAGGAACATTCATATGAAACTACTTAAATAAAATAAAGCTTCTGGTTAAGATACAGAAACGCCTGTAGTTATAAAACAAAAAATATGCTTTCAGTAAGTTATAAATTTTGATATTTCTGACCTTGAAATACTGGAGAAGTCAGGGACTTTCACATTCAAAATTTAATGGGGATTGACATATTTGTTCATTTGTCAAGTGTGATTCAAGTTCAAGTGTGATTCGCAAAAAAACATCCTCCACAAGGTTTCCATCACTTATGGATTCATGGAATAGACTTTTTGTACCTTTCTTTCCACCAAGATTTTAACCCTAAAATTATATTGACATCAAGTATTCTAAATATGTTGGTGGTATTTAAAACTGGCCACTAGGCTGGTCACATTTTGATAAACATACCCACATCCTGTTAAATACTTTAGCGAAAGACAAAAAGTTAATGAAATTAGTGAAAGATGCAAAGAGGCGAACGCTTTTTCCTAAAATAATAGCCATTGCTTTAGGAAATACAATAGGTTTGTGTTTGATTGTTTTGAATATAAACTGAGCTTTGGAGAGCCCATCTTCTTTTGCAAATTCCGTCAGAAGTTTTTATCCTCATACAATCTTTTCTGAATCTGATCGACAACTCTTAAAACGTTTTATTATCAGAATAACCAATTTTAGTCCCAGTAACAACCACTCAGTTACAATCATATTCTATTATCGAAATGAAATATTGATGAACACGTAAGACAAAAAAATATATACTTGGTATCTTGAAAGTACAAAATATCAGAAAGTAACGTTTGTGTTATTTTTCACTTGAACAATTTTTTTAATTATAGAAGTAAATTTACCACACTTCGTGAATTTGTATTCGCACAGTTCATTTACCGATATTTTATATCTGCATTGAGTCGTTAGCCTTTTAAGAAAATAAAGCTTTATTTATCTTATGGCATAATCTGCTTTATAGAATTTTTATTTTCATTGCGTTATGTGGAATTGTGACATATATTGTACATATACATGTGTGTATTTTAAGTCAAAACCATCATAAATAAAATTATTTTGAAAGATGCGCTTTTGAATGAATAAAAATATAATATTAAATATTATATTTTTATTTTATTTTTAACAAATAGATTTTGTTAAAATGGTTTTATTAACAAATAGATTTGTTAATAAAACCATCTGAGAAATGTGAACGGTTGCTTTCTGACATTCATAGTTATTAACTCAATATATTTTTGTGGTAAAAAATCATATCTACTAGGTTTCTACAACGTTTAATTGCAGTTTAAACTGAACTAAAAATGAAAACCATAAACGTGAGCATTTTTTCTTTATTTCCCGGACTATCGTGAATAAACAAAGACCAAATCAGAAAGGGTGAGTCAGTGGCGTAAGTGGAACAATCATGCTTGCAAGTTCTTTAAGAGCATAACGGTTAAAGTTATGAACGAGGACCCACTTTCGTTGACTGCCGTGAAGTGCTGTTAATTTACAGTCGTTGTAGGAGGGGGTGAGGAAGAGGTGAAAGCAATATTCTCAGACAAGTTTTGGTTGTTCGACTGGGCAAAACTGGAATTGCCTAAATATTGTCCAAACCACATCATGACTCTAGGCGATATCGAAAACGATAATTAATGGAATAATTGTGCATATTATATTGGTTTACATAGAAATGTTTATGTGAAGTAATTATATGTCCTGCAAAACATAAAACTAATGACTAATAGCGTACTTGTGTTAATGCTTTGTTCCTCATCGTACTTACATACGAATTTTAGCTGTCTCCTTCCTATTAATTTGAACTGCGTATTTTACAACGGATATGAACGGTTAGGAAATGAATTTGTGTAATGGTTTATAATTAAAATATGAATATAAGAAGATGGTATCGACTGGCTTATACGACTGTATTTCTATATCATGCCACCTCCAAACGCTATTGCTCACCACGGAGGTCCGACTTGACGTAACGGTTTCATTGTAAGTATTTACATTTGCATTTAATAGGCGAGAGTAGCTCGCTAGGCACTATCGTGAAGGTTGATTAAAATTGCGATAAAAAGGAAATAGAGAGGCCGTATAGAGAACGAACCATAAAAGAATGTGAATCTGTTTGTGAAATGAAAAGTTGGTCAGTGTAACACTTCTTGCCGTGCTCAAATATGTGGAGCAGTCGGCTTTGGATGGAATCGATTTGCAACGGAGATTGGTCGTCGTGTTGCACAATCGATAATGAAAGCTGACGACAGAAATGGGTGGTGAAGTGGAGAGAATAAGATTTTTTTCTGGTAAGGTATGAAAAAATTAGGTTGACTTAAACATGCCCAGAAATACAAACATTGCTTTAGTTGGATTAGCAATATTTTTGTTAATTATTTGTATTTAGAAATACCTATATTGTCAATGTAAATGTTTGTAATATTTTGGATCATTTTGGGGTTATTAGGTAATAGCAATGAATTATGAATATATCTTCACAAAAATATAAAGACTTGTTGAGTTCGCCCATTTAGGTTCGGTTTTTAGTATAAGAGCTCTTTACGTAATTCACAAATATATTATTTCCTGGACTTTGTATTATCAATTTTAATTTGTTTTTAAAATACATTCAAAATATTATTGCAAAATCTTTCGCACACTGAATTGACATAAAAAATACTTTCATTATCAACGTACATACGTATACACATTCTTGAGCTTATATTCTTAGATAACAACGGATGCTGGAATGAGATATTTTTACCATATTAAAATATTAATAAAAATTATTGAATTGTATAGTGCCACGATACGTTTTTTTTTTGTAACCGTGTATTTTTATCGAAGTAAATGGCCTGCATTATTCATACTTGTATTATTTATACTTGCATTATTTATACTTGCATTATTTATACCTGAATTATTTATACTTGCATTATTAATACCTACATTATTAATACCTGCATTATTAATATCTGCATTATTTATACTTGCATTAATATCTGCATTATTTATACCTGCATTAATACCTGCATTAATACCTGCATTATTTATTTGCATTTTATTTTTAATCCTTTAGGGAAGAATTTTAATGTTTATTTTCCAAACTTCTGACAATATTTCGTATTCTACAAAAAAAACTATTTGTTGTCCTATTTAGTTTTCAGCACAATATTGAAATAACCATAAACCACATCTATAATCTGTCAAAATAATAACACCTTGTTTTCTTTTAGAAATTTCAAACATGTCTAATAAGGAATAGTATCTTAAAAGTTCAAGGCAGCCTGTCTAATAGCCGCAAATATTTAAATGGATTTAAAAAAGAAGTTATCTTTTATTTAGAATAATGTTTGAGTAACAGTTTACAATCCATAATTGTATTAGACTAGTTTTCCACACACCAAAGTTAAGTTTTATACGTCACTCAACGCGCGTTTCGCCAACCAAGCTGACATCATCAGAAGACGATTAAAACTAGATCCCGTCAATGGATGATGCCAATTTGGTGGGTCAAAAGAATAATTTTTCAGCGTGTGTGGTAAGCGAGTGTCCAGGTTTTTGTCGTTGCATCGAATGTTCTGGCTCTCCCCCAAACTTGGAAAGTATTTTTCGGTCGACGTCATTTTGCTCGACCATCCATTGTTACAAGGTTAAATAAATTTGCGTAAACCTTGGAAATAAAAATATATATGAAATGCGCCAATAGCAACTCAGTGTTATACCCTAAGCTATCCACAATAAACGTTAAATGTGCGAAACCCACTGACCGAAGTAATATTTTATTCGACGCCTGGTTATTTTCAACCGCTTTTAACTGGATTTTACGAATAGAATGAATGATAATCACAGGTGTATTAACAAGTATTCCAAATATTCCATCTTTCTATGCCGACGCTGCTGGCATATTAGAACAGGCAACAACTTTCCAAGATATTTTTTGTTTTGATTCCAGTTAATATTCGTTCTGTTTGATAGAATTATTATATGACGTGGGTTATAATGAAAAAGTAATGGGAGAATTAGTTGTATTTGCCAAGCATGAATTGCGTCAGCCAGTTGGTATATCCGATATGCTGTTCTTAGAATTTTGCCATGTATGTGTGTCGAATTAGCTATTTGTTGAAACTTCAAGTATTAAAATGATAAGATATCAAGTAATAAACCGGTTTGAATCATAATATGACTTTATACCGCGTCTGTATGTAGAATAGTATTAATGCGTACATGTTCAAAAATAGAAACCATGTGTTCATAATTTTTACAAAATCCACGTCTATTGTTCCCACATAAGAAACTCCGAGGATAACTCTTCATAAAACAATGCCGTTTAATTAATTTTTAGACTGTTAACTAAATCTAATTGTTTATTGGAATTTTGTCTAATAAGCAATTTCACAAGTACCTACTAATCACATGTAATCAGACAATGAATGTACCATCAAGAAAAAATGTAATGTGACACTTTCATACATTGCCCTAAAAATATGCACTAGTGAATACATTTTATGAGTTAATTATGCTCTTTGTCAATAAAGGGTGGTCAATTTAAAATCAAGAGCGTAGTTAGTTTAAAATTAAAATTTAAATCATTAATGTCTATATTGGAAGAGAACGTTTCGAAAGTGTCATTCTTTCAACGAGATATATTTAAAAATGCCTTTCTTTTATGTTTTTTTAAAACATTTTGAGATATTCTATGCAAATTTAGTGAATGATCTTTAGTGAATGTCTTCTCTGTTCAATCTGAAGTGAATCTGAAATATAATCCACAATTTGGAATGTAGCAAATCTAATTTTATGAATCCAGCGTTGCATTTTTAAACTCTACATACATTTATATTTTCATGGATTCCTAAAAAACAGCAACCATAAAAATAAATTATTGATAACAATATAGTTATGGATTTTTCGATATTATTCGATATTTTACCTGCCTTGGTTTGTGATGATAGCGATTAAAACTGAAACGTAAGATTGAAAACTATTTTATTCATTTAAATGATCAATATCTCGATAAACCAAGACAAGTAAAATGTCCACGGTCTAGAAATCGGAAAAATATCTGGACATTTACCAAGACTTTTTTTTATTTCTGTGACGACAGTTCAGTTCCCAACATTATGGGAAAATTCATTTCAGAATTAATAATTAACTTGTTCGTGCAAATTTGTACAGTTGTTTTTCAAAAGTTTAGTTCCTTGGGCGTTTAGGAAGTTCACGGAAAACAAACATCGTCAAATGGTGGCGTGGTCATTAACCCCTTGCATCCGCTGTCTCTCTCTAATATGCTAATTGTTCTGATTCATTCCCGGTTTACGAAGTAAAAATAAAGTGGTTCCCCGTACATCCTTTGTATTCATTGAACGGCTATTAACCTCGGAAGGTTTTTTTTTTTTAACAAAATATCTAATCAATTTTTGCTTATTTCTAAATTGAGTAGGCTTATAACACGCACTTAGAATAGAAACATTGCAGTTTGTGGTGCATTGTATCGGGGTCGATGAGGTTTCAAGGTTGAAATACACGTGGAGTTCTCTCACTTGCTAGCTCGTTCATAGTGTCATTTGACCTTGCTTTATCCGGACGAGGTTATCATTTAAGATACATTTTGATCTTACTTGATCCTTGATGATTTCTTACTGCGATTTTAAAAGGTTGTTGCTATTCGACACTATTATTATATTTAATTTTAAACTACTGGAGTAAAAGACACTACTGTCGTCCGATATTTTTTTAACCTGTGCGTACTTCAGATTTAAGATTTTATTATACTTTTCTTTATAATATTTTAGCAAAGCAAGGTTTTGATTATAAACGTAATTTTTTTTGCCCTTTCGTGTGTATTACGAATATTAACTCGAACTCCCTCATAGCTTACTAGCTCCAAACTATCCTTCTCGATATGGTGTCAATTTTTTTTAGTGCATTCCCTGACCTTTTATGGACCGCCCCGATCTGCCAGACGCATTGCGCCTGATTACATAATTATTTTCACTTTTATATTATGATATATTCTTTTATTATTTAATTTTGGGATCTCTGCACTTACTTATTCTGGCTTTTTATGGTATTATTATTCAAAATTAACACATTTGGTTAAATTTTGGTTTATACTAATGTCATTAACCAACAATGTGACGTTTATTTTTGTTTGGGAACGTGCTAAAGTGATGTTGGTTTATAAATCTTTACGCTTCAAATAGGCAGTTACATATAACTTTTCTTTGTAATTCACGTCCGATATTTTTTATATATAACTCTTTTTTACATGAAAAAAATAGGTGGTTTGTTTTCTGTATTCAAAATATTGTTCAATACTAATTTGTGTTTGTGTTTTGTCCTTAAAACAGAAAGAAACTTGTCAATAGCTGGTTGTTCTGCAAAAATCTTCCAAACTTATTGTTTTACGACATTAAATGAGTTCCTTTATGTAAATTTAATTATGGCGATCAAAAACTATTGTGAAATATTTATTGTTGTACTGTATTAATTAAAATAAGCGTTTAATTAAGTCTCCACCTCATTAAAATCTAAATTGTGTAAGATTTGATTATGCGATCTCTCAGATGTATTGTGCCCGAATGTGTATGGATTCATATTGCGCCCGATGAAACTTGCAGTAAAATGTTTATAAAAAAAATCGTTTTTGAAAAATTTAAGTAATGGAATCTAGGATGAGTTGTAGTGAAATATTCTACTATATACTCTACTATAGTCTCACTACATATTTACATAGTTTGTTACTATTTTAGTAAATTTCTATTAGTATTTTCTTAATGATATTAATGTTGAAATGGAGCTCATCACCGGACAATCGCTATTTGATTGATCGCCAATTCCCTTCAGAGTAATACCAAGATAACGAAACGCTATACAAGTTATTATTATATTAAAAATAAACGGAATTACCACAAGAATTTAAAAATATAGACAATCGCTTATAATGTAAGAATATATTCTGCCAAACTGTCTATACATATTAAGTTATCAAAAATAGTTCCTGTTTACTTTATTTAAATGCTTATTTTGTTAATATCCCCAGCAGTAATTTTGTACTTACTTACGTACCAACTACTGCCATTGAAACTTGAAAGTAATTGTTACTATATAGCTACGTGCACGGGAACACGTGCTTGCATCATGTTAAGACTATTTCACTACGATATAATTTTTATCAGTACCAATATAATGTTATGTATAATCTGTATCTGTATCAGTCTCTTAAGTATTAGTGTAGGTGATTTATTTAACTCAATTTCAAATTGACTATCGATTAATTAATCAAGCAGCATATAACATAATGTATTACATAAGATACTTAGTATAAGCACGTATTAATAAATTGCTGTGATTAAATTTAACTATGTATGTAATATATAGTTTATTTTTTAGAGTTAAGTGTAGGAGTATGTAATGGCTAAGATACACCCTTTCTATTAGGGCAAGGATAATTGTCTTTTTCTGATTCCTAATTCAATAAAGATGTATTATTATTATTATTATATGAATATTGATTATTCCAGCGTTGTCGATGTTCAAAAATTAAAACCCTCACAATTCTTCTGTGAAATATGACGGTAGATGAAAAAAAAAAAAACGAAGTGCTCATTTAATACAATAAGTATTTAAACAAAAAATTGTTTCTCAAAAATCAAGAAAATGCAAAAATACAACATGAAAAACAAAAACAATAAAGCATGAAAATACATGAAACTTAAGGAAACGATATTTCAAATATTGCTATTAATTAAATAAGTATGATTGCGCATTATTTTCGCACTAAATACGTAATATTAATTTTAACAGTTATCAGAACATTTCATTTAACATAATGGCGTCCAATGTTTTGTATATAAATATGGCGTATATTTAAAAAGTGACTAGTTATTTCGTAGTTATTTGGTGCGCAGTGGTTAGTGAAAATTCCTTTTATGTAATTTTGATTCTAAAACTATTACTGCACAGTTAATAACTACAAAGGAATTACTTTAATATTCTAAAATATATAAAGTGACAAATACGTAAACCCCACACCATTATTGTAATAAACTACCTAAAAACTGTACCTATTATTGTAATAAACTTCATTGTTCTAAAAACTTTAAAGTTATCTGACTTGGTGACGTTATACCGTTTAATATATTTCAAATGTTACTTAGAAGGAATACAACTATATGGTTCTAATATTCAGTGGGAAGAACTATATAACAACTAAAATGTTTTTATTGAAAACAATTTTAACTGTAATGTCGTATATTTAGTGTAAATCACGTAATAACTATCCACTGGTAGTTGTGGTCTCAGTTGGAACAATGTAGATGCTGCTGGGGATGATTGCATTATTTTATTACATTTCTCTCGTTTTGTTTCAGACCGATCATCCATCCAAGTTAACGTCGTGACAGAGTATCCACTTCGACTACTTGTTCTTGAATTCATTCAGTACAACTGCACACATAAAAAATCCTTTTGAGTGGCGTCTTTCAAACATCTGCTACGCCATGGAGCGTGAATCTAACCCCATGCAGGCCTTATGCCGATCAGGATGTGGTTTCTACGGCAGCCCCGCCACAGATGGTTTATGTTCGCTTTGCTACAAGGTAAATAACGAACTTTAGTGAAATACATAATATAATACTTTAAGGTTAAGGAAACGGTTGAGGTAATTGCTGTTATAAGGTCTATAGTACATTGTCATAAGCTATGTTCAATGTTAAGCAAACTGGTCTTTTTTTCGAATAATTAACTAATTTATTCACTCATTGTAACATGTTAATGTATGTAACGTTTAAGGAGCTACGTTGACAAGTGTCTTACTAACGTTTTTAAACAGAATAGAGAACATGAAAATATAACATGAAATAATATATTTCATATATATGTATTTAGTAATTAAACCCAATATACTAGTGATGCTATTATTATTATTAAAATAACGCTATAATTTGTACCATAAACAAATTGTTTGATACTTTCAGACGTCATATGGGTTTGTTATAATTTTCTGTTATGACATATAAAATAAATAAATCTATTAAATAACCATGTAACAATCCATAACCATGTACCTAAGCTAGACTCTAAATTATTTATTATACTAGACGCATAAATCTCATTAAGTTGTAGACAATTAGCAATCCATCTAGTGCGTCATCGGATTGTCTGATGTTTTGATTGAGTAAACATAACTATCAATTGTCATTTATTTTGTAAACATCTAACGACAATACATTTAATGTTATTTCTGGTACTCGGATCTGGTTTGATGATAATTTGTTGTTTGCCTCGAAATATTTATAGAACAAAGGGCAAGTACCAATGGTATCGCCATGGCAGTGCCTACTAGGTTTGTAGTTGGCTGTTTGGATTAAGAAAATGTGTATATTTTCGATGTTTAACTTATTCTAAAATATAGGCAATAACGGATTCATTTTAGAGTTAATTATGCTCTTGGTCTTACATTGGCCAGATCTTCTGTTGACCAAGAGCATAATTAACTCTCTAATTAGTTATTTATTGTGAGTTACATTTGTGAGGATTCATAAGTAAGTGTATTTGGTTTTAATGGAATGAAATTTGAGCCGAAATAAGTACCAGTAAATGGATAACAAGTAAATAAGTAAGGGTATTAGGTTTTTAAAATGTATCTACATAGTTCAATGATATTTTATAGTCAATCATCTGAAGAGTATTTGTTTAGTGATAAACAACCCTAACAATGGCTTGTGTATATAATTTTTCATTGTTGATTAAGGACGTTTTGTAAACAGCACTTTAACTGTTCTATAAAATAAAATGTACTCGTATATACGAATAATACAATTTGGTGAATCACAGTTTCTTCAGGAATATTTAGTTGACTGTGGGCGTTATTTTAATAATCCTACATAGATGATATTGTTTCTACTCGGTATACTTGATATCTTTGATACGATAAAAATTTCGTACATGTTAAGAAATACGTTAAAATAACTTAAAATTTCTATGAAATTATTTACCTAATTAGCATTTTATTTTCTACTTAATTATGT
This sequence comes from Rosalia funebris, assembly GCA_037954035.1. Lineage (NCBI taxonomy): Eukaryota > Metazoa > Arthropoda > Insecta > Coleoptera > Cerambycidae > Rosalia > Rosalia funebris. Next base: position 11,632,324 of record JAZFAV010000032.1, read on the forward strand.
CGGCATCAAGGGTTCGTATTGTACATTAATAAAGAAAAATATAATAGTTTATATAATTGAATAATCCATTATATTTATATTATTTTGCCACGTACAAATACACATCTTATTATTCTAATATCGAACTTATGATATTTATGCTATCACCGTCCAAAACTAGAAAAAAACGTTGCTCCGATTTCTATGACATCCCTTCTGCATTTTGATATATTTTGATATTTTCCTTTTCAGGAAAACCTCAAGAAAAAACAACAGCTACCCACCACCCCCACAAGTCTGAGTGCGTTTAGGGATACGACGACGGCACATCCCACAATTAGTCATCTTCCATCCTCACCTGTCACCGATCTTCCTGTTGACGTAAGTCAACAAATAATTTCCGTACTAAATTTAAAATTCGCGATTGATGGCATTATTTCATTGCATTAGTCGTTTGTGGATTTCGTGGAATGTGATATACAATATTAATGACCGTCTGGAATCTATTGATTTGATTGACATTATATATCAAGGCCATTCGTCTTTATGAGTACATTCATAAAATACCGCAAATATTTAATATTTAGCTTAATTTTTGGACATTATATTTTAAAATACGCGTTTTAAATATAGCACTTTAATACTAAACACTAATTTAATTAACTGTTCACAAGTTGAATCTAACTAGATGTAAAACCTTAAATTCTTCCTCAAAATTGCCACTGTTCATCAGTACTAACTAAACTACTAAAACAACATCAAATATAGCTTTTGATTTTTCTTAAATTTTTGGCTTGAATGATAATAATTCTGAGGGTAATTGAATAGTTCCCTAAGCGTTTTAGCAGTGGCAGGTTAAGCCCGTCGGAGGCCCGGGGCGTCAAAACTAAATGGCCCCTCTGATCTCTGCTTAGAAATTGATGTATTTGTAGTGTATATTTTGTAAATATGAACAGGCCTGATAATAGGTAAGTAGGTATCTACCTACGTTTATATTTTGCATACGTACAGGGCATTCAACTTTAAACTGCCTCTTACTTATTGAACATATTTTGGTGTTGTTTGGAGTTTGAAAGGACTTCTCGAAATTTGGAGGCCCTCCCAGGAGCAGAGCTCGGGGCGGGTTGCCACTGCGTTTTAGTAATGTTTTCTCGGCTCATGATAATAAACCGATGCGATGTCAATATCTCGATGGAAATGAACGTCGTCTAACCCGATTTATTCGATAAATATTACCTATAGTATGACTGCAATGGGGATTAGTAAAACTTACATTTTCCTGAAATATTAAAATTTTCTACATCTAATTTTTTTTAATTCTGTCAACCGCTTGTTTAATGAGTGAAAAATGGAACAGAAAGAGACTAGCCCGATGCGCAATCTCATGGCTTCAGCTGTTTCATGTCACATTTGAAAAAAGGGAATCGGCTATTGTAAAAAAAAGCTTAATGTTTGTTTCATCAGGTTGTAAATTATTGTCGATGTAAGGATTTGTGTTATGGAATAATGCCAATCCAAGGGAGCATGAAGAACATCAGATATACTATAGACGTTATGATTTCTATGACAATCATTTTTTTCTCATGCTTAATATCTGTGGTGATTACATTAAAAATGATTATTTCGGGGGTACATTTCTGTCAGATAGTTATAAAAGCAAATGTTTTACTATAATATTTGTTCTATGCCTAGAATACAAAATGTACAAATGTTAAATTCATTCAGATTAAATGAATGTGATATATATGAATAGCAGATCATGATACATGTATATATACGATTTGTAGGTGTTTATCAGAATTCTTGAGGGTAGTACCTTTTCATTTATTGTATTAATGAATATTTCAGTTGTGATTATCTTTATCAAAATGTAAGTTCTTTATTTTGAAACTTTGTTACTAGTTCCAGGCGTGGTCTGGAGGTTCACGTATTGTTGTTCTAATTATTAATTGACCCAAAGTACTACTATTTGTCAAAGGGAAAAAAATTCTACCTGCGTAGAATTAACTGTCTAAATATATTTGATAGGATTCAATTTACACTCTTATTCCGCAAAACATTCTACTACATACGCAACTTTCCTTATATACATTTTATGCTGCGTCAGATTTTGATAAAATTAATAAAACGTATTGCATTTCGATTTCTTTCATTCCCATAGTAATCAAGAACCAGTCATCATTGTCATATCAATCATGTAATCGTCCGTCAAGGAAACGGCGTCTAACAATGCGAACCTTGACACATCACCTCAAAATTCATAGTCTAATGTCATCATCTGATCATAAAATAAAAGAATTATCATCATCCACCACATTCATCGCCGAAGAAGGAGAGGACAATCATTTACTATCCTCCGGGGGCAACGTCGCTTCCGATAACGATGGCGGCGATGTCGCCCCACCTTCTAGTTGTATCTTCAATAATGATAACTTAACCGCCAACGAAAGGGAACAGCAGGTGGCATATTGATGTTGGCGTTTTTTGTTTATAATTTTTTTTTATTATCATCCCATAGGCTCCAGAGGAATGCTCGAGTCAAGCGCAAGCACAGGCACAGGCAGCCAGCGTTGCGCAAAATATCGCTGCAGCTGCCGCTGCCGCCGCGTCCGCCGACGCGGACTCGGGGAGCGACGACAAAGATGGCGACAAGGACGCCAAGAAGAAGAAGAACCGTTGTGCCACCTGCCGCAAGAAGGTTGGGTTAACAGGTACGTTAAAAATACGTTTTATATATAAATGGAATTCAGCTTGAAATGTTTTTATGGCGGCTTAACGTATTTATTTTAATTAAAATATGGACATTGGACAGTTCTAACTGTGTATAGTATGTCATTATTTAGATATATTCCATAAACGGTGTCCAGTGTTCAATTAATGTCTTTGAAAATTTAAAAGGTTTTTGTTATAGGACTTTATGGTCCACATATATAATAGAGCCAGAATTTTATAAAAAAGAGTGCGAAATTCCTGTTTTTTTTTTTTTAAATAATAGGTGTAAAAATATTAAAGAATAACACAGGTTTAAGTAACAAGTTTACAAATATAATGTAAGCAGGCAGATGTTTTTCATTCAAATTGAATATAAAAATTAAAATAAATATTTAATCTACACAAGAACGCATTTAAGCTATTTAAAATTGTTGTTTGTATGTACGTTTTTAAAGGATTTTAAATGTTTTGAATGCTTGTTTTATTACGCTGAGGATATACCAGGTATGTAAATACGAAACAGGATTTTTTGTGTGGAAAATACACGTTTATTGTATGAAAATGATAAGAAAATATTTTATCGAAGTATTGCCCATTGTAATATTCGTACGTAAAATTGGTCAAATATAAAAAATAGCATTTATAGTTGCTAACACTATTGTAGCAAACTTCAAGCTTCTATACCAAAATAATTTATTTTTATACTGTCGAATATTAAAGAATTAAAATTCTGATGTTCAAAATCAGATGTCAAAATGTCAAATGTATTATATTATGATTTAAAAATGTTATAATTTCAGGTGTTAAACGATGTCGTTATATAACAATACTGGCTTATAATTTATTTAATAATTTACTGCAATATTTAGATAGTTTGATACTATATACTTATACTAATATTTTCTTTTATAATACATGTTTTAATAATAGAATCTACAAATATTTATTACTTTTATATTTTACTGAAACAAAAAATCTATCCCCAATGATGAGAACAAAATCGCTAGGGGTTGACTATGGGGTAGGTGTTAGCCAACACAGCATTTTTGCTGTGTCGTCCTCATAGTTGTGTGGCCCAATGTGCGTAGATTATGAGAGCTGAGGGGATGGAAATATCAAAAGTATTTTATAAAATATTAGAAAATATTTTTGCTCATATTGATATTGTGCGTATAAAAATGCTTTTTTAGTATCATAAAAAATAGTATCTAGTATCATGCATAAAAATCAAATTAGTAAACAAAATAACGATAGATAATATATATAATACTTACAGAGGTTACTTATACTGCAAGCTACCACTCCAATATTTTATTTTTGAATTGCCTATTTTACTACTACTACTGCCTATTTAAAGACATCCAGCCTACTGATGTAGCAATCGAACCCATGCCCCAATTGCACGGAGCCGGTCTATTACTTCTTTATATTTCTTGTCTGATTTTTAAAATACGCTGTTGTATTTAAGAAAACTAATGCTTAATATTGATAATAGAAAAATAAATATAAATATCAGGTTTTATATAATATTTGTAGAGCATTGATGTTGATTTCTTTTGAACTGTCAAGACGTACTTAAGGTTATTTTGCAGTTGTTTTTAATAAAACAACCTGTATAATAACAGGTAGTATAAATGTAAACAGGTGACTATTAGGTAATTTTAAATATTTTTATGTAATATAAAGTTGAATTTAAATTTAGTTGTATTTAATATTAAACATTTTTGCTATAACTCCTTTAGAGTGAAGTCCAACACCTCAATGAATTTCATTTAACCATTTTCAGTGATAAAACCGATAAATTTATTCTTGTGATTAGTAAAAATTTACTTATGATAGGCTACATTTTATCATAATAATTATAGGTAGCTGTGTTTACCAAGAGATTTTGTTTTTTTTTTTATGAAGATCCCTATTTGTTCCACATATTCAAGTATGTCAGAATTTTGATTAATAACATTAACGCCTCTGATAAGATATATTGGAAACAAGTGTGTTGTTTTCCTAAATCATAATTTACAAGTAATTGAAACATGATTTTGGCATTTAGAATGATCTTTTATCTGATATAATAATAAATTTTGGTACCGTCAACAAAATAATTTATTTTGCACTACATTTCACATCAGTCACCAACATTTCATATACCATATATTAACAAACGTATGACTAGACTTTATACCGTTTTTAGATACTGGATTTATTGCTTGTTGAAGAATTATGTCAGATTGTCAAATACCTGAGTGTAATATACAATTTATTATCATACAATAGATCATTAAATGGAATTTTTGATAAAAAGTCCAATTTATCAGTACAGTTTCTTTTGTGATTCATAAATTATCATGACTTTTTTTTAAATAAAAATGATAAAACATAAATAATATCCTCCACTTAGCAAAAACATTGTGTGTAACAGACACTCCGTTTGTCACAGCCATTAAATTAATTTAAAAATCAACAATTCCAGGCTGTACAATAAAATTTAACGAATCGCAAACACGAGACACGTACCCGCTGGGACCGCACAGTGACAGCACAAGTCACTGTTTAGTTTAAGGCAAACGTGAAACTACTTTATTATGGTGCTACAAATTTCGTTGCTCTTTTATCTGAGGAAATGTTAGATAATTATATTTTGCAATCCAGCGGTCTGTTAAACCAATATAAGAAGGCTAGCCTCTTCTTAATCCCTCATTGCTTACTGTTGGTCCTAGATGTACTAGACAAGCGGAATACAGATATCAGTTTAAAATGTAGTGCAATATTTAAATGCATACTACTGAATCTTTTGTTGTTCTCTTTGTACCAGATTAAAATAGTGTGGTATTTTATTAATACGATATTAAATAGTGGATGGCAATTATGAATATTGAGCTAACGATTGTGAGGAATTACATTATTTACAGCAATAAACCAACCAAAAATAATTACTCTGATTTGTGTCTGTTATTGATGAAGTGATGCCTCATCTGCCAATCCCAATGAGTCGCTACTGAAAACAATTTATACCAACCCAGACCATAACTAAAAATCACCAGAGTTATTTAATTCTAGTGCTGTCATCTTACAATTATTGACATATGACCTTGTTAAATCTAGTATAATTTCTATTAACCAGATATTTTGTATGATACGGCTGTATTGTCTTTTAATAAGTTTAATATATAAACGTTTAATATATTTATGAATTTTACTATATAGAAAATTATTTTATTTATGTAACTTCCACGTGAGAAAGGCTATGATATTTTCTTCTTGTATTTATAGGATTTGAATGCCGTTGTGGAGGACTATTCTGCGCGATTCACCGGTACAGTGACAAACACGACTGCAGTTTTAACTACCGAGAGATGGGAGCTCAAGAGATCAGGCGTAACAATCCTGTAGTGGTTGGCGAAAAGATTCAGAAAATCTGAGCCCCGCCACAAGAGTGCCATGCACCTTAAAGTGATTACGGACACAGAACTAATTGGGTGCTAAACTAGTGTAAAAGACTTAAGTGAATACACAACCTGGTGTCGCTGGGTGCACGGAAAAGCCCAGTGGCGAGGTACTTTATTACAATTGCCACTCAAATTCTATTTCTTCTGTCATTTAGTTTTATTTCAGTTAATAAATTTATAGGTATATATGTCATTTTAGCTTCTTTGTTGATTGTGTATATAGTCGATTATTATTTACGATGAGCTAAGGGGGCCTGTAGCCCCCCCAGCTTTTGCAATCTAATCTAATATTGAGGTACGTTTTTGTTTTATGCTTTGGTCGGCCAAAGACATGGAAAGCACGACAATGTTTGCTTTACACTTAGTTTAATTGTTATTGTTTTGTTTTTTTAATCGGCTGAAGTGCTTTGCATGTCGGCGGCCGACGGAAATTAATGGAACCAGGTTAAATTAGTTAATTGTTTCTTTTATGAGCAATTTTATGTTATCGTGCAAATATAATAGTGATAATGTGGACTTTATTGGGTCGGATCGAGTAGATGTTTTGTTTTTAATGTTGTCACCTTGGCGCGAGTTTCAAACACAGAGGTCGGTGTGTATCCTCGTACTCTGAGCGCGTAGATATGCCAAAATCAGGAGTGTTGATTAAGTTTTGTGTTAGATTAAACGTGCGATCGCTACCAAAGAAAAGGAAACGGCCACCGTACGATTTACTTGTAGTCCTCCGCCTGGCTACGATCCTCTTACATAGAGTCGACGTCCTCCTTTGGTATTACCTAATAAACTACAGAAATGAATGCTTCAATCAGATTTTGATTCGTCACAGTGTGCTTTTCAGTGTATTTAGGACTTCATATCTGTCTTTTGCTACATAGTTGACTAATAATCTTTACGGTTTGTATGGTTCACTACCACATCAATTTACAACAGCCAAAAGGCAAAGCCACATTTAGTACGTAATATGGGGCCACATAGGAAAATCGTTGTTAAGATTGACTGCAAGTAGATTTACAAGTGTTCAGAAATAATTTTACACAGATAATTTTCCTGTTTCCTTTTTATGTTAAATTAATTTTTATATAGGAAACCTCGTTATATTTTAATGTCTCAATATAAAAGTTTTATACTATAATAAAAATGTTTTTGTTCTAAATTCCGTTAATATAACTTCAAAATTTAAGTTCAGTATTGTCCTACATAACCTAAACATTATTTTGTAGGTTATGATCTTTTAAATTTTGTTTTATCAGTTTAAATAAGGAGCGTTATTTGGATTCAAGCGATTATGTCGGTTTAAAAGAACCCGACAATTTTAAATTTAGTTTCTTTTAGAAGTACAAGATACTTTAATCATAAAACAATATTCTATATTTTTATTTAGGGTATTACACTTAACAAAACCCATTAAGCGAATTTTAATTTCCATTTTAAAAATTTATAACCTTGAATTGCTGTGATTTTTTGTTTCTTTAGCTTAAAATGTGAATTTTATTATTATGCAGTCAAATTAGTGAATAAAATAATGTTACTTTACCGCCAAATGGCTGCTGTAAAACCACAATTACACTACCTCAGCTTAACAAAAATTAATGTTAGTTACGCAATCCATGTCAAGAATTCTAGTATTGGTTGCAAAATAATTCGGTGAACCGTACAAACACGGTAATGTGTCCATACAAAATATGTTATTTTCTTTTGGAATATAAACTAATAGATTATTTTAATATGAGAAGTGAACTCGTCCGGTGTGATTAGAAGAAAAACAAATTTTTGTATCGACATTTGACATCGCTTTTTAATTATTGGTTATGCGAGAGAGAAACTAATAATTCAAAGGTATCTAAAACAAACCTATGATTTAAGGATGTTTGTATGTAAATATTAGGATTTGTTCTTGAAGTACTGTGGTATCACCTATTAACAGCCATTTATCGAGAAGAGTTCTAATACTGTGTCTTTTAATTAGCTACAAAAGATATTTTTTGACATCAACTCTTACGGCAGTACAACTCTTACAGCACGAAAATATATTTTGTAACGGTTAAAAGTAACTGCGGAGACGGTTTCCTTGTAGTTTTCACGTATTAATCTAAATGTTGGTTTTTATAACAATAGTAAAATTCAACGGGCGACTGTTTCTACTATGAAATAACAGTGCGCTTTTGTATAAAATAAAAGACAAACTGTTCAGGAAACGGGGTTTATATAATTATCTGTACATAGTTACTACTCATACTGTTGTTTTGTATTACGTTCAATCGCTCGTTAATTTTTTTTTCTGATCAACACTAAACTGTTTTCAGTGATGGACTAATATTGTTAAACTTGTCGTTTGTATTTCATCAAGATGGTTAATTTTCTTTCTCTGTAATATGTGCACCTCCATTGTATAGTTTTGAAATAAAAAAATGTGCAAAACAATGTTTATAACCAAAAAAAGTTTTCCTCTTATTTTAACTTAAATAATCAGTTGATCAGATACAAACTGTTTACATATGATTATTATTATTATATTATTAAGTAATGCCTTGTGGCAGTGTCTAATAAATCTATTATAAAAAGGTGTTATTTATTATAACCATCCTCTCCTTTGTGAAGTTCAAATTTTCTTGTCTCATTTAATTTTCAGATCTATTTTTAGAATAGTTTTAGTTGAATGAATTTTTAAAAGTATGTTAGTTTACGTGGCTAGATAAAATATGTAGATTAGGCAATAAAGTTTCAGATCATCCACTACATTTGGAAAGAAAATAGAAGTTCTTAGTCTGGATTCCAGTGACGCCCACCAAGCTCATCATGCTGGCTATTTATGCCCGCTGATTACCGGCCTTTAGATTCTGGTGGGTCTTTTATGCAGTCAATAGCTCGAACGCTGCTTGATTATTGATCAATTGATGATTATTGTGTTATGGTTTTATTTGTTGATGCATAACTAATAACACTCCTGACCATTTGTTAATACCATAAAAAAGATAGGAGAATTTACAGACCTAACATACGACAGGAAACAATGCACGTGTAATCCAAAAAAAATTGGTACGAAACAAAATACTCAATTTTTTTGATTTAACTTTCGTGCTATTTATAACATTCCATTTTACGTATTAGGATAATTTTTCGTTTCTTCTGGAATAAATACATCACTGATTGGGAATTACTTAATCAGACAACGTTGTGAAATGGGGTACCACCTGCACGCGAAGCAATCGAAAACAGGATTAAATCTGAATTACAAAGTAATTGCATGCTAAGCGAAATTCAAGATTCTTGTACTAAACTAACTTGCAAGCTATAATAATTATGATGAATTGTCGTTAGTGGTGTCATTAAATAATGAACGTTGTACACAGCTGTAAATTTTAAGTGTCAAAAAGTAGGAGCAAAGTTTGACTTGCAAAAAAAGTCAGGTTTTACTGCATTAAGACGAATTTGTAGTGATTGTATCTACAGATACAGTTACAATAAGGTTAAGATTATTTTAATTATGCCAATGTTACATCACTTTAGACGTCGAACGATCGTTTATATAAGGTCTTTAAATAGGAGGCGCTCGAAATTTGTTAGGTTATAGTGGCCATGTTTAAGAAATGTCTTGTCAAATTTGTGAATTGTTCAGTAGTGTGGTAAATCACCATGGAAGGTTATAGCGTTCAACGTGTGCTAATCATTAAATGTTATTTTCAAAATCAATGCTGCGTTCGAGAAACGTTTCGCTCATTACGTGATTTCTATCCGCGCCACGACCGTCCCGTCGAGTCAACTATTCGACGTTTGGTGGCCAAATTCGAGTGGACCGGTTTGACAATTAGTCGATAAACACCCGTAAGTTACCGAAACGCAAGTTCTGTTGAAAACATCGCTGCTATGCGTGAGACTGCACGGGAAAACCCGGTAGTCAATTCGGACTCGTCGTTCGCAAGAATTTGGCCTTTCTACGACTTCAACTTGACGTATTTTGCGTAGGGAATTGGGTCTGCACCGATATAAAATTAAACTGACACAGGAACATTAGGTAAACGACCATAGACAACGCCGTGTTTTTGCTGATTGAGCTCTGGAATAGTTGGAAGTTGACACAAATTTTGCCAAAAAAAAAAAAAAAAAAAAAAAAATCTTTAGCGATAAGGCCCATGCTTGGATCAATGGATATGTGATCAAGCACAATCGTCGGATTTGGGACGATACCGATTCATACGAGATACACTAGCACCAAATGCATCCCAAGAAAGTCGTTTGGTGCGGACTTTGAGTCTGGCAGAATAATCGGTCCCTACTTCCAAAACGAAACTGGCATTGCCATAACCGTCAACGGCGAGCGCTATAGGTCGATGGTAAGCAACTTCTTGTGGCCTAAGCTGGATGATATGGATACCGATGACATGTGGTTCCAACAGGACGGAGCTATGTCCCACACAGCGCATGCCACAATGGACATTCTGTACGAGCGATTTAAGAGTATGTTTATCTCGCGCAGCGGCGACGTGAACTGGTCACAGAGATCGTGCGATTTAATGTCTTTAGACGTCTTTCTTTAGGGCTATCTTAAACCGCAAATTGATGCCATCGAAGTCAACATAGCAAACGCTAGCCAGCAAATTCAGCCAGATTTATTATCGACAGTCGTCGAAAATTGAACTTCCCGAATACGTGCCACCAAGAAAAGCCGGGGCGGACATTTGAACGGTGTTATATTCCATGCTTAATGCCATAAAATATTTTCAAAGAAAATTGAGTGGATATCTCACACACAACTAGTTTTATTTATTTTTAAAAGTTGAGCGACCTTAGTGAAAAATCCTTTATTGAAATAGGTAGACGCAATTCAGGTTAGATTCGTCGTGCTTGATCACCTGTCGTTTGTCACAAGTTAAATATATAAATTATAACTTGTACGTAATTGTTTATGTAAGGTACTGCAACTGATGAAGCACTCCAGTAGGCAGGTATAGCTTTTGATTAAATCAGAAAGCCTAAAAGAGGGGCCTTAAAGTTACCGAAAGAAACATAAAATATGAGGGGTTTGGGTATAAAATCTGATGTTACAGTTTGTTTTTGTAGAAATCGGTAGGTACTTAAAATTTGAAAGTATTGTAGAAAAATCATGGATGAATCATTAGTTCTACTATATTTTTATAGTTTACGTCTTTTATATTTTAGGAGAAAACTTATGATTATTTTCATTTGAGTACATCTTGTACCTTTTTCAAAAATTTAAAATTTATCAAACAAAAAATAACTAAACAACACCAAATAATAAAAAATTACAAATACAAACGTAATTAAAGATAATTATAAATTAAATGATATACTCGTCATGGTGATAGTTTTATATTATTTATTAAAACTTTTTTTAGAGCATTTTTAAAAAGGTATTGATTAACATACATTTTCTTTCAGATTTTGCGGGCTAGGGCAATTTTATGTAGTTCTAAATGTATAGAGTGATTCATGAAAGTACTAGATATGCTTTTTCTTTGTTTAAACGAACACCTGTATATTTTTATATGATTAAACTTTTCTTGATGAATTAATTTCAACGACCATAATAGATTGTGATTTGATTAGTTAATTCCAAGTACTAAACTGTGAGAAGGTAGAAAGATTATGTGATTGCTTATTTGAATATATTAAATTGAAATAATTATTCAAACGATTCTCAATTTATTGGTCTAATAACAAACAGTCTAGTCTATAGCAAAACTACTGCATAACTTCCTCAAAAATTAGAGGTGAAATATTTCTTAATATTGTTTGTAACAGTAACTGCAGAAAATAATTAAACGGTGTAAGGTCTGGTGATTTTTTTCGTTCAATTTTACTCGCCATGGTCGGATTTAATGGATTTTAAGTTTGCCAGAATGTAAACATTGGACCAATAATATGGTTGCCGATGAATGCTCAAATGCTAACCTTTTGAGGATGTTGTGCATATATCACACATCTAACGAGGATTCTCGGCTGTCTAATACATACCGTTTTATTTGTGGGGACATTCCAAAATTGTTGTATGGCTGACGTTTTCTCTAGCATATTCAAATCCCCTGAACTGTGCAGGAATTTTGGGCACAATCCATTGTGAAATATTGGGCAAATCAGGATACATAAGTAGGATAGCAAATAAGCAATAGCAAAATTTCTATTCGCTGATTTTCTGTTAATTTTCTATTAAATACCGATAAAATAACTTTCGTAGAGAATTCTCTAAAATATCACAAGAGATACACTTACTTTCTTTTAGTATTTATACTTGCCCGAGTTGTTTTAATTTCGGGATAAAAAGTTTTTCTTAGATTCAGTTTATTGCTGCTCTGTACTTAAAAATTACAGGAACACTGGTAAAATCTACTTTTTTTATACTTTTACATTTATAAATTAATAAAAGTTTTTTTATTGCCATAAATGTCAAAGTATAAAAGTTGAAATCAGATTATCAAGGAAAATTCGAGAACATAAAAATAGACAAGTTGTTTCATTAAAGCAATCATCTATATTATACTGAGCTTGCATAAATAAGCAGAAACAGGATCATATAATCAATTAAATCAATAGAATTACACATATTAAAGATCTACTTTTGATAAATACCAATGTTCCTAAGATACTCTGAGCACGCATATTCACAAAATGTCCCTGATTCAAAAACTACTAAAAAGAAAATTGGTTATTGTCTATTTAAATCTCATTATTAGAGGGGACAAAATGGTTCGGCACCACAGGCCTGTGCATAACAGTTGGTACATAACAAAATAACGTAAGTAATAAAAAGTTATAATTTATAAAACATTGAACAATTGCACTGTTAAGCAACAACGATGGATGAGATCAGTAAAAAATCTGCACTATTAGATGTGTTTCTACAGTTGCTTAATCAAAACTTGTTCTTGCAGTTCATCATCTAGTCCAGGGGTTCTCAACCTTTTTCAACCCATGTACCCCCTTCTGTGTATCATTAACTATGCGTATCCTCAACAAAAACACTTTAGTTTTATTAAAATGTGTTACATTATTTGTAGTTAAGTTAAAGTTAATTACGAATAATTAACTTTAACTAACTTAAATTAAAAACAAGAAACTATATTAAACAAATACATTAGTAACGAGCGACGTGTTTACTGCTTTACTGATAGTTTTCAGGTTTAAATCATTACTCAAACTTTTGTCACAATTAAATTCTAGCATGTATCAATATAATTTTGTATATTTTTTGGTAGTTAACCGTGTATCCCTTACAGATTTTCGCGTACCCGCAAGGGGTACACGTACCACCGATTGAGAACCATTGATCTAGTCAAATGTTCTTATATGAAGAGAACTGTTCAACATCTATTAGTGATGTAATATTTGTATAATTAAAATAATCTTTTGACATTCTGTGCCGGATCTGTAGACATAAAATCACTTCAAATTTGTTTTAATAGAGTCAAATCTGAAATTTTCTTTAAAAAGCCATCAAATTTTGCTACAGTATTCTTACTTTTGCGCCAGTTAAGACATATAAGAAGTTACCACAACAAACAGTCTACAGAACACATGAACCCTGTCTATGACTAATGGTACGTTGGCACCATCAGTCATAAACATTAACAGTTGGTTTCTTGAAAGTTGAGATTTTTTAATGTATTTAGCATCATCGTCATAATTGCTTCTCCAATACATTTTTGTAATCATTTACTAGCTGTAACGAACATGGTAGTTTAAGAAGTTTCGGTATGATTTCCAGAACACCTAAATCGAATAGGTATTCTTAACAGCCCTACATGTACCTGCGACAACAGCTCCATAGGAGATATGAATCATATTTTCTGGTTGTAAACATCACGTCCGAGCCACCGAGGAATTCATGAAACAAATAACATCACTAAATATTCAGTTACCAACAAATTTCACACATTTACTCCCTACAAATGATCTACAAATATATCGGGTCATCATGGCGTTTTTAAAGGAAATTAAAATAGACCTATAGCATAGGCTAGAATCGTACACCTTTGTATTTAACCAAGATAGTTCCCAATTTTCCTACTTACCGTGGTCTACCAATCTGTACTAATGCCCTGATCGACCCCTGGGCGAGAAATGTGTACCACCCCATAATCCGTCCTGATGAGATTATATTAATTATTTTTGGGATAGGTTAGATTAAGTTGCAGGACAATTTTTAATGAGAAGTAATTAATAACATTAAAATAATTAGGATTATGAGAATAACTACCATCGTTGGTATAATTTGTATGAAGTATTAGAATAATTAGTACTAATATAATTACAACAGTTTGTGGCAAATGAGTGTTCCGTACAGATTCAAAGCCAAATGAAACAAAAAAAAAGTTTCGGTATATATACTACCTACAACATTAACTGAGTTTTCCACAAAACACTACACTCGACGAGCGTTTCGCCAACAAAGTTGGCATCATCTGGAGATGATTAAAAATTTTAATCATCAGCAGTTTTAATCATCTCCAGATGATGCCAACTTTGTTGGCGAAACGCGCATCGAGTGTAGTGTTTTGTGGAAAACTCAGTTAGTGTTATCTTCACACCAAAGGTTCCAACCTACTCCAGGATACTACCTATAACATTAACACAATTTTTTTTAGAATCCACATTTTGTTTACACAAAAACAATTTTATTTTGTGGATCAGATTTAATCCTGTTTTTGATTGTTGCGCGCAAATGGTACTTTATCATGCAATGTTGTCTGTCTTGGTAATTGCCAATTGGTGATGTATTTATTCCAGAAAATATATCATCTAATATATGAAAGGATATTTTACAAGCAATCAACATGGAAATTAAATAAAACGCCATTTTTTTATGTATTGTGCACTGTTTTCTAATCTCTTTTGTCTCGGCAGGCAATTTGGACCTAAATTGCCTGCCCTACGATGGTCATTTCATTCAATGATTTTTATGCTTACTAATTTCCCTGTTTACTTAGACAAATATTGTAACTATAACGCAATTGTCAATAGTCCAAAATATTTTGTTGTTACCGACACAGGTATAAAATTAATAAAAAATACAACAAATCTCTAAAATTTTAAATACAGCAATTTTAGACAGCACTCTTGTTCAAAATGCATTAACATGAATTGGGTTCACATTTATTTCAGACAAATAAAATTGAGAAATATCTTTGTTATAAATCAGCGATGTTTTTAAAAAAATATTTAGCTTCAAGCCAAAGGAACTTTTATAGCCAAATAAAAGCCACTGCAATAAAAAAAGTGTTGTATACTTTTTTTTTAGGAATTATTGTTGTTCCTTCCTACTATGTACCAAATAATTAGGCTTATTATAAGTTGATCAACACTGTATTCTTTAGATTACAAATCATTTTACATTTTTTCATAATCTAAATGAAATATTCTTAATATTTGGGCAAACCTGTGTAATGAAAAAGGAAAGTGTTTATTGGGATAGTGAAATTAATTTGTCAAGTCATATTGTGAACAAATTATATATTTCCTGATTTTGCTTGGTAAATAAATATAAGAGCAGGATTGTTCTGACATTTGATTTATTACTGTATAGTACACAATGTAACAGTAGGAGCAAAAATCAGGGTATTGTAAAGAGTAAAGTATGTAACTATAAATAAATATAACTCCAAAATATGGCAGAATATCTAATGATCAAATCATAAAACAGAATGTCTGCGCTCTACTACAGAAGTAAATTAAAAACCTATACTTACAAGCTATGAACAGGAAAAATTACTTATTAAAATATAAAATAGACAAACTTGATAAAACATCACTACCAACTATCAGTTTTATTAACTTCTTTCTTTTACTTATACTGCTCCCTACATATATTTACACTACACCTACAAATTATCGAAAATATATTAAATATATATTATTCACAAATTTTAAATGCCATTTGTCTCCTTAGGGAAGTAAAAGAAAGATCCTGTACAATACATTGTAACAATACAAGTTAAACGACTAAAAAGTAATGTTATATCACAAACATTTTAGGAAACTTATTAAACTCATAATAGTTTATTATTTATTTATGTTCACGTCAATTAACATATAAATAATAGAAGTGGTAAGTAATAAAGTTTCTAATGTATACAGTCAAGTACGGAAACAGTAGACTTCCTGAAGAGCTTTATAATACTTTTAAAGTGCATGCCTTCTACCTTTAAGTCTAGATACTAAATTACATATTTTTAGAGCAGGTCCAAGTTTCAGACCCATATATTTCATCATCATGTCAGAATTCAATAACAAAAATGCTTTTCCATCAATTTCCTGTAATAAAAACATATATTTCAATAAATAGTTACTGAATTTAGATGAGGATATAAAACTTTAATATGGCAATTAGAGGTTTTTATTCTAATTTGTGTAA
The DNA here is from genome assembly GCA_037954035.1 of Rosalia funebris. Taxonomy (NCBI): domain Eukaryota; kingdom Metazoa; phylum Arthropoda; class Insecta; order Coleoptera; family Cerambycidae; genus Rosalia; species Rosalia funebris. The sequence goes on from JAZFAV010000032.1 coordinate 11,648,827, forward strand.
GTATTATATTTTTGATGGTAATTGAGGTAATGAAAATAAAAATCTGTAACAAATTATACCATGCTACTAAAATAATAGGAAAATTATGTGTGAGGGACATTATACTATGACACCAAATATTAAAAGATGAAATAAAACTAAGATTATCCAAAAACTACTAGATTATTTTATAATAGCTTTATAGTTTATCGTACGTTAGATGTTATAAGTTTACGTTATCACTAATCACTGCCACTCTTACAACAATCACCATCACTGGTACTTCTGTTACCTGTAATTATAATAAATAGATCAATCAAAACGGCAGCTCGTGTCGAGATCTCATATGCCTTGTTCCTTGCTGTACACACAAAATATACTTGGCAATTGCCTTATTTAGCAGTAATTTCATGTCTTCTTATTTAAAAAATCGCAGTTCGTGTCGAAATCTCACATGCCTTGTTCCTTACTGTACATCCAAAATGTACTTTACTACATGTTTGTGTAGTAACATCAATTGCCTCATTTAGCAGTCATTTCATGTCTTCCAATTTAAAAATAAAGTTTTAAAACCTTAAAACGGACTTTTTCGCACGTAGAACATCTCTATGTCGACATTGAGTAGCCGAGAGAAAATAAACTAACACATAAATGCAGAATGTGTTTTATGTGACAGTTTTACTTTTTTCAAATAATCCACCATTGTGCTTTGTCATGACCTATGGACAGGGTGGGGTGTCCTATCTACCTCAAAATCAATAGATGTCGTCTGGTAGACGTCCCTAATCAGAATCAGTCGAAACCTGATCGATCCGACACGATTTAATCCAGTGATTGTGCTAACAAAAAAAATTTCTCAAATAGTCCACCATTGTACTTTCTCATGACCCATGTACATGGTAGAGTGTGTTCTATCCACTTCAATATCAATAGGTGTCGTCTAAAAAAATTTTGTTTTTTCACTTTTTCTTTACACGATTATATTACTTTTCCGCATATAGTGGAGTGTGGAAAAGTAATATTGTTATTTCATGCCAATCCTTTTTGAATTGTGCCCAGATTAGCTCCATAGGAGCTGTTCACGGTGTTTGGCAGTAACTGAAGTATTGTTATGCTATATATAAGCTTTAGTATTTTGATCTACTACATATTTAGTGTATTAGAATATTTTTTCGCCGCCCAATATGTAGAATTGCATTTTTAACAATGTTAAGAATAATAACACATAATTGTGTCTCTCAACTCCACGTTTTTTAATTTCAACCAGTTCTTTACTTTCTGGTCTATTGGTAACACCTACTTTAAGTTGTATGTTAGATAATATAGAGGCAAACCATTTTATTCCACTAGTGACGTCCTTATGACAATACACGATTTGTTCTGATACTAGTACATCTAAACTATTTTTCAAAAAGCCTGAATTATATCCTATACGTATTTTTATTAACAATTGTCCTCTTCCAGATAGTGCCTTTAATCCTGTACAAAATCCTTGTCCTAAAAATGCCCATCCTTTTCTCTGCTATACTCTCAACATAGCACACTCATGCATCCATATGAATTTAATAAATTTCTATTAAATCCCTTAATGCCATTCTCTTTTATAAACAGACTTAATTTAATTTTAAGTCATTAATATTCATTTAGTGAATAGTCTGTATGAGAACCTTATGAGTTGATGTAGAATTTTCAACTTCTGTGAAGGCCACCTTAACTTTACTGTGTTGAAATATCATTTTTAAAATGAAAGCCATGAATTATTCTATGAATCATGTATTGCATTGTTCTCAACTTCAGCCTTCTTCCTCCCACAGGTTTCCATTTTTTTTTTTGCATAAGTCTCACCATCATATTGAATTGCATACTACACATGGGTTAATACATATTTCAACAGTTTACTTATATACACATTTCATGCTCTAAGTCCTTCATATACATTATTTATCATTTGAAGTTCTATATTTATATTATATATTGTTAAATAATGTAGTTTCCTTTAAACTTCTCATATGTAGAACTATCATGTACAGTCAATTCCAATTAAAAAAGGAGTAATATTTCTTTAGGACCTTTAACTACCATTGACTGATGGACAGATATTGTTTTTTAAATAGGTTAATGGAAAATGGAAGTCATCCAGATATTCCTGTTTTAATGAACAAATTATTAATCGTTCTGTCTGCTATCACTACAAAGCGGCACATAAAATTTTTACACACAACATAGTACTTAAGATGCTTAATAGTGATGGTGATATAATATTATGTATGAAATAGTTCATTTCATTTTAGCATTGAATTTTAAGGATTTTGTTTGATAGCCATATATGTATTTAAAACGTTTACTTTATAGGTTAAACATTAATTGTAACAAAATTCAGATTTTTTATTTTAAATAGTTTTAAAACATTTTATAAAACTGAAAACATTAAAACAGAAAAGACATTAAGAATAATTTAAATTTTTATAATAATTAATAACTCTACATTTACTATAGTCTGGTTTCAAAATTGTAGGCAGTAATTAATTTGCAACATGTGGACCAGACAAGGCAAACAGACAAGGCACGTGCCTTGTCTCGCGCAGGACTAAAGAGAGCAGAGATCACAGAATGCAGGGAATGGTCTTTACAATTTACACGTAAAACAGATCCGAGAATTGTTGAATCGTATTACCAGCTCATAAAAATAGTGTTCTAAACCTTACTGCCCACTATTTTGAAACCGGAGTATAATATCCTCAATTTTTAATCAAATGTAATATTTAATTGATTCAGATTTTAAGAACTTAATATAAGAATAAATCTTTTCTATACTAATATTTTTAATATCGAATTTAGTGCTTACAAAATAATTATCAATTTTAACCAGAAATATATAATATACAAGTTAAGAAACTTACATGTTTCCTGAATAAATCGGCATGTACACCCAGGCATGGATCAGTCGACTCTATAAATTGTATAACTTCTTCTATACCCCATTCTTGTGTTGGTATTTTGCTTAAACTAGAAACTGGTGATTCTGCTAAATTTGATGGTTCAGTTGGAGTGGTGGATGTTGCCGCTTCTTGTTCTGGTGGCTTGCGCTTAGCTGGTGAAGGTGCCGATTTTAAGTCACATGCTGAACAATCCTTAGTTACTTGTTCTAACCCTGAAATGTTCATAATTATCAAAAACTGTCCTTCCAGATATATCTATAATTTTATGAAGATAAATGAAGATATGACAGACATTGGAGTTTATAATGTGAAAAAGGAGTGACAATAGAAATATTTGACACTTAAGGTATCATTTCATTTGTAAATTTCGACATGAAAATGATTCAGTAAATAATTATCTTGCTTACCAAATATGTTGTGGCAACATCCTAGAGCCTGTGATATTATCTGAAACACATTCGCCAGATCACTAGCTTTAGTTAACTGCGGCAACTTTATTGTGTATGTATTTCCATCGTGGGTGATTACCATCTCTTCTCCTCTTAGAGCGCCCAATCTTGCCAAAATCGTTTCTGATTTATGAGACGCAGATAAAATTTGATTCACCAATTTCTTGGCAAGTGCTGTTGGTGTGGTATCTTCTATAACTAAAGGTAGTTGATTGGGGTCTATTAATGGACCTCCTGAACAATTTTTACGGAAATGAACCGTTATTGGAGGAGGTGGAGGAGCTGAGGTATCAGCTTCTGGTGATTGGACAACTTCAGGACCTGTAGAACTGACTGTTGGAGTTGGAACCGGTGTTGTGAATACTGATCTATATCTAAATCTAAAATAACAATAATTATAAGAAAATATATATGGTAAAGATAAATATGAGGGTTATAAATGCGCAATTTTTTTATAATTAAATTTTATAACTATTATCTATTGATAAAATTAAAAAATAGTTTTAACTATTCATGTAGTGTACCTTATAGACATTTTTATAAAAATGAGCAAATTTTTACCTGTTTGCTCCAGAATTATTTTTTTGACCTGGGGGTTGCATTGGATGTCCAGATTTTGCACACCATCCCACAGGGAATATATCCCGACTATCGTATTTGCACCAGTAATCAAAAGCACCTCTCCATCCATCAAAAGTTACATGAATCTGATCATTTTTCACAGCCCCAACTGTTGCACAGCAAATTAATTGTGGATTTTTTTTATCAACTGCTTCCAACTTCTGACCCAATTGAAACAGATTTGTTCTTGGCCCAATTGGTTCTTTTTGGAAGATTTTTGAAGGCGCCATCTCTGCACCATTCAGAGTTTTTAGAAGAAACATTGGCCAAGAACTGGCGTTCATTCGGAAACCTACAAAATTATGTTTCTGATCAATATATCTGACCAAAGAATACAACATAATTTGACGACATTATATACACGGTCAAGAAATAGATATGTTTTGTATAACTTGATTTTCGTTAATATAGGTTAGTTATTGATGAACATATATACAATATTTCTAAAACATAATTAAATGATTTGCTCATTTATATTTTGTATATAAATTAAGCTAGTTATGTCTGAATATGCCATCCAATCATAATCTTGTATACTATGCTGTTGGATATGAAAAGTACTTTTGCTCAACTACTGAGTTATATTCATTTAGTTCTAAGTTAGTTGACATATTTTCAGTATTTGTCTTTGGTATATGTTAGATCACTTTTTAAAATAATCACACTGTAGATCTGATGAAAACTTTTAATGATAGTAAAATAAAGAATAATAAAGCAAAGGAAAAGATATATGTATGCCAACGCGTATCTTATTCCGTTCTACTCTAGTCGGGGCAGAAGTGCCCGTATATAGTATATGTATATATTTTATTTATATACAATATGGTTGGCCGCTGATCGCTGATTCAGCTTATTTGAGGGCACGAGGAGACCCATGGCATCCCTCTGGACTCCCAAGGCCGCTGACTCTGCTGATTCCCGCTTCAACCCAAATTATACGCTAACATATATGAATAAGAGTTTAATATGACTTTTTATAATTATTCATATGCAGTTATTTCATTTGTTTACCGTCTAGATGTTGTAATTGCTTGGAATGTATTACTGAACGCAATAGGCATAAATGCTATATTTTAACTTAGTAATATTGTGTTACCTAAAGGTGGCTGAAGCATCCCACCAGACTTTTCACAGTGACCTATAGGGTGTATCTCATTAGAGTCAACTAGTCTCCAAAAATCATTTTTATCATCACTACCATCCAGTCTTAACCTTAATCTAGGACCTAGTATACTTATAACAGTTGCAATACACGTAGAAGTTACATTTCTAGGGTCTAATGCTTCTAGTTTCATTCTAACTTTGAATTCATTAATTGGAGGACTAGGAGCTTGCTTAAAGCAACTTTGTGGCGCAGGAACGCTATTAGTCTCTCGTAAATATTCCTCCCAATCGAAGGGCTGATATGTCTCATATTGAAAGGGCCCAGGAGAACCTTCTAAAGGTGTTGTAGGTGCAATGGCTGCGACTCGTGATTGTAAATCTTTTTTTGTATGCTTATTCATACAGTAAGTTGAACAGAAATCTTTGGAAGGGTTGTTGTTACCCCTTATAACATTATCACACTGTATACATGCTCCTTTAATATATGCTTTCCGAAACTCAGCAAGGCAAGTCTCCGAACAAAATTCCTTTTTACCATTTGTTGTCGGGTACACATATTTCAACGGCAGCTTGCTTTCATTGCACCAGGTACATGATATAATCTTTCTAGGCGGTCTTCCCCTTACCTTTCCAGGTGTTGCACCGTTATTATTAGACATAATTTTGTTTAATTTTTCATATCTGATCACGATAAAATTTCGTAGTAGATTGTATCGATGCCATAATACCGGCACCTAACACACCGTTTTACCTATTACATATCTCTATTACAGAATTATTGCTATTCGTTGTATTATTGGGTGGTGGTACAATAAACAATATTATGGAAAATTTACGAAAAAGCACCACAACGTCACTGATGACAATTATATGCAAAATGTCAACAAGCAAAATATGCTTATGCGCTTCGTAAATGTTTGGACATGGACGCCAACATTAAGACATTAAATACACTGATAACTGACAACGTATAATTCATTAAATGGCGGTCAATTTAAAATGTGAGCATTTTAAACAACCCTTATTCCATAAACATTCTACAATCTACAATCTGCATTAATCTGCAGAGGATAGAAGCAACACATTGTTTTCAAGGCTTGTGAAATTCTTCTTACAATAATACATAACTTTGTAAAAACTATCCAATGTGAATAATAGGGACAATATTGTTATTAAAGTAAATGAATATTTTTATCTACCAAATTTTAATTATATATTCTAATAAATTATGACTACAAGATTGCATGATTTCTAAAGGCACTTTTTTATTTATTTTTTTTTTAACAAAATATAACACCGTATTCAATGAAACGGTGTTTCTTTAGAAAAAGTAGTAAACCTATATTTTTTTGTACAAAATATACATACGAGTACATATATATTATAAATAGTTGTAAGTTGATCTCGTAGGGACTTTAGACTGATTTCAACAAAATCAATACCCCGTTAATAAATGACCGGATTTTCTTGAATAATGATACTTGTAAAATTTGCATAAAAGCTTTATGTTCACAGTGAACTTCAATTTCTGAGTCTAACACTTCCCTAAAGTTGGGTAAGGGGATATCGTTTTAATAATATAATTTAGGATTCCAGTTTTAGATAGATATAGGCACACTCTCGTGTGGGCATTTTCAACACTTTATCATTGTCTCCTATAATTGAAGTTTCGTATGGAACTAAAATACCTGAATATTCGGAAATGGGGAAGGTTTTTTCATACGTATAGTTTACATATGCTAATATTCTTGTGAATTTTCCACTAGAAGAGTAATTAAATATAAAAATTTTGAGTTCTATATAAAATAATGATGATTTCTTCTAAGAGGATTTCTTTATTTATTTTGCAACGGATTATAACAAAATAAATTCTAAATGTAAATTTACACCTTCAAATAATTATGTGTATATCGGAATGTGGTGACTTGGAAGAATTGAACTAACAATAAAATATGGCTAAACATATGAAGACAGTAAAGAAGAATATAATACGATATGGTTTGATATGATTTGATGATACTCGTAGATATGATTTTTCTATCAACAATGGTGTAGATTCCTAGCATAGTGCTCTAAGATAATACTATAGGATCCCTAAGGCAATACTGTAGACTATTATTAAAAACCATATCTATTTATATTAAGTTGAAATTATAGTTTGTAAGTTGGGGTGCTCTACCACAATTCTACAGGGCCAGGTGAAAATATATATTGAAATGAACCTCTGGACAAGAACAAATTATTTTGAATGCTCTTATAGAAAAAAGGAAAATGTCAGCTTGTCAAGAATAGGAATGAGTCTTAAAACTGTGACATCGGACCGCCCACGAAGTGCGCAGTAAATGGTCTGGCTTTTACTCAGTCGCATTGAGACCTTTGCAGAGTGATTATCGAGTATGCATGAATGTACACATAGTTTGATCTGGCCGCGCATAAAGTGCATCCTTTTCCCTTTGAATGCTGCCTCACTCTTTCATCTAGGCAACATAGAGATTCTCACACTTTTTCCTATTCTTGACAAGCGGTTATACGTTATATATAACTAGAAATGTTGTATATAACTAGATACAAACTGTAGTGATCTAAATTTTAGCTTTATTTGCTGATTAACTAAATTAGAAGGTATGAACAGTACTTAGAAATATCGGCGTTAGCCAATAACAAGTAGGGTTTGAAAAAATATAACTTTCATAGTGGTAAATTAAGTTTTTCCCTGAACTTAATGAAGGCGACCCCTAGATCACAAAATGCACGTTGAATTTAATTGGCACTGAACTAATTGTTCTGAGCTCAATTTCTCAGTGATGCAACAAATTTTAGCTTAAAAGCTCATCAAACAGTCATCAATTATAATCCCTACCATTAATGAGAATGAGGCGCGAATATCCGCTGGTTTGAAAAATCACATATTCAACAATCCTTAAAACTTGTGTAATAATGTGCCCCAATATTTACTAGAACCTATTGTGTTTGTAATTACTGCAGTTTTAATTTTCGACAGACTTCAGGGGACACTTCGAAAAAAAAAAAAAAGAAATTTTGTTTATTGCCTTACATTAAACTTCCATCTTTTCTGCACATTTTAAATCCTTCACCTCTATCTAATCCAGAAGTATTCTTTTTATATTTTTAATCAATTTCAGCTACCGCTGATTGATTTCATGTATGTATTTGGGTTCTGTAGTGGAAGCATTAAATTTGGGAAATAAAAGTTAAAGTTTATGATAAAGAAATAAAACAATTTTATTATTAAGTTTTTGGCTACAATCTAATATTGTCCTGAGCTATAGGAAGGGCTATTTATCAAGGTCTTCAGTTTCTTTGTAGTGGTTTTCTAACTTCTGTTGCAGCATAAAAATATTGTAATATGTTGCCACTTTTATAAATGGATGAGGCAAACTCATTACAGCAAAAAAAAAAGAAGGCGCACAAATTGAATTTATCCCTTTCCTGATCACTCTACTTACATAAGCAAACCTTATATTACACTCACAAACTCTATTGGCTTTCCTTGGAAGAAGGAAAACCTTTTTGTTTTCTTGGAAAAATTGGAAGTAATTTCAAATAAAAAGAAAAATACAAAAACTCTCAGTCATTAATTCTCGCCAGGGTATTACTACACTTGTGATAAGTAACTGGTTAAAATTTCAAGCAACAATATGAAAGCCTTTGAAAATCATGTGTTCTTAAACTCAGATATATTTCCTATAGGGATAAAGAGTAATTCTGTGTCCTCTTAGGGGAGGTTATATTTAAGGAGGACCAACTATGCTCTGACAGAACTCGGTGCTAATTCACAGGATGTATCTCCTCAGAAAGTAAAACCATAGTGTTTAGTTTGGATAGCAACTTCGATACTGTGCAATTTTATTATTGCCATAGATTTATCAGAACAATGTGAAAATGATATATTTACATCGTATTAATGTTTAATGTCGAGTAAAATGCAATTTGTATAAAACAGGGAAGTTTACCTTATCCTTAAAAGAAAATGAAATCCAGTTCAACAAGAAGATAAATGGGTTGAGTATTAGTATTAGATTATTTCAGAGAAAAAGGAACGTGTTTGTCTAAATCTCCACAAAGAAAACCAGGGAGCATGACGTAAATTGTCAAGCGACGGAAAAAGATAGAAAGATGTGTAAATGAGAGAAGCCAATAATACGTTGCTTCCATATGATAATCATCATCTAAACAATTCTCATATCAGTTCCATTTAATTTATAACTTGAGTAAGTGTACAATTTATTTATATAGATTTATATCTTACTTTTTATTACTGTATATTACTGTTATACTCGTATACTGCTGTACTGTATATTACTGTTATATACTTTGTAGAGTTAACGTTATATTTGTGACTTCCTGGATCCAAGGAATGATATGAATTGATTAAATTTATGTGTAGTTACTTTTGCTTTATTTATTATAATTGTCGTAATATATATAACAGAGAATAAATGTACTATTTTATATTATATATGATATTATAATTGTTTCTGATATTATATGTTTTCAATATAATTGAAATAAAAGAAAACAAAATATTTCGAAAATTACTTAAAAATTATTTATAAAAATAACAGCCATACTTTGGAATAACTGATGGTGGTTGAAGTTTCTTTAAGTAAAGTTTGCCCAATCGTAGAGTAACATTTAATTAGGTCTATTAAGAAGAATCATTAGAATTGTCACATACTTTTCTCAATTATTTACATATATAGGTATAATGATTATCAAACGTGATCAGAAATATGTATATTTTGAAAAATACGAGTATAAATAACAAATATTAGTCCAAGTAGAGTCACTCTATTCTATAGCATCTATCAGGTTTTATAGTTACTGTCGTTACCTATACTCATGCAGTCTTTCGAGAATGCAAAAATTATCTTTTAGAAAGTAAAATACTTATGCGTGATTTTTTAATATTACCAACAACATGAATGTCTAATACTTATATGTATATATCCAATGGTATCATCATTAAATATTTACTGCAGATGGACAAATTATTAATTTTTCAGAGTAGTGTTTGTTTGTAATAACAAATTAAAATCATGAGATTATAACAGATAATAAACAATATATATTTGCGTTTAATTTTAAATAAATGTACGTCAACATGTCTGTTTTTATACTTCATATGGGTAAGATTCTGCTTTAATGTAAACTATAGGGCATTATAAAAGTTTTACTGCCCAACTTTCATAAAGATGCATAGGAGAGCTATCTTTGGAAAATAATTGCATCGTACTTTACACAATGTAACCGTAATTCTTTATTTAACAGCTTCGGAGATTTGTACCTCCATGGAGAATTCCGTAAATCGCTTGCTTCTTGTCTCTTATCCATTGTATTGGGGTAGTGTTTTACATTCATTTTTTAATGTTATTAGAGATGAACACATGCCCACTCGAAGTTTGGTTTTGTGCGTAATAACTGCAAGAATATGTTTTTTATATTCTTGTTAATAATGAGAAACTAGATACGAAAAAATGATGCAAAGGAAGGATGATTTTATAAAAATAAGTTCGAACAAACTTTGTTAATTTTTTAGGATGTAACTCTTGTGAACGAAAAAAATGATAAAATCCCAAAGTAATGTCGTTAGAAGACGTATTTAGGATATGCAGTGAAGAATGAATAAAAAGGATGAATAAAGAAATGTTGACGATAAAGACCATCATATGATAACCATATTCCATTTTGGACAGCATCACTCTTATATACATATATTTTAAATATCTAAAATTAAAGTGAAATTAACTCAAAAAGCTTTTAAAATATTTATTTCCTTAATAAATATCCCGTATAATATAGTTATAAAATCTTTTTGATAAGAAACGTTGTACATATTAAGTATACCGGGTGTGTAAACAAATTAAAAATGATTTTAGGATTATAATAGATTGTGATAATAATTGGTTGTAGAACATCTGTATAAGGATATTTAAAATACAACTGTCTGTATTTAATAGAAATATAAACTTTTTATTATGAACATTAAAAGGTTATAAAGAGAATATAAATTAGTGGGATACTAAATTCCTGAAGTATTGAATATATTGATATAACAGATAATAGGACACCAAGCAAATATAGGTTCAGAAAAAATGTGTTCTGAAAAGCAGTCGTATAACAGTGATGAAATTTATACATACTGTATCAGTATTATTCTGCTGCTGAAGAATATCTTGTCATCTTTCTCTATAAAATATCCTTTTATTATTAAATTTAAAAATTAAATGTGGACAAAAATATATCCAGTTTGAGAATTAACTATTACTTAATGAATTTTTTAAAGCTTGAAAGTGCGATAAAATACAGTTTGGGGGGTTAATACCTGGAAAATAAGAAATTGGTTTCAAGTCAAGATACGGTGAGAGCCGCCCCAGGTTAAACACTCTATGGAAACGTCGTAAAAATATAATGGCATTTCATTGTAGCACCAGGCATTGTCATGGAGAAGACGAAGTTGCTGACGTTCTTCTATATTCTGAATTTCTGCACTATATCAGTCAGAAAATTAATATATAACTCCGTTCCAACACATTCACCCTCATCGCACAGGGTGAGAGGCCAGTATCCAACGCCATTACTATATATTGCCATGATTAATATTTGTTCTGCATTTTCTTGATGAAGAACTTGTGGCAGTTGCTTTCCAATTACTAGCTATAATTGGATCTGGTCTTTTTCGGATATGGAGATATTCAACTCGCCTACCGCTAATGGTTGTCGTACATATCGGGAAGTCGCATTATATCTACGCTTGATTACGTCTTCCATGAGAGAGAAGAGTATCTAAGTCAAGTATCTAACTCAACAACTCCCATATATAGCAGTGGTCTTTTAAACTACGATGTATGATTGGAGCACAACAAAGTGACATGGATTATAGATTCAATTGTAAAGTGATAAGAAAAAGACAAATTTAGATTTTAAAACCAATTTTTATTACATTTATTTTATTGAAGAAACTCTCATAGATCTTTTTAGAAAATGAAAATGAAGTGAAACGACGACTGGTTTCTCAAATATCATATTATAGTCAAACTAATTTAGCACATTGCTAATTTATTTAATACATTTACAGATAAAATGCTTTAGCCTAATACTTCCATTTACAGATCATGTCGTATGATATGTTATAACTTTTTAAATGGCATCATCATGTCTTTATGTTTATCGTTTGTATTTCTATTCCTTTTTTGTATTCTGTTATATATATATATATATATATATATATATATATATATATATATATATATATATATATATATATATATATATATATATATGTGGAACTCGATTGCAGCCACCTCCTCGTGGTGAGTTCTGGGCTATCTCAGAGTATTTAGTCTGAATTAGGCAAAGAGCTGCAGTAATCTTAGAGACAATTACAGAGACAGAAACAATTCCTTATATTATTTCGATTCGTGCCTTGATTATTCTATATTGACTAATATCATTATAGTTTTTTTCGTAAAATTTGTATAAGGTACATCTAGTTGATGCGTATGTCCTTTGCATGATATATAGGTATATGGATGCAGAGGAATAAATTTGGCAGGCAGCATATTCTGGCTGGCTTGCCACACATACCATTCTTACAACACTTGAAATGAGTAATATTCCTACTACTTACTACCCATGCTAGAGTCAATATTAACCTGATGTATACTTAAAAGGCACTTTATTTTTACATGCGTATGTTTCAGTCAGATGATTTATTTTTAATTAATTTCATAGTGAAATTAATGTCTTATTAATTTTTAAGTCATATAGTATTCAGTAGTTTCATAAAAGAAGGCAGGTTGAGTTATCTCATACCTGTTGGTAATAAATTTAATAGCTATAACAATATAATATATCGTTAAATTAGACATAATGCCAGCCCATGTAGGCGATATTTATTTTTGACCTTAATTTGTAATTTAGGAATTATTGCATACTGGCTTTTGATAAAATTAAGGAGGAAATGTGTTATGGCAACTCTCATAAAGTGTACTAGAATGTAAACATTCTCATTTAGTAATCGGTAGTTATAATTATAACTGCCGATAATTATATATAGTTATAATATTATATATATATATATATATATATATATATATATATATATATATATATATATATATATATATATATATATATGTAGTTATAATATTTTTTATACATCATACATACTTATGTATAAAATTTATTTATAAAAGTAATTTTTAATGATTCAAAACATTGAGCCACAGAATGTAACATTTTAAACGTAGATACACTCTTGTCTCTAGAGAAATTTAACAAATAATTATTAATACCATTTAATGTTTGATAAAGAACCAGGAAACTGTCCGTTTTTTATATAAAATCAACATTTAAATTCCACATTTTATTCTGTTTATTCATTTGTTGTTATTTAACTTAAAGTTAATACTTGTAAAGGACTATAACAGATAATAGTTTTTGAGAAGTTGATATTCAAATAATTTGTGAGGAATTTGATGGATCGGTATTTGATCTGTGAAATAATTGAGATCTTTCATTTCTCCTTTGACGTTCTTTGTTTTCTTATTAAAAATAGCGTATTGATAATTCAATAAAATCTTTCACTACGAGTATTCAATGAATTATATTTATGTATATACAAATATGCGCTTTAATTTGGACAAGTGGACCACAACGGCGGAGTTATGTAATATTCTGTGTGGATTGAGTTAGTCGAAACATTTTGAGCAACACGATTTGAATGTAACAACTAAAATAAGGAATGCTGAAAACAGGATAGAAAATAAAGCGAAAGTAATAACAGTTTTCAAGAACATTGTTTTGGATTCTATGTTGAGTATCAGTAAGTTGAAAACATATCTAGCACAGTGATGAAGAATTACTTTACTAAACTGTTTTGTTTCAAATTTAATTTATGAAAATTATTAATTTTAACTTTTAAATCGTTGTGCTAGTTGATTTTCTTGCAATTTAAAATTGTATAAGTTATTTTTGCCACTATTTAAAATTAGGGGTTAAAGTGGGGGACAGAAAAAATACCCAGTATATTAAACCGGCTAAGGAAACTAGGCTTAATATTTAAGGTATTGATTGAAGTAAAATTTCTGCATCTTCCACTTAATTTTTGTTAACTAGAAAATAATTAGTCAATATTGAATAATCGAGTTATCGCACTTCTTGCTGTAGTTATTTATTTACCATATGCGTATTATTGACCTGTTTAATACGATATACTGGAACTGCGAAAGATTAATTATTTCTTTGTCTCATGCAGGGGTAGATTCGTGAATAATGGCCCTATGGAAATATTAATAAAAATTAGGTTGAAGCGTGGACCTCACTTTTGAAAGTCACCGTTCAATAAATTTCAATTTCATCTGTATCAGTTTCGACCCTGACATTTTTCACTTTGTGTAGGTGGAATAATAGGGAAGGGGATGTCCGTCACATTCTTGAAATTAAATGATAACTTCGTTTGTCGGAAAATATTTTAAACATAGAATTTAATTTGTTAAATTAATGTTTTGAGGGTCTAATTTCATGTTGTATATGTCATTATAAAGTGTTATTTATTATTTATCTTTAAATTCCATGAAGTGCATAAGAATAAAAAGGCATTTACGTTTGGGGCTCGATTCTCGAATTACTGGAATACAAATGTGATTTGAAATTAATGCGTAATGCATTACGCATTCATTGCAAATGACATTACCTACCGCGGAAAGTACGTTTATCATAGGAATGTGGTTTCATTGGCAGGGCCGGATTATGATTTTCTTTGCCCATAGGCAATTATGTTATAGTGCCTCCACCTCCCACTACAAAACTCTTAAAATGCTGTTAAAGTTTTTATTTATAATATAAAATAATATAATATAAAAAAACAATTTATAACTATATCTATAACTAAACATAAATAACTATTATATACGCTCTTTGGATTTCTTACTGGCGAAACTATTTATAATATCAGTAAACTCAAGGGCACTAGTTAAGTCATGATTCATTGATAGCTTCTTCTTCTTGTAGTACCATATCCTCATTGGACGTTGGTTATCACTAAGGCCCATCTAACCTTATTAACTGCCACACTGAATAATTCGGCTGAAATTCTGCCGCTCCATTGTCTTAAGTTTTTGAGCTATGATATACGTCGTCTTCCTTCTGCCTTTTTTTAAAAACCCTGTCTGATATTGGCAGGAAACCTATTGCCGCTCTTTCAAGACTAGTCTTTATAATAATTTCTACCCCATTTCGATGTTGGTTACTGTTTTCACCTGAGTAGGAAATTTTATGTTCTAATGAAGCACACTTTCCGCTGTCAGGTCATCCAGTTTCACTACATCCTAGGACGTCTATATTAAGTCTTTTCATTTCTTTAATGATATTGACAGTTTTCCGGCTTGGTACATGCTTTGAAAGTTCCACGTACCAATCCTCGTTTAGTTGCTAATTTTTAGGACGTTGGCTGATGGGGGGATTTTTACCACCCTCTCCCCACTTAAGGGGTACCCCGGACTGAGGCCCGTATCTTTTTGGTTTACAGCCATTGTGATATTCTGGGAATACAAAGTGGGGTGGTTTTCCATTTGCCTTCCTCACCGCTGTACAAACGCCGCTTCTGTGGTTGCCACTGCGTCTTTGCTGTATGGTAAGTAGCCATTCCCGTTCTCTAAACAAATTTTGTGCCTGCTGCCAGTATTGAGCAAGCTAGCTGCCGCTGCTCAGATTTAGTGCTAGGTTTTGGTCCGCCTCGACTATTTAATTTTCTTGGTACCACCCATGTCTGGGAGGCATTCCCCTATCCGCCACCTGGGGAGGCGCCCAATGGAGGACCTAACAAACCTCACACGGGTTATTGATAGTACAGATAAATTATTAACTCCTTCTTGACTAATGACATTTCATAAATATGTTCTTCGAACACATATGTAAACATGTGCTTCGATCTTTCACGCTGGCATTCCGGGGGTTCAATGCCGAGTGCAGCAATAATTGGTTGGGGGGTTTGTCATAATCACTACTCGGTATCCGGTTCGAATTTGGATGGACATGGATGTTAGAGGTATGGCCCGATCTTCTAAGAGTAAATTGTTCCAAAATTGCCTCGTAGAGGGTCACCAAGTTCCCTGAATTAATCTGGAGTAAGGATGCCAATCATTTGTAACTGACCTAGATTACTGGCTTGAAATAATCCGTGGGCTCGATTCCCACATCAGTCGGCTGGGCATGTTTGTCTGTATTCATAGGGCTGTCTGGGGTTATTAGATGGAAGGCAAAACATATATTAACGATAAGAGTAGGGACATCTAAAGCTTTTTAACAAATCGGGTTACAACAATTTTTAAATACAATTTTCTGTGAATAACTTAAAATTAACGAAGTTATTCCGTAAAATGATCAGCACTTTTAAGATTAGGTCAATTATTGGAAGTAGATGTAGGACTAATGAATAAATAAATACCAATAATTGATTACACAATTAAGACTTCAGAGAGATCATATTTCTAAATTATGGAAGAAATACATTTGATGAAAATTTCGTAATTCGAGAAAAGTCAAATACCCAAGATAATATATCGACATAATATTGGAGTTATACTCAAGAACTTCACTTTGTTTGAGCGATTTCTCAATACTTGAATATTAATTTAGGAAATTGGCATTCTTATTATTAGATTCCGAAACAGATATTTTGCTGCTTATATAAAGTAATTGAGAATCAGCGTGTCTTTGAAATGTCTTTTTTAATTTTGAACATCTTGGATGAAACGAAATAACGGTTCAACTACTGCTTGTAGAATTGTTTTCAGTATGAGATTATGATTGGAAGATTAATTTTATTTAATTGGTTGCCATTAGGAATAAGCATTAATGACGAGGATAATAAATCTAATAAGAAAGATATCCACATTTTTCTTGTTAATTTTGCACCCTTAAAATTTCGTCGAATTACATCCCTTGAGGCAAATGTGGCTAACTATATATCAACAGGGTAGATATTATGGAAGTCTTTTTATATACATAAGCTAGAATATGATCGATATGGTCTAAAATACCTTGATATTAAGATGTAGTTGTGTGGATTATCATATTTGTACTTTGCTATCATTCTTGTATAGTTATTTTTGGAACTAGTTTGGGAAAATATTTTGTTACACTGTGACATTTTAAAATTACACTGCACTTTCTCTTTAAAAATACTTTGTATTTTTTTGTAAATTAATAATAGTAAATGCACAAGGGTGTCACAATTGGGCATTTCCTTTTCTAAATAAAACATTGTTAGTTATTTCTGTCTTGGATATATAGCGATTTATTCCATAATCCCCTTAATGCAGATTATTTAATGAAATATATTTTTTGTAGACTCACTTTCTACAAAGAGAAATACTCCTGCTAGTTTTTCTGGCTAGTAGGTTGTTTCGTTACGTTATCCATTACGCTTTATGTCTTCTGTCCAAAATGAGAGGAACTGGGCTAATTAAAGTGATTATTATAAGAGTTTCTCGTCGCATAATGAGGAAAAGGGACTCTTCCCCTACAGCGGGCAGTTAGTTCAGTCAAGCATCGCATCTAACGAAAACCTTACGACAGACGTGGAGATGTACCTGTGTCCTTGCAATTCATATTAGTAAAGAGCGGCAGTGGCACAGATACCAGGAGATCCAGCATGAGGAATGAAGAGTCTCATCGAGATGAAAATTCCGTTGGACCTGGGGGTGACGCCTTTACGCATGCGTTGGGCGGCGGCGGTGCCTTTAAGCGGGTTGGGGCAGTTTAGTAGACACTGCCGGGTCATAGCTTACTACCCCCGTTGTCGCTCGGTGTTTCCTCTCAGAAAAACGTGTTTTTCTAGTGCAAGTGTTCACGCTGTGGGTGCCCTGAATGAAAATTGAGGAGAATTTTTGTATAAATGTCAGCCGGAATACAGGTAGGAATTATATTAATTATTTAGAACCGTTAATACATTAAAAATTATAAAGAATACGTAATTTTAGTACCAAATCGTTTAAATTATTTTAAATATATTAAAGGATCATTGAATATTTATTAATGGTTAGTTTTACAGCTAGTATCAACATCAGGGACATAGTACATACAAATATACATTTTGTTTTTTTGTTTTTGTGGCATAGCTTAGTTGTTTATGCACTATCAACTATATTAATCAATTAGAACTAAAAATTTTAAATTCGTAATTACGTACAAATAGTTAAATATTTCTTCTATTAATTAAAAATTGAACCTATTATAGAATGCAGGAACCATGATTAATGTATTTACATATATCACTTTATATATACTGGGTAATTGTTTATTTATTGTAATTTATTCATACGTAATATAGCGGTGATTGCACCCAGATTACAAAATTTATTTTGGTGAAAGGGGGTCGTGCATTTTAAAATAATTATTTTTACATTTAGTAAATAGTTATATTCAAACTTGTCACGCAGTGAAATCTTGGAGCTGTCTGCATTTATGTTTGGACAGTTTTCGAAGCATTACCTAGATTTAACAGTTACACTAATAGTGTAATAGGTATGCGCGTTTTAAAAATCGGTGTTGGTATGATTCGAGAAACTGGCTATATGTCCTCTAAAAAAGGTAGGTCAACCATTCATACAGAAGAATATGCTAACTTTCGTTAATATATGAAACGCAGACTACAAAATCTTTGAATCGTCAATCTGAAGAAATTGAAATTTGAATTGTACAGAAGCAACATTTTGACTTAACTTGTTCAACAACTGCATAATAATCAGAATGTTTTTGAAGGGGATAAAGTAGTAAAGTTGTGATTCGGACAAGGCGGGAGATATTTATTTTAAGTTAATTTAACCTTTTGTTAATCAAGACGTTATTATTCTTTCATTTTAATTTTCAAACTCATAGTTCGTTATTATTTTATACCTAGATTAATAACATATTTGTACATTACTGATAATGTCAATATGGCGTGTAACTTGACACACTTTGAAAGAGTTATTTCAAAAGGATAAAATAAGCGAGATGGACATTTTCCATTTCTTGACAACATTTGACCCAGATAATTTATATATTTCGTTACACGCTACTGAATGAACAATAAAGGGCATTTTAAGTCTGAAGTATATTTTGCCAGCCGTATTCACTATTTTATTCATTTCTCATATCCTCACGGAATGTACAAATGTGTCTTTAATAGACCATTCCATATATTTATATATATTTCGAAAAAACATTTCCTTACGCATATAAAAATATGTAATATATATTCAGTTGAAAAGATTTATTCAGTAAACGCAATATAAGTATTCATGTCTAAATAGAATGTGATATTGCGAATAACTAGATTCACTGGACACAAGTTTAAAAAAATTATTGGCAACGAATTATTTACTGTTTGCATTTCTGTGTATTATTACATTTATTTATTTCTACATTATTTCTTTCTTTACTTTGATTCATAATCAACCATAAAATCCGCAGAAAAAAATAACAACCTAAATCGAATAATATTGTAATTACTATAACATTTACTTACATATATTTACTATTTTTTTTAATTATTTTCTTTAAAGTTCATCACAGACAATAATGAACTTTTGCACAATGTGTAAATATGTGAAGTTCCAGAATATAGATACTACTCATTTCATCGCTATTTGCCAAATAAAAAACTCTCTTATCTTGCCGATAAATGGAACAGTCTACCTGAGCCTAGCCATAAAACACGCCACGGTATGTTTTGGGATTTTTTATTTGGTAAATAGCGATGAAATAAACTACACAAGAGAAGTTTTCGTATTTTGTGCACTTTGTATAAAGGTTTTCACAGAATTGGTGGAGATGCCACTGCCATTTTAAGGGGTACGAATATATTGTATATCGTATATATAATATGGCTTATAGTACATATTGTATATCGCAAATAGCATGTACCACAGTGCCTAGAGACTAGAAAGCACAGTACCAGAAAAAGTATATTGCAATGGTATACAAAAAAAAAAAAAAAAAGAAGCTATGAAATGACATTGGCGCATTCGTCATTTATTAAAAATGTTTGCTAGGATATGTAGCGTGAAGAAATAAAGAAAGTTTAAAATTGACAATTATCGCAAGATTAGGAATATAAATTTTAATTTTTAAGCTAATTAGAGTGATGAGTGCGACAAATTTATTTATTATAAATATGAAATGAACTACAGTGAAAGTTTTATGTAAACTTTTTTTATTTTCACAGCTCAAATTTTCAATGACGTCTTGTATTTATAAAACACATTAAAGGCTAGCGCATATACAATTTAGTAGATTTATACGTTTTAATGAAAAAATTTACTTATATTTTCAAAATACATATGTCACAAACTACTTTTTTAATAAAACCAATATGGGTTATAAAGAATCTCATTTAATCTAAAAAGTAGGTTGTAATTAATACTTAATAACATTATTATTTTATTAATTCAATTTCTAAATATGATACTAATATTTTCGTATTTTTTTTCTTATTTTACTATTAATAATACAATTACAATATTAACATTTTCCAATGTACCTTATATAATGGGCATATATAAGAAATTTTATATTTCTTCATTTATATAGCATTTTGTTGACATTAGTTACAAATTGTTGAATGTTGAACATTGTTTATTTTCTTTTTAATAGGTTTTTACAAGTCATAAAAAATTATTATAATTGTAATATTTCAATATTGGCGGAGGTGCCAATGCTAGCACAATGCATATGAAGGGCTATATTCAAGTTTATTTATAAATATTTTCCCCGTCTGTTTTTTCTTTAATTATCAATATCTGAAAGTTTAATATTATATTATCAGTTAGGTAGACGTAAGATAATGAATTACTTTTCATAAGAAATATGAGATAATGAGCATTTTCTTATACTTCCTATGAGTTATAGTTATCTTACAAATAAGTGTCTACAAATAATTCTGTTATATTTGTGATGTTTATAAAGTGTAAATGTTAGAGTAAATTAAATGAAAAATGAATTTTATTCCCACATCTACATATTTTTTTGTTTTCAAAGCATTTGCAGAATATAGTATATAACTTCATATAATATGTGTTTTAAAATTTAATGAAATAACGGTTTGAAGGAATATGAATTAAAACGGTCATAATGTATATTCACACACGAAGAATTATAATTATAATAATTTTATGACTACTATTATAAGTACTATACGAAATACTATTAGTGAAATTCAATATCTGGTATTTAGATAAAGTCTCTATTTAGACTGTATAATTACATATCTATATTATACGTATTACTAAAATAATTAACAAACGATATTGAAAATTTAACATTAATATACAAATTATGAAATAGTTTAGCTTAGTTTACAGTTTTAAACAATATTTTTTTTATTATCATAGAATTCTATCATGGAATTCTTCCATTTCCTATAAACTTGATCTACCAAATAGCTTTTAAATAATCGACGGAGGTGTAAGTGGATATATATGGAGTATCAATAATTAAACAGTAGGTACTATTCATTTCATCGCTATTTGCCAAATAAAAAACTTTCTTATCTTGCCGATAAACGGAACAGTCTACTTGAGCCTAGTCATAAAAACAAGCCACGGCATGTTTTGACATTCTTTATTTGGCAAATAGCGATGAAATTAACTATACAGTTAAATATTTAAAAATAACATTAACACCTTCGCCATTTCTAAAAAAGTGTTGGATGATTCTGGAAATAAATGTTCCTGAATGAGCGAGTATTTATCTACTTTTATTTACATAATTTTAAATTAATTTTTTTTTGTTTTGTTGTTAAACCAACCACGTCGATTAAAGAACGATTAGTATAAATAAATTAAATAAAAACCGTTAACACACTTCTATATTATATATTTCCATGCACTTTTAAGTTTTTTATAGACATCTTGTTGTGAAAATAATTCTGTATGTTTGTAAACATTTTGTATGAATTTATATAATATGATGAAAAATAGAATAAAATATAATAGAAAAAGATATTTAAATATAATTATTATATAACGATTAACGATTATGGTAGTTCCCAGAAAATACAGTGAAGTAGAGAACTGGTCGAATTTTCTGTGATACCTTCATATTGTTATAAAAGGGAATAATGTTTGTCAAACATTTTGGGCTAACAGCAGTTTTAAGAACTTTTGAATTAATGATGCTTGTAGATCTTCCAATGCTTGTCAATAAATTATAAGGAAAATAACTACAATAAAGAAAATAATGAATAATGACTTCTTAGGCAAGTTTCTTGTTATTATAAATTACTAATTCGTAATTTGAGAATTATCATTTTTTGTTTTAAAATACTCAAATATAAAACGTAATAAATATGAATGAATTCGAATGCAATTAGATACATACAATACATAAATATGACAAATGTCATTACATAATATTTCAAACGACTCAACCAGGCTTTTATTTCTAATTCCTCTTGTAATTTTATGAACATTGGGTACAATTGATTGTTAAACGATAATAAATATTGTATTAAAACAATTTCCTAGAAATACCAGTAATGGATTTATGCCCAAAATTAGTCTAAATTAATTAATATTATCACTACGTGACCGCAATCCCACTAACGTTCCTGCAAATGTTAAAATAATTTTAGCGAATATTAACAAAATTAATTTCGAAGAGTATACCCAATGGCAAAATATTACCTAATTAATGTGATATACTAATGGGGATAATAACTAGGGCCGCTGAATAATTACGTTATTACATATTGATTTTGAAAGAGTCTGTGTATTAGTTTCGATACTATAATGAAAATATTTGGAAACATAATACATGTGGATGTATTGAACATTACTGTATTCGAATTAGTATAAATATTTTTGTTCATTATTATGTTAATTAAAATATTTTCAAGATACATGAACTTTTCGTTATTTACCTAACTAGTTACCTAATTAGTTACCTAAACAAGTTTCTGGAAAAATTATTTAGGTAACTAATAACTTATTAATGTAGAATAATGTAAAAACTTCATTATCTGATATAGATCTTCACCTAGTCATGTAAATTAACATTATATAGTCCCTTCACTAATGTTAACAAACCACTTGATCATTTGGTGCTTTTTTGATATTTATTTTGCTGTTTTTAGATTGGTTCTACTTTGTCTTGTAGTTCAATAAGGTAACATTTTCGTAAAATTCTAACATTATAATAGTTTACTTAACTACTCTCTGTTTTGACTGGCCATACTAATGGTGACATAAATGCATTCAATTATATGTTACTTATATGTTACGTTGATTGCACAAATAATACTAAGAATGCATTATAAGGTTTTATTTACTTGCCATGATTTCTGTCGAGGTACAACAAAATAAGTTGTTGTTTAGTTCGTTGGTAAGTTGAAGTAAAAGTGATGTTTTTAGTATAAATAATAATATAAGTATTTTCATTAAATTTAAAATGTAATTTCTGAATTTTTAATTTAATATGTATTTAACAATAAATATAGCAGATAATATATAACTATATTCTAAGCTTAAATATCGTTCATATGCATATTTGTTAGATAAGATTTCCTAGAAGAAACCACAAAGTTATACGTAGATATCGGAGTTAAGCAATTAACGGTATAATTTGCAGTTTCACCGTATATTACTTAGTATTTTGAATCTCTGTTCTACAATTCCCTTTTTGTTATTTCACAATATTAAGTTTGATTTAAGAATCCTGTCACGTTGAAACTAAATTTACTTTCTTTTTTATTTAGATTTGTCTTTTGTAAGACATGAAATAGTTTAAATGTTAATACAGAAATAAGGAGTTTATACTCCAACCCATCTGCAAATGCCTTATATAATAAGGACTAAACAAATTAGGTCAAAACAGCTATTCTCCTGGCTATATGCTTAACGCCGAGCACTGAATTACATGACAAAATTTGTCGTATTTTTGTCTAATAGAGTTAGCACTAAAAATCACAAAAATTTAGAACAATCACTGTATTTTTAGTGCTAACTCTGATAGAACAAAATACGACAAATTTTGTCATGTAATTCGGTGCTCGGTGTTAGGCATATAGCCAGGAGAATAGCTGTCTTGACCTAATTTGTTTAGTCCTTATTATATAAGGCATTTGTAGATGGGTTGGAGTATAAACTCCTTATTTCTGTAGTTTGAATGTTACCCTCTGATAGTAAAACTTTGCATTATATTGATTAAATATTAGTATTTATTCTGTCAAAATGTTTTAATTTTCTCCTGTTGCTAATTGTCCTGTGACTTTACAAGTAATTACCTTCAACCATTGCTGTAGGGGATGTGTTTTTATGAGATAATGTAGTTAACAAACAATTTCATTTAATATCAAAATTCTTAAATACACTGATGTTCAATTTATTTAAAGCTGGAATTCACTTTTCAAAATATTGGATATAGCTTTATGTATTGTCGGTTTATATCCCTCCTCATTTAATATATTCCACTATATTGGTTTTAAATGATTTCTTCTGTATATTTTCAATTTTTAACTTGTTAAAGTGTGAATTTTCGCAAATATTGTGCAACAATTTTGTGCAATAATTTTGAATTATTAGTTTGACCCCCAAATTTATATTTAAATATTAATAGATATATGGCATTCCTCTCAGCATATGTGGAGATGACAATCGGTCGATAGTTTAAATATTTATTATAGTGAATAATAAGGAAAATGGGGCTGATTGTACATTCCAGCTAGCCCTGTATATGGTTGGAATCATGTTCTGTTGTTTGTAAGATGTTGTAGATAAGATACTACATTGTCGAAAAATAACGGATGGATTAATACAATGTTGTATTTAAAAGTACTTAAGATAAATTTATTCATAAATATTATTATTTACACACCCAGTAATACTTAATTATATCTCAACTTATTTGGTTAATTTCTTATGGTATTTTGGCAATTCATGCATGTATGGCAAAAAATGATAAACTAGTAATATAGAGCTATTTTTTGGCTTTTATAAAGTATAGCGCTTTGTTATTGTATATTTTTTGGAGACTACCCAGACAAACAATGAAGGACAATTTTACTCAAAATTTAAAATTACACTGTTACTAATGATGCAAGATCAAATATATTACGTTTATATTGTGGTTCACCCTGTATACTCCTTTTATTACGTACAAATGTACATGTGATTTAATTGCACTTTTACTTGGTAATAGAGAATATAGCTTCCATACCCAGCATCTAAGATGGTATCACTAATAAGTAATGTTCTTGCTACTAACCGGATCAAGCTAGAGGCTAGGTAACTGACAACTTCAAATACCAAATATCGCTACCTAAGTTAAGGCTAAGGTGAATCAATCGTAGTGAAAAATTTATAAGAATTATTAACTCTTAGATCATCAAGTATTAGTATCAGAGAATTATTAACTCTTAGATCATTTGTTCACTCATAATTTAAGACACATAAATATTAACTGTTCGTCATCACTAAACATCTTTGTTTGAAAAATCTCCTATTCTGTCACAGTCTTCGATAAATCGATTCCTGATAATATTAAGTTACTCCCACTAAACTCTTGAGCTTTACTTGGCCAGTGAATGTATATATTTCTTATTTGCGTGCTTTTAATGGTGTTTTTATCTTTTCATCCCTTCAAATTCATATCTCAGTGTATTAACAATTATTTCGATTTTTAAGATCACTGTTCAGTTGACATTGATTGTACAATTGTATAATTCGCATGATTGAGTATAAGCAATCATTAGGTTGGACTACGCCACATATTCTTGAATAAAGGCACATTATTATTACTAGATATTTAAACTTGAATCCATATGCTGAAAATGATTGTTAATTAAAAAATTACCAATATTAGTTAAACTATATAAAATGTTTTTAATTTATTTAAATATTAATAGATTTAAGCGAATTTCTCATAAACTATCTACAGTTGAAAAAAGATCACTCTATTTCAGTCCGTTTACTTCAAGCCATTACTATTTTCGATTTTCTCTTTTATACATATAAATCCAGTATAACTCTAACAAAATTTATGAATACTTTTAGCATTTACACAAAAATGCTTTTTATCATTAAGATATCAATAAACCGTATAACGAAAAACCATTTCTGTAATGCGTCGATATAGTGATATTAAGAGTTTATTTTGTTTCAAGTTCTCTCCATTAGTGGAAGTTGTAACGTATATATTACAGCATTTACGAGACCATTCAACTTTATTATATTGGGTAACGGGAAAATAATTACATAAAACAAATTGCTTTATAAAAGCTGAAAACTATTAGCACTACTTTGTTCCATTAAAGGAACATATCAGCTAATTAGATTCAGGTAATGGAATATATTTATGGCATTTAAAGCAAGTGAAAATATATAAAATGAAGTTAAAAACACCGTTTTTATTCAAATTTGACTTTAATCTGCATTCATTACTTTGTTAAATGCCCTGTTTTGTTTTTCCACAAATTTACATATCTTCTTTCATCGCGAATATTGGGGAATCTCGCCCTAATGGTGATTTAGACTTCAATTTAGAGTTCAATTATTCATTACAAAGGCAATTCCTTTCGTTGTTAAATCGATGGGTCTTAATTATTATTGACTTTCGTTCATCCAGTTTACAGTAATCGGTGGCACGTGAAACTCAGATGTTTTGTTTCATAAGTTTTTTACTTACAATTATAAAATATTCCCTTGTACTGTGTTCAATACGAGATTGCGAGGACAAAGTGATATGGGATCGATGGAGTAAAAGAGCAATAAGCTGTCAGGAAACTTATTCATCCTGGCTGCTTTGTTAGGAAAGTAATGTTTTCTGTGGCTCTCATGATCTGGTGGTGTATAAGTGGTATGGGTGTAGAAAAATTGAATTTTGTAGATGGTACTGTGACAGCAGAAAAATGTAAACAAATTTTGACACAGTTTATTGCCCTCAATGCCAATATGTCAAGGCATTGTCTCCTGGTATATTTTCCAGCAGGATGGTGCTGCGTGTCACACAGAAAAATCTGTCAAAGCTAGGTTTACAGAACATAATGTCCCTGTTATGGAATGGCCCTCTAGCAGCCTAGACCACTCGCCAATAGAAAAATTGTGGCATAAAATGAAAAACAGTTACACAAACGTCCATCACGCTTCTTGAAGAGTACGCTAAGCTGGTAGATACAATGCCTGCCAGAATTAAAGATGATATTGTTGATAAAGGTGATGTAACATAGTTTTGATGAAGCGACCGAACCATTTTGAACCGCGAATCTTAATGTTTTTTTGTTAATAAACTTGTTAGTGACACATTATAACGTAGACATATTTCATGATATTTAAGTTAAAAGTTTATATTTTCTTTCTGCTAGCAATATTTTTCTTTAATAAAATAATTTTGAGAGCGTTATTACTTTAATTTGAATATATTAGTTGTAAAATTATATATACCTAGTCGAACTATTATGAACCTGGGCTCGTAAATCTACTAGATGAGAGAGGATAATCACTCGGTAATAGTTTTTATATAGTAATGGTTTGAATTGTCTCCTATTGCCAGTTGGCTATAACTGGGTTGATGAAATGCGCGTCACGTAGCGTGTAATATTTCGATGTTGATTTCCTCTTCTTGTTGACACATCAAAGGTTTCATCTTTTAGATAGGACTATGTAAGTAGAGGCATTTTTCCTATAAATCACACCCATACTTAGCTTGCGTTAAGTATATACAACATATGTGTGTGTAGTAAGTACATTTACATAGTATTCACATAGACCTTATCACAAACTTACCCAAGAAGAATCCTTATAGTTTTTATAAATATCATGTAGTTACTAATAATATATTTGTTTTCGTTAACAGCGAATAATTCAAACGAAGGATCACTTTACTTCGACGGATATAAGAAGTCCGCATCCATTTTATTAGTAAACAGTTCTATGTCGCCGCTGATATTATTGACGGTAGTTAATTTTTGCTGAATTGTAACATCGCTGAATATTCCGTTTTTAAAACAAATTGCATTCTTTATATTGCTGTTTAATAATAACATTACAATAATTTTCAGGTACAACCAATGCATATTTGACACCATTTTGCCTCTAGAGTCTTGTAATTAATGGGATGTAAGTATTTTCTAAAACAACATTGCACCTGAACTAAGCTAAGATGGTCCACTATTCTTACATCATTAAACATTTTATAATCTTGAACACAACGTTCTCTATGGCTTGAAATGGCTTCAAAATCACGTGGCTGTAAAGCCATAAACCTTTTTATATCTGCAGAATGTCATATATGTTCAAAATCACGTATCTCTATGGTGTATAAACTGACTTTGGAGGTACGTACATATTCAGTAAAATTTATAGATAACCCCTGTTCACTTAGCCGTGGAAATAATATTTTTTATTGCTAATATAAACTCGTTAACTTCGCACAATTGTTTTCGAATTTCCAACAATTCCCTTCTGAATTGCCACCGGGCAATCTTCCGGTAGAGACGTCGTACGAAAAAAGTTACATCATTAATTAGAGGATATTTTTTTAAGGAAATTGGGGATCGAGGAAATGTATAATTCTCTCCAAAATTATTATCATAAAAATAGTATGTAATGAAAAACTAAAAAGTTGTAGATTAAAGGAAAATAATATTATTACAGTAGTTTGTTGGAGTAATTCGTCATGAATGTCATAAGCTGCATTTTGAATAATATCTGGTTATATATCTGATATTGTCCATTTACACTAAATGTATTTTTGGTTTCGATACAAGAATAGTGGTAGTGAATTAGGAAAATGTAATGGCCATTATGATAATATTTTTTCTCTCTGCCAATCGCTGATTGCTTCTATCCATTGATTCACATGAAAAATGCTTCATCGGGGGTAATATTTTACTTCACTAAAATAAACTGTATTATAGTGTATCTCCGATTCTTTTAAAAACCGGTTTTCATATTCTTAATTACTAAACTAGTATTATTATACGCTTATCTTTATTATTGTGTTATTATTATTATTATTATCTCAAAATTGACGCTCCTGAGGGATTCTCAACTTTTAGTTTTGTTATAAGTACGAAAAGTTAAGTTTGGTAGAAATTGCTATTTAAAATGTTAATTGATTGATTGAGTTTTTAATACCTAAAAATATCATCCGGAGACTTTTGTCGAGCTTGTACGTTAACATTTGTCATCTATAAGAATGATGATCACAAATATCTATGTCCTTTTAATCACCATTAAGAGATCTAACAGATTTTTTATGTTACTGCCACGCTGAGAGAAGAGTTTACTTGTAATAAGAAATCTCACTTATATGGCCTTAATTACCGTAACTATATTAAATGTTAGCTAATGTAATGAATTTTACTATAGTATTACCACAAGGTTTGTCAGTAATATATTATTTACTTAGGAAAATTTTCATTTTTATTCTTCTCTATTCCTATTAACAGATACCTCTTTGGAAAAACCAAATATAATTTTACATTACACAACAAATCCTTTATGATACTAGTTTCGTTTTACTAATCATCTTTATAGCTCTTATGTATTAAAATTATGACTTTCATTGTGCATGTACCAGCACTAAGTATCAGTAATAGAAATACATTATGATCACGATGTTATTAAAATATAACTTAGGAAAGAAAAATATAATGAAGGAAATATAATGACATTAAAAGTCTCATTCTTGTTTTGTTATGTTGTGTCTTTCCACGAGCATCGTGGTTGAAGTGTAATACGTATATAGTATTGATTTAGTACTTGGTAACTTAGCGATGTAAGTATTTAACATCATTCTTAAATATTTTCTATAAAGAAATCATTTACTCGACATGGATACATTTGGCATATTAAATATTAACTAACAGTTTAATGTCATAAGTAACATACATAAGGAATGTGTTTATTACGTAATGAATGAAAGTATTAGCTCCTATATAATCTGTCTGCATTGATTAGAGTTTTGATCATATAAGTTATTATTTGATTAAGAAAAACTTGTATTTGTTCCATAATATCCAAAATTCGTATTTATTTTTCAGAAACGTTCACTAATAAATAGATTGCTTTCTCTGCGTAGTATACCAAATTTGTATGTTATATTGAATAAAGGCATTAACCCTGCAGAAACTATTCTACCATCAATTTAACATGAATGGTATTAAAATATATGTGATTAATTCATTGATAAATTTATTAGTTGAAATGTCAAACTAATTTAATACTACAAATATTATAGATTTATATTCTAAGCTAATCAATATTCATTCAAGTTTTCCACGGATCCATTTGAAAACTTATGTAATTTTATTTGTTGGTGTATCCTCGTTTGCGTTTTTCACATCGCCCATATGATACTTATATCAGTTAAGTATTTAAAATTAAAATTTATGTAAAAATAATGCTATTTGGTGTTTTTGCTGGTAGTAAAAATTATCTTTTACCCTCAGGCAATGGTTGGTATCCGACGAAAATTATTTTCTAATAAATTTTATACAACACTCTTTCTGTTATGAAAATTCATATTTCTGTATAGCACTTTACGTTTATTAGGACTTTTATATGAATTTGTCACCTAGGGGAAAATTCATTGAAATAAAAAATTGTAACCCCTCACGTTAATTTTATGGTGTTTGATTTATACTTTCAGGAGTTTAATGTATTTTCAATGAGCTATCGATTCACATTATCGCTACCTAATTCTGTTTTTTACTCAGTGCAGTTACTCCCACTGGGATGGCATGAAATTAACATTTTGATTTTCAATGAAAATACGTTCTATTACTTCATTTTCTAAAATTCCAGCCCAGACATTGATTTTTTAGAGGAAACTGAGTATGACCCTCTCGAGAGACATATGGATTTTCATTGTCTCAATATCTACAGTTACGGTTATGTACAGTTATGTTTAATTTCATTTTATACCATTAAGAGAAAAAGTTGCTTCAACATTGAAACAAATATTCTGTATCAAATTCAGGTAATTCTGAATTCTCGAAATCATAATTTCATAAAATTGAATCCTTTTGTTATAGTCGTATTCGCGCAGTTGCTGAAGATTACTAATTTTGTAAGAAAATAGTTTTTTTAGTCAAAGCTTTTCGACAGGAATGAACTGAAATATTTGTTAATTTTGCGACTTTTGAAATTCAAATGAATCAAAAGTGAAATGGTCTAAATCTAAATCTGTGCATATTTAGTAAGAACTCTTGAGTGCTTTCTTGCTTTGTTGTACACAGACCAAGTTTCTTGAAAATTTTGAACAAAATCTTATATGGGTGTCTCACATTTTTGTCATGATGCCTCTCATTAAAAGCCCAGGCTACTTCTCTACTACTAAGCCCCACTATCATACGAGCACACCTATTTTCAGCAACATAAAGCAAAATTATTTTAGTTCTTGTAAAATATACCCTATTATGAATCCTACCACTGCATTAACACCACTTGGAAAACAATTTAAAATCTCCGATAATTATATTCAAAATTTAATGCTAGCTGTAATCAGGAAGAAATTATGTGCTAAAATAAAAATTAGCAACGAATTAAAATAAACACTTATTATCTTCCACAATAAAAGTGATGTATGTAAAAATATTAAAACAAACATAAAGCTTATCGGTGCTGAGTCTGGGGCAGCTATTCTTCGAAAACAGTCTCCATTGAACTTGTAAAATAGTCCTTAGAATATTATTTTTGCTTCCATTATGAGAACAGATCAATTGATTTCCATTTTATAAACGGAGTTGACTTAATATTTTTTAGAAAATCAAAAATGTGTATTACAAGATAAGGGATATTATTTAAAATGTTTAAGTGGAGTAGTTTGGAGTAAGAGTGTGAAATTTAAATATCAATGGACACTGATTTTAAACTTTCCCTTCGATATCTAAATTTACGTATTATTTGTCATTTTCCTTACTAAAAGAAATAACAGGGGTGGGTTGTTTTGAAATAAAAATACTGTATAATCCTTAAAGCATTAAATTAATATTTTGACATGCAAAATTAAATTAAGATTTATAAATTTGCAAGATTTTCCTAACAAGTTACAAAAATATAATTTAAAAAATGGTGATGCTAAATTACTAATTAAAATATCAATTTCTAATACTACAAAACTTCAATTTCGCAACAACGGTAATAATATATTAACGTTAATTATTTGTTTTAATAACTAATGTATAAACCTGTTAGTTAAATACAAAATATATAACAAACGATTTCATGAAAATCTGACGAATGAATAAATGGACATGAAACCACAATCGCGAAAGCAATTTTAATAAAATAAAATTGATTGTTAAACTGGTAAGGATGTCGATAAAGTTAAAAATAGCAATTATCCTCAAATACAATGCAAGGTTAAAGTTAAGTGCAAGTTAAAAATTGTGATCTTTGTTTTCGTAGTATATATATATATATATATATATATATATATATATATATATATATATATATATATATATATATATATATATATCTATAGATATTTACTGTGATATCTATATATCTATATATATCATACTTACATGATATTTATATAGAGGTATAGCGATGCTTTCTTAAAAATTACTCAGTGACCAAATTGATAGGAATTACCAGTGATATAATACTAGATATCGAACCATAATAATAATGTGTGGAATATTTTGCCTTTTTTTGTAAATTGCAAATATGGATGCCAGAATCATTTAATGTGATAATTATTGTATTTAGTTATGTAGTTTGTCCTGCAAATTCAATACTACTAGCTTCCTTTAAACAACATTGAGTGCGCAAAGGTATTCTAGTTAACGATTTTATCGTTTTCTTCCTACATTTCTAAATGTCATCATTTACATCACATTTAGAATTTGTAGATATATTTTTTGTATTTTTAGTTGTTAATCACTTTACATAAATACAATATTATTTTAATAAAAGGGATTTATATATTATCTCTTCAGATATATGGTGGATTTTCATAACTACATCAATAAATGAACTAAAAGACTTTTAATCAGATTGCTGTTATTAATATAACTACAGATTGACCAGAAATATATTATATTTCTGAAAATACTTATGTAAGTTTCCGACTCGCCTACAAATAATTGAATAATCAAATCATTTAAAACGTATATATTTAAATTTCATTGAAATATCTTAACTGATTTTGTGATTTGGGGGATTTGCGGAATTTGTAATAACAGTGACAGATGTCTTCAATAATAATGTCTAAATCTTCTGGGGTTTCAAAGATCTGTAACCGAACAAATCTGTATTTCAGTTTCCGCAAGAAAATATTCTGTTTTATTATGTTCTTAAGCTTCGTCCAATCCCTTCCATGTGTTACGAATTAACGGGTTATCATTAACCATATCTATGTTATCGGCATTATTGGCACTATTACGGGCGATTTCCAGCCCAATTTACTTCATATAATTGTACCGGGTACTATGTCGATGGTAAGTAATTCGCTATGGAATACTCATTGACCACGTTGCGTTGGCGTAAACAAACCCAAAAAACTAAGAGCTAGAATAGGATAGAATAGGTCATTGAATATTTCTTGAGAAGTGCATCTTCAGTTATAAAAGTCAACTTGATCTTTGAAGTATAATATTAAATGATGAACATGTCCTATCATCCGATTTATTAATTTTTGCATATTTTATTTTCTTAACAACACTATAATTCTTTTATTCAACTGAAAATATTCATAACTATTAATTGAAAATCAATATTAAAACATTACATATGTTTTACCATGTGGATGAAATCATAATTCTGAATTAAAACATAAGATACCTTTCATTAATTGTTAACATAATGGTGCTCATGGTTGCTGGTTTTAATCTCATAAGAGTAAAAACATCTGTCCTTGTGTTCATGTTGAATACTTTTCCTAAGATAGGCATCAAGTTTGTTATTAAAAAATATACTTCTTCTAATAGCTCTTCAATACTTTTTGTACAGAATTGACATCCATAACCCACAATATATCTTTCACATGTATAAAATACTAACTAGGGATATGATATTAGTAGGTATTTTGGTATCTTACTAAACTTGTTTTATTGATTGAAATCTATCAAAGACCTCATTTCATTATCTCATTAATTATAGGAATTATTTCTATAATTCTTATTAATTATAGAAACGATTTATAGTATCTCTTGTTTATATGGCAAAATTTAGATTGGTGAGATCTATTTTCTGTTGTACTAGGATCAATGTACGTGGATGTTGTATTCGTTTTTTGTAATTCTGGCAGCTATATGGTGGTAG
Organism: Rosalia funebris; assembly: GCA_037954035.1. Lineage (NCBI taxonomy): Eukaryota > Metazoa > Arthropoda > Insecta > Coleoptera > Cerambycidae > Rosalia > Rosalia funebris. The sequence continues at coordinate 11,683,198 of JAZFAV010000032.1, forward strand.
AACATAACTTATCCACCAATATGTAAACTATTATTCCGTACAATGTTATTCTATAACGTCTCCCTCCCAAATATATAGTTTTTATTTTCATAGTTCATCATCGCTTTTTTAAACATGGAATACAAAATAAAGTCTAATGAATCTAACCATCAAAGGTTTTAATTTTGTATAAATATGGATTTTCATCAAGTAACAGCCCAGTCAATTCAGAATGAAGTAAATACAATAGAATAATGAGAAATTGTCCAGAAAAAGTTTCTTTAAAGACCAATGCAGTAAATAATATAAATTCATAAATGCAATAACGATCTTACAAGAAATCAAAAATATTAAACAGGAAATTATGTTTGCACACTTCATATAATTAAAAGATAATAAAATGAGTCAGTTCAGTATACTTCCCATTTCATTATAACGCTTGTAGCTCATAGAGCACTGCGATGTCCTCACTTACATTGTCCTGTTCCAACTGGTGACGATAATTTCCATCACAATCTGATTTTATCAAATGCTTTGCTTAGAACTTATATCGATATTGCAGTATATGTCTTAAAGTATGCTTCATTTATAATTTATGTGCACCCTGCAATGTTATGTAGGAAAGAAAGTTACGTACTGTTAGTTACTATAGAAAGCAAAAAGGTACAAGTTTGTTATAGTTCGCAAGTAGTTTATATCAACGCTATTAAAATTGCTAAGAAGTTGAGAAGTACATCTTAGGTATTTTATTTGGAAACTTCTATTCTTGTTCATATTTTATCAGCCAAGAAGTTAAGTTTGTTCTTTTAATTTCTTTTATAAATTATAGGTTTCTCAAAACCCCTCTACAATTGTTTTAAGAGAATTTCCTTGATTGTATAACATGAAATTAAAATATTTTAAGTAATTTACCCAGTTACGAAAATAATTATACAAGGCTAATCATATTCATTTCTATTTGACAAATTAGTACTGATTCCGATTTTTCTAATATTTTTTGGAAAAAATTGCAATATGCTAATAATAGCCCCTCATAATAATTTTATCTTGAGGGTCCATATTACTTGCTATTTGTGTTCTCCCTATTAGTTTTTGGACAGTTTTTCCATGGCGTTAAATGTACCTACATAGTATTCAGTATGTACGCAGTTAACGTGACTAAGAATACATTTTCACAAGACTGTGCTATTGCTTTATACTCTACTATTAGAGAATTATGTTTTGGTCTTCTTTTAGAGGGATAAATATTACTCCATATGAACTTACTCCATAGTTTTTGACTTAGTAGGAGAATGTCAGTGGCGCTCTCATGTTTTTGTCTCATATCTTATCATCACTAATATTTTTTAATTGTTTACTTAATAATTACATAACAGAATAAAAATTACAAATTAAGTACCAAAATATACCCATACAGAATATTTTAATAATAATAGCAAATAATAATTCAAAAATATTATTATTATAATTATTAAAAAAGTTGTTCGTTAAAGGCTAAACTACATCTGCAACCATTTATTCTCTCCGTAACCTCCACTGGGTGAAACTAAGTTAACTAGCCTGCTACATGCAGTAGGGCAATGTATAAATTGTATTGCACGGGTGTATCGGGCGTATTGTTCTAGCGAGTGTTTGGGAGGTGATTTATTTAATATTATGACGTGTAAACTTCCTTTACGTGTCAGGGTGGAAAAGTTGTTAGTGATTTTCCGGAAGTACAGTTAGATGACATTCCATTACGTTACGGTCCGGCGTATGTGAGCTAGTATTTTCATGAAGTGTAAAAACGCTCACTTAACAGAAGTGATAACCGAAATTCTAGAAAGGTTCAAAACAATTTAAGATCGATTTAGTAAAAATGATGATCGGTTGTATCATGCTGTGGTGTACACTATACAATCTAGTATTTCAGGGGTTCCCTCAAAATTATATTGATCGGAATCGACATCGGATTGTTCATTAGAGACTTGCTAATAAATTCAAATAATGGTAGTTGATGTGTGTAAGAGAAATCGTTTGGGTGAGTGTGTACGAAACTAGTGAAGCTAGAGGGTGGAATATCGTACATACAATGGTTGGAGGCAATCAGAGAAAATAGATTGATGAACGTGCACATAGTTTCGTCAACAGTGTTATATGCCACAAATTTGGAAACAATTTGGGAATGAGGATAGACTAGAATGCGGAATACAAATAGTAGTCCTAGAAAAATATGGGGTGCCAATTTGGACAACAATACAGAATATGTTTTTGCAGTTGCCTATGGGAAGGTGTTTGCAGAACTCTTCAATACAGATACAACTATTATACTAACAGTTACTTCCTATTATACTTATAGTTACATACACTACATAAATTCAAATAGAACTGCAGAAAGTGTGAGAGACTGCTACCTCATTGTTAGTACACTTACGCTAATAGCCTGCCTAAGACGTATTATAAAAGTGCAGTTTTGCTAAAAAGTTTTTAGCGGAAAACTATCGAATACGTTTTTACTGCCACAACCTATTTTAATACGTTGGAGCAGTTCATTAGAGGTGGCAACCTAGTATAATGTTTTGATAACGTAAATGACGTAATGGATACACTGAATCCACACCAGACTCTTTATTATACAAGCTCAGTAGGCTCAACTGTTTGGAAAAACCTAAAAACATTAATTAAACAAAAATTTCATTAACTCTTTTATCAATAATGAGGTTAGAGCTATACTACAGAATTGCTGTTAATTTACTGTAAGTCTGCAAATGACAATTGTGCTGTATCGTGTGTTCACTAAAATATTTATTTAGTGTTATTTTAGGTATTGCAAAAGCGCCAATTGAAATCAGTAGTACATGTTTGAATGTACTCTAGTACATACCTATCTAAGAATTGCCTGTCTGTACTTATAATATAACTTGGATAAATTATTTACACCTCAGTCCTATAGTAAGTTGAACCTCTAAAAGAAATAAATAATAGCCTCAGTTAAATATTTTTTGTTACAAGCTTTTATCTATGCCTCATACGTATTATACCGCTGTACATTTCACGAAAAACCACTAATTTTGGTCTATTAATCTAACGTGTCCTCTAGTCTGCGACCAAAGGGAATGACAATAAAGCCAAAAAGTGGCATTAACATTGGAGGCGAGTTTTAATAGAAAACAGTAAAACGGAAAAATAACAAAGCCTCAGTAAAAACTTTTAAGTGAAATTTTGTTTGGGATTAGAGTTCAAATAATAGTATAAAAATCTGAAAGTTAAGTGGCTTTCCTCCAATTCTATTCAGCGTCATTATAATTTCTCAAGAGGCATTCGGCCGTACCTAACAATATCGATAGGCATTTCCCTTTTATTTCTCGAGGGTTAAAAATGCGGGCCTTTTTTCATTAAAAACAACCATCGTACCTTTATTGAATGTCATGAGTCGTTATATTAAGATAATTATTATGAAATTCCAAAAAGAAATGATAATAAGAATTTTAGATTAACAATACACATAAATAAAGAAATTCAGTTCTATATACCATGATTGTATTAACACAAATCTTCTTTTTACAAGCTTTCTAACATGAGATCTACAATATATACACACACCGTCAAAAGTCTTGGACCCCCGATGTTTTGTTTCTTTAAATACTGTATTTGTTTTTCAAAGTATGTTTTTTCTAAATGCATTCTTTTGTAATACAAGAATAATTTTAAAAAATTTAGTCAATTAAAAAACAATGAGAAAAAAATTAACAATTTTTAAGTAAATTTATTATGACAAGAATTAATAAAACATACTTTTTAACAAGGTAAACTACAACTTAATAGTCAGTATGGCCTCCACTGCTTCTCAGTAACATATTGACACGACTGTGCATGGAAACAATCACACAGTTGATAATTTATTGAGGAATATTGTTCCCTTCCTTTATTGCTGCTGCAGCTATCTCTTCCGCATGTCGGGGTGTATTGATGCATTTGTGAATTGATCTAAAAACAAAATCCCACATGTTCTCAATGGGATTCATATCAGGGAAATTAGCTGAACAATCTAATCAGGTAATATCTCCCTGTTCAAGTACCTCTTGAACAGTTCTTGCACGATGTGGACTCGCGTTGTCGTCCATGAAGATGCAATTGTCACCTAATTCGTTGCGTAGGGGATAAATAATGGGCCTGATAACAGTTTCAATATAAACTTGACTTGTCATATTCTGATTTATGGAAATAAACGGCGTACGGCGATTGAACATTATTTCTCCCCAAAACATTACTGTCCCACCATTGTAGGGAGCAACCTCACGAAGAAAATTTAGTCTCTCTTGACGACCTGGCTTTCTCTAGACCCTTTGCCTATTGTCATCACTCACCAGTCCAATTTTGGTTTCATCTGTGGATAAGACCCATCACCACTGCTGCAAAAGCAAATCACTACGTTTCTGTACCCACTGAAAGCGATCAGCTCGATGTCGTGGAAGTAGAATGGGTACCCTTAAAGGCCTTCTTGTACGTAAATTTGCACGATGGAGTCTTCTTCAAACTGTAGAGGTCGAGATAACAAAGCAAAACATACTTTGAAAGTGAGCCCTGAGGGCTGGAGCTGAAGCATTTCGGTGTCTACGGGCATATTGAACCAAAAACCGATCCTGCCGTTCACCTGACACTCGAGGCCGACCACTACGTGGTCTTCTTTCCACTGTCCCTAATTCTTGATGCCTATGCACTATTCGCACAATAGAAGATGTAGTAATGTCTAACATCTCGGATACTTGAGGATTGGAATGTCCCAGCATCATGAGAAGCAATAATTCTTGCCCTATTAAATGTAGAAACTTCACGTCCTGGCATTATAACGAAAGAAAAGTATCAAAGTCGCTTTGTTAAATATGCAATAAAACTAACGAATGTTAAAAAAAGAATTATAACTAATCAACAATATTTTATCTAGCAATTTATTCGATGCTGTATGACAGCTAAATAACTCAACTATATTGCTTAGCAACGAAAACAAAATAAATATAGTCGAAATCTGTAATATATGGGGGGTCCAAGACTATTAACGGTGTGTGTATTATACAAGGTATAACAAAAATGTATGGGTTTTCCCACTTAAGAACGCATTCTGAGAACCAAGCATTATTTCACATACTTATCTCTAGTAGATTCTTCAATGGAACATAGGTTCTTAGACTGAAAAATCAATAACTAGTTTTCTACAAAACGTATAAATATCACCTATAAATATTTTACGTAACTTCTTCCAAATGCTGTTTCTTCTATTCTACTTTTGTTTTAGATATAAAGTTCGAGGATCAAAGTAATTTAGTTTATTAGATTAAATGCGAAATAGTTCAGCAGATGAAGGGTTGAGTGAGAATCATCTATTCTTTGATTGGGTCTTATATTCGGAATCGGTATTTGACTTGACGGTCCTCGGCAATCCGTTGAATGATTTCGGGCATCCTGACAACGCGCTCCTTTGAGTGGGTTTTCCTTGCTGGTGTTGACTTTATCATTATTTGGTTGTATAGCATTTGGTCCATGTGTACTATTTTTCTAGAAAAATGATATTATGTTCCCTCTAGCAATTTATCTCTAGAGAAATTACTGGAGGGAACAGAATAGAGGGATAAAAGTTGATTAAATTATGTTAATTATTGTGGTTACTTTATATTTGGAGACTTTCTTCTTTTGTGACTTGTTGGATATAAATTCTTCTAACAAATACTGAGTAATTGGTAATTGCTTCGCTGGCCACAAAATCGTAAATACAATTCTTATTCCCATACGGTATTTGGTTTGCATTATATATTTTCTCTATAGGTTTTCACCTGCTGTTCCCTAGCTTTTCAGGTTAAAGTTCATGATGACTATTTATCAACATTACACTTTATTTAAAAAGTCCGTTTTATTTCAACGTTTATTTATTTTTTTTAATGTTGCTAAACTTTCGTCTCTTTAGTTATTACCAAAGTCCACCACTTTGGTAATTCTGGCATGTCTTTCCACGATTTTTTAAATCTTGGAAGATGATTGGGGTATTTTAAAAATTAGATCGTTCACATGACAGGTTTGGAGTTATTCCTTTGGAGTTTTCCTTGCACAAATTAAGGTTACTGATATGATATTATTAAGATTACCAAGATAAATGAAAAAAGTATCTGGTAATCATGTAAGTATAAACATAAAATGAATGTCTTATTACTTCTTTGTGATTAGTTCTAGTTTCTTGGAATAAACATACATGATAAATATTAATGCAAACAGAAACAAAATAAAATAAGCAATTTCCCTTATAAAGAATAATTATTCGATTGGATATAAAAAAGTTTTTTTTGTATGGTTCTATTTTATATTTTTGCTGTAAATAGTCCCATTGCAGACTCCAATAAATAATTGGCAATCAAGTGATGATTTCACCTTCCTTAATAACATTCTTCCATTAGTCTGATATTCTGATGAAACCGTTCGCCTTATTCCTTACTATAATCGCCTATATATAGTGAGAAATTTTATCTAACTAAGCAAAAATGTAATACTTATATTGATTCCTTATTTTTAAAAACGTTTTAGTATATCTTGTACTAGTTCTTGGTAGTTATTTGCCTTGTGATTACCCAAAAACATTTTAATTACAGATACATAACTAAACCATGCATCAGATTCTACAACGGTCATATATCTGTTAAAATTCGGATCTTTTACCAATTTTCGAATTTGTGGATCATCAAAAATTCCTGCTTTTCATTTCACCATACTCAGTATTGGAAACGCTTGGCAAATGTATTTAAAACAATCACCTGATTTGTCTAGCGTTTTACAAACAGTTTCATTAAATCCAGTTTGATCTGAAGAGGTGGCACTCTTATTTTTTCTCTTTTCATTAATGACTCATGAACAATCTTGGCTTTACAACGGTCATAGCATCTCCAAATGGCCAAACAGTTTGCTGCATCTCTTGAATGACTATCCCATAAACAGAAGAGACCAGGATCTTAATTAATTAATCGACATTACTGTATTAATTCAAATATTAGTAGCTCTTCTATTAATTGTTGTTCAATTAATTGCACCAATTTATATTACCGACAAATTAAACAAACTATATGTATATTTGTATTATAATCACCACCAAAAAAAGCTTTTAATAATTAAAATAATTATTTAAATAAAAAATAATATACCACATTTTTAAATTGGATTAAAAATTATAAAATAGCATCTCCTAGCCCCATACAGGTTCCTAATTCCATAGAGTAGTTCTAAGAACTAGAGTTTTTAATAGTTATGAAAATACTTGTAAGATTTAAAATGGAAAATGTGGGGCGCATGCAATAGATGATTGATGCATGAATAATTCGCCCAAGTCACTAACAACCTTATTGCACTGCAAATAATCTGAACTGTTGTGTGAACTTCCTCAGCGACAGCTACTCTCCAAACTCTTTACTATTATATATTGCATGCGCCCCTCGATTTTCATTTTAAATCTTACAAGTATTTTCATAGTTATTAAAAATTTACGATCACAAATTCTCAGGACTATCTATATGGGGCCATGAATCTGTATGGGGTGTAGGCGAATCTGTAGGAGAAATTAATTTATACTTTTTAATCCGTTTTAAAAACGTGGTATATTAAAAATTTTGTTTTATTCAAATAATTATTTTATACATTTTAGGTCGTTTTAAGAACGTGGTATATTAAACATTTTTTTTATTGAAATAATTATTTTCTGTTTTTAGTCTTGTGTCTGTGTGTGAAACTTTTCTATTGATTTTAAACATTTTCATAAGATTATAACAGAGACATGTGATAAGTTTCAGGTTTATTTCAGTTTATCTTCACCTGGTCATATCGAAACAGATAAACAACCAAACAGTCTGACAAGAAGATGTTAATATTCCCATGTTTAAAGTTTCAAGTCTTTAGCTCATCGGGAGGTTACTTTAAACTCAATTGTAAAATTTGTACCGAGCAAACAGACAGACAGGCAAGATAGCGAGTTAATAAAAAAGCGGTAAAAACGTTTTTTGTTCTTTTGTCCATATTATTGTATTGGATTTTTTGCCTTTGTTTACTAAATATGTATTATAATCAACAATATTATAACCCTTATTGTACGTATAATATCCAAAGGCTATTAATATTTAAATTGTGTTTTAAAATGTAGAGTAATCTTATAAATATAACGACAGGATACATGTCTATAATATTTAATTCATCGACATTACTGCAGTTATTCAAATATTTAGTAGCTCTTCTATTAATTGATGTTCAATTAAATGCAATTTAGTCATTCAGATTACCGAAAAATTAAGCCAAACTATATTAAATATGGTTTGTCTTAATTTTGTACTGTAAATGTTCGTCACCGAAAAAGCTTTTAATAATTCAAAAAATTTATTTTGCTTTTTTGTTCATATTTGGAAGCCCTGGATTTTTTTTGCATTTACTTATGAAATATTATTATAACCCTCATTATACATATAATATTGAAAGTCTATTAATATTTAAATTCTGTTTGGCGTCAGCGTGAATACGTTATGTGTGTAAACGTGTCTAGAGAATTTGTGATAGATGAAATATGGTAAACATTGAAGCCTTATCATGGTTCTACAATTGGTAAACAATGAATCAATGCGAAGTAAACAGTGAAATGAATAATTATATTTCTGTATCATATCTTCTAGTATTAATAATTTTAAGTACGTCATTACTTAATTTGAATAAATTAATATATGAATTACTTTTACAGTAGCAACGATTTTATTTCTATTTAACAAATATTTTCTTAATAGGTTCAATATTAGTTTTATCAAGAGATAATTTCACATGTTAATTAAATTATTGAGTGAATAGGAATACATATATATTAGTAGAATTATTTATAAGACGTATTTAGATTTTTTTTGTAAAATTATATTATAATAGTTTATTAAAAACATTATAAGAAAATCATGTATATTGTTAACTTACATAATAATCATGAATAATGAATAAATTTCACTCGAATCACTAAATTACTTCTGTAAAACGTATTATTATATGGATATTGTTCACAAAAATCTAAATATAGACACAAATACTTAATATTCAGCTCCGGATACTTGTTTTGTATTCTGAGCAATTTAAGCTTCCTGAAAAATAACAGTCGACTCTTCCTACACATTACTTTTTACATTTTTAAACGTAAAAAATGTTACTCGTGAATATAGTTATTAGATTTGGTTCAAGTAGTGATATAATAATGCAGGGATGCCATACTTTAATACAAAATCCACACCTAGTGTTTTACAATAATATTTATATTAGTATTTTAACGATATGCGGAAAGCCTTGGATCTAATAGTTCTGGTACAAGTATTATTTTAATTAAAAATAACAGTGCTATGACATTTATTTTCAGGCAGTGTAAAGTGAAGTTTAATATACAATATAAATAAATTTCGAATAGCATTTAAAATTCATTTATCCATACATAAAATTTTCATATTTTGTACCCTAAACTATTGTTTAGAAAATACAGAGGTAGAAGCATGAACATTTATTTTGGTTCAGACTGGAACCAATTCATGGAAGATTTATAAACGTCGTATTGATTTTTTAATACTACTTCAAGTATTTAAATAATAAGTTTGATTATATTTTAGAATTGGAAAAGGAAAACAAAATAGAAAGATATTTTCTGTAAGGTAATCTGTATGACATTAAATATTTATTTCTTGATTAACTGATTAATTATTATTAATCTCAAAACATAATAGATAAAATAACATTTACACCCATTTAACATATGACCCATTACTGTAAAAAAAAATTAACTAACCTTATGTGGATAACATTTAGGTTAAAATAAGTACAATTATAAAATATATAATAGCCGTTGATTACAAACTTGTATCATGATTCACACATACGTACTTTCTCAAGCCTGAAATTTTCTATAGGCCTAGCAGCTGGAAATCAATCTAGGATTTAACTTAATGAACATGTAGGTCTATACATAGTCAGAATAAATGCAAAATGGCTTTAATTTAAATACTCCAAACAAAGTAAATAGCTTGATACAATTATAATTTATGGTGTATAATAATTATGGTAGTTCTGGTCATTTAGTGACCAGTAATTCAAATTTTGTGAGGAGATAATTCAAAATCTTTATATAGTTATACATGCTTCCCTTAAATACATCTCTACATATTTGATGAATAATACGATGTAAATACTTCCACTGATATGTGTACAGTGAAGTGGGGTCGTAACTTGCAGTCCACCCTAGGAATATAATTATATTAATATATGAGATAATTCTCAGTATAAATATCTATATTTTTATTATTTTATTAAATATCCGTACACTTATTTGATTTTTATTTAGTTATATCTCATATTATTATTTTGGAAATTTGCTAATATTTAGTTCATCTATCAATCTTACCTGTTTATCTGGTATGATCTGGTATTATGTAAATGACTTTTGTATATTATATAAGTGAATGAACCAGGCACTAGATTTATTTTTCATTTATATATATATTTCAGATAGTTTGTGAAAAGACAGAAATTAGATTAGCCTGTTATATGAAGGATTCTTTATATTTATTTAAATTCAACTAATGACATGTAACGATTTCAACTTTGGAAATAGTTTTATTTAAAAGGAAATCGACGGACTGAAATGAATACAAGTTACATAAAATGGATGTTTGTAATACTAGACTATTTAAGAAAGGAGAAGATTGACGGGAAGTAGAGTAGGATGAAAAATCAGGATGAGAAACTTTTGTAACGTGAAAAATTAGGCAGAAAGACGCTCACAAGGAATCATAAATTAGGCAACATGAAAAATATACGAACTTGAACAATTAAATTAAGCAGCGAAACAAAGAGATGATTATATAATATAAAAATTATGCTTTTGAATAACAAGGGGTATAGAAAATCGTAAATAATAATAATAAGAAATAATACATGGAATTTATGGGACTAAATATTATAGTTTTAAAGAATATTTTTGCTATTAATCACTTTCAAAGGAAAATAAAAACTTAAAAAACCTGCTACTAAAGACTACACGACATATATTCTAAAAATGTTATGTAATAAACATTTTTAATTTAAAGTTATATTAAACATACATTAAAAATGGGTGTATAATTTCTAGATCTGGGTGGGCCATAGGAACTTGACGGTATTTTGAAATGAAATAGAGCCTTCTCTTTTTAACTTTTCATTGATATATTATTTTTATCCCCAGTGAAGTGGGGTCGTAACTTGCAGTCCACCCTAGGAATATAATTATATTAATATATGAGATAATTCTCAGTATAAATATCTATATTTTTATTATTTTATTAAATATCCGTACACTTATTTGATTTTTATTTAGTTATATCTCATATTATTATTTTGGAAATTTGCTAATATTTAGTTCATCTATCAATCTTACCTGTTTATCTGGTATGATCTGGTATTATATAAATGACTTTTGTATATAAAGTAGTCAAAATTATAATTACTGAACCCTTGACAAACCTTTACCTACAGTATTCCTACAGCGATTATGTAATAGCTTTGCTACTCGGGAACCACTTGATAACCGCTTCGCGGTTTGGTGGTTCCTTTCTCCATTCCCGACTTATAAGTTACAGACATATATCTTATCGATTTAGATGAAAACCCCACGGATTTGTTTCGGCATTTGTCCTGGATCTTTGTACCGTGTACGGCACTGATGAGAACTAATAAGTTCGAAACAGCTGTCTGTCGTTCGGATTCTATCCGGGACAAATGGGAAAAAAGGAGAAAGGGGTCGATGATCGCTGTTTAGGTATAATTCAATGCCTGGCGGGGCTTTAGCGCGAAGAGTAGTTGTTTCCTACAGCGATTATGTAACAACTTTGCTATTTGGGAACCACCTGATAACCTCTTCGCGGTTTGGTAGTTCCTTTCTCGATTCCCGACTTAAGTTACAGATATTGGAAAAACAAACAGATAATGATCATATAGGTATATTTTTTTGAATAATCCATGAGAGATGTATCTAAAACTTCTAACAAAGACTTGTAGTGGTTCAACGACTTGTCGCTCTTGGTGAAATCACAATATTATAAACAAATATATGAAAGACATTTAAAACATTAATTTCTCTGAAGATTTAATGACCGGCTTGTATTTACTTGTTATTTCTAGTATTTATAGTTTATCTACTGTTATTGTGTACTATGCATATATGAAATTTGCCGGAGTCCTACAAACATTGTCCGAAAATACAATAAAAAGAAAACTTTCTACAAAAAAATTGATAATCCATTGTTAAATAAAAGTAAACTACGTCATAAATAGTTGGGATCACTATAATCATAACTAAATAACCTTACTGACTTTTTTAACTTCCCCCGAAATTAAACTGAGTACTGCGTTTATTTCATTAATTAGTTTTTGCATAGTATAAGAAGTACAGTCTAATATTACTCACTACAGTCCACTAAATAATACACTATATATTAAGATATGTAAGGTATATTTTTATATAAATATGGAAAGAAACGATGGATATTTTGCCAAAGGTTTTACGCGATCGCTTTTATAGGATAAAACTGTGAGTTACCTGAAGACCCTTTTTATTGTTTTGTCATCTATTATGAACCATCATGTAATAAGTAGCGTTATATATTAATGGTATAATGCCCCATTTATAAAAATGTGCTTAGGTTGCAAACTAAAAAGATATAAGTATAATGTGAGCATTAATCTGATTAGTTGTGAATTAGAAGTCGGCTTTAATAAACCTCTCGAACTAGTCTCTGTGTTTTCGTCATCTCGTTACCCTCGACGTAACTGGCGCAGACGCGGTAGGATCCGGTGACAGAAGAAGCTTAAGAGAAGTCTCACCGACCCGACCTGATCTAGGTGGTCTGGATATTCTCGTGGAACTGGCGGATTTCAATCCTTGCATCGGAAACCTGAACCAACCCCGGCGAAGTTTTGGCAACAGACTACACTGAAGAGGAGCTTCACCCGACCTGAACCAGGTGGTCCTGCATCCTCGTGGAACTGGCGGAAATCCCTTGTGCTAAAACTGAACCAACCCCGACGAAACCGAGAGGCTGAAGACAGTTTAACCGTAAGTCCCAATAATTCATTAAACTCCCTTTTCCTTTCTTGACGAATACGAGATCGGAATTGGTTAGGTTAAGGCAAATCCAAAAATCGAGTCAAAAACTCAAAGAAAAAAAATATATTTTTTCTTCTCTCTCAATTTTTATTTTTAAACTTTTAGTGTAAATTAGATTCACTTAGACCTAGACCAACCAGATTTGCTGAGTGAATTAGGTACTTAATTTTCTAGTTCATGAATAACTTGCAAGACTTAGCAGCCGCATTACCAAATTTATCAGACGACGAAGATAACAATCCTCACGTTATTCATCATCGATCGGATCCAAATTTAGATCCATATTTAAATCAAATTTTAAATCAAATCTTAGGTAACGTTGAACAAAATTTAAATCAAAATCCTAATATGGCTCACCCTGATATTCCTGCTTTAAAACTATTTATAGACATCATACCCAAGTTTGATGGTAATACATTGTTGTTGAATGATTTCCTCAGAGTATGCGATAAGTTAATAGACTCATTCAGTAATCCGAACCCACCGGTAATTAACAGATGTGCATTTTTAGTCGAAGCGATACGATCCAAGTTAGTAGGTCAAGCGCAAATGATAGTATCGTCTCGTCTTGATATCACGACATGGGCAGAGATTAAAGAAATTTTACAGGCAAACTTTGGAGATCCCAGAGATCTTCCTAGTCTTCAACAAGACATTTTACATATTGAAATTAACAAAAATGAATCACTTTTGGCATTTGGTACAAGAATTAAAGAATTTAAATCTCTGTTAATGGCAAAATTAATACAATCAAATAAACCACTTAATGTTAAAGAAGCTCTCAGGGATGTCTATGAGCAACTAGCTTTGGACACATATGTTAGAAATCTCCCAACGTACTATCAACAATTAGTACGAGCCCGACAAATAAACAACCTTACTGATGCTATAACTTTTGTCACACAAGAGGAACAATTTAATCAGTATAAAAATAAATTGAACCATTTTAAACCGAAAACAAATCAATCATTTTCCAGACCTCAATATCAACCAGTAAATTTCCCAATTTACAAATCACCGCAACAACAATATCCAAATTATTTTAATCAAAATTTTAGAACAAATACTCCACCTAACATTCAACCTCAATATAGGCCAGCTTTCCCTACAGGTCCTATTAATGTACAGCCACGCCCCATTCCTCAAAGGTATCCGACAAACGCACAAGTTTTTGGGCAACAACAAAACCAAAACAAAAATATAAATGTATGGCGACCTAAAAATAATCAGTTCCAACCATCATACAAGCCAACCCCTATGTCTGGTATTACAAATCAATTCAAAATAAACCAACAGAGACCTACTCAATTTAGACCAAACAATCAAAATGTTAACCAACCAAAATATCACGTTGAAGAACTCTTCAATGTAAATAATGATCCGTCTCAAGAATTGCTTTATCTACATTATAATAATTCTGTAGAAAATCAGTTTTACATTCCTCCAAACTTTGATGATCAAGTTTATAATCAGTATGATGAACATAATTATAGTTTAGGCTTTAACAATGCTGATCCGTATGACCACGAAATACCAACGAACAATTTACTGACACAACAACTGACAATAACAATGTTCAATCCGACGAAAATTTTCAGAATCCTGGGCTTTCGACCAACCCAACATAACCCACGAATTTAATACAATCATTTCTCCAGCATCACTTCCTTACATTACTGTTCATGACCTTCCAATTAAACTGCCTATAGACACTGGTTGTTCTCATTCGATAATTCGTCCTAAAATAGTTGAAGATGTTTTTCCTGAAGGAATTTTTGTTGATCCAATTACATTAAAAACATGCACTGGTGATATCAACATAAAACATAAAGCTGAAGTACCTCCTTTTCCAGAATTTCAGTCATCCGAACCAATTACATTTGTCTTATATAACTTCCATGAATATTTTGACGGTCTAATAGGCATTGCTGATCTTCTAAAATATAATCTAACCATTGATATACAAAATAGATGTCTTTCGAATCCCAACTTCCAAATTCCCCTTGAATTTCGACAACCATTGGAGAATTCTAGAAAAGTTCATTTAAATTCAAACGAAATTATTCAATATCGTCTACCTACATTGTTTCCTGATGGCGATATATTAATCCCAGAAATTATAACTAGTGATTGTAAAATTCCTGAAATGGTCACAACTAGTAAAAATGGTTTAGCAGTGGTTGAACTTCATAACCTAAGCGATAAACCTATAGATGTTGACTTCTCTGATCCACTACCTTGTGAATCCCTTGATACTTATGAAATTTTTCAATGTCAATTTTCAGAAATTCCATTCTCTCCCCGACAAGAAGAAATACCTAAACTACTTCGCCTTAATCATTTAAACTCTGAAGAAAAACAGGCTATCGTATCTCTCTGTAAACAATATAATGACATATTTATGCTTCCAAATGATAAACTATCCTTCACTAATGCTGTAAAGCATTCCATTCAAACAAAAGACGAAATACCCGTCTATACCAAAAATTATCGTTATCCCTTTGTCCATAAAGAAGAGGTTCGCAAACAAATTTCCAAAATGTTAGATGATGGAATCATACGTCCTTCACAATCCCCTTGGTCAAGTCCAATATGGATAGTTCCCAAGAAATTAGATGCCACTGGTGTTCAGAAGTGGAGAATCGTTGTTGATTATCGAAAAATCAATGAAAAAACCATAGACGATCGATACCCCTTACCAAATATTTCGGATATCTTGGATAAATTAGGGCGCTGTCAGTATTTTTCTGTATTAGACCTCACAGCAGGCTTCCACCAGATAGAAATGTCCCAAGAGTCAATTCCCAAAACAGCATTTAATACAGAGAACGGCCATTACGAATATACTCGAATGCCGTTTGGTTTGAAAAATGCCCCGGAGACTTTTCAGCGAGTAATGGACAATGTCCTTAAAAATCTACAAAACCATGTATGTCTAGTGTATATGGATGACGTAATAGTTTTTTCAACATCACTAGACGAACACATTCAAAATTTAAAACAAGTATTCGAAGCTTTTAGGCAAGCTAAATTAAAAGTTCAATTAGACAAAAGCGATTTCTTATCAAAACAAGTTGAATTTCTCGGACATGTTGTAACTCCTCAAGACATAAAGCCTAATCCAAAAAAGATCTATGCAATTCAGAATTATCCACTACCTAAAACCCAGACAGAAATCAAAAGTTTTCTTGGTTTGTTAGGTTTCTACAGAAAATTTATTGAAAACTTTTCAAAAATTACCAAACCCCTAACTTCCTGTCTTAAGAAAGGATTAAAAGTTATACATACTCCTGAATTTGTCAATAGTTTTGAAAAGTGTAAAACACTCCTATGTAATGACCCAGTATTAAAGTATCCAGACTTTTCTAAATCCTTTACATTAGTTACTGACGCTTCTAATTTTGCTCTAGGCGCAATACTTATGCAAGAAGACCATCCTATATGTTACGCCTCACGTACACTCAACCAAGCAGAAACAAGATATAGTACTATTGAAAAAGAATTACTTTGTATTATTTGGGCCACCCGGTACTTTAGACCGTACCTTTTCGGCAGAAAATTTGTCATTCAAACAGATCATAAACCATTACAGTGGTTATTTAATCTTAAAGAACCTAATTCGAGATTAGTTAGATGGCGTATTAAATTAGAAGAGTATGACTATACTATTCAATACAAGAAAGGTAAAAATAATCAAGCAGATCCATTATCTAGAATTGAAATAAATGCTATTGACGATGATACTGATAATTTTTCAACACTTGCTAATCCTGGCAACATTAATAATGACATTGACGATATCCTTGAAAACATGCCAGAACCCGATCCAGAAGTCCTAAACGAAATCCTTCAAACTATTGAACCTCAACTATCATCCACTAACAATTTAACGACTAAAGACTTACCGAGACAAATAAAAGGAATCACTACACCATCTGTACACAGCGTACCTAATGTGTCTACTATACACTCGGCTGATGAAAACCCCATTTTACAAATCCCAATTACAGAAACGGCTCTAAACTTTTACAGAAATCAAATTGTAATTTGCGAAAGCCCCAATGCAATATTAGACACTTGCAGTTCTAATAGCATATTTCAACCTCCTCATGTTAGACATTCTTTAACGTTCAGAACTCATTCTGCAGATAATGACGTTGTAAAAATGTTAAAATTAGTTATAAACCCACAATCTATATCTTGCTTATTTTTCAAATCTCCCGAGATCGAAAACAAAATTATTAGAATAATTCAACAAAATTTTGATTCAAAAATTAAATTAACTGTTTCACGTAAATTCTTAGAAGACCTTTCTGACGAAACTGAACAACAAAGAATTATAAAATATAATCACGAAACTAAAACTACCCATCGAGGAATCAACGAAACTCGTATGGCCATTTTGAAACGTTACTTTTGGCCTAAAATACATACAGACGTACAAGATTATATTAATACTTGTTTAACTTGTCAAACAGGAAAATATGATCGAAATCCTCAAAAACCAAAATTCCAAATCACAAAGACTCCTACACAACCTATGCAAATTGTACATATGGATGTCTTTCATTGTGAAAAACAATTATTTTTAACACTAATTGACACATTTTCAAAATTTGGACAAGTATATCAACTACCAGATAAAAACGCTATTACCATTCAACAAATGTTATTAACATTCATATCTCACTATGGGATACCTCAAGAAATTGTAGTAGACAATGGTCCTGAATTTGCAAACACTATATTAAAAGAATTCTGCATTCTGCACAAAATTTCGTTACATTATACAACACCACATAGTTCAACTTCTAATGCTCCTATTGAACGTTTCCATTCCACAATATTAGACAGCATTAGAACCCTTAAAATCGACCATCCTCATAAACCTCTAAGTTATTTAATAACTTTGGCAACATTAAACTATAACAATTCCATACACTCAGTCACAAAGAGAACGCCTTTCGAAATAATTTTTGGTCATATTAACAAATCAACACCATTTGAAATTTCAGAAGAACAAGTAGTCACTGATTATATTAACGAACACAAACAAATAGTTCAAAATTTATATCCCGAGGTTAATTCAAAAATAGCCGAACAAAAGCAACAAGTTATATCTAAATTAAATAAGAGACGCGAAGAACCTGAAAGCGTACAAGAAAATCAAGAAATATTTGTTAAAAAACATGACGCTGTTAGACATAAAACGCAACCACGATTTCAAAAAGCAGTCGCACAAAAAGACGAACAATTAATTGTTCAGACAAAAACTGGAAAAATCAATAAAAAACATATCAAACGCAAACGTAAAACTAATTCTAAAGAATCACCTTTGTTACAGGACACAGAACCTGAACAAGACGAAATTTTACAACTAGCCCTACGACACGCACAAAATGTTAAACAAGAACAGACTGATAGAACTCAAGATATCGATGACAATGACGATGACAATATTCCCCTTTCTCGTCGTACCCCAAATTGTGATAAACCCACTAAAAAACCCATTGTACCTAGTTAAAATAAGTGATCAAACTCGCGTAATCGAACATTACCATACTTTCATACATAAAGTTCAATTACAATCTATAGAAAGAGAAATTCAAAAATTAGAACAAAATATAAAAATATTAGAAGCTGATCCTAAAATTGCAAAAATGCCCAATTTTACTCATGAAGTTAATTTTTATCTTCAGAGAGCTCAAACCTTATTTCATACTCTGAAACCAAAAAACCTTCGTTCACGAAGAGGATTAATTAATGGCATTGGCACTATTCATAAATGGTTATTTGGAACCCTTGACGATGATGACCTACAACAAATTAATTCAAAATTCGAAATATTGAATAATAACCAAAATAAAGTCGCTAAACAACTAAACTTGCAAGCTAGCCTGATCCAATCTTTAACAACTAAAATTAATATAACATTAACTTCAATAATTAATAATCAAGAGTTAATTGCTACTCGTATTAATTATATGCAAAAGAGGCAATACTATTTCAATGTTAACGAAATTCTCCAACAGATTATAAATAACTTAAACTTGATTTGTCAATATTTAGAAACACTCGAAACAGCAGTTACTTTCTCATATACAAATTCATTACATCAATCTCTTTTGACTTACTCAAACTTATTAGAAATCCTGTCAACTCTTAAAAAATTGTATAGTAGTGATAAACTGATGAATTTTAAATTTTTGCAAACTTACTATCATTATTTTGGAGTAATAGCTAGCCTCACCACAGACGAAATAATATTTATCTTAAAGGTTCCGATCTTGACACCGTCATCCTATGAAACATTTTACTTACACCCTATTCCAATTCAAAATATAACCTATATCCCTCCAAAAACAATCCTATTGTTGGGACTTAAGGAATGGAATAACTTTGAAACACCATGTCCAATCCTGGAATCAATAGCCATATGCCAACAACTACTAAAGCCCATCTTCAATGAAGATTGCCTACCAGTCCTAGCCAAAGGAAAAACGTCTGCAAGCTGCCGCTTCACCAAAGTTCGACCCCAGTCAACAATAATCCAACAGATCGATCGTAACCATGTACTGTTCCCTTTAAAACGAGAACAAGTTCGACTCTCCTGTCAGTCAACAAAACTGCAATACGTCGCAACACCCACAGAATTTACAATCCCAGATGATTGTCAACTAGAAATCAACGGTTCTGTATATCAATCTGAGAAAACATTACTGCAAAGCTCAACGCTACTACTACCAGAATTGACTTATACGCCAATTGACGACTCCAAGCCAATTCGACTCCAGTCTTCACACCTAGATGATCTGCAGTCCCTTCAGCATGCTGCCCAGCAACTCCAGCCCGTGACCTTTGAACCATTTGATGTCACATCCAGCCCTAATATTTTACTAATAACAATTTGTATAACATTCCTATGTTTAGGAACCATTTTCTGCTGCTGGAAATGCAAAATACCACAACGAGCCTACAAAGTTGTCCGACGAAAAGACATGTCCATGATCCAGTTAGATGAATCATCCTCCAAGGACGCTACGAGTCTAAGGAACATTTCGGTGTCGCCAATCTAACGATTGCCGCCATCTTAAGGGGGGAAGAGTTACCTGAAGACCCTTTTTATTGTTTTGTCATCTATTATGAACCATTATGTAATAAGTAGCGTTATATATTAATGGTATAATGCCCCATTTATAAAAATGTGCTTAGGTTGCAAACTAAAAAGATATAAGTATAATGTGAGCATTAATCTGATTAGTTGTGAATTAGAAGTCGGCTTTAATAAACCTCTCGAACTAGTCTCTGTGTTTTCGTCATCTCGTTACCCTCGACGTAACTTGTGAACTGCTCGAGTAAGAAATAGTATTACGAGGCATCTTTCATATATTTATTTTGTTCGACATAGCATTAGGCTCTTATAAACATCTTATCGATTAACTTATGTAATCCGTCTGATGTAGATAACACATCAGTTGCTTTACTTTATGATGACAAATCTGCCCAGACTTGGATAGCTTAGAATTTTGAGTTGTCACTTTCGTATCAATTTTACTTATTTTCATATCAAATTATGCGTTACTTTAGGTTATGGAAATGGAAAAAACGGTAATTATTTTTTTCACAACTTGTGAAATATTCTATTTTCATACATTTTTGGTTTCAGATTATAGCATTTTAAATTATTTCCTGTCATTATTTAGAAGTGGAAGAGGTGATGTGGACGACATGGCATGAACAACCCTTAAGATTTGTTGATTTATTTATTGTTGAATTATTTAGTTTGTGCGATTTATGTTCGTTTTATGTTTTATTGTGGAATAATATTCTTCATGGGAATTATGTCAGCCGCCTTGCAACTGCGCTAGCAGTCCTTATCTCAATTCTTGGAAAAGTGCTGACAGCAACATCTAGAGACCTATGCTTTGTTCTGCATCCATACAGTCAGTCAGGATATAACATTGAAATTGTAAACACATACTTACAACAAATATTTTAATTAAACCAAAATTCAAATTGTGAAAGTTTTGTTTTTTTAAAAACCGGAAATCGGCGACGAAGTATATAAGTGGCGCAGTCGGTAGGATTTTTCGTGGGACTTTCATCGTGAAAAACCTGTGAGTTTCAACTCTTAAACGAAAAAACGGACTTACACAAAAAAAGAACAATATACTGAGTGCTAACCGCAAGGACTCCATCGAGGAAAACCTAAGGACAGCAACCGCCGTCGAGAACACAGGCATCGATGTTGTAAGTAGTCTTTTTTGTTCATGTCAGACTC
Organism: Rosalia funebris; assembly: GCA_037954035.1. Taxonomy (NCBI): domain Eukaryota; kingdom Metazoa; phylum Arthropoda; class Insecta; order Coleoptera; family Cerambycidae; genus Rosalia; species Rosalia funebris. Next base: position 11,704,614 of record JAZFAV010000032.1, read on the forward strand.
CTCTTTATCCATTGATTCCTTAAGCGAAAACAATCAGGATTTAGAGAACACCTTAGTTAAGTTTTTCAGTCAATTAAAAATCAAAACGATAAGTAATTCTAGTGAAAGTAGTAAGAGTAGTGAAAGTAATTTTTTAGAAAATAATTTAAATATGCCGAACGATCAAGTACCAATTTTAGATATTAAAAATCTATCAATTATTCCAAATTTTGATGGCAATCCAAATAAATTACATAGATTTATTAGTGCTTCGGAATCAATATTAAATCATTATTATGATAGACAAAATGCTAATAATTTCCAAAATACACTTTTAATGAATGGTATTTTAAATAAATTAGAGGGAAGAGCAGAAGAAATTGTCGCAATAAACGGCACATCAAATTGGGACGATATAAAAACTGCTTTGCTTCAAAATTTTGGCGATCAAAGAGACGAAAATTGCTTGAATCAAGATTTAGTAAATTTAAGACAAAAACCAAATGAAACACCGTATCAATTTCACGAAAAGGTTATTCATTTGCTAAATACAATTTGTAATTATATTGACCTTCATTGCGATATTGCAGAAAGGCAATGTAAACGTAGTTTTTTTACAAAACAAGCTTTAAAAACATTTTTGGCAGGATTAAGAGAGCCTTTAGGACCTATAATTCGTGCAATGAGACCCACAACTCTTGCCCAAGCTTTACAATTTATTTCTGAGGAAGATAACGTTAAATATTTTCAAAAATCTATTCCAAATTCTAATGTTTTAGTTAAGAAACCTGTTGTAAATCACTCACAAAATTTTTATAACCCCTCATTTTCACAAATGAGTGGCCCTTCTAGACCAATAATGTACCAACAACAACCAACGAGTTCTAACTTTCCACGCGGTCCAATAAATATTCAAAGACATCCTAATTCTAATAGATTTTTGACTAATTCACGAGTTTTTGGCAGACCACAAAATGTCTGGAAACCATCAAGTGATAATAACAATCAACAAAATAAACCAACGCCAATGAGTGTATCGACTAGAAATACGACACCCCAATTAAGACGACAAACACAAAATAATTTTTTCCAAAATAATAGTCAAAAGCCTAAATTTATTTCGGAAGAATTATTTAATGCGGAATTAGATAACCAACCAATTGATAACCCTGAATATTCTTATGACGAAGAACAGACATATGAATATTCACATCCTGCTGAGGAACAATCCGAAAATTTTCAAGAGGACCTGTACTCAATCGACGAAACATAGTAGAATATCATATTTCGACCAATAAAAAAGAACTGCCATATATTCAAATTTCAAAACCACCCCTAAAACTTCTTTTAGATACAGGCAGTACTAAATCATTTTTAAATCCCGAAATTGCCTCAAAATATTATTATGACAAAATTTCTTATGAACCTTTTACTGTATCTGCACTATTTCAAACATCATCTCATAAATATTGCGCAGAAATTCCTATTTTTCCAGAATTTACACAAAAAGAAAATTTAAAATTTTATCTTATTAATTTTCATAATGTTTATGACGGACTTATTGGACTTGATAATTTAAAACTTTTAAATGCCCAATTAGATTTTGTAAATTCAAAATTAGTAACACCTAATTGTTCTATTCCTATTCATTATCAGCAATCAGGTCAACAAGTTTTATTAAATTTAAAAATTAGTCCACATACTCGAACGGTAACCAAAATTCCTGTTACTCAAAAACAAGGTGAAATAATTATACCCCATCAACAAATTAAAAATTGTGAAATACCTGAAACTCTATCCGTGGCAGAAAATGGCTTTGCTTTAGTAGAAATATCCAATAAAACAGATAAAGAAATTATATTGCCCTTAACAGATCCAATTAAAACCATACCATTTTCGGAAAATAATTATGAACTATATTATGTAGACATGACTACCACAAGTGACAAAAAAAATAATTTAGACGTTAATAAATTAATTCGCACATCCCATATGAATCCCGAGGAACGCGAACAACTACTTAAATTATGTAGAAAATATGCGGACATCTTTCATACTGAAAATCAATCACTAACTTTTACCAATCAAATTAAACATTGCATAAAAACTAAAGACGATGATCCGGTGTATATTAAATCATATAGGTACCCATTTGTACATAAACCTGAGGTCGAACGCCAAATAAAATCAATGTTAGGACAAGGTATTATACGCCCGAGTAACTCAGCCTACAGTTCACCAATATGGATTGTGCCGAAAAAGGCAGACGCCTCCGGAAGGAAGAAATGGCGTATCGTTGTGGATTACCGAAAACTCAACGAGAAGACCATCGATGACAGGTACCCCCTGCCCAATATTTCAGATGTCCTAGACAAGTTAGGGAAGTGCAATTATTTTTCAACGCTGGATTTGGCAAGTGGATTCCATCAGATTGAGATGAATCCAGAAGACATCCCCAAAACAGCCTTCAATGTGGAAAATGGCCACTATGAGTACGTCAGGATGCCATTCGGCCTAAAGAACGCCCCAGCGACGTTTCAACGGGTCATGGACAACATACTAAGAGGACTACAAAATGAGATATGTTTGGTTTATCTAGATGATATCATCATTTACTCGACATCATTACAAGAACATCTTGTCAACCTATCAAAAATATTCCAAAGACTGAGAGAAACTAATTTTAAGATCCAATTGGACAAGTCCGAATTTTTGCAAAAAGAAGTGGCTTATCTTGGTCACATCGTGACACCAGACGGGGTTAAGCCCAACCCGGACAAAATTATAGCAATAGAAAAATATCCATTACCAAAAACAACGAAGGAGATCAAAGGCTTTCTCGGTTTACTCGGATATTACCGCAAATTTATTAAAGATTTCGCGCGAATTACGAAACCATTAACTGTTTGTTTAAAAAAGAATTCAAAAATTGAACATACCCCCCAATTTATAAAATGTTTCGAAGATTGTAAAAAATTACTAACTAATGAACCAATTCTACAATACCCTGATTTTTCTAAAGATTTTATTTTAACGACAGACGCGAGCAATGTCGCAATTGGCGCAATCTTATCGCAAGGGACTATTGGAAGCGATAAACCGGTAGCGTTCGCTTCTCGAACATTGAACGATTCGGAACAAAATTTTAGTACTATAGAGAAAGAACTTTTGGCCATTGTATGGGCGACAAAATATTTTCGGCCTTATTTATTCGGTCGTAGGTTCAAAATTGTAACAGATCACAAACCCCTCAAATGGCTAATGTCATTAAAAGAGCCAAACTCGAGATTAGTTCGATGGCGGCTCAAATTGGAGGAATTCGACTATGAAGTAGAATATAAAAAAGGTAAATGCAACACCAACGCTGATGCCCTTTCTCGCATTGAAATACACACAAAAGAATTCTTGGAATTTATGGATCAATATAATCGATCCCTGAGCACAATAGGACCAGAACCAAATAATACCGATAATCTGTCAATAATCGCAAATGCCAGCGAACAACCAAGAATGGAAGACGTCACTGAAGAACCATGCCCACCAGCATTAAGAAGACCTACTACAGATACCGAAGGAACTATATCTGCAGACGAACCAGAAAGAAGAGACTCCGAAGAGACAATCTCTGCAGAGGAACCAGAAGGAAACGACACTGTGCATACAAGTCACGAAAATCCAATACAGGAACTTCCAATATCAGAAAAAGCACTAAATTTATTCGATTTTCAACTAGATATAACTTTTGTCTTACATTCACCCGCAAAACCAGAAATTAGACAAATATTTCCAAATAAAAAACGAATTTCCGCCCAGTTGTCTGTATTCGAATTAGAAAAAGATGTAATTGATTTTTTCAAAAATTATTTAGACCCAAAATTTACGTACGGTATTTATTTTAAAGATGAGACATTCGTACCGCAACTTTGCGAAATTTTACAAAAAACGTTTAAAAATTCAGCATACAAACTAATTAAGTGTAATAGCATTTTACAGGATGTTATAGAAAAAGACTTACAGAAAGATACAATAAAAAATTATCACGAAGGTAAAACCAATCACAGAGGGATTTTAGAAACTGAAACTCGCATAAGACGATCATATTACTGGCCCGGTTTAAAAAGTGATGTTACAAATTATATCAATAATTGCGAAATTTGCCAATCCAATAAATATGATAGAAGTCCACCTAAACAAAAATTAATGATAACTCCTACACCATCAAGACCTTTCGAAATTGTTCATATTGATACCTTTCAGGCACAAGGACAAAAATTTTTGACACTTATCGATACTTTCTCTAAATATGCTCAAGCTTACCCCCTAGCAGGTATGTTGGGTACAGAAGTTGTTAAAGCTTTTCTAATTTTCATGACCCATCATGGCTTACCATCACTTGTAATTATGGATAACGGAACTGAATTAAAAAATTCCGTAGTACAAGAATTTTTTTAAAATTCATAAAATTGAAACTCATTATATTACAGTCAATAATCCCCAATCTAATGGACCAATCGAAAGATTTCACTCTACCATCATTGAACACTTAAGAGTAATACGAGCAAAAAATAAAGGTAAAATCGATATTTTAAATCAAATGCCATATGCTGTATTAGGTTATAATAATTCCATACATTCAATTACCAAACAGAAACCTATTGACATTATTAACGGACATTTAAATACTAAAGACCCCTTTGACATCAATTTAAATCAACAATTAATGAATAATTATATGCAAGAACATCGCGAAACCACTAAGGAAATTTACAAAAAATTAAATGAACAATTATCTCAACAAAAAGAACATGTTATTGAAAGTCATAATGAACGACAGAATCGTCATGACCCTTTGACATATGAACCAGACACTGACGCATACAGGAAAATTACCACGAAAAATCGTAATAAATTAAATCCAAAATTTTCTAGAGACAAAGTTATTCAAAACAGGAAAATAAAAATAAAAACTATTGGTAATATATTACATAAACAAAATCTAAGAAGAGCCCGGTCTAATAAAAAGAAATTGTTACAGGAACCAACTGTTCATCCTGATCCTGGTGATATCCAAGATCATGCTTCAGGAAGTAACGATAACTAACCTAAATAAGAATCCTGGGATTCTCCCGTATAAATTAGGTACAGCCAAAGTTAAATCCAATACACACACCTTTATCCACTATTTTGACTTAGACCCTATCAAAAATGAGATAAGAATACTAAAACAGCTATATATAAATATAACTATTACAATAAACGAAACCCTCAATCAATCATACTATTTTGAATTAAGTAATTTTGATCGAGCTCTGCAATATCAATTAACATTAGCTGAACAAAAATTCAATTCTCTAAGCCCTACAGGTAGAGTTAAACGTGGTCTTATTGATGGATTAGGCACCATAATCAAAAGTATTTCTGGAAACTTAGATGCAAATGATGCTGCTCGTTACGATCAAGCAATTTCCGATCTGCAAAATAATCAAAAAGAAATCACTCAAAAATTAAACAGAGAAATTTCTCTTACCACTCAAATGATTGATAATTTCAATAAAACAATGACATTAATTAGAAATAACCAAATTGTAATTACTTCCGCTTTAAATAAAATGAGAAAAGAATTAAATAAATTTATTTTTGACTTTAATCATTATCTGGAAATCAAAAATACCTTAGATCAAATTAGTTCGACATTAAATCTAATTTTGCAATTATTAAGTGATGTTGAAAATTCAGTCACTTTCGCCAGATTAGGTACATTGCATCCTAGCATTTTGAAAATCGATGAACTAGAATCAATTTTAGATACTATTATAAAATATAATACAGTCAATCAATTAATTTTTCCACGCAATTCAAAAAATACTCATAGGTATTATAATTTAGTTGACACTGAGGCTTACTACTCAGGTACAAAAATTGTTTTCGTGGTTCATTTCCCAATTATTTACCCCCAAATATTTTCCTATTATCATCTTTACTCGATTCCTACCCAAAACCTCACAACAATTGTTCCAAAAAATACCTATCTGGTTATGAACGAAAACCTCTACGAGTATACATCGATACCTTGTATCAAGTTACACCCTGACTACTATTGCCCTGAAAATAATTTAATCAACGGGATCAATAAAGAAGATTGCATCTTTGAATTATTACGATTGGAGTCCACCCACGAAAATTGTGTAGTTACACCCATACAAATCGCCGATACTGTGGTGCAACAAATCGACGAATCACATTACATAACAGTTTTCCCAAAACCCACTAAAATACGAACGGTATGCCAACGTACGGACCTTACAACACTACAAGGGAACTATCTTATCAACCTACCTTTTGGATGTCAGTTCCAAACAAATGAATCGATTTATGTTAATGAAAAATCAATCAGTGAAGGCCATCCAATGCTTCTACCAGAAATCATTATTCAACATAATTCACCTGTACCTTCTCCAACCAAAATAAATTTAGAAAACGTCGAACTTGACAAAATTCATGAGCTACAGAAACAACAACGAAGTCTGACACCTATCGATCTCACTCCAAATCGAATTACATGGACCAATACTTTTTGGACAATCCCAATATATATTATTTTAATTTTTACTGGCCTATATTTCACATATGCATTTATCCGAAGAAGAAGAAGGACTACCAACGAACCCGATAGTGACCAGCCGCAACCCAGCACTTCGGCATTTTTCACCCCTTGAAATATACCTCAATTTAGGGATGGAGGAATTATGTCAGCCGCCTTGCAACTGCGCTAGCAGTCCTTATCTCAATTCTTGGAAAAGTGCTGACAGCAACATCTAGAGACCTATGCTTTGTTCTGCATCCATACAGTCAGTCAGGATATAACATTGAAATTGTAAACACATACTTACAACAAATATTTTAATTAAACCAAAATTCAAATTGTGAAAGTTTTGTTTTTTTAAAAACCGGAAATCGGCGACGAAGTATATAAGTTGGGTCTGGAAGAGTCAACAAATATTGTAAATATTGTCTCCTTATTATGCTGCAATGAAGTGTATTGTGACCAGCGGGACTTCAATTATGTTTAAATGGTTTTACATAAAGTTCATTATATATTGCCACTGTGAGAATGACAGATAATTGAATTAAATTTTATAGACGATGGAAGTAGAACCAAAAATTCGTTAATATATAAAGTAAATCGTAAGAAAACATTATAAGAAACTTCTTCCTAAAACTAACGAAAGTCAGATAAGGAGACAGCAAATTTTCTATAATTTGTTGCACTCAATTAAATAATATTCGAATACAAAAGTAGTTGTTTAATAAATATACTACATTCAAAAATATTTTAAGATAAATTTAACAATTGTATAACAATGAATCTGGCTCATACATGTTTGGCGTAAAGCTTTCTTTTCAATGCTAAGAAACGGTTCTAGCTTTTCACCATGGCTTTGCCATAATTTAATTAGACTGAAATGTATATTTATTAATAAAGACTAATAAAATATATTGTTGTAACGACTGAGTTAAAGGGGCAGCAAAGGTAGAAGCTAAAATATCTCTAGGATTTCTTATTGATATTATTATGCCTAGAATACATATTATTCACATTGTCATATGGAAGCAATTTTGACTAATAAGTTAACAAGATCCAATGGGTGATTGTATAATAATGTCTATATTAGATTTTATTAGATAAACAATATATTTCGAATGAAACCTTCAGAACAGTTTATGTATGAATATTCATAATAATACCACAAATTATATGAACGCTATAGAATTTCGTCTTTCATTGTCAAACATTATTCTACAATAGTAACAATAAGTGAAATGCTACATTATACATTTAATCTTGTATTTAGGACAAATACATTCCCAAGCCTATGAGTAAGATGAATAGATATGAATCGTATTTATTCTTTAATGCCAGTACGATTATCTTAATATCAGCATTGGTTTAATGAACAATAATAACTCTATATAAGGAATTTAATAATGACTTCTCAAATGATATATATTTTCTATAATAGAGACAATTAGTAGGCGTGTGTAAATACGTAGGTGTGCGTGTATGTGTAGTTAAGTTTCTTTAGGGATTTTGGATATAATTAATATTAAATAAGTTTCCTAACTTTAGCTTCTAACCTAAGCATAATCGTTAATACACTACATAAAGAAAAAAATATATATGCCACGCTTATTAATATTGCATATTAAACTTATTTTCCATATTTGATTTTAAAACATAGTAGGCTTTGTGTTGTAGATAAATTTCAAGTTAAAAAAGGTATGGGCACACAGAAATCGCCTTCCTTCCCCTAAAGCCTGAGGCTGCGCTGGGGAAGGTTACACGTAAAGACAAAGACTTAATTTGAATTAATATTAATAATATAAATGATTACAATTAATATTAATAATATAAATGAACAACATTTTATTTAAATTCTATAATCTAAAATTATCGAATTTATCTACATCAATTCAGTAATTATTGAAAACTAAATAAACGACTAGTAATGCAAAAAAGGTGTAAACACACAAAAGAAATAAATGTATTTAGTACGGTCATTGTTAAAATGTAAACAATAACAATTTGAACAAAATCAACATAATGAATATATGCCACAGTCTAAATGAGTTATGGCTATGCCGATTAATTTGAAAAATTTATTCCTTCTTACTTATTTAAATGCATATAAAGCTATGCAATCGATTAAATGCCCTTAAAGGGTTTAAAAGCCAAAATTTAACGTTTTCCCTATTTCTTTAATTTCAAATCTTTCTGCTTCTTTAGGTGTAAAATCATTGTAGTATTATATAATACCTATTACATCATAATGCCCAGAATGTTATCCAAAAAATATAATTTACAACTAAGCTGTAAATATAGTTTAATTTTTACTTTAATAAACGTAGTTTGATGTTTTATTATTTGCTTTAAATTGTTTAGATATTTATCTCAAAAAAACATTAGTTTAAATTATGATACTCACATATTTCAATTACTATAATTGTATATAGTCGTTTCTTGGTTTTGATTAAAAATTTATCAAAATAGGGTATAAAACTCACAAAATTCTTGAGTTTAATTGAAAAGATATTGAATTATTTTAACCTGACAAAAAGTTAAAGTTGACGTTAGAGATAAATCACAGTCAATACTTTATAAAAATATCAAAACCAAATTTAATTACCAAAGAAAAAAATTAAATCCATTCTCACAGTTTACCATATGAATTGTTATATTAACAGAAAAATTGCTAATATTTTATAATGAACCATAAATGCAAAACAGAATTAAAAATACGATTAATAAGTTCTTTAATTTTTACATTATCGACACACTAAATAAATTCGAAAAATTAATTTTTCAAAGTAGAAAAATTACTATGGAAATAATAAAGATTACCAATTGTTCTCGGAATTTCATCTCAAAGTAGTGTCGCCTGACACTAAACTGTCGGAAAATTGAGATGGTCCACTCGAAAATTTACGTTTAGTTTAAAATGCTGTAGCTCCTAAATAAGTTGAATGAACGATAGTTCTTTCATTACAAAGCCATTGTAATTGAACCTACATGGGGCTCTGCCTCGTTTATGCGATCGTTTGTTATATCAGGGGAATAAGGTAATTTGATTTTAATTTTTCCTTCAACAAATACTATAAAAAATTTGAATCACGCAGCCAGAAATCCTTAGCCTGTTGAGGTAAGAAGTTTATTTAAATATTAAATGTAAATCTGTCTCTCCAGGACTTGAAAGATTGTAACTCAAAATCCTTATACAGACGCGCAAAAGAGATTCAGATTTCGATAATTTCTGGAGAACCCTTTTATCTTTACTATTATGCCTGGAATAATTTAAGTTTCCTAGCCTTTAAGCCATAAGTTTAGCTTATTAACGAGCCGCATAAGATTAAAATTGGTCAACAGTAAAACAAATGACGACCAAGATCATATCAAGGTTTTTATATCCTCATGAACTGTAATATCAAAGAACAAAACACAGAATACAATACCTCTACTCGAAAATTCGATAAATGTCTAATCTTCTTTAATATGCAATATTTTTCACACTATTTGCAATATTTTAGACACCCTATACAACATAAATAGAAAGACGAAACTACTAACGTGCCGCTGCTCCATGTATTCTCAATCGTCAGTTTTAGAACAAAAGAGCAATCGTTGTTATTAACTGCTTTAGGAACTACGGCATCATACATTAGATTGGGTGGATCATCTTAAGTCTCCGAAAGTTTATTAATATTTAAGTTTATTTAACAATAGAATATTTGGAATTTGATTATTGAACTCCTGACACATAATAAGGATTAATTTCAGATAAATAAATTTAGTGTAACTCTGGCAATAATTCCAACATGCGGAATATGTTGTGTTTAATTGTAGGCAAAATAAGCTAGACTAACGCATAGATATTTGTATAGTGACTACTCCAGTCTAAGATGTTGTTCAGTAAATATTTGAGAGCATTTCGTGCGTAACGGTAATGGATTTCAAAGCTAATAAACGAGCCTTTTCGTTAGAATAATTTAATGGACGACAAGAAGAGCAAACAAAACTCGGTTACAGTCTAAAATATAATTACTCGTACAGAAGTTCTCTAAGCTTGTCGGGCAACGCTGACCTGGAAATACCTTACTAAACTTTCATTCTACATTTAGTCTATTATCTTGATAATGAATTAAATTCCGCGTAGGAGTAGTTAGTACTAATCACGATAATGTATTAGAAATATAAGGAAATAATATTCAGGATCATTTGTCTTGTACCATATTGCCGAAACTAAATAATGAATGGAATGTAGCATGTTCAGGTTGGAAAAAGTAATAACAAATGGAGCTGTTTTTATTAAAGTAATGTAAAATAAATTGCACAGTATTTAAAAAAAAACACAACACGTACCAGTGCGAGTCTGAGACACTACAGTTACGCCTTTTACCTTTAATGGGTGATTATATATTAATGTTTCACTCTTGTATTTACAATAAGTATTATGGTAAAGTGTATAAGTAATACACAGTTTGGATTTCGCGAAGGAATCGGGACAAGAGAAGCACTCTTTGGGATTAACGTTCCTTTGCAGCACTATCTAGCAGTGTCTAGATATAAATCACGATGTGTTTGGATGTTACATCGATTTTGAAAGGGTTCTCGATAAAGTGAAGCATGATAAGTTATATCAAATACTCTTAAGCAAAATCATTGACTTAGACGACGTGAGAATAATCAGTAATTTTTGCTGGGGCCAAAGGGCTATCACAAAAATCGAAATCCAACTCGCCGTAACGTAATGCAAGGATACATTCTATCGACACCCTATTCAACCTTTGTTGAGGATCTATTTCTAACGAAACCTTGGAGAAGAAGAATCAGTGGGAATAGTTATAAATGGAGAAGTTGTTAATAACATGAGTTATGCTGATGACATCGTCCTGTTTACGAGCAATCTTACAATTAGAGACATGGAACACCTTCTAGGAAAATTAAATGATCGATGTAACGAACACGGTTTAAAAATAAATTTTAATAAAACTACGCTAATGATGGTTACAATATCTCCACAGAATGAAAACCAGATAAACCTAACAGTAGCGAACACCGTCATAGAAAATGTGCCTTGAATAGATACCTAGGAGCTGAGATAGAAAGATCGCGTGAACAAGTAAAGTAGATAAGAGTGAGACTAGAAATAGCCAGATCAAGATTTATGAAAATAAATAAGTTTTTCACAACTCGAGATATTAATATAATACTTAGTATGAGGATGTTACGTTGTCATTTTCCAAGATTTTCTATGAAGTGGAAGTATGTATTCTCAAAAAGAATCACATGGACAAGCAAGCCTTCGAAATGTGGTGTTACCGCAGGATGTGGTTATACCGTGACACAGAATCATAATACCAAAGTCCTAAATAGGATGCAAAATGAGTACGAAGTAATAATACCATATAGAAGGAAATATCTGCCACATAATGAGAGGATCCAAGTACGCCCTTATTCAATTGTAGTTTAAGGAAATACTAGGGGAAAGTGGAATATTAGAAGACACCGTGTGTCCTGGCTCAAAAATCTAAGGGACTGGTTTGGTTGTAATACTCAACTATTTCAAGCTGCTGTCAAGAAAATATAGATAGTTCTGATCATAGTGAACTGCATAGTATATCCCATAGAAGACACTACAAGAAGAATAATCAGTAACATATAAGTCGGAAATCGAGAAAGGAACTACCAAACCGCCAAGCGGTTATCAAAGTAGCTCCTAAATAGCAAGGCTATTACATAATCGCTATAGGAAACAACTGCTCCTCGGACTAAAGCCTCGTCAGGCATTGAATTATACCTAAAAGCGATTCTCGACCCCTTTCTCGTGTTTCTGCACGATTAGATAAGGGTTCAAAAAATAAAACCCGCCACAGGTAGGATTCGACATTTGTCCCGGATCCGAACCGAACGACATACAGCTGTTTCGAACTTATTAGTTCTCATCAGTGCCGTACACGGTACGCTGATCCAGGACAAGTGAAGTTTGTGGGGTATACATCTTTATCGTTACGATCTATGTCAGTAACATATAAGTCGGAAATCGAGAAAGGAACTTCCTAATGTAGTTTAGTAAATTATATGATAAAAAAATAATTTTAATTAGCATGATAGAATTTAATGTATACAAGTATATTATAAGGAGAGAAATTTGATTTAATAAATTATATGATAAAAAAAGAATTTTGATTGAATTTGGTGTATATGGACTTTTCTAAGGGATGAAGAAGAGGGACTTTATTTTTTTAACTTATATATACCTACATATATACTAAGTCTGAGGAACTTCGATAAACTTGTTTTTTTAATTTCCTCCTCCTTCCATTCCTCATATTATAAGTATTAATAATAAGTACAATAAGTATTAGACAAGAAAATGAAATGTCGAATAAAACATCCAGATAAATTAATGAAATAGCAAAATAATATTTTGAACTTAGACGACCTATATACAATACATCGTGTATAATACTATGTTCACATTATTATATGAAATGATCAGAAGACCGATACATCACATCATTACTAAATTTTGTCATTTTAAAATAAAAACTTACCTTCTGGGACCCTATATTCTTGATTTTAAGCAATTGGGTAGTTATACAAGTATCGTATGCATTTGTTGAATATGGAGAGTTATAACGTTATTTAAATGCACCCATTTTAATACTAATATATATTTAGTTATTTAGAACATTACTACGTAGAATACCAATTAAAATTTTTTCTAAGAGGTGGCTTCTCTAGTTCTTCAGATACATAGTCTAAAATCTTCTCGATCCACATCACGTCAAGCAATATATAAGCATTCTCTGATGTCAGGTACAAAATATGTAGAATGTTTACGAACTTGAAGAATAATTTTTAAAGGAGGTTATTGGTGAAAGTACATACAGAAAAATTACAGAAAATAAAATTATATGTAATGAACGTTATTTAGACATTGCAGGAAAGAATGATAATGTACAAAAATGTATAAAGACGTTCACCTACCTTATGAAATAATTAAATGGCAGTGTCAATATTGCGAAATAGTGTGATTGTTCTGATATAGCCTTGAATATTACTCAGTGCAGGATCGTCAAATAATATAATTTACGTAATAAATTGCACCTAGAGGAGGGGCAGAGGTGAGGTTATATGTGCAGAGATGATACTCTCAGTAGTAGTAACAATAATTATTTTCTGCATTTGATTATCAGATAAAGAAATGGTTGATATTGCGGGTGATGGTACAGCAGTGGGATGGGACATCATTGATATGGAAGCAAGTATACCTTTAATGGGAGCTCTCGAAATGAACTGAACAGTGTTATTTTCTAGGGCAACCCTAGCATAGAAGTTTTAAGGTATATAGGCGTGTTCGATAATAGCTGTGATGGCAGGTGTAAGGTCTTGAATAATATTGGTGAGGTCAAAAGGGGGAAGTATAAGTGGTGATTGCGTTACTTGAGCGTATCCTCATACCTTTTATAGCGGTAAAATTGTATAGGAGATGGGACATAAGATCTCACGTTCAGTTGGTTGATACTAGCAGTCACAAGGAGAGTCCGCTTGCAGGCGCATTAAATGCTTGTACGCAACCAAACATTACTCTTTCATTTCCTCCACTATATTGCCCTGCGTGTATATTAATGATCTGGGCATATCATTCTTCCTCTTGGCCAGTTTAGTGTCCCGTGAGAAGTCATCGTAACAGTACATTCGCTAGGTCTCGTAAATGACGGTAAACGTCGAGTTTGAGATGCGTAATTAATTTTCATCAATAATTCGCTAGCGGTTTTCGTTGTCTGCTTGATGAATTTTAGGTCTATCGGTAATTTCAATCAATATATGTTCTATTACAAATGGGCTTCTTTACTTAAAGTCGCCTTCTTCTAGCGAAAGCAACAGGATTAATATACAAAGATTTTGATGCATTTTGAGGAGAATCGCTCTCGTGTTTATTTTTTAAATTATTATGTATAGAGTTTCGAAATAGTTAGTGAAAATATATAGCAGAGCCCTGCAGGCCGTAGCAAGGCTAGATAGTTTGGATACCTCAAGGGCTCTGCGTATACTAGCGAGTAGAACTAGTGAGTATATTAGCGAGATCCTGGGAATATTTTCTATTAACACAAAAAGTAACAACTTTAAAAATAAAAAATAAACGATTCCGTGAGCTTTTTACAACGTGAAAACTTCTGTCCTACATGTTCTACTGGACTCACTCATCTGTAGCAGCTCATGAGGAAATATCAGTGATATTTCCTGACAATATTATTGGTGATATTTTGGTAATATTATTGGTGATAAATAATCTTTCTGGAGTAATAGTAGGGTTGCACTAATATTCCCTGGTCAAAGGAATGCGACTACTTGATGCACATAAACCATGCGAATTCTGACACAATTCTTATGCCACCAATATTGACAAATTCTGTAATTCGAATACGGAAGATTTTAATACAAAATTCTGAAACAGGTTGATTTTTTTATTTTGGTTGCCTATACTTAGGGGGTAATGACTTGACCCTGGGAGATGTAATCGCCCACAACTCTTTTATTCCAAACGTAACGGTATGGTGATTGATGTAATTTGAAAAATCACATCGAGAGGAATATAATGCGCATTTACTTTGCCGAAATTTTCAAATTATTACTTGAAAATAGTAAAAAAGTTATTTTTGTATTAAATGTCTATTTTATTGTAAAATATGTTTCTATTAAAATCCTCCATATCCGAAGACCAGAATGTATTCTAGTTAAGTTTGCCACATTGTATTTTTACCAATGGGTGGTAAAATGTTACCACTGCTTTACGCCCTTCACTTCATCTAAAGTAGTTTACTGTTTTGTGTAAATTTGGTGTGAAATTTTATACCGCATACTAAGGAAAAGGACAGTTTAAGGATTTTGAGAAAATTAATACAGATAATACTACACATAATATTCATAATAGCATGTATTGAAAAATATAGATTTGTATGTTTTAATATGAGTGTAACTTTTCCAGTTCTTTACGGAAATTATTCATACACTTTCTATTCATTAACATGAACGTACAAAACTACTTGATTCGTACCTTTAAGTTCTTCCTAATGTCTTCATGAGCACAATCTTTTTTTATAAAATCTTCGATCTTTCGTGAAACGTAAACGGATTGTAATAAATATCCTATGAATAAAAATAAGACAAACAATACTTTAATATCTTAGGACAAAGAAATTGCCCAATTGAAGTTGGGATATTAAGAAGTTTGCAAAATTTTAAGAATCTGAAAACCCACGAACTGAATTTAAAACTCAACTACAAAGTTTTTGTTCTAGCCGAAATTGTATACCCCTTTATCTTAATATTCTAAAGAACCTTGAATACGGTTTGATTACTTCTTAAAAAAGTTTCTTTTAATAAAAAACAAGGTATAGAAAGGTTCAGGAGTCCCTACATTGTTATCATAAATTAAAGAACAGTTCAGTTTCAGCCGTAAAAGTTTGCAAAGATTCGTTTAGAATATAAATTTCAACGGAGCTTTCAAGTTAACTCCGCAAGTGCATGTACGTTAAATATTTATCGGGCCATTACTCCCTACGTTATCAACTAATAAACATGTTTTATTATAAGTCTCATAAGTTTTGAATACTGTCTCGGCATCGGTCTGTTAGAAAGAGTAGCGTCATACGCCACAAAAAACACAGTAAGTCAGTATTTGTTTTATTAGGACTGCCAAAAACTTTGCTGTTGAATATTTAATGAGTAAGGCTGTGAATAAGTAATAATAAGTATGCATAAGTAATTAGTATCAAGCACACTAAACTGTCATAAATAAATATAACACTGTATGTACCTATATTCTTTAGCGTGATGATGAACTACCATCATCATCATCATCATCATCATCATCATCACGAACTTGAGGCAATCCGAAAATACTTTGCAGCATTAGGTATATTTCCATATTTGTCCTAGAGAATGGTGTTCGCTGGGGTGAAAATATGTTCCAAAGGGAGGTTAACCAACTAAGAATACGTCCTGCAAGTGCTGCACCTGGGGTCCAATAGCCAGCACGAATGGCAGCACCAACTTTTGATGGCTCGATTGGTTGGTCGGTATATCGAAGACAATTCGAGGCTGCTGCTTGCGCAAACTATTGGGACGATCAAGAAAAGGCTATAGCTCTTATCGTCGCCTTAATAGGGGAGGCTCTCGATATACTCCGATTTATTCCGGAAAGTCAACAGAATCTTACAACAATAGTAGATCGTATGGAGATGCGCTACGGTGACAAACACATGCAACAAGTCTACCAAATGCAATTGAAGAGCCGAAATCAAAGGAGCAGCGAGACATTTCAACAATTTGGGGCAAACGTCGACCAGCTAGTACAGCTGGCATACCTAACAGCACCTCAGGAGTTTGCAAATCAACTGTGCGCGCAAACATTTATCGATGGCTTGAGAGACCCGGACATACAGCAAGTGCTGAGAATGTCACGGCATGACACTCCCAGCAAAGCATTAGCGCACGCCCTAGGGTTTGAGGCCGCAAAGCAAGCATCGAAAGGGCACGTGCGGGTGCATATGGCCGAAGTCAACGATGAGGAAGAAACCAAGCAGGATCAAATTGGTAGCCGCCTGATAGAGCTGAAGAAGGCTTGGTTAGAATACCGAGAGCCACGCAGACTAAGGTGCTGGAATTGCGGCCGCATGGGACATCTTCGACGTGATTGCCGAGCTCACGGGAATCAAGCGAGCAGCAGAGACAGGCAGTCGAAAAAACTGACTACAGCTCCAATATTAGGCTATCCACAGTTTGACAAACCATTCATCGTAGACATCGATGCCAGCAGCAAGGGAATTGGAGGAGTACTGTTGCAAGAACAGGATGGACAGGAGAAAGTAATTGGCTATTTTAGTAAAGCCTTGTCCACACCCGAGAGAAACTACTGTGTAACTCGATGGGAGCTTCTAGCCGTAGTGAAGACTTTGGAACATTTCCACAAGTACCTGTACGGACGAAGATTTCTATTGAGAACCGATCACGCTTCTCGTAAGTGGCTACTCCAATTCAAAAATCCAGAAGGACAAATTGCGAGATGGCTCCAGCGATTACAGATCGTTGATTTCACCATTGAGCACTGAGTTGGAAAGCATCACCACAATGCTGACGCCATGTCTAGACGGCCATGTACAAATGATAACTTCCAACGCTATTTGAATCTGGAGCAAAAGGAAGGATTCCCTCAAGTGACTTATTGCCTAACGACTGTACAGCCGGATGAAAATTGGGATGCCAACATACTGGCCGAGGATCAAAGAAACGACGAACATATTGGGCCTATAACGCGTCGGAAAGAAACAGGAGAGGATAAACCATTGTGGGCGGATATCAGCGACCTCAGCGCAATTACGAAATGTTACTGGGCTCAATGGGACTCACTGGTTATTGACGCCGGGGTTCCGAAAAGAGTTTGGGAAAGTCCGGATGGTGCAAGGAATCGACTACAGATCGTGCTACCCAAGAATAGAGTGGCCGAGATTTTGGAAACTGCTCACGGCGGAACTGGAGAAGGGAACTTTGGGGTAGCTAAAAACATGGGTAAAGTGAAGGAACGATTATACTGGGTAGGAAGTTGGTCAGACGTAGAAGATTGGTGCAGGAAATGCGACGTCCAACGTCTAACAAGGGCCCAAACACTCGGCGCCGGGGACGCATGAAGCAATACAACGTCGGTGCTCCCTTTGAGCGAATTGCTATCGACGTCGCCGAGCCACTTCCACGCACTGAATAGGGTGTGTTCCAGGGAGTGTGTCATTTGCCCGGAATTCGAAAGACCAGATTTGAGAGCGACGGAATGAAGACAAGGTATGACCGAAGGACGAATACTGAAGGCTACCAATAAGGCGACCTAGTATGGTTATACAATCCGTCTCGCAAAAAGGGCCGATGTCCGAAGTTGTAGAAATCCCGGGAGGGTCCTTACAAGATTATGACCAGAATAAATGACATAGTTTACCAGGTCCAGAAAGGACCACGCGCAAAAATGAAAGTTGTACACATCGACATCTTGTCACCATTCCAAGGGCGATCAACTGATCGGGACGTTTAGCACTTGGAGGGGGGCAGTGTCACGAACGCCTCGAGCGATTCCGACTGCCGGGAATATTCGAAACCATCGAGAGCGTGCGAAGTTGACTTCCAGTGCGTTCTATACTAGAAGGTTCGCCAAAGTTCTTTGTCTAGAAACGTCTGGAGAGACGTCCTACTACCTATATAAGAATAGTGTCGTCCAGCCAGGTGTTAGTAGAATCTGAACCGTGATAATGAGCGATACGGTGCGAAGAAAGTGACACTGTGTAATACAGTGCGAAAGTTAGTTTAGAAAGTTAGTTAGCTAGTTGTACTTGTAAATAGTTGAGTTGTAAATAAGTGTTCGAATGTAAAAAACTTTCTAGTAAATTCGTTACAATATTTACAATAGAATTTTATTACGATCTGTCATTTCGTCAACACATAACCATAGTCGTCTATTTTGTAATTTACGTGTAACCTTCTATATAATTTCATCGCGTACAGTTGATATATCGCTACATAATGCTCTGCGACTTGATAACTTGAACTATATTCTGTATTTGTTTCAAAACTTTCGAAATGGTTTTTTATCTAGTATGTGAAGCGGAATATTACAGGCTATCAACATCAACAATAAATTAAACCTAAATTGAGTTTGCAAGGGCATCCTCTGTCTTCTATGTTGATACTGCACATATTTCACGTAACAGATACAATACTGTCGAATTTGAACCAGCACATTAAGGATTTATCATATACATACACATTATTCTTGCTCCATCGTAGAATAAATCATCAAATTCACCATTAAGCTTTTCCACTTTGTGAGCATATAAACGTCCTCTGGACTTTCGCATGTGCGACATCATTTATTATCAAATTAAAACGTTTCAACTAACACAGCGGATACTGTACGTACACCTCGATCGATAAATCAAGATCAACTACGACCCTACAGTCGTGAAAAGTACATTGCTGATCCCCCTGCACTACGATTCGTCCACTTCTTACCATTTTAGTGTTATCATCATACCGTCACGTTAAAATTGTTTAGAAATTAAAAGACAGTCTCTCGGTATACATCGTTTATAATCTAGTAGAAATTTTATAACGAAATTTTATAATGAAATTTTATTAATATTATTATTTTAGAATAGCTAAACCTTATGGATTTGATAAACGAAAGGTTCGTTGGAATACCATAAAAATAATCGTGCTCCCACATGAAGCGACAATGGTATGCAGCGCTCACCCACAGGCTTTCATGAATATTACATATATTTTTAATGAATAATCTCTCCAGACGTTATAAGGAGAATAAGTTGCCTTTGATAAAAAGAAAGAGATAATCGAGAAAGTATTGCGGCTTCAAAAGTACTCTAGCGCACCATAAAAAACGCAATTGTTTAAGGTTATTATTTACCGGAAAAGAGCTTGGATTTATGTAAGATGATAATTCTTATTTCAGTGTACTGTATTATATGCAGAGAGAAACGAATAAAAGGATTATCCTTTCTGTATCTTTCAAACAAGTTGCAGGAATGAAGTTCAGTTCACTGAAGCGTAATTAAATAAACACATTTCAAATTGTTATGAAAGAAAATTGATGCATGGCCAAGTTGCAAAGACTACTCAAATAAAAGACTTTTAAAACGGGTATTAAACCGCCTTCAACTGTTCCTTTATTCTCTTGAACGAAATGAAGTTCACAACCAGTTCACGAATATAAATATCTACTGTTAGAGAATAATATTTTTTTTTTTCGTTAAGGGCATAAAATTTGACACGAAGCACTTGACAGACATAGGGTTTTCTTGATGGAAACTTACTTCCTTTTACCAAAATTATGTGAGATAACACGAAAAATTATTCATAATGTAATTTAAGACGGTAGGTAGAGACTTAAGGTATCAAGAAAATTGCTAACGTTTATTAGGACCACGAAAAACAATAACGGGCCAATGCAAGGAAGTAAATAGAATAGAATACTGAAATTTTCTACTGAAATAATAACTGATAGCTGGTTTCATGATAAAGTACAACAAAAACATAGATACAATAGATTTCTGAATCGTGTTGATGCGAACTAATTTATATTTAAAATATTTAAATTATTGCCATGATAAAGTGCGTTACATTTTCTGTAGAGAAAAAAAATGTACCAACAAAACTAATTGTTGAATGACTATTAATATATGTTTAGCGTGGATATATATATATATATATATATATATATATATATATATATATATATATATATATATATATATATATATATATATATATACCATAGTTATACGTCATAATATTTCATACTGTAATTACTATATCTTAGCTTGTCCTATGCTTATGAAAATTAAAATCTTAGTTTTTAAAAGTTTAAAAATACCGTAACCTAACTAAAAAAAGTAACTTAACTAAAAGGCAAGAAATAAATATTTTCTACAACAATTTAATACTTATTTGTTGTCCTGTTTAATGTAATTAAAAAACTATTGTTTATTGTGCAATTATAATTAATTGTTTTATATAATTTTGAAGTTGCTCCCAAGTAAAACATAAAAAAATATATACCTTGCTACTATAACAACGAGTTTACATTTAAAATTGCCGAGGGTCGCCATTCGAATTACTAATACTGTATGGCACCAACCTCAAAATTTTCCTAGTAGTTCATATAGAGTGTGTTTTACCTACTCGTATTCTTTCTTTCTAACCTTATTTATACTTGTAATCTGTAAATGTGTTGGAAATTTATTATAAATTCTAGGAGGTTATTCTAGGAATTTTATTTTGAACTTATTGCTTTTTGAGCTCTGGGTAAAATAGTTAATGGTTAATATTATGTTTATTCAATGTTGATATCTTAGTAACGCTTCATAGTATAATTTTCTAATATTAAACATTTCAGACTTGTTTTATTTGCCCCACTCCATACTAATACACCCAGTAAGACAGTTTTCACTTATCCATTATATATAGTTTCGAGAGTTTTGTTGGCAAGTATATTTGGGAATTGTTTAATGGTATAAATTAATGATCGAAGTTTCTGTGCCAAATGCTTTATGTTCCCAAGTTAGTTGTATATTAATGACCAGCCTAAGGTATTTTATTGAGGAATTTATTTTCATTCTTAAGTTTGCTTTACTAATCAGGGGGTAAGCATTGTGTATAATAAACACAAGGTTTTGCCTTTCAAATTTAAAACTCTTCCTAATATCTTTTTATACTATTACATGTCCTAGCAAAAATAACAAAAAATAATTGCGAAGTCGCCATTATTCCTCTATGGTGTGGATATTCTTTACTGTACTCGAATTTATATTTCTGGTATTTTTATATTATTATGTGTCTGCAGTATTCTGTAGTACAATCTTACTCAAATAATATCTATTAGGAGTACAATTTTAAAATAATATTGGCGCATCCGCCACTTACAAAATGTTGTTACGCTCTAAGAATATTGATGAGGTCATACGTATGTACGTTAAATCTAAAGTAAAGTAAAAACAAAACATCTACCTAGTTTAGTCCTTTATTTGTTGAAGGTTTAGCGCCTGCAACATTGACTTATTTGGGCATTTTTGAAAGTTAAATGCCTAAAAAAGGTAAAATATTTCTTCCTTACTTATAAGAAAATAATGCAAATATATGGTCAAATACAAATTGGTCTATTTTCTTCTATCCTTAGGGTTAATAATCCATTTAGGTATAATAGAAACAATAAGGGAGGATGGGGACTGTGCTCTGCGATAAACCATATCGTGCACTTTTTATTCTTTTATACTTTTATTTATCTTAACAAATTGAGTATTCCTTCGTAAGTAGCTTTTTAATAATGAGTAACTTGTAGTTACAAAACCACTATTCTATAACATTTGCGAGTGACGTACTGTATCGAAACCTTTGGCAAGGTCGATCAATATGCCTACGTTAGGTCTTTGCAGATCGGCTGCATCACATATTTTTTTTATTTGGGAATATATTATAGCATATTATGTTTCAACAATTATAGCACTAGTATTTTTTCGTATTAGTCTTTTTGAGAAATAAGAAAGTTTTATATTTTCGCCAATTTTGTTGGCGAAATAACAAATATTTCGCCAAAAAATTTCCATCCCATATTTGAGGGCATTTCGAAAATTTTTTAAAAATGGCTATGAGAGTTATAGGCCGACAGTTAATAATTTTAATGTTGTCATCATTTTCATATAATGGCTTTATTACTTCTATTTTAAAGTAACTAGGACACATTTTAGTACCAAAGACCATGTTTATGTGATGTGTTAATAATGGTGACATATCAACTGAGAGTGACATATCTTTTACGAGGTAATTTGCAGGAGTTTTATGATATTTTAAATTTGACATGTAGCTTTCTGCTTCTTCAGCAACATCTCAAGTAAGATGGAAACTTTATTCACATATTCAGCCAATAAAAATTTTTTGATTATCAAGTTTACTTCCTAATTCAGAATAATGATTATTATATTATACATTTTATATTTTGGTGAAACTGGTGATTGAAATATTTGATTTAATCTTAAAAATTCCTGAGAGTTCTGAAATTCTTTTCTACCAGTTCTCGTATGCTGATATGTCAGACATATTTGTCAAGCAAAACGGGTTCATGCATCATCGATCAACTGTTACAAATTTGCTTTGTACTACATAATTTATATCTCAACATTTTGACCACAGAAACTAAACGGATATCATTTGTATGAATTTTCCTTGTTGAAACACCCTGGAAAAGTTGGATCATTCTATTCTAATAAAGAAATTGAACTATTTCGGTTAATCTCTTACTCTTATTTCAGTCAGAAGTTAATTTAGAATTCAGTATGTTCAATACCACGATTTTCATCCAAAAGATTATAAACAGTCATAAAAATTATAAACAGTATCAGGTGCCTTCTAAAGTTCTATGCTGGGGCCACTCCTTTTCGAAATTTTCATTAATGATATAATTAATAATTAACACATTTAGTTTTTAATGTGCAAATGATATAAACACTTTTGTAAGTTGATGGACTGCTTAATACCTCAGAAGGTACTAGTGACAACTGTTCACTAGTATCTATCTTTAAATTTAATATGTCATTAAGTGTAATGTCATGTCATATATGAGAAAAAATTTAACCCTTATCAATAATTACAAATTGTTCTATAAATTTTCCTAATCTAAATTCCATCTGATAATGCACGATTTATTTTATATATTACGGAGTAGCATAAGTTAAAAATTAGTATTTTTGATAACTAAAAAGTTAAATATTTAAACTATCATTTAATTATAATAAGTTCATTTTGGCTCCACGACTAACGCTAAATCGGAAATGAATAACGGAAAGTAGGAATACTTGAAACACAGAACGGGGAATAACACGGACCGAAGGATGTTATCAATTAATAATTAACTGAATAATAAATGTTAAGGCGTATTTTCGAAGTTCAGTGGGACCCTGTTCGATTCATTTTATCCGGAGATGATCTTACATTATTTATGTTAGATTAACTTAAAGTAGAATTTTGGGCCTTCACAAACAAAATGTGCATTACAGAACCTAATCAAATACTCGGGCGGATGTTCATGCCTAAATTAATTTAGTATTTAGTGATATGTGTTAATTTACTTAAAATACAACTATTATTGGGTTCAGAACTAGATAGCGAAAGTATTTGCCGTATATCAAAGCCGGCACTGTCTTTAATGTATGGCCAGATCTATGACTAGACTGAGAAACTAAATAAGTACAAAATATAATTTTAAGTACAAAACATTATTTTCCAATAACTTTTAATCATATCTTGATGATGTTAATCAGCTTGGTAGAACGTGTGTTGAATATCGTATAATGTTACGTTGAAAATGGGGTTTCGATTTTTTCATGTATACAAAATAAATAAAGAAAAATACATGGGAACTAAATCTGGTGTAGAATCGTACTATTAACGTTGATTGTTGTAAATTGTTTTTTTCTTCCTCCCAATAAATGTCTATAATGATGAGAACAGATCTACGTATAACTCGCTGAAATTTGAGGGCAGAATATGGAACGAAAATTAGGTATGACATAATAGATTAATGATTAAAATATTCCATAAAATATCGAATAAAGTAGTATGCATTTCATTATTCATGTTATTCATGGTTTAATTTCATTACTTAACGTATAAGTCAGATGAATGATCTGTCATATAATCTGAGATCGGCCCTGGATTTTGATTCAAACGATCTTCCTGGCTCCTCTCTTTAGCTGTAATATACATGCTGTAATGCTTTATGTACATGAACATGAGAGAAATGGATGCGAAAGCATATCTCTAGATGATTAATGTCTAAATGAATGAGAGGATGTGGTGCTAATATTATTGTTTCATATTAGGGGCACACATGTACACTTACTATCCTTTTGTTGTTTAACCATAAGTCATTCTAATTTTTATAATTAATTTTGAATTTGATCTGGATTTACAATTATTTGAACTTACTGGAACATAGAACTGAACACGAATATTTATCTGAGCATCCTTTCATATTAACCTATCTTTTTAATTTATTTCTATAAACTGCTTTAAACTTATAAGAAAGATGTTATGTGTTGAGATAACTCTGATTCTGATAATATAAAAGGATTGTACTGAATATAATGATACGTAAAAAAACATTTAAAAGCCAAAATACGTTAGACACACAAGGTGTTTCCAAATATAGAATATTCAAGGTATCAGATAAAATAGAGCAAAGCAAAATATGATGAAAAACCTAGATTTTCACTGAATCTTCTAAAGGAGATACAGCCCTTTAAATGGTTGGTCCTTATTGATTCTTGTGAATAAACTTTGATCAGTTCTTAAACTTTTTATGTTTAATAATATGTAATAGAGAACATCTCAATATTATATTCGATTGTGAAAATATGGGGTTGTCGGTTGTAAATTCAGTTCATTCTGATATGTATTTGTTTCTCATTTATAATACTAAGACTACAATTTTTTATATAAAAAGGTAATTTTGTTTAAATTTCAATGGCATATGATGTTTTTGAGTAAAATCGACTTAAAACTTTCATAATCTGTATTTCGTATGCTTAAAATCTGATTCCTATTGGCAAAATAAAATTTTCAAAGTGTGCCATGGAATGGTAAATCCATATCCAGCACAAAGGACTCATATTTACTGCAATCTACGAGTTTTTACAGGATTCTTTTTTGGCAAGATGAGTACTTTGCGGTTCAAGCAAAACTCCACGATGGTTATAGTGGTAGAGGGTACATCCCAAATTGCTATACTCACCACGAAAATGTTGCCGTCATTGTTTTAGCTTTAGAGAAATTTGATTTAAATTCTGTGATTTTTTTTTGTGTACGGCTAAATGAAAGAACCAGTGTATCAGGGACAGTTGCGTCATTGAATGTAAAGAGCGTTTAAAGAACTCAATGTAGGTTATAAACTAACGAGGACTTTATTTTATCTTCAAAATAGATTTGGTGAGGGCATTAGAGCAAATGTTGAATATTTTGAAATATGTCGTATCTAAGAAGTTCACTCGTTTATTCCCCTTACTTTAGTAATATGCACGCCTAGTAGTGCGTCGCATTCTGTATAAAAGGTAATGCAATTCATGTATAATTAACTTAAGCGGATTTTAGCCGTCCTTCTCCTAGGGTACACTGTATCTCATTTTACTGTTGATTTATTGCTTACCTAAGTCGCTTTATTAATACTTGAATAGAGTTACAAACAGTTTCAGGGTATTACAAAATCAATTTTAATATTAATATTAAAAACGCTAGCTTATTTTGATGCTGCAGGAAACAAAAAAGGCCTTTATCGATCCCCCTCTGTTAAACATTACCTGACAACTTCTGCTTTAGAATTCAAATCTCCGCCCGTATGTAGCGTCTTACGGGCACGCAAGGGTGAACCCCAGGGAATAATAAGGGAGGGTATAGAACTGCTCCTTGTTACCAGGTTAGCATACTTCGTTCGGTATCAATTTATCAATCATAATTGAGAACACCAATTTGGAGGTAAATATATAGTAAGTTTGCTTTATTTTTTCCATTATCTAGTCCTTCGAAATTGTAGAAATGTCACCTCTACGATTATTTAGCGAGCTGATCCATTGAATTATTAATATTGTATGTGTGCGCGATGTTATCCATAATTCAGATGTGAGAATACATAAGTCGTCCCTGGGGGTTGTGCGGGAGGTCGATTCAAGTCGATATATGGATGAATGAATGAATGGAGAATATTTATTTCAAATAAGGCTTTTAAATTGCGGAGCATAAAGAAGATACGATTCGATTGAAGTAAACATAATAAAATATGAATATATAAGGAAATAATATCGAAAAAAGGTACATATATTAGAAATTCCTCCATAATTTATTTTGTTATATAAAGATAAGCTTAAAATGCAATAGCTACAAAATTTTACTTTGCAACTTTTGTAGCTACACTTATATCAAGGTGCAAGGGTAAATTATATAAAATGCCTGTTCTTTTAACTTCATTCCCAATGGAGAAAATGAACCATAATGCCTAATGTTTATCCACTTTTTTCTTTCGACGCGTTCTCCCTGTACCACTATTTACTAAGTTCTTTATCTGGGATTTCTCGAAAACTGATCGTTTCTTGGAACTATGTAGATTGAAACCTACTTTGTCTTTTCCTTTTGCCATTCCTCTTTTCCGGGTAGGGAAGGTCAACTAAATTCAAACATTAACACATAAAACAGAAGTGTGTTACTTCATTACCACCATAAAAAATATATTAATTAAAAATGATAAACTAAAAGCTATAAAAAATAGATACTTAAGACAGGTAAATAGTACTTACTAATAGATACTTAAAACAGGTAAAAATAGATGCTTAGATTAACTAGTAAGATTTCAGTATAGTTACTGATAATTAAAACTAAAGTTTATTTAAAAATAAATGTTCAATTGATTGATGACGGTAAGGTACGGTGGCATCAATTGTTAACGTTTGTGGTATAGATAACGATTACTTAAACACGGCTGGTCAGCGCAAAACTATTGTAGTACCTTCAAAAATTATCTTTCTCTGAATCTTTTTATATAAATACGTGCTTTGGTCAAGTATTGCATGTAATGACTGAGATTTTGAATTTTGCCACGTCAGCGATACAGCTATTTCATTTATACAAAAGATACACGTGGCTATATTTGGTTATAAGAGGAAAAATGATATAGTATATTATTATACCCGTGATAATACATAGTAGGATTATATATTACACATAGGTATTGCACACTGTACTCCAATAACTGCGCCATCTAATAAAGGAATAAAACACTATGCGTCTTTTATTTTTAATTCTTTTTTTGCCTTTATCGCTCCAAATCGAAGCAGCTGTTTTGGTATTGGTTATATAATTTAAGAAAAGATATCACTTATCTGATTGTATTCAATTGAAGGGATTACGAGGTACCATTATAGCATAAATAGTTAATGCGTATACTAACTACTCCGCATACATTTAGCAAAATTTGAAGAGTGATCCTAGAGGTTTTTCGTCTAATAGTCAATAAGTGTAAGAAAAGTTCGACGTGTATATTCCACAAACAGTTTTTTTGACGAAGAATCGTTTGATGGTCCAAGCAAAATTGTAAAAGGATTCGTTCGATATTTTTCAAGCGTATTTTCCATTGATGATGTGCAGACTATACAAGTTCTGGTAATCACTCGAGCTGTATCAATACAGTAAAATTTGCAGAATCGGATATTCGACGAGAATTATCAAAACTTACTCTTAATCCTCACATTTCCTGACGTTTGAGAAGTAGCAGGCGTTTGCTCTATATTAAAAAGTGGAAGTATATCTAACATAAAAAAATATCGCACAATCAGTATTCTATCAAATCTTGCAAAGGTTTTTCCAAATGTCATTATACACCCATATATACCTTGGCGTGCAACTTCGTTTTATCTAGCCAGCATGGGTTCGTAGCAAAACGCTCAGCAGTTATCAATTTAGCAGAATTTACCCAGATAATCGCAAATCGCATAGATAATAAAGGTCAAGTAGATGTAGCATATACTGATTTTTCGAAGGCCATTGACGAGATGAATCATAATACTAATTTCAAAATTAGAATTTTGATACCTCAAGGCGCAAATTTGGGACCATTATTTTAATATTATTTATTATCAATTAACGATTTATCTGTAGTGCTTATGTTGCATCATATCTTTAACCTGCTTATGTGATTACTTGAGATTGCAAAAACTCATCACACTCACTCAAAAATCTCGATGTATCGTTTTGCTTGGAGAATAATATATCAATAGACATAGATAAATGTAAAGTTTGTTCGTACACCTTAAAGAAGCAACCACTAATACACGATAATTCTCTTATTGTACTAGCATAGGTGGTACCACCATAGGTAGTACAATTTTAATACGTTCTGAAAATATTAAGGATCTTGGTGTGTCCTTTGATGATAAGCTATCATTCTCTGTGTCTATCAACCATGTGACTTAATGCATATAAAATCCTTGGTTTCATAATTAGAAACAGCACTTAATAATACTATTACTTTATATTTTGCTCTAGCTTGTTTAAAATTAAAATATTGTAGCTTTATTTGGTATCCCAAATATCTATGTCATATAAATCAACTTGAATATAGTCAAGGGGTTATTATCATAGTCTGCTTTTACAAATACTTGACATCCAGTGACTGAACTTTAGAAAGGTGCTTATAATAGGCTCTCATTTTTATTTAAACTCTATGTTTAGTATTCGCCAACCTAGACTGGCTCTCTACAGGAAAGTATGATTTATTGCCAAACTATAAGAGCTAACGTGCTGTTCACATTGCCAATGTCTGTAATGTCACAAAATTTTAATATAATATCTAGTGTTTTATGTTATTGTATACTTGTGATTTGAACAATTGTACTCAGAATGAGTTATTATCGTTAGGAAAACAACAACTCTTTACCAACGCAATTGAGTAAAACAACTACTAAGTTTTATACCACTAAATTTACACAATAATCGTGACTGCAGCTTCGACACTTTTATGCCACTTTCAAAACAATGATTCAACTAAGAATATTGCTTCGCTTGTAAGAGTGTCGTTTTGAAAATGACACAAAACTGTCGAAAGTGCAGTCACAATTTTTGTGTAAATATAGTGATATAAGACTTAGTAGTTGTTTTACTCAATTGCGTTGGAATTATAAACTACCACAGAGTAACGGCTTCTTCGATTAATTTCTTGAAACTACTTTTTATTGTCTTTTAAGTTATATGTTAACACTTCATTAACATACAAGTTACATTGTTATATGTTAATGAAGCCATTCAATAAAGCATTATCATATGAAGTCCGTTGTTTATTTATCTCGAAGTTATTTAGAGGCTACCTTTTTTTATTTATTTTTTACTTATATAATGTAGATATATAATATGTATTTATTAGTTTTCCCTATTTCTGTTCTATAAATGTATTTCTTCTGTTGGTTGTAATAATAAAGGTTTTATTATTATTATATTTGGAGGATTATTACATTAAAAATTAAATAAACCTATAAAATTTGACATTGAACGTAATATTAGAGAATTTAAAGAGAATTTTGTATTAGGAGTCGTCAGTGTAAACTTTTGCAGAATATGTCTATGCCCCATTTTTTGCTTTTTCTTTTACACTTTCTATTCTAATTTTGTAAAATGTATCTTCTACAAAGTTTTGGTGCATACCTGCGCTAGGCAGATACTCCATACGGTGAGCGATATTTTGCACATCCCTCGCAGAGAGAGGCGCTTTGTCATTTGACAGTAGATGGCCATAGTACTATTCTGTGTGTATGTCTACTTCCAAAATAATTGTCACCCGCCTGTATATTTTGTTAGAACATCGAGTATTCCTAATGAGGGGATGATTCTCATTTCTGATTTCTGATGTTTCCCACCGGAAATAAATAGACGGGACAGATTAATTTATAATGCAAAGAGAAAACAGATAATAACATAATTAGAGGTTCCATTTACATCAATGTAAGTTGCAATTTTATTTGAAGACTATGTGGTATTTATTTGTTTTTCTTCTGAAAGAATCCCAATATTTTATGAGATATCTTGCAACTTATATATTTGAATTATTTTCTGAATTGAAACTTAATGCTGGAGAAACATTTAATACATGTACCTTCTTCCTCTATTTCTTTGAATATTCATTTTCTAATCTTCCACAATATCCTGTGTATGTTCACACAATATGTCAACAATTGCAATACATATTTCAATAAATGGAACAGAACAACTGAAATCAATGCAAAATATGTTGCAGCTACGACTTTATCATTATAGAAACTATACTCTCCTGTTGCACGAGAACTTATGATTGGCCTATTAAGCGAATATTTCCCGTTAAACTATGACATCAAAAAGATGGGAACAATGGATAATAGAGCATATAGATTATGCGATTATGCAAATGAAATTGAGGTACATGTACCCTGAAACTGCGATGTAATAATCCACTCGAGGTTAAATTACTTCAGACAGGTTAATTTATTGTCGAAAGAAGTGGGAAAATGAGCTCCCATACAAATTGCAAACTTCATTAGAAATTTTGTTACTTTGGATCAATCATATCTTATTGGTTTAATTTTTTAGGATCTATATCTTGTAGGTTTAATAGGCCACATTACCACCAGATCTACTCATAGATACAAGAAATACATCACATTTAATAATCTCACATAATAAGATGATAATATACGTAGAATAATAAATTAATATAATAAAACATAAAACGTTGTTTCATGTTGTATTCTTGTATTATAAATTTTTAAATTATAAAACAAGAATATAAAAATCAATGAACCTTGAAGAAAATATATCATCAGTCAGTGAAAATGTTAAATGTTTACAGGACGTCTGAGAACATCGTTTGAGGTTATAGAATATTTCTTATTTGAAATTATACACCATATATAGAAGTTCACCATACACAGGACCCCATATACAGAACTTGGCATCCAGGTATAAGAAATTGAATATATCTGAATATTCTCAGATGTATATCAAACATTAATTCGTGTGAGGATTGAGAAGGACTGTTAATGCCTTACAAATCCCATCAAAGTTGGATAACGGAAGTACAATCTGTTCAGCTACCCGACCATCACATTTGAGAATTTTAGAATACATTCATTGTATAGGAATCAGAGGAGCTATTGGCGGTTTTCAAACTATTCCATTAACATCATTTTGTTATGAGTCTGGTGTATCATCTCTGTGATTTAGGAGGAACCAATTAATATTACATGATTCGTTTCAAGTATGGGTCCAGCCTCACCATCCTCTACACTAAACTTTTTGAGAACGAAGGTTAATTATAGCAGACGCTCACAATACCTCATTCTATTGGAGTAATGATACAAGAAATTCTCCAAACTAAATTCTTCAAGACCATTAATTTGCCAGATATGTTACCTTTCGGTTATTGTGAAGTTTCACAATGGATAATTTCTTCTCTTATTACTCATTTATTATATAAAATATATCAAAGAACCTAATGATCTTTTGAGAGTTAGTTTCTTTCAAATTGTGAACAGATTTCAGAACGCATCTGTTATTTATACTGATGGTTTAAAAAATTGGGTTTAGGGTAGGTAGTGCCTTCTCTATTGCAGGGGTTACACACGCCTGGCTATTGCCTTCAACAGCCAACATGTTACAGCAGAATTATGTGCCATTTAACAGGCCTTGCTTTATTATAACCACCTAAATCCAGACATATTTTTATTTTGTTCTCAGTGCCGTGCACGATTTCGGAAAAATTTTCAACGGCAATTCTGGTACATTTCTTAAATACTGCAGACATACATGTATATTCTGTATGGACTTCACCCCACGTGAGGATACTGCAGATATAGATGTATATTTTGTATGAACTTCACCCCACGAGAGGATACTGGGCCATGAATCGGTAGATTCATGGCACTGAAACATGCACTGAAATGGACACTGATACATGTAGCTAAGCAAGATGAAGTAGAAAATGTAGCTATACATTCCGATGATTTCAAATCAGCTATAAAAATGCTATTAAGACATCTTGGCAAAATACGTGGAAACTAACTGAGACCAAATAAAAAAACATTGATCTTACGTGGTCAAAAGTATAACATTTTGTAAATAATAGATGTAACTAAAATTATA
This sequence comes from Rosalia funebris, assembly GCA_037954035.1. Taxonomy (NCBI): domain Eukaryota; kingdom Metazoa; phylum Arthropoda; class Insecta; order Coleoptera; family Cerambycidae; genus Rosalia; species Rosalia funebris. Next base: position 11,737,414 of record JAZFAV010000032.1, read on the forward strand.
AGTAAAATGCAATGTGTGCGTTTTGGGGTCTCTAAATTTTTATAGAATTATAGCATTGAAAATATAGTAGGTATTTAGAAAAATGTCTAGTGTCCCGTTAATAAAGTCAAGAAGCAGGTTTTGCGAACAGTGATTGAATACAGATCTATATTTATAAAAAATCACTACTTGGACAGGAGTTCATGCAATTCGATACGACTGGACTTTTTACGATAAAATTATGAAGGCTCTTACTTCTTCTTTTTAAGGCAGACGCACTTATACCCTGTCTATATACCCTTTGTTCAACCAAGGGAACGTTTGCAATTTTTTCCTATAGAGCCTGCATCGTTTGCAATGTTTAAATAAATGGCGAAAGTGCGCGATAATTTTAAAGTATTCAGATATGTGGTAGACTTTAGGAGATCATTGCGTACAACCATTATAGTATATGATGTTAATTGGTCAGAAGGAAGGAATAGGAAAAGTATTTAAACAAACTTGAGTAGAATAGAGTATCCACATACACATTGAAATTAGTAACACCTTTATAATTTATAGTGGTACATAAAAATTATAGTTCAGTCTCAATTTGAAAGAACCATTGAGTCAAATATATCCTGCAATTGTGTGCGTATAAACCGACAATAAATTATAATATTGCCTTTCCATTTTCTCGTTGAATATGAAAAAGTATTGTCGGCAAAAAAGTACAAAGTGACAGCTACCAGAATAAATTATCGCCCTGTGAAAACTTCGGTGACGTCCATTGTCCAAGTTTCGAGGTGTCTAATGGTTAACTTTCAGCTTAGTTCAATAATAGAGTAACATTCAAAGTGGAAGGCGTCCATTGTTCATGATAAAGTAATTAAGTATAAACTAGGTAACGTAACTAGAATAACAATTAGGTCAAAGATAAAATACAAATTTTATTTGCAGATATTCTCCACGACTGCAACTACTATGAAAAATATATTTTACATACTTTATATTCAAATAAAGTATCATAATATGTGTATATTAATGGTAAGTATTTAATTTCTACAGTGTATTAACTATACATAGTTAAAATATCGAAGTGATATACTGACACCTCCGCCATTTTTGATGTGTTGTATTGAACTACGATATTGTGTACTTGCTTCTTCATTTCATTAAATAAAATTAATAACCAGAACAATAATTTCGAAGAACATTAACTACTACGTTGCCATATAATTACTAATAATAAGATTTAATGTGCCACATTATCTTGAAATTTGTCATAATTCGTATAGTATTCATTATCAATTTAACATTATATATTTGCAGAACTTAATATTATATTTTTATTAAATATTTCATTTTGCATGATTTTATATTTTATATAGCCATACAACTCCATTTTAAAGAAAACATAGAATTATAACATTTTCTATAAAAAGGAATAAGGTAACCAATCACAGCAGTACTAGTCGAAGATAACAACAGTAATTTAATTATATATTCTGTAATATTTGAATTATTTCAGAACCGTTGTCTTTTTATTGAATTTTTATTTTACACATTGCGTTAGCCTAACTACAGTGGGGGTTTCTGTCTATATTGTGTGAAACATATTCAAGGAATGCATATCGAAATTGTTAATATTATAGTTATCAACATATTACACAGTATTAAACTTGAATTTCAGTTAGTTGTACTGGAGATGTTATAAAATACATTAAATTAAAATGTGTTTACCTTACACATTACTGTGACGTCATAATTTTCTTATTTATCGGAATTTTAGCGGTTAATGGTCTCCTATTTATAGTTTGTAAGAGAAAGTGTGTTTTTAATGAAAAGTACAAATAAGACAAATATAACTGAATTTTTGATAGAAATATCAAAGTTTAGTTTAAAAAATTCTCCGTTAAGAATTTGATATTGTATCCAAAATTAAAACATTCGCTGGTTAGATTTTCACCTTTTATTTTTTAAACATAATAATTGTTTCCTCAACATAGTGGCTTCGTCAGATGTTGAGTACATAGACTCGTCTCCGTTATTAAATTTATTTTAGTATCTTTTAGTACCATGCTATCCAAGAATCTTGTTTAAGACTTACAGATACCATCGGTTGAAATTTTATAACTTAATTACAATAGTTTAATAATCGGCATCCCCATAGTAACAAATCTAGAATTATGCAGTCTATGTACTCAATATCCGATGAAATCACTGTGTTGACGAAACAATTTTTTAACAAGTAAAAAGTGAAAATTAACCAGCGAATATTTTAATTTCGTATAAATCTGGGTCTTCATCAAGTAATGGCCCAATCAATTCAGAATTTGATATTGGTCTGTGCGTGTGTAATCACTTTATATTGAACGTCCAATTTCGGACGTCCAATTGAACGGGCTGATATGTTCTATTTAGATTTTCATAGGGGTGCACCAATTTTGGTAATCATTACCAAAATGAGAAGGAGCTCCGAAAATCGTCGGTATACTCTGATAGGCCAAATAACTTACAAGATTTGAGGATTTGAAGTAACGATCTCGAATCGAAAGGAAATATTAGCATTGAAATTATTAAAGAGGGAAGAAAGCGTACATTTTGAACAATTTATGAACTTTTGTCCAGAATAAGGTTGTATTTGTTTTATCTGTGTATCTTATAAGCAAGAAGTAAATATTTTATCTTGTTTAAGCGTTCAGTTTTCCAAACTGCAGAAACAAGTCAATGTCGCAGATACTAAAACTAGAATAAACAGAGGACTAAATTAGATATTTATTGCCACTTTTATGCAGTGATTTGTCTTTTTCTTACTTTTTAAGTTTAACATACGAGTTACATGACACAGGAGGACGATAACGCTGGAGATACGGCAGGAGTTCCAAGTATCAAGCCAAATCAGCATCAACGACAACAATACGTTATTTTATTATCATAATCTCACTTTGTTATATTTTATTTGAAATTAAGTTAGTTGTAATTCGTATGTCTTAGAGAATAGACGCGAAATTCGCTCAAAATTAAATTTCTGTTTTTTAAAAAGTCTTTTCGCCGGGCAACAGTTTAAATATATTTCGAAAAATAGCGGAGGCACCAATGTAATGTTAAAAGTTTGTAGATAGATTTGTTGTAATAGACTTTATTTAAATAAACCGTTACTATGGAATACTAAAAACATGGAATATAAAAATACCAGAATCGTATTTAAATAAATTCAACAATTCAGAGTACAACAAAGAATATTCACATCATAAAGCAACAATGGCGCTTCGCCTTTTTAAAATTGTTCTCTAGGGTGGGTGGCATGTAATAATATAAAAAGATCAACCTGTTAAAGATGATATTAGTTGCATACATAAGATCTATTTTCTAATAGTTAACAAAAGAAAAAAATGCCGCCGGAAAAATTACACATAAGAGAATATGAATATTTATTATAATAATTGTATTTATATTGTTTTACAGGAATAGATGACAAAAAAATTGTCATCTATTCCTCTTGAGTAAAAAAAAATATGCAATATGTTGCAAAATATTTATCAAAGGAATCATAATTGGATCTGGATTGGGTAAAGAGATTATGTGTTTTCACTAATAAAAAGAAATGTTAAATAATTTTTTTATTTTCATCCTGATTTTTGTGTAGTTACTTATAGCTTTTCATTCATACATATATGTTACTTATCGACATTTTCTTTGACATCATGAAGATTTGTTACCCATATTTGTAATTGAAATATAGTCTAATATTATTAATTGATTAAAATTAATTAATTTAATAACTATATATATATACAACTATACATACTGAAAATGGATATTATGATAAAGATAATCTAGTTAAATCTGGGAAAGCCATTTCAAAGAGACAAAGTATAAGTAGAGGCAAATATTTTGGTTTACTATTGGTTTACTATATACAGTGTTTTATTTTAAAACTATCCACTCCTATTATTTCTTTTAGAAAGGGAAATAACCTATAGGAATAAAAACGAAAATGTACATATTTTAGATAGAAGGGGAAGTTTAACGTGAATTTCCCTTACAATTTCTGTTTCATCCCTTACCGTTAAGTAAGGGGTGAAGGTACGTCACTTAGAAAATACGAAGTGAAGTACATCCACTTAAAAAATGTTAATGGCATTCGCTATCTTGTAATACATCATTATAAAGATCTTAAAAATTCTAATTTATTTCCACTTAGAAAACTGATATTGGTTGACCTATTCCTGTAATAGAAGCAAAAATACAGTAATTCAAATGAAACAAAATAAATTAATGGAATATTTTAAGAACTGTTCTATGAGTTTAATAGAAGTAGGAGGCCGTGTCTTTCTGGCATCGCTATCGCAGACTCTTTCATGAGAGGCTGTTTTTCTCGCAGAGAAGGTTCATGGTTTTATTAACTTTTTTACGCATCACTTTTCTTTTGTTTATATTCAAAGTCTTCAAGATCAAAGATTTATTATTTTATTTTTGCTTATGTTATGATAACAGATCAACCGATTTTAATTTTCTAAACAGAGTAGTATCAGAATTCTCCGGATCTTTAAAATAATGTATTATAACTCACAAAGTGTCATTGACAATTTCTAAGTGGGGGTAGCTGGGGGTAAAGGGATGAAATCTATACTGCAATGGACACTGATTTTAAAGTTCCCCTGCGATATCTAAATTTACGTATTTTTTTTTCTAGAAGTGATTTTTCTTACTAAAATGAATAATGGAGGTGATGACTTTGAAATGAATACTCTGTGTATATTTCTATAGCGATACATGTTTTTACACACCAATAACAAGCGAACTGGAGTTGGTGGATAGTTGGTAGTGGACTAAGATAATAAATTTTTAGGCTGTAATAGCCACAATAACCATTAACTTGAAAATAGGGTCCCAAAATATATTGTTCATTTCATGAGGTGAAATTTAATAAAATAATTACAGCACAAGTATTAAATTTAAGAGCAATTTTTGTCCAATTAAATATGCTGTCGCATACTTAAAAATGATAAACAAATATTAGCCCCTTTGTATATAATTTAAAATCACCCTGCGTTTGTTATCTATTGAAAAAAGATTTCACAGGATAAATACGATAAAATATTACTTTTACATTATAAAACAATAATATAAATAATGACATAAGTAAATTGATGCATTTATAAAAAGGGAGATTGCACAGTATTGTGGTAATACTAGTATTTCTAATAATAGAATAAGTGAACTCCCTATGATACGTCATCGCGAGGACTTGAGATATTCGAACCGATGTAGGTACAATTAATTCAGTGGAATTCATTTTAGCTTTGCAGTCGTGTTTGACATCTATTATGTAAATCCTACCTATACCGACATATTATATATATAAATGTATTAATACATATTATATAAATTTTTATAACTTCTACATAGTTGCTTATATACGGCGCTTCCACTGATAAGGCATCTAAATGTGTAGATTTAATAAGGCATAATATGTGATTTTATGTAATACACATACCAGGAAGGTAGGGGAGTTGAGAATAAAAAAAAATTTCGCAGGGTTGTAGACTTAAAACTACTGTAATTAAGAACAGTTTGTTGTTCGTTATTTAAAACGATACAATGGCATGAAATTGAAATTTTTACTTATTTTCGAGTTTCCCGAACAACAACTAAACATACTATCAACGAATTCTATATATTTTAAAATATATCACGTCATATTAATACTCTTGATACTCCATATTCCTTTTTCCTGTACTGAAGGTAAATTCTTGAGTAATGCAACGTCAAACAAAAGAAATAGCCTTTTCCACGAAATGTATTTTTTAATGGCATCTTTCCGCATCGTTCGAAAAGCGGTCATATACCGCAATAGATGATAAAGTTCTATCCCTCCTCAATGAGTTGTAGTCAGATTGATGGATAGGCTTGTCGTTTGTTACATTTAGTATGTTTTCCTTTTTTCAAGGGTTGGCACTAAACCAGAAAGATAAAGTACTTTATTTATGCGTGCAGGCTCCTTTCTATTTACATCTACTGATTGAAGGATTATAGGCGCATTTAAGATGTTAATGCCACTTAATATTCTACTAAAACATTACGTGGCTTTGCATGATTTTAAGTAAAATACTAGGAAATTTATTCGAAATATATGGCATGTTTGCCTTATGGTAAATTAGAATAAAGAATGAAGGAAGGGAATGGAAACGCAGAGTTTAGAAAACATGCCAGCGTTAGTTGAAAGAGAATTATAAACAAAGACATAAATGTCCTTGGACAAGGACAAATAATGGATATGTATAAGGATTTAAGAACCCTGCTAACAATTTTTGAATAATTGGTGGAAGTATCACCTTCATTTCAATGTGTATGGATATTTCTATTGATATTTGTCTTATCAAATACTCTTCAGGAAATTTTTGAGGAAAATTCATTAACCAGCTAGAATTGCTAGACAGAGAGTTCAGTTGGTATTCATATGCGTAAATGAGGTAAAACATGCGATTGGGGAAATAATTAGCTTAATAGGTATCATTTAATTCACCACAGCAATAGCGAATAGAACTATGGCTTTATTCTTAATATGCCTAAAAGGTCTACGAGTATAAACTACAATAAGTACTTAACAAAAAAATCTTATAATTTTGATAATTAATTGTAGTTTTGGTTATAAATCATTCATAGACCTACATTGAACCAACTTTTTATTTAATTTTGTACTTTACATCACTTGGCAATACATACTTAGTATTGCCCGTACTAATTAGGATTCACACTACAGAATCTCGCTGCAGTAAGGAAAACTTTGTTTACAGAAACATTGAGTACATTAACGAATGCTCTGATTCTTCCACCTTCCACCAATTTAGCTTTCACTTCTCCTCGATTATCGTCTCTTAGTGTTTGCCATAAGTGAGTGTGTACATTTTAGTACCAAAAGCTTTGTAAGAGCTTTCCTGAGAAGTCGCGCATTCTGCAGTTATGTTGTCCAATAAATATAGTTGAGGCGAAGGCGAAATTTCTCAATGTGCGTGTCATCTGCGTACTAGTTGCTGAAGACAGGAAATCGATGGTTTGCTACAATTAGGCTTCAGTAGACACAAATATAAGGCGAAACTTCGAAATGTAAATGCCCAAATTTGAAAACTTATTTAATTTTACTTAGTTGTATTTACTTCTAAATTACTTAGTAAATTTTCAAATACAATTCATGGACGTATAATGTTTAAAATTAGTTTATTATAATTAAGTTTCTGAAATAAACTTACAGAAGTATGAGAGTTTTATTAAAAATAATTGGAGTTTAATATATAGAAAGAAGACAAGACTAGTGTTTCTTCGTCCCTGACACCTTCGCCAAATTATAGAATAGTGTACATGTAAAAGTTTACACATTCCTATCGTGTTGTCCATTCGTTTTTAGATAAAAATAAGATAAACATGGGTGTAGTAGAATATTTTTTTCATTATACGTAGTAATTTTGACGTAATAGACACAATAGACATACATTTCTAGGTAGGTTCTCACAAATAGTAACACATATTTAGCTACCTAGGGCCGATCTCATATAATTACTACATTGGATTTTCAATAGAAGATCCGAACTTTTCATCATTAATTAACTCCTAATACATGAGACCATAATTAAGCCCATATGGACACATAGGATGGAACGATGGGAAGTACCTTCTTCAAATATAAATAAATAGGACATATTACAGAGATTTCAATCGAAAACTTTAAGATCCATACTAAATGACCCATAATATATTACAAACTAAGAAATACACAGAGACTCTTTAGTACTATATTAAAGAAGTAGAACTATAGCCTACTACTCTAACATACTTGTAAAGAACCTTATGCTACTGATTAGAACCACCAGAAGATTGAAACACAGACTGCCCATTTACTTACTGTGAAGGTGTTAAGTGTCTGGTTAGTGCTCATTGACAAGAGAAGCCATTATGACTAATAGAAAAATGAAATTTCTCATTGGAGAATGCACACACTAACTGTATATACATGATTGTTAATATCTTCTCTACTAGAGAAGATATTAATTTATTAGTAAATATATTATAATATAATTGGGAACCAATAAAACTATATATAACTAATATTTTGCGTCATATTTTGTTTTATATTTTCTCGATAGATATTTAGATAACAGCATCTCAACATTCTTAGATAACAGCAATTTAAAATTAAGAAAATCGTTATATCAACAACAAAATTATATCAAATCAATTTTTAAAGTTAATTAATGCTTGTTTTGAATTTTGATAAATGATTCTTTCTTAAATCGTAGTTTATATAAAGTTCGTTAAGTTGTTAGTTAATATATCGAATTTAAGAGTAATAGACAACTAAATCGACCAAAACTGACGAAGAAAATAATTCGTTAATTTATATCGTGTTTGTTATTTATGTGCAATTATTTTTACGGGGACTGGGTTTAGCTTAGTATTATTCTTCCCCTTACCTCCAGACATTCACATGGACAGACAGCTAAATAATGTGGGAATCCAGCCCACGCCCGAATTATTCTCAACTAGCAATCAAGGCCAGCTCCAGGTAATTCCGAATTAATACATGAAATTTAAAGGATATTTATGCAAGATACTTATGGAATCATTTACTCTCAAAATATCTGGTAAAACCTATATACATACATGTCAATTCGAACCGAAAGTTAAGTGTTTATGTGAAAAAATCTCGACCGGCTCTTTCAGTCACTCAGCATAGAATTCGGGATGCCGACACGAAAGGCCGGAGCACTCTCCACTCCGCTACTTGACAGACAATGGCAAAATCGACTGTAATATTCGCGTGTCATAATTGAAAGGCAATAAATTACCATAATTTTGAGTACCTACGTTTGTATTGTACCTATGTTTGTATTTGACAAAAACAAAAACATTAATTCTATATGCTGCAACGTATAGTAGGCGAATGAAAACCACAGACACAAGAAGAATAGGTAATGATAATACAGTTATGTCTCATAGTGTTATTATAGAATTGGACTGAGATGAAATAAAGTGTATTAAGTACATAGGTATTTAAAATGCTGGAAATATACATTATTATAGATTTTAAAAGGTACTAAATTAAGAATTTTCCAGACAATTATATCTCTACTTATATCACCAATTATGGCTACGTTCAGCCAGTAATCTAATCGGTTGAAAAGGTTCAGCTAATTTTAATAATCGGCTGTTTGAAAAAGTGATCGGGATTTGAAATACAGTCCACTTTTATTATCGACGCAATTCAATGTAAGAGCAGATTTATCAAAGGGAAGAAAATTCACCTATTATTCATTTGTATTTGTTGCTGATTTCATCAAAATTTTCTCATGTTTCATATTAATTTTGTTACTGTTTAACAGAACTTTTTGAAATTTATCGCATTTGAGAACTTTAATATGTATAGATCTTTTGTTGTACTCAAGCTTGTTTAAATATTTTGTTATATTATTTTTTGATATGTCAGAATGTAAATTTGTTTCATCAAATACTCTGTTAGAAGTATTTTCTTGCATTTAAAAGAATGCGATTGGGTAAGAATTGTCTTAATAGATAATATTATATAGTTATCTTAATAGGTAGTATTATTTTCTTCATCATAACAACGATGAATAGAAATGGAAGTAGTGAATAGAAATAGAAAGAGTGAAAGTGAATAAGATGTTTTAACATGCCTAATAGGGCTAGAAAATATAATATTATTTGGTATCCAATATGCCAACATAAAGTGCTTAGTAAATAATCTTATAACTTTAATAGTTGTAGTCTCGGTTATAAAGCATTTATAGACTTATATTTATAAAAACTTAACTTACTTAACATTATGTTTTATATCGATACTTAGTATTGTCTGTATTAATTAAGATTCACCATAGAGTGTCAATTTTTCTGTTGAGTACATTAATAAACACTGAGTACATTAACGATCCATCTAATTCCTTCCACCCATTTAGCTTTCAGTTCTCCTCGATTATCATCGCTTAGGGTTTGTCATAAGTGGGCGTCTAAATTTTAGTATCGAAAGCTTTATAAAAGCTTTCCTGGGAAGTAGCGCATTCTGCATTTATGTTTTCTGATATATTTGTGGCGAATCTGAAATTTCTCAATGTACGTGTTATATGCGTACTAGATGCTAAAGACAGAAAATCGATGTTTTGTTACAATTAGTCTCGAGTAGACACAAATATAATGTTAAACTTTAAAATATAAATGCATTGACTTTGAAATAACTTTGAAAACTTTTTTACATAGTAGTATTTAATTCTGAATCACGTAATTGCTATAAAACTATACGAAGTCTATTAAAAATAATTACTTTTAGAGTTGTATACATAGATGACTAGTGTTTCTTCGTCCCTGGCACCTCCGCCAAATCATCGAATTAGTATACGTATAAAAATTGCGCATTTCATATCTTGTTGTATATTCGGTTCTAGATGAAAATAAGATAAATTTTACTTCGGTAGATATTTCCACTGCATAATACTTAGTCTTACTTTACACATAGTAATTTTAACGTAATAAAATTTTTCTTTTTACACTTCTAGGCAGACTTCCACAAATAGCAATACATTCCTTTAGCTTCCTAGGGCCGATTTTCCGTTACATTTTCTTCTATATTTTCCTGACAGGAACATATTACAGAAAACAGTAACTTATAATTATTAAGAGAATGATTGTAATGAACGATAGAATGATAAAAACAAATAAATATTTAAAACTGATTATCGTTACATTGGTTTTAACTTTGATAAACAATTTTCTTAAATCATAATTGATGTAACATTCATCAAGTCGTTAGTTGATATATCAAACTGATAAATTGATAAATTTGAATAAAACTGATAATTTAATGATTCGCTAATTTGTTTTGTTTACTATTTATGCGCCTGTATCTTTATGGCGGGGATGTTTAGCTTAGTGCTATTCTTCTTCTTAACTCCCGAAGTTTCACACAGTCACACATAAACACATGCAATTAACTGATATTGGATTCGAACCTTCGCCAGAAGTATTCCGAGCTGGCATTCAAAACTATCTCCAGTTGATTGACTTCGTTACCCCAAATGAGTCCAGGTAATATGGAGGCCTTATGCGAGGTAATTATGAAAAACTTTAGCTTGAAAACATATATGACTATACCTATAAAAAGCCACCCAAAGTCATGTGGTTATGTGACAAATACCGTGATCAATTCTTTCCACCACTCAACATAGAATTCGGGATACTGGCGCTGCGCGAAAAGCCAGAGCATTTTAAACATATTACATGACAGACAATGACAAAATCGATGGCAGCATTCGCGTGTCATAATTGAAGAACAACTACTTACCAGAATTTTGTGTTCATTTACTGTATTATACAGTATGTATATACTCTTTCTATTTTCGACAAGAACAATACAATAATTTCAACAGTAGTTTCAGTATGCTGAAACGCATAGTAGAACAGGATGAATATCCGGAGGTACAAGAAGAAAAGATGATAATAATATAGTCATGTCTCATAGTGGTATTACTGAATTGAGATTGAGATGAAATGAAGTGGATTAAATGTATCTAAAATACTAGAAATACATATTATTTTAAATGGTACTACATTAAGAATTTTACAGATCATTATATCACCATCTATGGCCAGCTTCAGTCATTGATCTAGTCGGTTGAAGAGATTCAGCGAATTTTAATAGTCAGCTAATTAGAAAAAGTGATCAGGATTTGAAATATAAACGACATTCATCATCGACATATCTCACTCACTGTGACAGAAATTTAATTAAAGACAATAAAATTAACCTATTATTCATTTGTATTTATTGGTGAAATTATAGAGATTTTATCAAGCTTCGCACTCATTTTGTTACTGTTCAACACGAGTTATTAAAATATTTTACTACTACTTGTTTATATAATAAAACTATCGGAGATAAAAGAAAAATAAGTTAGTTCACATTATTTCTGGTAGTACATATCCATCCATATTAAATACTTCATAAATATGATGTAATCAGTTTAAAATTTACTTCAGTTAAATCGATTTTAAAAGACCACAAAATTGACACAGCAGTAGACTTAAGTAGATTATGTTTATAATGGAAGGATGAGAGATAAAACAAACTGCGATTTGAAAGAATAGTTCCTGCCAGGAATTGTAAGTTAAAAAAATACTAACGTAGTGGAATTCTTCGCTAACCGTGGTTCCTCTATACTGTACTTGAGATATTATACAGGGTGCTTACGAACAGTGAAAATATATATGTTTATATTTAGTCCAATTGAAAATATACCCTAATAAGGTACTGAAAAATAACAAGTTTTAAGGCAATAGCTAGTATCTCTGATGATTATTTATAATAACTGTGTAATTTCATATCACTGAGTGTACTTGTTTACTAAATCTATTTTTATTACTCGAGGAAATATAAAACACCATGGCTTACTTTAATTAAAGTAAAACAAGTATATTTATTAAACATAAACACTAAATAACAAATACTTCAAGTGAAGTGTGGTATAAGTTGTGAGAAATTGTCGAATAAATGAATGTATAAGTGGCTAAGCTTCTCTTAAAATATTCTGCCCAAGAGTTACACTTCAACTGATATAGCAACTTCGGTTTACGTATGTATCTTTGAGAAAGAATGTAATGAGATAGTTTCAAAAGAAGCCGCTGAAACATCGGCAATATAAAATAATATTAGAATGAATTATGCTCTTGGCCAATAGAGGGAACGACCATCTTTATACTAAGAGCTAAATTAATATAATTATTAGCAATAATTATTGCTAATATTTCGAGAGAAAATATTGAATGTTTTACTACATTTTTATTACATTTTTACTTAATGGTAAATATTTTATCTGTCTGAAACGTGAAAAATAATAAATAGCATATTGTATTTCAACTTTTTCCATTATTTCATTTTATATGCCACTTAGAAAATACGCATTATAATATGGTGCATTTTTTTGGCCAACTTGTTTATATAAATTTAATTCATTAGATCTTTTTTTACGGAAAAATCTCAAATCTTTAAATGTTTTGTTATGAAAAAGATCTAAAAAAATAGAACCATATTATTGAGTAAAGTGTATTATATTGAGACGTCAATAAAAAGCAGTCCCTTAAATGTTTGAACTACTATATGTTCAAATAAGGGCTACCAAATTATTTAATCAAAATTAAAATTATTTTTTTTATTGTGAATTAATATAATACGTAAGCAGTATCACTGTACTTTGTTTGCGTATCAATAAGTAAGCCACTAAACTATATTTTTCGTTAAAAAATGTTTATGAAACCTTGTTTATCTAAATAATTCGTTGGAAAATTAAATTCTTTGATAGGATTTATATATGAAAATGATATCAGAAGCTACAAATATTAAAATAGTCATGAATAATAAATTAGAATTAAACCAGTTTCATAGTTTAAAGATAACAAATAGGTCAGGACAAATTCAGTCAAAAAATATTGCATTAAGTGAAAGAAAATTAACAATATTTATTTTGTTAATAGAAAAACTTTTTAATTTTTCATTTATCGCTCTCACAATACAATATAATTTCTCCCACATAATTGATACAATGTAGGTATATCGAACTTATGCCATCCTGTATACAATGTAATATATTTATTTGCATTATTTTAAAATCAGACTATTTCATTATTAAATAGTTCAATCCTTACGTCAATGGTTTTAAGTATGCTATGTTTTCATTATTAATAAACCCAACTTGTTGCTTATTATTAATGAACACAATCAATAAAAAGCTACCATTTGTCGAAAAAGCGCGTTGAACGAGCTGTTGTGGGGCGGCCCTTAAGAAAAGGCTTTATGTCGTATAGATTATGAGGGAGATAATTAGAGGCAAGCCAAGATGATCAGGTTATTTATAAAACGTTCGTCATTTGTAAGTGCCATTTCTATTTGCGGACATTTTCAAGTAATAATTTAAATATTGATTGCCGATGGAAGATGTAGATTTATCTGAAGTATCACAACTGATTTACTTTAAATTTAATAAAATTCATACTCCTATTTAAATTAGAACATATTTTTTGCAGTTATTGAAAGCGATTTTTTCAGTGTTGCAATTATTACACATAACCATATACATGTTCCTATATTATCAAATATTCGCATATAAAATAGCATTAAAATGTAAAGGTAATATATATTTTAAGTACACATCAGTTTATTACGTAGCTGGTGTGAATAGGGGTGCTAGTCTAATAATTTAATGATAAGGTAAAAACCTTATCATTAAACTGTTCAACTTTCCTAATGATCTATATGAAATTACGTACAGGTCATCAAGAATAGAAACAAGTTTCAAAACTACGATATCGGACTCAGTCGCATTGAGACCTTTACAGAGTGAATATCGAGTATGTATGAATATACACAGAGTTTTATCTGGCCGCGTGTAAAGTGCATTCTCCTCCCTCCGAATACTGCCTCAGTCTTTCTTGTACCGATACATAGAGGATCCTAGACTTTTTCCTATTCTTGACAAGCAGTATATGCCCTGAATTTTGGAGATAGCGGTAATAGTAAAATCTATAGATGAATTACAGTTATATGCATCTTGGTGAAAGTATTTTAAATTATGCTACATGCGATCCTATGTACCCAGGTTTCAAGGTATAATAACATTACATCACCATGGTTTTCTACAATATTGGTTGACCTTATCCAACTTTTTTTTGTATACAGTATATTACAGAATTTGTTTAAATTTAAAGTATATTTATTATATGCAAGTATTTCCGATTTTGATTTTAATGTTCCCTTATATAAACAAAATTTAAGAAAACTCGTTTTCTTAAATCCTGCCTTAACCAAAGAATGCAGTACGTTGAACATGGTGGTTTTCAATGGAAGTGTGCGTAATATCGGGATTTCCTCAGAGATTTGTACTTGAGCCAATTCGTTTTGTCGTTGAAAGATTTTCAGTTAAAAGTTTGGAAGATAGAAGGAAAAATCAATCCTCAGTATTTTTTTTGCATAAAATACTAAACAACAAAGTAATCTGTCCGGAGATTCTAAGGCAACTATGTTTTTATGTACCGCACTTAGGGGGACGCAAAATTATATTTTATGTATCAATATTACATACAGATCATTTACTTTTCCGTTTCTTTGATGCTACATAAATCTGTGATACGCTCGAATGCAATAAGTAAGTGTTCTAATAAATGTATCATGCTCGCAAATAGACAAAATGGCGAACGGGGGGTTAGTTGGCTTATATTAGAACTTTAATTGCTTAATTAATTGTTTAAAAAAATCGAATAATAACTTACTATCCATTGCTTAAATCTAAGGGATCATAGCGCTATAGGCAATAAGGTTCTTGGCTCCTACTGTAGCAATCCAACAGAAATGGAATGCGGATGTAATTTAAGCTGCAAGATGTGTTTACTACTCACGAACCTGGTTTACTTACGCACTTTTTCTTAATAACAGACGTCAGTAATAATAATAACTGCATTGTGTATGTGCATACGGGTCAAAACCCTTAAAAAGGCGATACCAAAGTATCGCTTTGTATACTAAGCGCTTATATTAGGTAGGGCTTAGATACTTTACCAATAAGCCAGTATATTTAGGAAAATTATAACCCAGTTGCTTATGCTTGGTGAGGAGATAATGTTGCCAATTTAACGTTATGTCTAAGTGCATTCCTAGGTGCTTCCTCAGGCAGTACATTGCCTATCTGAGTTCATGTAGGTCATTACGTCTTCTTTAGGTAAATATAATGTGCTGTAAATAAATTCATTTACTTTATATAATACGCAATTTAATTTTATCTGATGTAATTACAATAATATACAGGACAGGGAAATCTCAATTATATTTATGGTAAACATTTTTTGGAGTGAAGTTCGGTCATTCTGTATTGAACGAGGTAAGGTGCAATTTTGGCAAAAAATCGAAGAGCAACCGCTACAAATTCCTCATCGATAAGGACTAGAATACAAGCGCATCTTAACGATCACGATGGATTTTGATGGTGTTTCATTTGACAATGATACAATAAGGGGAAATATTACAGTGGAGGGATATATTCAATTTCCGACTGATGTGGTACAGAATTTAAAAATATAAAATAGTAGCCAATAACATCCTTCTTATCCATGGGAATGTGATAAATATAATGCCATATATTAAAAAGAAGTAAGAAAAAGACAAGGAAACTATTAATTATAAACTAATAAATAACTTAAAAATTGTATAAACCCTAAAGCGTAGCTGCTTGCTAACTGTAGGTTAATATTGGATAGGTTCAGTAATTAGATAGGGTGCTAGATGATTTAAGCTGGTTAGTAAGTTTTCTATGCTACTCATCAAATAAATAACTAGATAAAAAATAGTGATTAATATAAAAAATAGCCGAACCGTTCAGCAACAGTAGTTGTTGAGTTATTTAATGGTTTAACTATAATTAACACAATTATGGGGCACAAGTACCGGTACAATTACGACTGTTAGATGTTACGAGTAGAATAAAACTAAATTGCCATTAGTAAAATATGTAAAATTAGCCTGTCGTGTTTTTATACTCTATTACTATTGATTGATTAGCATATACGTAATTGGTACTGCATAATAATTAGGAACAGCGAAATATATGAAAAAGAGGACAGATATATGGAAATTTTCTTCACGTACTATTTAAATTACTTAAATAATAATAACTATTACTTATTACTTTAGACAAAATATGGTACGGGTAATTTGCGTGTGTATAGTTGAGGGTATCCAGTCGCCTAAGTTCTAGATAACATATAGGTCGTACTGCTAAGGGTAGGTGGTGGAGATAGTTGACAATTTTCAAGAGATCCACTGCTCAACATATTAGCGAACCCGTGAAAAATACGCTTCAAAGAGAACAAGAAACCTAACCAAAAAGATCTAAAATTTTCGTGAAACACAAACATTTTAATGGAAAAAATAAGACTTATTAAATGCGTTTGGACTTGAAACCAGCCTCGTTATTCTCAAGGTATTAACCTTCGGGAATATATCTGTTTTCACGCTTTAAAATGTTCATTAAATGACAATTAGTACTAGCCTTTCACATGACATTAGAATTTAATATTCAGGATGATGATGACCGAGGGCTATTTGAAGGCATTTGAAAATTGGGGGAAAGCGAGGCGAGTAGGCCTTGCCAGTAGCTGCGTGGCCAACATTTGTAACCTTCATCCCTATTATGTGCCATATTTTCATAACACATTGTATTTTCACACACATGTTTGTATGAGATGACCCACTATTAAACGCAAACGCAATGAAAAATAGACAATTATGGACGATGATGAATTAAAGTATTCTCTACGAGTTTACCGTGTAAATTGTTTCTACATTTCGCACTAAAACAAATATTTGAAAATTGCAAATGATCGATGATTGTGGCCACAGGATAGATAACGTATTGGTATTATTTACAGGTAAATTTTTCATGTACGACGTAGACGTTGCAGGGCAAAACTTGGAATTTATTGGATAAAGTTTAAGACTCGTAACAATGCGAAGCGAAGAAGAAATATGATAGATGGGGATACTACGTTTTATTAAAAGGCTAACATGATTTGCCTTTCCTTATAAAATGCCCTGCTTTTGACGTATAAGTATAAAGAATGTATCGACGTGAATTCCGATATTGATATAATAGTCTTTTTTTTTTTAATATGAAGTCTGTCAGTTGGAAATATAATCAGTTTGTATTTATTTACCGAGCATCTAAATAATATACTTATTAAATACTTTATTTAGCATTAGTACATATTTTGTATCGTATTTTTTAATACCATATTCACATCAGATCTTTTATATTTGAATTAAGATAAGTAAATTATTGAAATCCATTTTAGATATTGTTCTTATATCACATTTTAAGATTTAAGTTATACATAAGAATCTTGATTATAATTGATCCTTTCATTGCATGTTGAATTATCATTTTGTAGGTATACTAATTCTGAATAGCAAAAGCGGTTACTTATTACTTTGCAAGCTTTAGGTATAGTAGATTTTAAAGTTAGAATTCACGCAGTTTATACTTTTCAGTAACAAATCACCCATAATTGTATTGTAACTATTCCGATAACGCCATCGAATTCTTTATTACAGTTTCACATGCAAACGGGTACTATCATTTCCCCGTTACATTATGCTCTATTAGTTCACCAAAGTCGTTACGTTTTAGGTTTTACTTTTCGAGAATCAGTACATTTGGCGTTGTAGCTTTTAACTAATTCGAACAGTATCTGTAGACAGAGAAACGTTTTAAGGTATATAGTAATAACAATAATAATATTAATTTATTTCCAATAATCAATACAAAATTATGATAAAATCTTGTTGACTAGGTTAGCGCCATTGAGATTCATGCCGCTCTTCTATGTAACTTGAAGCAAAAAACTATAAGTAAACAAAACAAATCAAGAAGCTGTGACTGATTACAATTACTATGTTATTGAATATTATGCTTGAAATATGATATAAATGGTTATTTTAATATTAATGTCTATTAGAACAAGAGATTTTGAATGTATCCAGTTTTTAATTTTTTTTTTGGAATGTACGAGTATGTTTAGAGCGGATATAAAAGAAGCAGGTAAATCATTAAATAAATATTCTAATTACGTTATAACTAACACCTTTAAAACCGAGCAGAATGATGTTTATGCTTGAATGCTTAGATAAACCCACAATATCTATAAAAGAAATTCGAAAATACATTAAACAATGTGAAAACTGATCCAATGTTTAGATGTGAACAATTTATATCACATTATTAACCATATTTATATATCTAATTAGTTATGGTATAAACAACATAAGAATACAAAAAATGAAAACTAACACAGATAAAGTAAGAAAAAAGTAATAAATTCTATGAAATTAACTTCGGGAAAAACTTAACTAAAATAAATTAAACACATAGGTCGACCACGTCGTTAAAGAATCAGGCCTTCCTCGCACAACATTAGACGTCTTTTCTGCTTTCGATCACACCATACATAAATATTGCGATTTGATGACCATGCCTTCTTAGAATATAGTTTTTTCTTCACAACGTTGAGAAAATCAAATCGGTTTTTAGTAAGATCTTCAAAGATAAAGACAGAACTATTTTTTAATAGTTTCTTTAATGTCGTTTATTTATGTTAATACAATTTATTATAATTGTGCATGGTTTATTTTTGGTACCACTAAGTTTACCAATACGATAAATACTATAAAAAAGTCCTCTCTACTACAGTTGATTCTAAGTTGAGACGAAAAGAAATGAATCACATTTTCAGAAACTCTATTGTTTACCCCTTCCTCAGCTAACCCGCAAATTATTAAAGAGTTGTTTTTGGCGGCTTGCTCTATATCAATTGTTTTATTTAAAATCAGGGTACTATTGTCATTGTCAGTTACTGTTTTACTTACACTTTTAATGGAATTACTACTCGAAGATAATTTAACGTATCAAGGAATATAGAAAACTATTTGTCCATCATACTATTCTTTCCATAAATTCTGTACAAACATATTATTCTTCAGTCTGCAATCCACAGTTCACTTTGTATTTTTGATTGATTTGTCGTACTCATCCTTGTAGATTTTAATTATTATGGTCGGGCTAGATTTCTAGAACTATAGCCTAATGTCAACTGCAATTATATGCACTTAGTATTATTTACAAGAATAATGTATTATTTACAAAAGTTAAGTAGTGTACTTGCACTACTTAACTCTTTAAGTGGCAATTTGTGTTTTAATTTGCAGTCAGTTCAAAATTGTTAAAATGAAGGAGTACCAACATCGGTGTTTACTCAGGAACAGCTACCTTCACTATATTATGTGGTGTGAAGTATTATTGTAGTGTGTTTTATTCGAAAATTATTGAAGTCAAAAAAGCCAAAAATATGAGTTATCTAATTTCAAAACTCTCCATGAAAATTGATTTTTATATAGTGTCTGAGAATACGAAACACGTGTTCTTATTTAAACGTAGAACCCGATAAAACCCACCGTAATATTTTTAAAATAAATATGGAAAGTTGGAATCTGCCATATTTTTGTAACTCTTAGTTATAACAATATATAGTTAACTTATCACGTGATCAATGCCTTTTCCATTTATTGATTCACGCATGAATGTGAAGGTTTAAGTGATATTTTATGATAGAAAAGAGAGTTTTGTCAGAAAAAAAAATAATAACTAATAATGTGGATAGACAAATATATTATTACATTCGAGTAACTCCGACCGAGAGAAGATGTCGTAACATATACCTAATACATTTGAATTGATGTAGATATAACCAATGTAGTGTATCTTTGTAATCGTGTTTGCCTTTTACATTTATGTATACGTAATTACGTAGTTACTTTTATATTGTGTATATATTGTGCCTACTGATAATGTAAGTAGGCAGCTACAGTTATTAAGGCAGCTCGTAAATATTGTAGGTATTCTCAAATATTTTCAAATAATTAAATTTAGATATGGAATATCATAACTATTCCATTGAAACATTCATAAGATTCCATAACGCGTTTTTATAACTATTGTAAAATAAAAAACTTTTTCAAACATTGACAAGTGTTACTCAATAATATTCTCAAGGCGATCTGAGAACATTGTATTGTCATGCCATGTAAGTAACTCACAAATAAAGAAAGTACTATTCGAGCTACATATTGAAGCTATCTGTTAAAAAGCTTAAGAAATTTAAGGTTTATATTACGAGTCACAAAATATTTTACTAATCCCAAATCAATACTATATAATTCCTTTGTTTGCAGTCATCTTGAAAATGCTTCAGTAATTTGATTTCATTTTTATATTAAATACAAATTATATCCTTTTTTATTTTTGTATAAACAATATCATTTGTCTTAAACAAGAATTGATTTTAAAGTACATAACTTTTGGGATAAATTTCTTAAGAAATAGGTTGTATCGAAAAAAGAAATATTTTGGGTTTTTTACATTTCCATCTAATTTATATTAACGTACTCACAACCATCCATCTTTTAAAGAGATGTACACATAATACGTACTCTGGCCATATATGGATGAAGAAGTACAATTAAAAGTGAAATGTTTAAACCGATTTTCAATTTTCCGTATAATCGAGTTAAACTATAATAATACTGGAAAATCAATTTGATTTTCACTGCAAATGCTTTTCAATAATGAATTTTCTTCCGCCAAAGCATTTATCAGCGGATGAAATAAAATCAACTTTGTTGATTGTACTGGTTTGTGTTGACTGGTAGCCGTCCGTAATTTTGTTTGAATTAAAGATAACGTTATTCACTTTTAAATTTAAATATCACTGAATAAAATGTTAAAATAAAGTAATAGCTTGACGCAAGTATTTTGGAAAATATTAGGAATTTGTAATTAATCATTATAAGTATCATGGGATGTAAATATTAATCACTCTCATGTGACAAAAATCTATTAAGCAGTGTTATTCCATTCTTATTACAAAGATGAGATTTTGAAAACTGAAAGATTTTAGTTACTCTTAGATATATCGAAAGTAAACATCAACTTCTTTTTTTCAAGAGGATCGTTACTATTTTATTTTTGAATAGTAACAAATTTAAATAATTCATATATAACGAAATAAAACATCAACTTCCTTTTCTTTTTTAAATGTATCATTATTCAGTCATACACAAACTTCATCAATCAGTGGAACACTATTTGTGTCTGGTGCTGATGTAATTGAATAATGAAAGATTGTATTCATTTATTAATGTATTGTATTCATTGTATTCATTTATAGTTAACTTTCAGTTAACCTTAATTATATGTACCTATGTGTATACCTTAAATATATGTTAATGCTTATAAATATTTATATCATAGCTCTTAGCCTTTAAATGACCTTTACAATTTCCTAATTTTTCGATAGCGATAGGAAGACTCTTTCGGATTTTCAAACTCTTAATGACTCTGATGAAAATGAAAATATACAAATTAAGACATGTTATTTACTGTGGCACTTAAAAATTTGGAAATTGCCAGTAACAAGCCAACAATATTTTAACATTACCGCTTTGATACCATTGCATTCAATAACATTAAAATTTAAACATAAATGATATTATTGATATTAGATGCAGTAGATAATTTAAAACTAAAAATAAAGCGTTAATAATTTTTTGTTAATTTATTTACTAAAAATATATTTCCTTTGGCAATTATTTGGTGGATTAAATACCGAATGTAAACTAACCATTTTTATATTTTCAGTTTTTGTCAGATTTGATGGAATATTAGAATCTTGATTTCGTTCGAGGTGTAACTTCTTTAAGAACTTCTTTATATTCCAGTTTCCTATTGTTTGTGGAATTTTGCTGAAATAAAATATGAACATATTTCTTAGAGAGCATTAGTCATTAAATTATTGCGTATGAACCTACCAATTATCTGCAAACTTAGATTTTTCGTCAATATTTAACGACATATCTTCTCCCATTATGTACTTGATATTAGGCCAAACTGTATAGGGTTTCGTTACTTTATATGTTTTTATGAGGTATATTTATAGAGATGTAGAATATTTTCTGTTAATAATATTAACTTTTTATGAACCTCAATCATATGAGAATTACATTCAATGTTTTAAAGATCAGTAGTGAAGTGTTCGAGGTTAAATTCATTTAGCACATTTATTGAATTACTAATTTAATACTTATTAGGTTGGTAATGAAATTGGACTAATGAGTATACAGTGCTATTCAAAAGTCCCCTCCCCCCTCTTATCTTTTTAACGATTGTACATAAACTAGTGAAATTTGGTAACTGAATATTAAGGGTTGTAAACTTCCCTACTAGTGATGACAGATGACGTATACGTCAAAGATGACGTCATAAGGTCATTGTGACCAATAATTTTAAATAGAACCCTATGGCAAGCGATACCTCTTTTAAAAGGTATCGAAAAAACGTATTCAATGATACTAATATTGTTTGTATTTATGGTAGTTTTGATGGATTAAATCAGTAATCAGTAAACTTGGATAATAATTTTAATTACAGATTCAAGAATCAGTACCTACTTATAGTAATTGTTCGAAGTGAGCTCCATCTACTTCCTGACAGTAAAACATCCTATTGCGAAACTCTTCTCGTACTTTTTCAAATGTGTCTGCGGAAATAGCCCTACATTCTGTAACAATACGTTGTTTTAAAACATCAATATTGTCAGGCTGAGTGGCATAAACCTTCGATTTAAGATACCCCCACAGAAAAAATCTAAAGGTGTGAGGTCCGGTGATCGAGGCGGCCATTCCATTGAACCTCGTCGTCCAATCCATCTACCAGGATATTCTTCATCCAAATACCGTCTTACTGCACCGCAATAGTGTGGAAGAGCACCATCCTGTTGGAATGTTATTTCCAAAATGTCGAATTCATCTTGATTATCTTCCAAAATTTCAAGGATTAACGGTTCTATTGCATTTTGCAACATCTGCAGATACACCTCACCGGTTAAGTTGGTATTTAAAAAAACAAGCCCAACGATGTGGTTTCCCAGTATACCTGCCCAAACATTGACCTTCTCGGGATACTGAGTATGTGTTTCACGAAACATGTGAGGATTTGCGTCACTCCAATATCTCACGTTTTGTGTATTTACATTTCCATTTAGATAGAAAGTACTTTCGTCACTAAAACAAATTGTTTTGACATAGTCTGGCTGTTGGTTAATTTTAGTCTCCATATTTTCACAAAATTGCAGTCTTCGGTCTGGATCGTCGTCTGAGAGTTGATGAACCACTTTTAATTTGTATGGGTGAAATTTGTTTTTTTTTTCAACACCCTGTGCACTGTACTTTGACTGACTTCACAGGTTGATGCAACTTGAGTTGTTGAAGAAGTAGGATTTACTATTACTTCTGCCAGTATATCAATTTTTTTCTCATCAGAAATTTGTGGTCTGCCAGATCGTTTTGCATCATTAATTTTACCCGTTGTTTTAAACTTACGAAGAAGCTCTCTCAAATAAGTCCTCGAAACTGGGCGATCGGGAAACCTTTCATTAAAAGTGCGTTCTGCTGCATGAATATTTTCTCCAGTTTCACCAAGTATTAGGATCGCTGCTACTTTATCACCTAAAACACGTACCATTTCTCTCCTTGAAGCACTTAAACGTTCAGCTCACAACAGTTTAACAAATTATTGAATATACAAATATTTTAAAATTACCACAAGGTACTAAAACAGTTAAACGTTCGATCAACAATACACAAATTATTAAATGTATAAAAACTTTGACAGCTAAAAAAAAACATCAAATTGGGGAGACTTGCAAAAACGTCAGATTATTTACTACCCAACTATCCAGTGGCGCAGCTTGAATTTCAAATTTTATTATTAACTGATTTAATTCATCACAGCTTTGCGGTTTTTGAAAGCCAGTTGTCAAAATTGCCGTAAACAGACACAATATTAGTATCATTGAATAGGTTTTTTCGATACCTTTTAAAAGAGGTGTCGCTTGCCATAGGTTCCATTTAAAATTATTGGTCACAATGACCTTGTGGCGTCATCTTTGACGCATACGTCATCTATCATCACTAGTAGGGAAGTTTACAACCGTTAATATTCAGTTACCAAATTTCACTAGTTTATGTAGAATCGTTCCAAAGATAAGAGGGGGGGAGGGGACTTTTGAATAGCACTGTATGTAGTTCAATAAAGGCGTTACCTATGTAGACATACGAATTATACAATTTTAAAGACTATAAACTAAATAACTAATAAACAAAATAAGACAACCATTCACTAGTTCCTTCCCACAAAATGAATACTATTTTATTTGAGTGTACACGTTGATTAATATAGTAAATTATAATAGAACGTCTTTTCGCAATATGAGAAAAAACTAGAAATAAATTCGGATGATGCTAAATGAAGATCTTCCCACACGTCCCTTTTTTACCATCCAAACTTAATTGAGAAAACTGAATTGTAATTGAGGTTTTATCGATAATGTGCCATTTCGGAAGTATTTTTTCTTCATGCGAATGTTATGCATTAACATTCATTATTATGAAAATGTTTACTGCATTAACAAAATTAATGGACATTGAATAAAAATCTTAATATTAATAAAAAAAAACCTCCCACGTCGCAAGATTTTGATTTGAAATATTTTTTTGCAAACATTTGTTTATTAATAGAATTTATAGAGTTAAGTATTCTAACACATCTGTAATTTAAAATAAAAAATACATATACATACATACAAAATAGATAGGACATAGAAAATGCTATATATTTTATTCAAATTACCTAAATACTTTAAAATAAATTGAACATTTTTTAAGTGATATATGCTGGAACTCTAGAACTATTAATTATTTTGTATTAAGACCAGAAATATGTTATCAGTTCTTTTATTAAACTAAGCAAGTCCTTAATTCTAACAGTTTTATTTATTCCATTGTGCGCTGTTTACTTGTACTACTAGTGGCAAACTTAATCTAGATTTGGTGTAGAGTTGCAACGTCTGAAGTTTAAGTGGACACTAATTTAGCTTTTGTTAACAATAGTGATGAATTATAGCAGTTCGCTGTCGAACAGTGTCACTAAAGATCCAGTTATACATTTTGGTAATTAGTACACCGAACATACAAAATGTCTTAAAGTGTCCTAAGGTTTTAATGGAAGTTCCAATTATTTCACGAAACTCGAAGAGCTAAAAAGAATGAATATGTCAATAAAGAGAGACTATAGTAAGACACTTTCAACAAGGTAAATTGTCCTGAAATATAGTTGAGAGTACAGTTAAATGTACAATTGATTTATTATCGCCGATATCTCAAGGGAACTTATTCAAAGTATTTCATTCTTTTTTCGATGGTGCATATTCGACAGCGAATTTTCACATATTTATTTTCAAAAGTGGGTGCTTATAATATATGTAGACGAACGTAATAAACTCTTGTATATCTTAGTATGGCCTCAGAGAATGCCGCCACAAATCTTAAATTTGGTATTATTAACTTTGAGACATTCCACAAATTTCGCAGATGTATATTTTTAAGAGACAGAACATATGGTGTAGGGATATATTAAATTCTGTGTATGCAATAAACGAATTACATAAAGCCGAGCTCCTCCTTACACAGAAATATTGTGGCATTCCTTCAAATAATATTTCCGTATCTTGAAATGGCAAAAACATACCTGAAGGATGTATGCAGATATGGATACATATTATACGAACCCAGGCTCATAATAGTTCAGCCAGGCATAATTCTGCATTTAATATATGTAAATAAATATAACAACACTCAAAACTATTTTATTAGAGAACAATATTGGTAACAGAAACAAACCATAAATTTTTAAGTACGATGAAATATTACTACGTTATGATGTGTCAGTGACAAGTTTATTAAAAAAATATTAAGATTCGTGGTTCAGAATATTTCGGCCAGTTGCTGAAATGCATATAAGGCTTAACGTTTGTAGTTTAGTAGAGAACATACGAGTAGGATATAAATTCTACAAGGTAATGTGATTCTTTATATTTTACTTTTGAACTTATCGGTTTCTCCTTCAGACCAAAGAAAAAACATTATTAACTTTATTAAAGCCGTTTTAAGCCGTTATTAAAACGACAGAAAATCAATCGGTTACAGTGGACCAGAGAACACAGGCACTGGACTTTACAATAATGGCACCAGGTAATTTGGAGCGAGGAGTCCAAATTTGAAATCTGTTTGGGTGATATCAGAAAACGTGTACTAAGAACCCCCTAGGAAACTAATCATCCTGACTGCTTGGTTAGGAAAGTGAGGTTTCCTTCATCTTTTATGATCTGAGGCTGTATTAGTGGTATGGGTGTAGGAAAATTGTATGTCGTAGATGGTACTGTGACAGCAGAAAAATATAAATAAATTTTGACAGACGGTTTATTTCCGTCAATACCAATATGTCAAGGCACTGACACGCAGTATATTTTCCAGCAGGATGGTGCTGCGTGTCACACAGCGAAAACAGTCAAAGCTGAGTTTACAGAACATAAAGTCCCTGTTATGGAATAAGCCTCTAGTAGTCCAGACCTCTAGTCAATAGAAACATTGTGGCATAAAATAAAAAAAAAAACAACAGTTGCACAAGTAACCAGACCATTCAGTTAACGATCTACGTACCTAACTGCAAGAGATCTGGAACAGCACGCTTCCTGAACAGTGCATTAAGTTGGTAGATACAACTTCTGTCAGAATTAAAATTATCATTGTTAATAAGGTAATGTAACACAGTTTTGATAAAGCGGCCGATCTATTCTGAACAGCTAGTCTTAATATTTTTTATTAAAAACTTGTCACTGATACATCAAAATATAGGAATATTTCACCGTATTTAAGTTATGTATTTAAATTTATACTTTGTTTTTGTTACCAATATTTTTTTATAAAATAATTTTGAGAGTGATTACTTTTATTTAAATATATTAGTTGTAAAGTTATGCCTGACCGAACTATTATGAGCCTGAGCTCGTACGTACTTATAAAAGGACATAATATCTTTATTTTGGCGAAATGTATATATAGCTCACTAAATAAAAATGCTGTAATTTCGATATCGCAGTGTTGTAAAATATTATCTAATTGTCTGCAATTCAGTTTGTATGGAAATATTTGTACGAGATCGAAAGTCCTCGATGTCGATAATGTCAGATATATTTCAGAACCTTGCTGTTCTGGATAGCTTTTTTTATTTGAATTTTATGTTAAAGATAAGAACGTAGCTCATATAATATATGTTCACATAAAATTTAGGTTGTTACGAGGTTAATATTACTTGGGGGTATTGATAAGTTGTCGATCTAATGTAGAATTAATGAAATACCGCTTCATTTGAAATAAGTTCTTTGGAGACCAGCATGTCATTTTTGTGTCTTTAGATAGTAATTATAGGTGATTCATATTTTGGTTGTAATTAGAGTATGATCGAATTATTTCAAAATAACATCAAAGAGACGCGGAGGTTGGCACTATCTGTTATTTTTGATCAGACTTCAGACATTTCGGAATCTCTTTGGCAGATTTTTTCAAAAACATAAATTGAGATGAAAAACCTGTACATTGGAAATGTTTAAGATTGTAATATGTTTCAGCCTATCCCTTATATAAACTGATGTGTAGACACAGACTGGTCTTATAACACTTTGTCATTTTCCTCTGTTCTTCTTTTTTTAAATTCCATAACCCCATTCCATATACTGGCGTACAAAGGACAATGATCCTTAACATATTACACGTATCGGAAAAAAAATTCATTCACAAAAAAAATTAGGTATTTAAATTCAATAATTAGAGTTTGTTGCGACACATACTACAATTTAATTCTAGGAAGAGGCTAACATCTTCGATACAGCAACAAAAACAAGACAACAGTTTTTTATGGACATCGACATATTACGTGTTTCTCGACGCGCATGTCACCAATCAAGTTCGCATCAGTTCTCTGTCTCCTGATTTTGTTATAATTTATGAATATCAAAGTTTTTTAAAATTGAAATGGCAGCAACTATTGTGTTTTTATTTGTTATTATTGAAATTATGTTATATTTTGTTAATGGAAAAATGCTAGGTTAACTAGATATCAACCTTCTCGTATGTTGATATTTGGAGTACAATAATTTTGCTACATGTACAGATAAAGTAGCTAATTTAAGGCGAATTTGAATGTTTGGATCACTAAACGAATTAATTTTAGTGTGGATAAATAACATATATATATATATATATATATATATATATATATATATATATATATATATATATATATATATATATATAAAATAACATCTTCAGTATTTACGCATCAGGCAGAATGTAAGAAAACAAGACAATGTATGTCGATACATTTTTAACACAGCCTGCTGCTGGCATTGTGCAATCATACAATTTTATTAGTTATGAATATGTTATAAGTGTAATATATATTAAAGTAATTATGAAACACAAGCATATATGCTTAAAGCATTTATATATATGAAATTATATTGGTACAGTGTAGTGAGTTTCAATTCCATTTCCTAGAACTTCGTAGAGTTTATCCATTATTTTAGATAATCTTCCGATAGCAGATGCTAGAAGATGAATGTACTGTTATTATATTATAGTTTCGAAAAGTAATGCATAAGTTCTGTTAAAATGCTACTGTTCTACGATTATTTGTAAGTCCACAGAATATATTGCTTTACGTATAATTATGTAAATGTCAATTTACTGGTGTAGCAAATTTTCTACAAAATTTTATTTATTGTTTTAACATTTACATATTTATAATTCGAGTATATGTTAAGACATGTTAATGATATGGTATATTTAATTTTAATAAAATAGACTTGAATTGAAAAAATACAAAGCAAAATAGGAAAACCTTAGGGGATGGTTATAATGCGGCAATAAATACAGCAATAGATTTTTATTTGTCATAATTTTAGGAATCATTAGCTTTTCTGTGTGGCTTGATTACTATTGAGTGAAATTAATTTTATATGTTATTAATTTATATATTCAAGCAAAAAATCATTTTCGGTAATTATATTATAAAAAGTCCGTTACTTCGGCTCTTTTTAATGTCTACTTTTGGTTAACTTTAAATAAACAATAAATTTGATTTAAAATGACAATGTTAACTATTCTGATAAAGTTTTTTTCTGATAAATTCCTGATCATTTCTACTTGTACTTAGTTTTTACTCGCACTTCTTATGACTTTTCTTGCAATTTTGATGATGGAATTATTCATTTTTTTTACTATCCGTTTATT
This sequence comes from Rosalia funebris, assembly GCA_037954035.1. Classification (NCBI taxonomy): domain Eukaryota; kingdom Metazoa; phylum Arthropoda; class Insecta; order Coleoptera; family Cerambycidae; genus Rosalia; species Rosalia funebris. The sequence goes on from JAZFAV010000032.1 coordinate 11,767,220, forward strand.
CACTATTTCATTGTCTTATACAACAGTTGAAATTCCCAAAGATAATTAACGCACATTTATAATTATTTATTCATAAAAATACATATATTAATAAATATAAATACATTATTGTACTACAAATATACACAATAATGCTGGAAATATTTACAAATATGGAAATAGCGGTATAAAATGATTCGAAAATTTTTGAAGAGTGAAAATATAAATGAAAATGTTTTTGAAAGACATTTTATTTCAAATTACTTTAGTCAGTTTGCAGTGTAAACTATCATACTCGTATTATAATAGACAATATTATGAGTAAAACGGGGATCGAAATAATTGCTGATAAGTGATTAATCTGGAATTAATTTGTCCACTTGAAAAATGGCAAATTAGGGGACTCTAAAATAAAATTTCTATAAATGACTAAAGTTGACACAGGTAAAATAAGTAATAAAGTGTGGCAAAATTTAATAATTGGACTTATTTACTTCATAAGTATCTTCAACGTTCTCGCATAATATGAGCGAAACTTGAACTAGCGACAATAATATAAAAAGAAAGTAAGTTTACATCCAATTACATTCTCTATTGTGGTCTAGAATGTATTCTCTATACTATTCAGACGCATAATAGAATAAGTTTCAGAGTGTGGCACTCTAAAAGGTGAATAATAAAATTACCTTCTGTTATGACCTATGCAGAAATAAGCATTAGAGGTATAAACGTATTCTGAAAGAAAATAAATATTTACAATCTTTATGCCTAAGGTATTATAAATTTGTAAATTAAACATAGATTAAATGGCTTGAGTGATAAATTGATTATTAGTTGCAAAATATGTAAATTAGGTGATTTAAACGAAGAAAAATAATACCACCGTAAACACTGAATTTAAGGACAGTTAACCCTGTCTAATATTTTAATACACTAAGTGACTACATCAAAAATGCAGTATCCAGTATATGTATGTTAAATCACTTGTTTGGATTTAAACTTTTTAAAAACTATTTATTTTATTTAACGGACGAACAAGGATTTATATGTGTGAGTATAACAGTAATACTAATACTAAAACTATACTAAAGTTATATTAAAATTATACTAAAGTTATATTGCTCATGCAACGGGTTTGCTGCGACTTTATAAGTTTCGTTATGCTAACATCGTTGAAAGTAATATTAAAATACAATTGGCAAAAGATTAATTTAAAGAAAGAACATTATAAGGTTTCAGAAAATCATCATAAACGTTGGTTACAATGTATATAGTTATATGATAAGACACGTAGCAGTATTGAGTTACGTCTGGCTTTCAGATAACATACTGAAGGTTTTATGTTACCTGATAATAAAGTTATAGAAGCGTGGGAGCTACTTTGAATAATGAATGGAATACAATATATTTTATACAGTGCTATTCAAAAGTCCCCTCCCCCCCTCTTATCTTTGGAACGATTATACATAAACTAGTGAAATTTGGTAACTGAATATTAACGGTTGTAAACTTCCCTACTAGTGATGATAGATGACGTATGCGTCAAAGATGACGTCACAAGGTCATTGTGACCAATAATATTAAATGGAACCCTATGGCAAGCGACACCTCTTTTAAAAGGTATCGAAAAAACCTATTCAATCATACTAATATTGTGTCTATTTACGGCAGTTTTGACAACTGGCTTTCAAAAACCGCAAAGCTGTGATGAATTAAATCAGTTAATAATAAAATTTAAAATTCAAGCTCCGCCACTGGATAGTTGGATAGTAAATAATCTGACGTTTTTGCAAGTCTCCCCAATTTGATGCTTTTTTAGTTGTCAAAGTTTTTATACATTTAATAATTTTTGTATTGTTGATCGAACGTTTAACTGTTTTAGTACCTTGTGGTAATTTTAAAATATTTGTACATTCAATAATTTGTTAAACTGTTGTGAGCTGAACGTTTAAGTGCTTCAAGAAGAGAAATGGTACGTGTTTTAGGTGATAAAGTAGCAGCGATCCTAATACTTGGTGAAACTGGAGAAAATATTCATGCAGCAGAACGCATTTTTAATGAAAGATTTCCCGATCGCCCAGTTTCGAGGATTTATTTGAGAGAGCTTCTTCGTAAGTTTAAAACAACGGGTAGTATTAATGATGCAAAACGATCTGGCAGACCACAAATTTCTGATGAGAAAAAAATTGATATACTGGCAGAAGTAATAGTAAATCCTACTTCTTCAACAACTCAAGTTACATCAACCTGTGAAGTCAGTCAAAGTACAGTGCACAGGGTGTTGAAAAAAAAAAACAAATTTCACCCATACAAATTAAAAATGGTTCATCAACTCTCAGACGACGATCCAGACCGAAGACTGCAATTTTGTGAAAATATGGAGACTAAAATTAACCAACAGCCAGACTATGTCAAAACAATTTGTTTTAGTGACGAAAGTACTTTCTATCTAAATGGAAATGTAAATACACAAAACGTGAGATATTGGAGTGACGCAAATCCTCACATGTTTCGTGAAACACATACTCAGTATCCCGAGAAGGTCAATGTTTGGGCAGGTATACTGGGAAACCACATCGTTGGGCTTGTTTTTTTAAATACCAACTTAACCGGTGAAGTGTATCTGCAGATGTTGCAAAATGCAATAGAACCGTTAATCCTTGAAATTTTGGAAGATAATCAAGATGAATTCGACATTTTGGAAATAACATTCCAACAGGATGGTGCTTCTCCACACTATTACGGTGCAGTAAGACGGTATTTGGATGAAGAATATCCTGGTAGATGGATTGGACGACGAGGTTCAATGGAATGGCTGCCTCGATCACCGGACCTCACACCCTTAGATTTTTTTCTGTGGGGGTATCTTAAATTGAAGGTTTACGCCACTCAACTTGACAATATTGATGTTTTAAAACAACGTATTATTACAGAATGTAGGGCTATTTCCGCAGACACATTTGAAAAAGTACGAGAAGAGTTTCGCAATAGGATGTTTTACTGTCAGGAAGTAGATGGAGCTCACTTCGAACAATTACTATAAGTAGGTACTGATTCTTGGATCTGTAATTAAAATTATTATCCAAGTTTACTGATTACTGATTTAATCCATCAAAACTACCATAAATACAAACAATATTAGTATCATTGAATAGGTTTTTTCGATATCTTTTAAAAGAGGTGTCGCTTGCCATAGGGTTCCATTTAAAATTATTGATCACAATGACCTTGTGACGTCATCTTTGACGCATACGTCATCTATCATCACTAGTAGAGAAGCTTACAACCCTTAATATTCAGTTACCAAATTTCACTAGTTTATGTATAATCGTTAAAAAGATAAGAGGGGGGGAGGGGACTTTTGAATAGCACTGTATAACATGTATATGGTTTAATTTGATAGCTATTTTATAAATATACTGATGTGTTTACAGAAATATATGACTACTTGGACTATGGGTTTTGGGTGTTTTACGTTAAAAAACTTTTTACCGAATAAAATTCGTTCATAAAATATGTTGTACTTCCTCTATGGACTATAGAGATCATATATTTTGACTTAACAGGGCATAGATGGAATAACACGATCTATACCTTCTTGAGACATATCAAGAACTCTATACAGCAAAGCCCCTAGAGTTTGTGCGGAGGGGGGTGGTGTAACTTTCATAGTCTTTTCCCCCTAATAACTTCATACATGATTAAGAGGATAGAGGTTGGGTGATTGTGGTCGTCATTGGAGGTTGATTTGGGTAGATTCCAACAAGACATTACCATTGCCACATGTTGTTGTATATGTAGTGAACATAGGGTTGAGTACAGAAAAATATATAAAGAAATAGAATGAGCTTAGACGACTGTGCATCCAAAATTAGTGCGAATATATAATACACGCAGCTTTTGCATGTATTGAAACGAGAAAGATGTTGATTGTAATGTATATATATATATCAGTCTGATATATAATGTATTTTATATCACTTTTTATTTATTTAACTTTTTAAAAACAATTTATTTTTACTTTACGATTTTGAACACTTTATGTCAAAAAAGGAGTAACCGACTTCTATAATTTAATTTAGACTTGTTCGACGTTTACTCGACGACTAATTGAAGATTACTGATATGTGAAGTTACGGACTACTGAAGCTACTAATGGTTGTTTCTCTATTTAAAACATTTCTGTATGCTGATGCTGCAGGAATGTTCTAAGAAGTGTTTTTCCCAAGCTTTTAGCAAGTTGCAATAATTGCGATAAAATACAATGTAGGTTTATGATAAGCACGAAAGGTTTTTAGTTACGCGATAACCGCAATGACTTTGGTATACTCTTTTCTGGACATAACGCCCTGTATGCTAATGGCCTGTTACAATGTATATTACAATATTATAAAATACAGTTATAATCTAAGTCTTAACCTAATATAAGAGAGGATTCTATATAACATGTATATATCAGACAAGAATTGATAATTTTGAACAAAAATAAATAAATACAAGGAAAGTTCAGTTCAGAATTAGATTTATCTATCGCAACTAAAGCTGTTATATTTTCATATAACATTTTTACCATTTAATGTACTCTTACAGTTTTAAAGTTATCTAAACTAAATTCTTATAGTATCTGAAATATAGCCAAGATTTCATGTAAGATTTGATACTTATCTCAAAATGCAGCAGAGGTTCTGAAAATATAAAAGCTGTTTGGCAATTTTACTGTTGCTTTTAGAAGTGGCTCGTGTAGATTGTGACATTCTTAATAAAATCAAAGTTTAAACGAAAAAAGTAATGTGAAATTTTTATTAGTCGTAATTATTATGAAGGGGTATAAAGTTATAAAACGTTTATTACATCGGGAGTGGAATATACATTTTTACAGGTACGTACTTATTTTCTACACATTTTGTGTCTATTAAATTAGTTATATGCTATTAAGGATTTGCAAGAATTATTTATTTAGTTCAAGAACAGTATACAGTAAAAACCTGAAATAGTATAGACTCAAGCTTATATTTAATGGCATTTATTATACCTCGTATAAGAATGATTCCTTAACATAAATTATCTAATAGAACAGGCCACTAATAGGTAAATAGCGCTATTGCTCTCGAACCATAACGTGCTTACGGGTTGCTACTGCACATTTGGCAAGAAGTTTTGCTGTGTATGTGTGAATAAGTATGAAATCAGTTTGATTTAAATAGTGAGTGAGAAAAGTTATGGAAAACACAGCGACAGATCGCCGCTATAAATCGTTTACAAAGTGTTAGAAACAATTGTTAAACTTGGAGTCAAAAATTATGGTAAAAGAAAGGGCTCGGGGCGGTCGTTTAATTTTTACGGAGTTTTGAGGGAATTATCAACTACAGGAGCATCACCTTCTCAGGTTATCTGTCGTTTTAATTTGGACTGTGATCTTAGCCTCATAAGAAAATGGGCGGCGAGGTGAAAATATTTTAAATACGAAATATATTTAAAGAAACCTTAAGAAGCATTACATAGAGGCTAGATTAAAATTTGTAGAGAAGTATGTTTAAAACAAAATTTTAGGGCCATCTATAATATCATGTAATCTTTACCGATAAAAAAAATATTTGGATGGACTGGATGGGTTTAGCTATTATTGGCATGATTTACAAAAGGAGCGAAAACTTATGTCAAGACAGACATATGACATACCTTAAACAGTTGGTTCTGTTATCGTATGAATCGATTTCAAAAAGGGTATGAAAAATCAACTCGCATTTGTAAATGATAAAATGAATGCAACTGCAACTAGTTAGAAGATTACATGTTACCATTTTAACCATTGCTGCAGATGATGATGCACTATTTAAGTAGGATAATGCATCTATTGATTTTGTAAGATTAATAAAAAAACTGGTTTTAATAGAATTAACCTTATGCCATGGGCAACATTAAGTCTTGATCTTAACTCAATAGACAATATATAGGGGATTACGGTAAGATCAGCAGAGTCTTTTTTTTTGTTTTTTTTTATGGGAGACGTAGTCGGTGCTTGCGCTAGCCGTATAAGTGGCCTCCCAGATCAGTGTCCCACCTACCTCGGCACCGCTCTCGCTTTTCATCGATATAGGGGTCAATCGTCTTGTTAGATGTTTGAAATGCCACTCTTTATCCTACGTCCCCCTCCGCTCACGCGATTAGGGGTTTGGGCCAATCTCACGCTCTTCTTCCTCCTTCCTCCTCATAATCCCCTCAATCATACTCTCGCCATATGCCCACATCCTCTCAGATCCAATCATCCTGAACACCAATTCCTTCGCACTTTCCCGCCGACCCATACCAGCCATACCCTCTTCCCTCTCGACCGACCACCTCGGGCACCGACCATCCAGAGCACATGTTGCTCACAACATGTGCTCTGGATGGTCCCTTTCTCCACAGAACATACACTCCTCACTTTCCACCTTATCTATCCCCCGCAGATTCTCCCCGAAACATCTATGCCCCGAGAGCACCTGCGTGAGATAGTACCCTATTTCTCCATGATTCCTCTCAACCCAAGGTCTAACATCGGGGATGATAGACCTTATCCACATGGTACCCCTCTCGTTCTCCCATCTCTCTTGCCACCTCACCCACAGCCTCTCTCTCGCCTTCCAACCCCGTCGGTATACCTCTTGTCTCTCCCTCACCCCGAGATCGATCGGAGGCATACCGTCAATCACAAGCAGAGCAGCCCCCGAGGTCGTCTTATAGGTGCTGGCCACTCGCAGCGCCGCGCTTTTCTGGATCTCTTTCCGCCATTTTCCCGGTCAAGGATACGCACCCAGACCGGGGTAGTATATAGGATGACCGATTGGACAACACCCGCCAGGACTCTTCTCTTGCTTGCCCTGGAACCCTTAACGTTCGACAATAGTCTTCCTAGGGCCGACACCGTCCTCCCATCTTCCCTAATGTTTTCCCACCGTGGTCCTTAAAGCATAATCCTGGGTCCAGCCATACCCCCAGGTACTTTAGGGTTCCTCCTGGTTTCACGACGATGCCACCCACGGAAAACTCGACCTTGTGTGGCTTCCTCTTCCTAGTAAGGAGGATGGACTCTGTCTTCTCACTCGCTAGGGTCAGGCCTCTCCTCTCTACCCACTTTCTAATCCTTTAGACGGCCAAGTTACCACCCTCTCTGATATCTAACCCTTTCTTGGCCACGACCAGAACCGCCAGATTATCCGCATACCCAGGATGGTAACGCCGCTTGGGATCCTGACCCTAAACATGCCATCGAACATGATGTTCCACAGAACTAGCCCAAGAACCAAGCCCTACGGAACGTCACATGTGACCATACACTTTTCCTGCCTTCCGTCCACAGCCTCCATCTCGATGTACCTGCTCTCCAGGTAACTACCAATGATATTGTATACCCAGTCAGCCACCGTCCTCCATCTCAGGCTTTCCACTATATACTCCCAGGCCTCCGAGTTGAACGCGTTCTTTACATCTAGCGTAATTAACGCGTCCAACCTACCAGCAGCCCAGGCCTCCAATGCCGTCTCTCTGATGCGCATAATTGCGTGTAATTCACCGTGGACCTCCCCTCTCTAAAGCCATATTGATTTTGGGAGAATCCTCCTCTCCGTTCATTATCTCCGAGAAGTCTAGCCAGGACCATGTGCTCCAGCAGCTTCCCGAGGACATCCATAATACATATGGGCCTATAAGCCTTGGGTCTCCCTCCGGCTTCCCCTCCTTCCTCAACAGCACCAACCGTCCTCCCTTTCAAGACTCCGAGAAGACTCTGCTGTTGATGACTCCGTTCATTACTGACAGCACCATCCTTGGATAATCCTTGGCGACAACCTTTACCACTTCCGCCGGTATGCCGTCCAATCCGGGCGCCCTCCGGTTTTTAAGCTTTGAAACCGCACTCTTCAGCTCACCCTCCGTGAACGGAGCCACCTACCCCTGTATTCTACGCACACGGTCAAGATCCCCCAAAGCACCCAAGACCAGCAAAGACTGCAATTAAAAGTGTTAATGAACTGAAGCATCGAATTGTATGTAGCTGCTTGGGATGAAATTTCAGGGGCAACTTAACAATTTAATATATGGTATGAACATTCGCATATTAAATGTAATAAAAAATAAGGGTAAATGGACCAAGTATTAGTCCAACTAAAATATAAAAAATGAGTTTATAATTTTACACAAACTACAGAAATTGTTTTTTTTTTTTCATAAATATCTGTTATTCACTAATATTCACTCGTACATGACATCCTAAAAACTAGTAATATAAAACACTATTTCACGTAATATAGCATATATTATATTCAATATATCCATAAAATAATTTTCAGTTTTGTATTTTACTCATCCAAATTAAGGGTGAGTCTATATTTTTTTCACAGCACTGTATATATGCTCCAGACATTTTTTAGGGTCAGAGTTTCTGATTCTATATGCTAAGAAAATGTATATGAAAAAAGATGTTGCACCAAGTGTAAGTATTCGAGTGCCTGAATCAGTATTGAAAGGTCTACCACTTATAATAACAATATCAGAAAAGTCTGGACAAACAGGTACAACAACACCATAGCCAAGTTCATAAAAAGTTCCTAAGTGTATGATCCTAACTAGTTTGTTTGCAAGTGCACCAGCATGTTTGAAAGTGCTAACTGTATATACGTGATGTTTACTGAATTATATAAATTAATATTAAATGAAATAATGAAGAATAATTGGCACAAATATATTCATCAAAATATGGTATATATCTTCTACTGAAATTACTGTCAGTGACTCTAGCGAATTTTATCATTGTTTGTTTATATTAAACTATTTTCTCTAAAATGTGAATCCTTTCAACTTATTCGATACCAGCACATAAAGAATATGTAAATGCCATAAGCAATAAAATTATATAAAAATTGACTTGAGTTGTATGTATTCAATATGCAAAATACATATTCTGATATAATTCATCCTTAGTGTTTCAGTAAAGTATATATACATAAAATGCGTCCTTGAGAATCCATTAATATGTGGTGTAAGTTCGTTCACTTTTCGAGGGAGAATAAGAAAGCCGTCATTTATTTTCCTTTCTGTTTCTCATCTTTCGCCGGACAGATAGGTGATATGAGCAGATAAATGGAGGATAAATTATATAGAGGAATATTTAGTATAATGGTTATGTGGGTAGCTGTTAGCCGAGGATTACTACCTATCTGCCACAGAATGCGGACATTAGCGGTGGAGGCAAAAAGAGTTCGAACATTATTTGCCTTCATAAAGATCCTGATTCTGGCTCGGTGATTTGAGATAACAGTATTCCTGATAAAATGTAAATAAAAAATCCGCGACCATGACAAATAGTACACGAATATGGCAAGCCAAGAAAAGGGTTATTTTTATATTATTTAATTATTTTTTCATCAAATTTTGGAATATTTGTTTCTGATTTAGAATGATATTGTAAAGTGTTTGCAGTTTGTTTATTCGTTAATGTTTCACCAACGATTTCTAAAAATTGTATTGATGTATATGCGTTAAAATACCTTGAGTTTTTAAATTAACACTAATAAATAGGATAATTTATTATACTATAAAATAGAATATAATGAATAAAATAAAAGCAATAAAAATATGATAAAATATATCTGATACGTCCTTAAACAAAAATAGATAGTAGTATCACAGATTCCTTTTCGTGCTGTTGTTGTTATTTATAAATGTAGGTAACATATCTTTTATTGTATGGGTATAGTATAGATTGGTAGCCAAAGATTAAATAATTTGTCCAAAAAAATTGAGTAAAATACATTCAGTTTATTAGTTACATTGTTGTGTGAAAATATAAAAAAGATTCTTTTGTTGATCTTGGCTGAACAATAGATAAGGTACGTGTAATGTTCACTTAGATTTTGAATTTAATTTTGATGTAGTGTTATCGAAAGTGCATTATATTTGTGTTGACTATACCAGGAATGGAATGGAAGTTATCATTTTTTAATAAGAATACTCATTGCAATAATCTCGATAGAGATACAGATTAGGTCCAGAATATTTCTCTTAATTTTTCCTTTAACTACTTTTCCCTCTGGATATTACCAGGTGATTTCAATGGAAGAGTGGTGAGCCTTATTTTGTTGAATTTTATACAGCATGAATTGTTTTTAAGTATATGAATATATAATTTAGACTAGTGGACTGAATAATTATTTATCTGTGAACTGAGACAAGAATTATGTTTTAGTGTCTTTTCCATATAATGTTTACTAACCGTTGAAATTTATTTTATTATCTATCAGTAAATATACGACACAGTTGAACTATTTGATACTACTAGATGTATCTTGTGGTACGATAGTTTATTTTACTTATTTTAAATGATTGAATTGATTTTAGTTAGTTAAAATTAGTTATTCTATAGGATTGTAGGATTAATCTATATAAGTACATATGTTACAATATATGTAGTAATTTATTTCATTATTATTTTATTATCATTGTCTTATTTTGGTATTATATTTATTTATTAGAAATTAAAGGAATGGTATCGTCTTTGGACATGTTTCCAAAAGCTAACACTGACTTAGTTTCCCACAAAACATCAAAACACTATACACTACACTAGACGTCTGAAAGATTAAAACTCAGAGAGTTTCAATCACCTCCAGTCTAATCATCTGGACGATTAAAACTCAGAGAATTTCAATTATCTCGAGATGTTGCCAACTTTGTTGACGAAACGTTAGTCGAGTGTAGTGTATAGTGTTTTGGAATTTTGTGGAAAACTAAGTCAGTGTCATCTTCACACCAAAGGTTCCAAAATACTCCAGTTCTTCCAAGAACAGTTCAATTTTAATAATTATTATTATATTTGTGATTATTTCTATAAATGTTACGATGTCATGCCGATATAATTATTACTACAGTCATTATATCGTGTGGAATAAACAAAATTAATTTAAAATGTTTGACAGCAGGAGTTAACTTTCCAGAGAGGTGAATAGAGTATAAAGACAGGTATTGACGATTCGTGATAGGCAGTTATGTAGTACAAGTATTTATAAAATACGTCTTTATTTAACTTTTTCAAATAATTCGTTTATGTGTAGTAGACATTTATATCGACACGTTATATTAATTTGCTTGTTATTGTCTGTGGTTAACTACTATAATATTTGTATATACGTTTTTTATTGTTTCATGGATTATGTCTATTTTAATTTTTTTTATAAATATGTTTACTAATTAAATGTTTCTATTAATGAAATTAATATTTCTGGGCAAAACATATCGGAGTTGCTGATTTTAGTTGCTATTTATGAGTCCTAATATTATGCTTTTTCATAGGTTTGTGTATGACGTAAAATGTGGTTTAAGTAACTACCTGAGCAAGTTAATTTTGTATACCATTTTCTTTGTACTTTATTAAGTACATGTATTAAAGTTAAGCCTAGAAAATTCATATTGATAGTTCGATTGTTTTTTATTTCTGATGTGAACTGTAATTTAGGATGAACATTTTAAGCATTCAATCTACCAAATCATTTAAAAAAATAATATTTTGAAACTTATTGTCTCAAGTCTACGTTGCTCTAAATATTCCATAGCACGTTGAGTTATTGCTGAATAAATATAACTTATCATGCCACAACCACAGCCAATTTCTTGTCCTCTAGGCTCTATAACATTAACGTCAAACAATATATATGAAATCTGTTTCAACTATCAAGAAATTGACGACGTTTTATACTAAAAGAGATTTCAGCAGTTTGTAAAATTAATACAGAAAGAATAAGATCATTATTTTCACAATGAACAAATAAGTAATAAATATCATTGTTGGAAATAATAAATAAAATATATAATAATAATAACGACAATAATAAAACTAAAAAATAATATTGGAAACTAAAACTTTTTTGGCTTAGGCCAGCTATATTTTATCATCTTTACTATATTTGTTTTATTTAGTGTACTATTTTTTACGTAAGTTTTTATTATAAATCCAAAACACTTCTTAATGTCTTTATAAACCATTCCAAGGCATTATAAACACATGTGTAAAGCTTTCATGGTTGAAGAAAAATAAAAATTGTGAATATAATATCTTATTATAATTATTTCATGTGACAATATATAGATCTGATTAATGAAATACATGAACGATTAGAGCAATTAATACGTGGTAGCAGTAGTATGATTCGAATAGTTGGAATTTTTTATATTTTCCAATTTTAAAGAACAGTTTCTTAAATACAGTTCAGTTATTGAACCCGTTATAAGATATTAATTTCAAAAAAGCTAATAAAACAACGGTTTTTAGTAAACTCACAACTACCGCTTAGAAAATTATGATATTTAAGAACTATATTGTAGTTTTAAGATGATAAAAAAATACAAAAAAAGTTAAACATTAGTTTCGTAGCATTTAGTGTATATTTAATTTCTTAATTAATTACACAGGTATATAATTTCTGTATTAATGACATATGTGTATAATTATTTTATTATTGCTATTATCTATTCACGACAAGTGAATAAAAATGCATATGTAATGAAAAATATAATTTGTAAGACACTTATTCAACAGGACGATACAGCAACTTAGTGAGGTGGAAAGAAAAATCTGTTTGGACTCTCGGAACCTTATTTGAGGCGAATACAATAAATTTGAATAAAACCTTAGAAAAATCGTATTACATTACTCTTTTTATTTTTGCACATTATATATTGGACGAAGTATTTTGTAAGATTTTATTTTCTCTATAGTAACAAGTAAGACGTAAGTATAATACGTATAGTAAGAAGTAAGTTGATGATAATCACGTTGCCTGTTAATTTGTTAGTAATAACTTGAGTATTTTTGTTAACATATTTTATATTGCATTTCTGCAATTTTTTAACTATGAACGATGTAATGAAAAAATCATACCTACACTTTCTCACAATGAGCAAAATATTTATTTAAATATACATATAACTTACAACTAATTTTAAAGTGTTATACATGATAACTGAATATTAAAAAATACTTCTTTCAGATATCTACTTTAAGGCATTAAGTCACATAGAACACAGCTGCAACTCGAATAAAATGATACAGTGCTATATCATAAATTAAACATAAGCCTTAAACATGTTCCTGATGCGAAACTTTTATAACTACTTCTTCAACTTTGTAATATTTTTTATTTCTTAGTAGAGGTTCAAAAGTAATCGGGATATAATAAAATTATATATGAATGTCAGAATTAAACTTACGAAGTTTCACTCTACTCATGTTTTTTCTTTATTTTATTAATTGTATTACATTGAGGTATTCAATGTAATTTTTGGGATATAACTTAGTTTTTAATTTGAGAATAAACTTATCATTCTGCTATATGAAAATTGTTTTTGTTAATTATTTGAGGTTGTCCTGTTTCTATTACCAAAGTTTATCATCGACTGCGGCGCCAGGAGATGAATTTCTGCAACCCCAGTATTGTGATAGCGTAGGGTTGATTTCCTTGCTTAACCTGTAATAACTTAACATGTATAAATCACGTAGAGAAAGTTTGCCTAAATTTGGGTAGCGTTTTTATGAGTTCACTGATGTATAAGGTTTTGGAAGTTATAGGCAAGTCGGTGGTTAATCCTCAAAGTGGTAACCATGCCACCGCCAGTCGTTACTTGTCTGATATCGATGATATGTACATAAGTTTAGCCTAAACAACTGTTCCCTATTTACTGGTTAATAGAATTAAAAATTGTTAAATGTTATAGAATTTTTATAAACTTCAATTAAACTCAATATTGTAATTTATTTCGTAATACACACAACATTTCAGGTAGTGGATTAATTACCCGACGGACTTTCATATGATTTTTATAAAACTATTTGAGCGAGAATAAAAATATTAAATTATAATATCCCTATGTTCTATAAGTTAATTAAAGAACTTCTATTCTATTGTACATTACTAATTCTATGCAAGGTATAATACAATCATGTATTAGCGTGATCAGTTAAAACGTGGAAGTTTTGGCGTAGCTATGTGAGATATAAATATATCTGGTTTGGTGTTGGGTTCATTTATGTTAGTGATAAGAAGTACGGTTTATGTGAAGCATTGTGAGCAGTTAGTAAAATATATAAGGTTCTATACATTTTTATTTGCTATCTACATGTATAATATAGGTGAAAAATTATGTGTTATCCCTTCATAATTAATTTAATAAGTTGATATATTTTTCATTTAAACTCTGTCAGTACATCTGTTAATTGTATTATATACTTTAAGTTATAATCGCATTTTATATATGGTTTGGTTCTATTCCTAAAATATATGTGCGTGAATGTTGCTAAAAAGTTAAAAGCTTAATTTTGTTCAAGTGAGTATTTGTAAGTGCTGTTGAATTTAATTTTTAGTTTAATGTTTACGTTCGTATACTTTTTTAATAGGTATTGTTTTTATTGATCTATGTATGTAATATTACAGTGGCCCAGTTTACTTTATATACAGTTAGCATATGATGTTTGGAACAAATTCGATAATACCTTTACCGGGTAAGTAGAAAACATATTTTGAAAATAGATTTTGATTTTTCGTTGCACATTCGTTGATGGGACTATTTTTTGTGGGGCATCTTATATTCAAGATATGCAACAGAGCAAATGCTATTGATGCCTTAACAGACAGGATTCATGACGTAGTAAGACTAATTTAAGCTGAAATGCTAAATAACGTTTTACAAATTTCAAATTCCACTTGTACATATCACTACAAAAATGTTTACTACATTTAACGGTTTTGGTTTGTATTCATTATTATATTTCATAACATTGTTCTGATTAAATTGCTAAAATATTTTTTATTCCTCAAAATAGTTTTAATGTAATGTACAATAATATTTCACGTATTTGTAAAGAAGTATGCTGTCATAAACGGTAGCATTAGACAGGTGTATTAGCGGATAAAAATATCATCAATGACGTCATAACTTCAATGGTAATTATAACGTTACAAATATACGTATACAAAAAAAAAAAAATACATTTAGAAAACAAAAACGACCTGTGCGAAAACTTTCTCTTACTTACCCTGTAACTATCTTATCGAATTTGTTTTAATATTTATGCGCTCACTGTACAGTGCTGGTTTTGTTTTTTGTTTGTAATTTAAGTAAAGTTTTGCAAATAGTCCCTTTCTAGCATTATTTGTTGTGGTTTTTAAATACACCTGCAATATTTTACCCTCATTTGATCGTTAGATTTCTTGTATACGATATCTGATGTTTGTCATATAAAAACAAATAATATAATCATAGAAACTGGGTACCCATTTCTTTATAGATTCTGATAAAGACAGTTGTTAATTGAGAGTCGAATAAAGCGGTCGTGAATACGGAGAGTGTTCTTTTGTTATAGTGATATACTGAAATAAATATAGTAATTCTTGTGACGCATAGTGATTATGTTGATTATTGGAGTATCCTGTGTTATAAAAGGTAAGTGAGATATTACAGTAAGAATAATTTTTTATAATAAGGTGATAAAATTTTTTTAATAGGAGTTTGTTTCGAGAACTGCTTTAATATATTTTGTTATATATAATATTGGGTATGTTAATTAAAATTTAAATATCTTGATATCATATCTATTCCATGTATCAATTTGTTTTAATAATTGCCGATTCATTAGACTGTTACATCTAGGAAATTTATAGTTTTTTATTTTTTAATTACAATAGTTAATTTCAATCATGAATGAATGTTATAAAATACATTTTAGTTTATTAAATTAATTATGATTGGGTAATTTTACGTCTACCTATATACTGACAAAAAAATATCTAAAATTTTTTACTAAAATTTCTCTCATACATTGCTCATATTACTTAACACAAACCATCTGTATGAAGAAATGCGACCAAGCTAGATAAAAATCTGGCCATCTTATTACACTAAGGCCCTCACATAGAACAGACAAAAGAATTATGTATATCAGTTCATACATGTAATAAAAATACGAATGTAAAAAATGACCTAGAAAATTGTCTATACTGCTTTGATGATTTGTTTATGTAGTTTTTTTGAAGATATTTATTAAAACTGGGACGTAAGGAAAAAAATTATAGAAGACTTCATTTCAATTAAACATTATTTGCATTATTTATTTATCTATTTATTTCCATACATATCCAACAAGCAAACTCCATTCAGAGGATACAAAAGACGTAAATAGTAGATATTAGTAAAATAAATAACACTAATAACATCCCATTGTAGTCATATTAAAAATAAGCAATACACAGTATTACACAAACATATACCAATTAAGATAAAAAAGAACTATATGAATTGAAATTATTATATCGAATAAAATACCCTTTTGATACTGTCATTACTACAGAAGAATAATATGTAATATTCTCTACTTTACCATACTTCTCTAACTATGGTATACTAGAAAATATGACCAGGCTAGAAGGCTAAAAGACTATCATTTTTTAAGCTGGAGAGACTTTTATAGATCATAGTATTTATTCTAACAAACGGTAGTTTAAAGAGACTATTATAACGTGATGTAATTCCAGAATTGCTGAAATCGAATTGACTTACCAGGTCCCTACAATCAAGAAAATTATTAGTTAATTTAAACTGAAGTTATACAAATTGGGTGTATCTATGTTTTTTACGTCTGGTAAATTAAAATGTTCGAATAACATCTTATTTGGTATATTATAGTATATTATAGATGAGATCTCGGACTTCTGCTGTATATTGTAGTTTAACCTAACAAATTATATATAGAAAACCGGATAGTAGGACTATTATTCAATTCTTTGAAGTTACTTAAGATTAGGAAAGGTTTTCATGCGTAGATGATGCAATATATTCCGTATATGATAAATATAATTTTTTTGCCAACAATTTTAAACCTTTCATGTATCTTAACCACCATAACATGACATTATCTAGTTTGTAGTTATAAATGTAGTACCTATTGTAAATATCATCTTAGATATATTTACCTCAAAGATTTACATTGCTGAAGGCTTCTTGAAAATGTGTTAGTTTGTGTAATTTCACAAAATAATTGTAAGTTATGGGCGCATAAATATTTATTCATATTACAAGACGGGATGTAGTCGAAAAATATTATAAATATGAGGGAGTGGAAACCTCGTGGCGCTCATAATTTATGCAAGTAATTTGTAGACTTATAACCACGATACTGTACTAATTGGCATATATTTCTTAAGTAACATCTAACAGATTAATAATGCAATTAGATAATCCAAATGTATATAATTTGTTTGATAAAATATTGTGATTCAACCAGAGACACTGTTATAAATAAAGCTATATAAAATAATTTCTAGCAATTGTGCAAATTTGCATAATAGTTATCAGTCGATCATTTATTAGTTCATTTCTGTCTCGTCTTTTAAATGTGCGTAGTACATTAGATAGTTCGAATAACTCAGGAAAATTGGATAAAGTAACTATTATACTAAAATAATCACTAACCATGTTATAGGCACCGAAATGCGACCTTTAATAAAATAGGCGGGAATTAGATTGACCCTCATTGCCGTAGCTTCATGCGTTTGGCAGCATTATTTACATAAATTTCAGTGACAACAGGAAAATTTGAGGACAAAATATGCATATATTCGAAAGAGTGAATGTGTAAATATAATTGGATTCCCGTGAAAATAATGTTATTTCTAGTTATCTTGCACAAAACACCGTAGACAAGTATGCACAAATTATTAAATAGAGTTGGAGACGGAATGGCACATAACTTTATTTCAAATGCTGTGAAAAAGCTTCCTGAAAACTATGTCATTATTTGAAACAGTAAAGCAAGTAATTTTAAAAATTTTAGTTTTAATTTAATTATAGAATTTGCGGGGTGGAATTTTCCAATATGCAATATTAGAATATCCAATTTAATTAACTGATTTTTTAGCAAATTTTTATTGCATAGGTAAACCATGACAACGGCAAACTCAGTCAAAAATGTGTATTCAAATATACACTGCAATAATAATTTTAGTGCAATTTCTTCGCATTAAAAAAATAGTATACAAACCTGAGCTGTACCTGATATCACATTTTTAATTATTGTTTACTGTTTTCATTTACTTTTTATTTTTTAGTTATTTCTCTTATGCATACCGTATAAGAGAAACAAATAATTAAAACAATACTACTGTAGTACTATGTTGTAAAGATTTTCAAAAAGATTTTTCAACAGAATTTTAAACAAGCAAATAAAACTTTTCTGTTCCCAATCTAAATATTTCTTTCAATCAATATATAAAATATATTTCAATTGTGTCCGCAGACATTCTTTCTTTAATAATAAAGCGTCCTTATTTAGAAACAAGATTAAATTATATTTTATACTAACAAATGAAATACTCTATGTACATGAAAACACCGAAGACTAGATGGCAGCATAAAACAATAGTGTCCCCTATATTTAATCTTAAGCGTAAAAAAGTATGGTAGTAGATATTATAATTATTATGAAACAGATATTATGGGATTAAAACATTTTATATCCCTATTTACTTATTTAACTTGAAAAATATTATTGTTGTCGTAGTGTAAATATTATTGGCAATTGTTAAAAATTGCTTTATTTAAATTTTATAATTTTGAGTATCATATATCGAAAAACGAGTAACCTCGTGGAATTGAGAATAATTACTACATGTTTACTCGATTACTGATGTTTCTTATGCAGTTTTGTCTATTTATAGCGCTGGTAACGCTGATATGGTAGAAAGGTTCTGAGAAGTGTTTTTCCTCCGGAGTTTTGCAATTCGTTGTGACTGTGACTAATGTTTAGTTATAATTTAAGATAAGATACGACAGGATATAATTACTTGAGAATTGTAACGACTTTAGGTATATTGTTTCTTTGACATATTATTTTATATGACCTGATTTAATAATTTATACAGTATTATAATATTCTAAGCCTAAAAGTAGTAGGGTAGGATTTTATATAACATACATATTTGTGTAAATAGGAGAAAAAAATAGTATGGCTGAAGCGCTTTGATTTGCTCATTTTATAGATACTTTTTAAAATTATATTTGAATATTAATGTATTTCTTATATTTGGTGGAATTTTATTAAAAATCTTCGCCATCTGGTAAGAATAGAATAGGTTAAATAATTGTGTATGAACCGCACCACACCACATCATACCACACGTTCCCTCAAACCACAAT
Source organism: Rosalia funebris (assembly GCA_037954035.1). Classification (NCBI taxonomy): domain Eukaryota; kingdom Metazoa; phylum Arthropoda; class Insecta; order Coleoptera; family Cerambycidae; genus Rosalia; species Rosalia funebris. Next base: position 11,786,414 of record JAZFAV010000032.1, read on the forward strand.
AGATCTTATAAGATTATAATACGTAATAATATATTTTATTCTTGGTTTAAAATCTGCCATAATGTAAAAGAATGGTAATAGGGTTTTTAGATTCCATGTGGCAATAGTATAATTGTTTTATATTCTGTGTTTACTCTGAACATTACAAGAACAACAATAAATTATCAATATTACATTCAAGAATAATTCATTATAAGTATTAAGAAACATCCTGTTCTTTTTGAATTCTATCGTTACATTACATTATATATTTCGTTCAGGACAACTTTCAAACTGAGTAGCAAAATCCCAGATTACAATTTTGTTACCAAATACAACGTTTCGTTAATTTTTTCATTCATACCACTAGCTTCTATTACTTAGTACTCTTTATTACGTTCACGTTTATTTATATTTATATCCTTGCGTAATAAATTTATACTGTATAATTTCTTCCATTAAATTCTTCTGTAGGGGATTTCAATTAAACTGTAATACATTATAAGGGACCATTATTAATAAATGTACTATTATTTGATTCTCAACAAATCTTTGACGGAAAGCAAGGCGAATAAAAATAAAGAGACCACGAGGACGAGATTCTTAATAAAATCTTAACAACGTTACAAGATGCGCTACTTTGACAGCGTAGCGAGCATGTTGCAGAAAACTCATAAAGCCGTGTAATAAAATACAACTTCCCGAAAAATCCACCTTAGTCCTTATATATGAAGAATTTTATAAAACGTATTCAATGTGATTAAGAGATTGTTGATGACATAATAGGCAGATTTTATATATTGTTTAGTCCGCTTATTATGTCATCAATATATTTGTATATAAACTTATATAAATGCGGTTCTTATATAAATTTTTATGAATTTACATGACTTCGTAAAAAATTATATTAATATTTAAATAAATGCAGTGGGAAATAATGGTCTGCATTATTCAATGCTTCGTTACGTTATGGGTTATAGGATTGCTTTTATCAAACGTATACTATTAGATGTAGCGCCATATTGAGCTTATGACGATTACGCAAAGAAAACAATTTTTCTAATACACATTTAGTTAAAAACGTAGGTACTAAAAACATCTGTTTAAAATGAGTAGTTTACTATATACCAAGTAATTGTTAGTGAGATATTCATAGCTTATGGGTTTTATTTATTAATAAATATTTTTATATGTTCAATAATGATTTTTAACTATGTAGTAAAACATTATTTTCTCAATACAATTATTTCACTGATGTATATTTGAAGAAGAGTGAATGATATATAATTAAATGGTCCGTACACAATATTTATTTATTTCGACAAATTAATTAAAGTGGAAGTATAAAATATCTCATTTGGAACTATGCGATGTGAATTGCGCACCGTTTGTGTTCTGTGAAAAATAGGGCGTCAAATTACTGCACTGAGAAAAAATATTTTACTGTATAGTTACAAATCATTATTTAACATATAGAAATATTTATTAATAAATAAAACTCATCAGATATGAATATTTCACTAACAATTACTTGACAAATAGTAAACTCCTTGATTTGTGGAAAACCATTTCTTCAAGTTTCGTGATTAAATTGCGTATTGTTAACTTTGTAGGCCCTTCATTTTATTCTAATTTTATTCGAATTTTTCTTAATGCAACTGCAAACGATCGCCCAGTTTCATAAAACAATTGTCTATAAACTATTGCTTTGTTAAATTATTAATTGTTGCATGTTGAAGTCGTATCGTTTGTGGATGATAGTCGTTAAATATTGATGCCTTATCTTTGACAGTATACAAATAGCGCGCAACTCAAATCCTACAGTTCTAACTAAGACACCCTATGCAGAGTATTATCGTTGTGGAATATTGAAACTATTTGAAAGCTTGTGTAAAATGCTGTATAGATATTTTACGTACTGAATTTGCTCTTTGATATTTTGAAGGGTATGATCTTCTCCATGAAAAACAACAAAATAATGTAACTAGTATTTTAGGAACTGCTTATAACATTATGTTTATAGGATGTTAGTACAATTTTCTATAACTAGCATATGCTACTATTTAAATAATCTTTAAATTTTTGCTAAAAATATATGACCCTTTATACAGAGTATATAGTGGCAGTTTTTGGAAAACCACAAATAATATGAAATTGAAAAAATTATTAGTTCAGCTGTTCACATTGCTCTAGTTCTCACAGCGTGCTCTATATAATCAAAATAATGCTACATATACGAGTATGACGCTTTCGACTTTATGAAAAATTGGCCTTGGCAATTTTCAGTATCTTTATTATCTTCGGTAACATTATTGAACAATTTTATTAGCATATAATTATGAGGTATAGACTTTATGTACATATAACTCTGTGAGTATCATTTTATAAGTCAGTTTGTTTCTGCTTCTTATTTTATTTCGATCTATGTAGACATTATCTAAATAGCTAAAATATATGGTTTTTACGTTATTTAAAGTTATTTAGAGACATGGCTAAATTAGAAGTATAAATATTTAGAGCGAGTAGTTAACAATTAAAGAAATATAATTGTTATAATTGTCTTCAATATTTTTGTTGTTGCAAAGGAGTTTATTGTTATCAATTTAAAAAGAATTAATAATCTTTTTTCAGATCAGAACAACAATCTTATGCGTACTAGTCACGCTGTTAATTTAAGCTTATTTCACTTGTAGTATTTGTAATAATTTTTAATACACATACATATTGAAGTAAACTGTAATGTTTATCAATATAATGCAAAGTTTTACTATCAGAGGGTAACATTCAAACTACAGAAATAAGGAGTTTATACTCCAACGCATCTGAAAAATGCCTTATATAATAAGGACTAAACATATTAGGTCAAAACAGCTGTTCTCCTGGCTATATGCCAAACGTCGAGCACTGAATTACATGACAAAATTTGTCGTATTTTTTTAGTACTAACAGAGTTAGTACTAAAAATACAGTGATTGTTCTAAAACTGATGATCTCAAGTTTTTACTTCGATTTAGATTGTTCGAAACTACCAAGAGATGGCGTTTGGTACGTTATACTGCGGTGGAACGTAGTAACGTCTACTAGATGTGAGCTTTATCTGTCGAAGGTATACTCTTTTACACTGCACTGACGAGACCCAAGATATAAAAGTCGAAACCGGTCTGCAGTTAACGATATCCTGACATAGGTGACACTTTGCATTTTTCTTGGTGGTTTTAGAACAATCACTGTATTTTTAGTGCTAACTCTGTTAGACAAAATACGACAAATTTTGTCATGTAATTCAGTGCTCGGCGTTTGGCATATAGCCAGGAGAATAGCTGTTTTGACCTAATTCCTAATTTGTTTAGTCCTTATTATATAAGGCATTTTGCAGATGAGTTGGAGTATAAACTCCTTATTTCTGTACTTTGTAGTGTTTATCTCATAATTTCCTGACATATGATGTGGCACGTTATTAAAGTATATCAATGATTATTTGTTAACGATTTGAGCTATAAATAAAAACTGGTTTGGGGTCAAATATATTATATTGCGGTATAACTTCATAATAATATCAAAATTTGAGGAAAGAACTGGTGACTGCTTAAAAGATTCTTTCTAGTGCTTGCTATTAACGCCTTCTAGATTTTTTGTGCAACTATTTATAATCACTGTTTTAGTAATAAGTCATTTTGTATTTGACATTGAAAAAATTGGATTTGAACAAATTAATATAATTTTATTATTTTTATGAAATAACTTTGAATATTACATTTCCATCTCTAACAGAATTATATCATACTCTACTGTCGTTAATAAAATCATTCGTAACTTAGAAATCAATCAATTCGTTAAATTAATATAATCGACTAAGACACATGTGCGCACACACATTCAAACGCACACACATACACATACACACGCCGAATAAAGTACATCGCATTTCAACTTTATGGAACAAAGGAAATCATACAGATGCAGATGGCTTGATTATAATTTCCGGATTTCACGGAATAGTGTGGCACCCACGAATAGATTTCACTTAAGGCATAGATCGAATAAGGAATTCCACGACTGAATGTGGCATGTTCAATACGGATCATTTGTTAAAATTAATTAAAGTCTATTGAATCAGTACGTATTTAATTAATGAAACGTAGACAAATATGTGCCCAATTTGTACATATTAAGCTGTAAGATGTAACAAAGAAAGCTGATTATTTTTATATAAAAATGTTATTGTAGAAAAAATATTAAAGAAATATTAAATATAATTTAAATTCAAGTCAGGTCAAGTATTTTCCTAGAACTAGAAACACAGGAAAATTAAGAAATGGTGTGTTTGAGTTACGCTCAAATTACGTTTAGACGAAACATGCCAAGAGGTTCAATAAAACGTCACAACCTATGTAGAAGCTTAAGGCGCCGGATATGATGAATGGCATTCCGTCTTCCTTTTCAAGAAATTTTTATAGCTCGTCAGCTTCCGTTACTTTCGAACTCATTTTGTTCCTATTACGTACTATTTTGCCTAAATTTTTTGATATATTTGGCAAAATTCTAACTCCAATGTGTCGGTACATACACTAGGTACAAAAATTATGGGATGTAAAAAAATCTTAAATCTTTAAGTGATTTTCAAAGTACTGTAACTTGGAGCAAAATAGTCGCAGAGCAATTTTAAGAAACCCAAATTAAAGCTTCAAGTTTCTTTACCATCCCATTTAAAATTTGTCGCCATAAAAAGTTTTCATAGTTTAGGGTAATCATAAAAAGACCATCGGGAAATAATATTTTAAAATTTTTGCTTTCCTTTAAAAAGGTCGACGGACGGAAAAATTCTTTGATTTAATAAAATATTTTAAATAATATTATTCTTAATTTGAGCAGTCCAAATGATACTTTTGCTGAGTTATCGTCGTTCAAAACAAAAAAGTCAGTTTAGACTTTTTTTATAATTTTTTTTCTTACAATAATTAACATTTTTTCATAATAAAAATATAAAGTATTCGTGAAAAAACATTTTAAACCTCAAAAACGAATGAAAGTTCAAAAAGTCATCTTCAAGTTGATTTTTAGCAAAAACGACAAATTAAATCATTCCAAATACTATTTTCAGGATTTCTTTGGTATAATTTGACATTGAAAACAAATTGTGAACGTCCTTAGTTCATGCATTATCTTCAAAGTTATGCCAAGTAAAGCGAATATCCCAATATACTCCATATTTTTCCTCGTTTTCAAACAACATTCTCGCACCCATTTTTATTTCATCAAAAACCAATAACTACAACTTATAAAGAATAGTTTGCAGTTTTTAACATCCTACTTGACTTTTCTGTAGGGTCATTATTTCCCGGGTAATTAATTACTAAATGTTGAAACTGACATTATTTTATTTAAACGACGTTAACTCAGCGAAAAATCAAATTATAAGGCTTTTAGGTCACTCAAATTAAAGAAGATGAAGGCGTCAAAATTTTTTTTTATATCAAAGTCACTGAAAAATTTTTATTAAAGTCCGTCAACCTTTTTAAATGTAAGCAAAAATTTGGAAATTTCTCTTTCCGATGGTTTTCTTATGATTACTTAAAAGCTGCTGATGGTAAAAGTCTTTAACTCAAAATCTGAAAACTAGGAAATTGTAGCTTAAACATTGTTCTTACGTTATGGCCTTTTGAAAATCACCTAAAATTTAGGATTTTTTACGTTCCTTAATTTTTGTGTTTTCTGTTTGAAGGACTAATCAGACAAAATTATCTTTTTTGATTTATTTTAAATTAAACTAAAAAATATTATTGTTCGCTTGAAGAACGTTTTAGTCAACAACCTTGTCATAACATTAAATAATTTAGATTTTCAAAATAACCACAATATCTTATATTATGTGTACAAAATTTAAGAATGATTTTTTAGTCCTCACAAATTTAATTTTTAGTATTACGTTAATTAATTTAATATTAACTTTATCATTCTCTTAGTTAAATACTAATTTAATATTAAGTAATTTTTCTCATATTATACTGAGAAAAATGGTAAATTATTTTTTGTACGTATGTATACAGTAATATACTTGTAGAAAACAAAAGGATTGAGAATTATATTTGAGTTACGATGAAATTACTGTACGTTTAAATGAAATATGTTAAGATGTTCAATAAAAAGTCACAACTTATGTAAGAGCTTAAAGCGTCGGATATGATGAATAACATTCCACCTTTTTCACGAAATTAATGTAGCTCGTCAAATTTGCTTACTTTCGAACTCATTTTCTTCCTATTACGCTGTATTGCTTAACTTTTTTGATAAATATGGCAAAATGTTGATTCTAATGTGTTAGAAAATATAAAGGATTAGTGAGATTAAATTATGTTTCTTAATTTATTTTAAGTGATATTGAATAAAATTGCTTATTGTTCGTCTTTGATCAACAACAGCTTTGTTATGACATTAAAATGATCAGATCCTCAAAATAAACAAAATAAATTATGTTATATGTATAAAATTTAACAGTGATTTGGTTTTGCATGCAATGCTTTTGAATTTAATGTTGATTTTAATATGTGTTTTAAGAGATCACGAAGCAATTATATAAATAAATAATGATGAATGTTGGTTGTTTACACTTGACTGATCAGTTAATTAAAGTTGCGTTAGAATATTACATATCGCCACTTAAAATATTTGTTTTAGCGACACACCGACACCAAAACACATTTTGTTAATTAAATGGCGGATGCGCCATGGAGATTTAAAAGTATTAATTTGTGTTGTATTTCTATACGGATACAATATCCTTACTTTCTAATATATAGTCACTATAGATACATATTCATGTATAACTATTATATATGAGGATTAAAAATTAGAAAAAGAAAAAATATATTTTAAAAAAACACAAAATGCAACAGATTTCATAAAATATTTATTATTTTATTTACTTATTTTATTTATTATTAAAACATATTAGAATATACTTTACCTAATTTCAACCTAATAAAACCCATTTTTAAAACATATTTGTTATAGTAAATGAGAGAAACCACTTGGTAGGTTTCATAAAAACCTTTGGTAGGTTTTTTTAGAAAAACACTTCGTAGGTTTTTTTTTGTTAAACCCACCAAATGCTTTCTTTCATTTACTAGTCAAAAATGCTTCACAAATTGCCCAGCTCCCTTTCCATTTCTATATATTTGATTTAATTACAGAATGTAATAACATACAAGAAGCATAATAAGGATTACAAAAAATACTAATAAATAAGTTCCAGCTAATGTTGGAAATATGACTTGATGTCATTAAGGCTGTAAGGCTGTAGCTATATAAATAATTTTCCCTTGAATATCTATTATAAATATCACATACAATGAAAATCGGAAAAATAATTTGATTCGTTATTTTGCGCCATTGGTATGGATAAAATGTTTTTGATTTGTCCAGAATCTGATTCAGGAAAATGAAAATTTAATTTGTGTAATGTTTTCCAATGGTCGAATCTATAATGAATATCCTTGTATATAAATCTATTAAACCCGAAAGTAAGTGTTGCTGAAGATATTCAATAGTTGGATATATTTCATGTGACTTAAGATATAACACTTTCAGGAATTATCTTGGAATATTTTCTAGAACATTTATGTGTATATCGTAATTAGGATACCAAATAAGTAATGTAACTTTGTCTAACTAAGATTTTACAAGATAGTAATATAGGGTTTGTAGTGTTTGTCTTAAAAATTTTACTTATGTATAATGTCTGTTTAAATTATAAAGTTAAATTTTTTTATTGCCAATATTTTCAATGCGAGTAAAAAATATTTCTGTAGCAAATCCCGATCCCGAAATCCTGGATTTAATTAAAATATTGGTTTCAATGTGATACATAAGTTATGAAGCTTGAGACTACGCATAAATGACATAATGATTGATTCACATTTAACAATTCTTCATTCCAAAGTGATAGTCTGTAAAGATTTTATTATGACCGATAATAATTTTCCATGAATTTAATCTCTGGAAATATTTTAAGTCCATAGCGTTTATCAAATTATATATCTGAGGCATTTGTTTTATCATTAATAAATACATCAAATGTTAATAAAAAAAAATATAAAATGTATGCGTATATACAATGCTTTCGTAAAGCAATGAATAGATTCGTCAAATACTCAAGGAATAACCTTTGGGAGAACTCTCGTACCTGTCAACTTTATCCTTAGTTGCTCATTTGCTAAAATATAATTAGTAAATATAGGATGTAAAAGGTATGATGTTAACGATATGGTTTTTAGTGGCAACCCCCTATTTTATTACGGAATTTGAAGGAGCACATTTTCTACATAAGCTACGATCATAATTATATTAGATAGAAAAAATATAAAAGGCAAGTCAATATACAAAATTTAATGTTAATGATTATATAAAAAATCAACTAAACCAAATATTCAAATTGGGCACAGGTGGCTTCCTGATAATAGTCAAAACTATTAATAAATCATTCTGAATATTGTCAATAACTTTAGGAGGTATACGTTGCATTTCGTTGTAAATTCTTGCTTTGAAATCTTCTAAATTGTCCGATATGGTAACGTGTGCTTTCATTTTTAAGTATCCACAGTAAGTAATCTAGTGATATCAAATTTGATGATCAGACTGGCCACTTAATCGGCCCCTTTCTCCTTATCTAACGATTCGTGAACATCTCCTTTAAATAAATTGCGGACATGTATTGCATAATGGGGAGGTGCATCATATTGTTGAAAGAAAACATAATTTGTCGGAAGATCAAGTTCCTCTATATCTCAATAAAAACTTTTTAGTGTAGGAATAAGGCCATCTCGAAGAAAATCTAAATACCACCACCTTGCATCAGTTAGGTTCATATCAGGGACATAGGGGCCCAAAATTCTTCTGTCAATGTTAGACCACTCAGTTTTTGGGGATTTTGAGTGCGATATTTCATCATCCATCAGGGAATCTCTGTAGTTCAACAATGGCAGTTTTGCCTATTGCCATGGTCGCTCAAAATAAAGGTAGCCTTATTAGAAAAAACACATGTTAACGGAATTATTATCATTACTGCATAGCTGTTTCATTTGCTTGTAAAATTGACTTCGCCGATTACAGTCGTCTTCAGACAGCTCATAAATGAGGAATACCTTATAAGAATGGTGTTTGGTCTCTTTCAGAATTTTGTGTACTGTAGACGATGCCATATTGAAATCAGAAGCCAATTTGTGGAGTATTGAGTTATAATTTTATTGTATTGCAAACATAACGCTAAGCTGATTGTCCTCTGATGATAAGGATCGATCTGATATAAGGAGACTACGAATAGCTACTACTCAATAAACACTTCAAACACGCTAAATTTGCAAAAAAAAGATAATAAATGTATTTTTTAAAGAAGTAACTCCAAAAATAGAAAAACAAGCTATTTAATGAAGTACGATTTCAAGGTTTTATTTAGAAATAAAACCATTACCATTTTTTATATTTTCTTCTGACCTATATGACGCCACACCTCTTACATAAAACGCGCTGTATATATTAATTATATTTTAAACAAAGCGCTACCAAAAATAATTTTAACTAATTTATTCATTACTTTACGAAACCTCTATCTTATTAGCTAAAGTATGTTTGTATTGGCCAGTAAATAAGAATTATTTTGAATATTATGAACAATCTAAAAGCTTGTGTGGAGTTCTTATATCTAAAATTTACAATATTCATGATCAGAAAATGCTACGGAATATCTAAATTATTATTATATATTGATATTTTTTAACACCCTTATAACAGCTGTGGTGGTTAAGCGTAGTTAAACCCATCCTTATAGTTATTTTAATTTATTTGAAAAACGGATAATATTTATTACATACATAATTCAAACTACAGCCTCTCAGAACAAAATGATCTCCATTATCTTGGTTAATATTCAATAATACCCGAAATATTAAGTTTATTTGTAAATTATATTGTCGGCAGTTGTTTATGACTAAAAATTTCTTATATAAATGAAGTGTTGAATAAAATAAAGGCCTAAAGAGGACTCGTTTACCCTCGAAGTATTTCAACAACTACTGATCTTGAACTACTTTGGTAGTTTCGTTGGTCATATTTTTAATGTTTTCTGTATTTGGTAGTTTTATATATATAAAAAAAATTATACTAGCAGATTTCCATATGTCTTTATACAAAGTTAATATTAGAGTAGGTTGGAACCATTGGTGTGAAGATAACACTGACATAGTTTTCTGCAAAACACCAAAACACTATGCACTACACTCGAAGCGCGTTTAGCCAACAAAGTTGACATCATCTGGAGATAATTAAAACAGTTGTAAAGTCGAGTGTAGTTTATAGTATCTTGGTGCTTTGTGCAAAACTAAGTCAGTGTTATAAAGTTAATCTTCAAGTTAATATTTTTAATAATTATTGTTTGTAGTTAAACACTAAATATTTACCGAATTGCAGTAAAGGAATTTATATTACATTACATTGTAATGTAGAATATATTATGTTAGTAAACGCCTAAATAACGAATTGTCTCACTATAATAATGTGGTCCGATGACTCAAGAAAAAAAATGCAAACTAATAGCTTCTGTCAGGAAATCTCAGTCCCTCAAACTTCACTCTAACCTATATCATCTAAAAATATTTGTAACACAGAAGCGTCGTTAAAAGGAAAACGGTAGAGGATTTAGAAACTTATTATCGATTGTGATGTGAGTGGCTGTAAGTATACTGGTCCGATCAATTGCAAACCCTCATTCGTCTCACTCGAACGAAGGATAAAACTTATAACGGATGATGTGACGGCGAATATTGACAATGCTCGAATTCCGATTAGACCACTTCAGAAAAACATTTTATTTAGTAATTCAAACTTGTTTCTGATGCAAAGGAAGTTTTTGTTGGTAAAATAAAATTCCTTCTTATTTCATCAACATTTATTCGATATATATATATATATATATATATATATATATATATATATATATATATATATATATATCAATATGTTGATACAACTGATTTCCGATAAAGTATCCGTTTACTTAAAATAATCTTAATAAATGTCTTCGTATGTATATTTACTGATGCATTATGCATTTTTGTATGGCTAAAAGTATTAAAGTACTTAAACTGAATTGAGACGCTTTAAAACACTGTCTATAATTGAATATTAAAAAAATTGAATATTAAAAATCATTTGGCAATTTAACATTCAAATTATTTTTAACCCAAATCTAACCTTTTGACAAACTAAAAGTGTTCTTGAAATAAAATCAACAACCTTGTGTTATCGTAACGGTATAAACTTAGACTGTATAATTTAGTGTAATGCTGTATTATTTCCGAATGCAATCATGTCTCTTAATGATGTTAATTAATATTCTACAGAAATATGTTAGCCTATAGCCGAATTAGTCTATAGCCGATATCATCAATTAAAGAAAACAATTTATAGTTTTAAAACTCGATATATCTGGAAATATATTATACTTTAAACAATAAGGTGTAGAATATATTTCTATTCTTAATTTCGAGTTTTAATTGTATATATTATTAGAAAGAGTAAAATGGTATCTGAAAATTTATCATAACTACAGCTCTGTCTGACTAAATATTCAGTACTAATATTTCGACATAATCTAAACTGAAATGGCATGTCAGTGTATTGGAGGAAATCCATTTGTCAAACGCGTGACTATCTTGGTTTTCTTGTGGTAGTGCTAACACATGTGAAAATGTAATGCCATAATTTTAGAACTCATTAGATTCTGTAAGTTGTGAAGAGTCAGCACCGCATTCTTATGTTTTGTAATAAATAACAACCATTGCTCAATATTTTGTTAGATTTCACCATATATAAAAGCCTTAAAAATAATGTAAGTAATATGTATTTTAGGGTAATCATGTGTGTACATAGATTAGGTATATTTTACTTTTGTCTTATTGAACTTATAATTGCATTATTGAGTATCATTGCATTATTGGAATTTCTAAGAGAATTGAATTTGCTTGATTAATTGTTATATAATTGTTTCTCAATTCTCTGAACTACTTTACATTTACCTTATTTTGAGGATTGATGAAGCCTGGTATGATTTTAGTGGTTATATAAATTCACAAAACTGTTATATCTGGTCCGCCGAAAATCCTCATATTTTAAAACGGCTATGTTCACACCCTGTTAACGTTTTAATTTGCTTGGCTGTATTGTGATACAGAATAACTTTTTATAACAATACCATAGATACTGAAAGGTATTGATAAAATATCCTAAAACATTTTATAAAGTTCTGCTCAATCTGCTTAATCATTCAAACATTTTATTTACACATCGTTTACATACACACAAAGATTTAAATGATGTAATTTATAACAAAATTAAAGATATTACAGAAGATGAATAACATATTTTAATAATTTAATAAGGACGAGTCGAGACAAGGTAAGATGGCTATAGGTTTTCCTCTAAAGTGGACTTCTAATTTTTTGCTTAGTTTAAGCTGAAGTACTGGTGCTGAATGTTGACTTAGTCAGATCCGTAGTCAGATGTTCACATTCCATTTAAGTTTTCGAATAATTGTACATCAATTATTTGAAAACTAAATATAAAATAAATATTATAAAGTTAAAAAAATACTTTGCTTTACTTTATTTTTAATATCTGACTTTATTATAGCCACATCAAATCTTGGAAATATAATTTTAAAGAATTGTTCTTAATTTCGGATACTGGCCTAATACGCCTCTGCAGAATGTTGCTTAACTTCATTCACAACCATGGATGCATTTGGAATTAACTCGACATTATGCTAAATTCATTCATGATGATACTCATTCAGCATGAGTAAAATATATCATGATGATTTTTCTTTGTGGTAGTGCTACAAGCTGTACTTGTAAATTAACGAAGGGAATTTAAAGAAGTCAAAAGTTACTCAGGAAAAAGAGATTCATTTGAAAAAAAAGTCTACAATATTGACTTCACACTTTTTAAATTATTGTTTTTCACCAAACTAAAATTTCGAAATTTTGGCTAGGAATCATCCAGAAAAATAATGATAATATCGGGTTAGTAGTTTTCTAGAAAAGGTACATTACATATGAAAAACAAGACATTTTGCTCTTAATTTTGTTTCTTTACTGCAACTTAAAAAAATAAACATTTTGTATTAAAACTAGTTTCAAATTAAATACGAGAATATATTGAATCAAATAGAAAAAACAGAATCGAAAGAAAATTTTTGAAGAAATTGAAGAAATAGTGGTGGAAGCAGTCCCACCGCCCGGCTGGTATCGAAAACGTGGATGTCTTAGATAAAGAGATATTGAAAAAGCGAACAACCTTTCGAGACCTAAGGGTTGCATATGATTGTATTTTTTCATATTCTCTAAAGTAAATAAAACACACAGATTCTTAATTCGAAATTACCGTCATATTAGTCGACACATACGACAGAAATATTTTTATTTTTCTTTCGTCAGCTTCAGTATGCGTCTATCGTTTGGTCGCATCAAACGATCACAACATCAATAAAACTTGAAATTAATCCAATTTGACATATACATTCTTCTCAATTTTTTTATATCTTTAAAGTAGCTAATATGTGCAGTTCTCATACAAATTATTACGGACATTAGAATACATTGTAGTATATCTTCTAGAGAAACTTTCCTACAGTTTTCACTTAAGTAAGACTTCCAAAAATTCATTATTATTCGATATTTTAAATTATAAGATTATAACGATATTTTAAATTATTACCGAAAATTCAGTGACTGTTTACAATAGGGATATTAAACACTATTTTGTTCCTCTATTTTTGTAATACACGCGGTTGAAGTAAGGGTTCTGCAGAGATAAATTCTTCAGTAGTTTTCCACATTACACCAAAATCAGTAACTTATAAGTCGGAAATCGAGAAAGGAACCACCAAGCCGCCAAGCGGCTATCAAAGTAGTTCCTGAATAGCAAAGCTATTACATAATCGCTCTAGGAAACAACTACTCCTCGGGCTAAAGCCCCGGCAGGCGTTGAATTATACCCAGAAGCGATCCTCGACCCCTTTCTCGTGTTTCTGCACGATCAGATAAGGTTTCAAAAAATAAAACCGGCCACAGGTAGGATTCGACATTTGTCCCGGATCGGAACCGAACGACATACAGCTGTTTCGAACTTATTAGTTCTCATCAGTGCCGCATACGGTACGCCGATTTTTTTTTGATACACCAAAGTGCTATGCTACATATATACGACGAGCTTTCATCGCCTTGGACGAATGCCAACTTGTTTGGCGAAACGGAAAATATTTGGGAAGAAAATCCATAGGGGCAAGCGAGAAGACCGTATCTTTAATAAGAACCCACGAGATTAGCAAATTAAAATTGCTTTGTACCACAATTAGTAGTAAGAAATATTACGCATGCATTTATCTGCGGTCTTATAAAATCAATTAGGTAGAAAGTGTTTCAATATATACAGTATGGAAATTAGCATAAAGTAACCATAAATTTAGGGACTCTCTTAATTTCTCAGTCAGGAAATAAATTCAAAGGAGAAGAACGACTTAAGTAATTCGTATTCTTATTTTTTAAGTTAAAGCATTATCAATGCATTTCTCCAAATACAACCACTATTATTTATCTTTTATACATTTCATAAAAGAAGACTCTAGTCTTCTTTTATGAAATGTTGCTTCATGGAAATATAAATACATAATTTTGACTGTAATTTGATGCTTTCAATCTACTAACTTGTAACTGTCACTGCAAAAACCGTTCGACTTCATATTTTTTGAAATTGAAATTCTGCTTTGTTCTTTAAATTTGTTAAAGACTTCTTTTTATTTGAGATAATTAAAGTAAGCAATATAAGAAACATTATTTCACAATCAGAAAACATATTTAAAATCATTGCTTCGTTTTCATTATTGATATTTTAATATAATATGTTTTTATAATTTATTATCTTTTAATACTATTATAATATTTAGAATCCTGAATAAAACTGAGTTAAATTTTTAATCAAAGAAAAAATAATTTTACTAAAAGTTAAAGCATAACTCTGCACTGCATAATAATAAAAAAATATTCATACTTGGAATAGTTTTAAAAAAAAAAACGTCAACCACTTTTCTCTGAACACTGAAAATTTGTACGTCACCCAACTCAAGTAGGCGTTTGTTAGTTTGATTGATCAACATACTGTTATAACTAAATAATATGTCATACATTCGGAATATTGTTATTGGAAATAATATAACAGATAATGTAAATGCCTAATTCAACCATTCATTCAATTTAATCTTCTTCCCTTCTATTTTGAAAACGACGAATTTTAAATGTTAGAAACAATATGTTTTTTATTTTTAGTAAAAGTTTAAAATATTGAGGTTTGTTGACGACTTTATTTATGTTACCACTAGTAGGTTTCACAAAAATTGTTAACTATATTTAACAATTGTTTTGGTCTTAATGCCATTCTCAAAGAGTAACAAACTGTTACTAAATCTAATAAGTATAAAATTTAGTCTATATAGGCAGGAAATTACATGTGGTGATTTTATACTATGGCTGCTTTTATTAGTGGAGAAATTTTAAAATTCGTTTGATCATTATTTTTATTAAACTTATTTAATCTAAGCCAATCTTCTGCTTTTACGTTTATTATGTAAAACTATTATTTCTTAGTAAAGTAAAAAAGTTTGGAAACGTTTTGGTTTAGTAAAAGTTTGTTACTCTTTGAAAATGACATAAAAGTCCAAACAACCTTAGAATTATAGTTTCTAACAAGCAATCTATCTAAGCAATTTTTGTGAAATTTACCAAGTGTTTTCTTTCATGTACGAGTCAAAAATGTTTCACCAAATGCCCAGTGACCCCTCCGTTTCTATATTACCACTTTATAATATTTTCGAGAGACAGCGGCCATCCCATATTAAACATCGATCTTCGTCCTATCAGTGATGTCAAGCAACCTCGGGCGCAGTTAGTACTTGGATGGGTTACCGCTTGAGAACACCGTGTGCCGTTGCCGTTTCAGCCTGCAGAGCTACTGGGTGGATTGAGTAGCCCAGTAGTACTGTTGCCGGTCCCAAGCCCGGAAGAAAGAGGAGGGTTAGAGGGCCAGGTTAGCTGCCTACCTTCTGTAAAAACATATCCAGCTCATAGTACCGATGATATCCATCGAAGAGGAACAGGTCATAGACCAACTTTAGAAGAAGGAAGGAGAAGAAGAGGAAGATAATATTTTCAAATGACAATTTTCTACCAGTGTATTTTAGCTGTGCACAAAATACTTATAAAAAAATTGTAGACTACCACCAATAGATCGACAAAATACAGAATTATTATCAGTAATTCATTTCCTTTTTGTAGCTGTAAGTATAAAACATTTTTAAATCACCTAATACTAAAGAAAATACTAAAAACTAACAAAAATAAAACCATATCTACCTAAATCTCTATTTATCTAAAAGGACTACCTATTGCAATTGAAAACAAATAATTCTGAACAAATAAAGTCCTCCATTACGTTAATTAATTTTCACTTTCATGTATATTGAATTACAAATTACATACCACGCGTAATTACTAACCAATAAACGCGGGAGCTCTCGTATGTGCTTGTACTGAAATGTATTTTTGTATTTTAGACCACCAGTGGTAGGGTAAAAAATCTGATAATGATTTGATCAGGTTGATATTACAAAATATATCTACTGTATCTTTATAATGACATACTTGTACAGTATTGTTTAATAACAATTTGTTGCAGTCAATATTTAAGTCAATATAGTTTTACTTATTCTTTGTACTTTTCCATGAAATTTTAAAGAAAAATATTAAGTTTAATATATCTAAAAACTCTAAGCATACCACAAGAATAATTGATATAAATTAATATCTTATATAATAAAATAAATTTACTCAATTTTATCGAAAATGGACTTTATGTTACTCATATAAAATATACGTGTTCCTCTTGTTATTGCTATTATTAGTTATTTATTCAGATAACCACTTATAAAATCTGTTCTATAATTGGGGATGTTATATTATATGTAAAAGTATGTAATAAATAAATAAATTGATTCCCGCAATTTCTTCAAAACTATAAAAATTCATATACGTATTTTGAAATAATGTGCTCTATATATCCAAACAATGTGAGAAGGTGTCTTATTGTAGTCACGTTCGTCATGGGGTTTAATATCAGTATCATTACATGTATTGTCACGATACTCCCTTGGGTTATTGAACATCGTGAACGATGTTCGCGAATAATAATAGATAATCAAATTGGTCCTGTATCCACGGAGATTTTATCTAAGGCTAACATTTTTATCGGGTCCTATATCTATGAAACTGAAAGCCGATGTAGTTTATTATATATTAATCTCGCATCGAGTGTATCGTATGATATTTCTGAAAAATTGTTTGTAGAGTATATAATTAATTACAATGGGAGAGAAAAATGTTGTATTTGTTACAGCATTTGTTCTTACTAATTTGAAGGTGTATTAAATTTGAGTTAAAGTCTGTAAGTGGTTTTGGTTTATAAAGTCTTATTTAGATTTTCATGCTATTCGATATTTCCATTTTGACGAAATTTGACGTTTCGTACAATGCCATGAAGGCCAAATTTTACTCGGACAAAAATTTACGGTAGCTCTTACGCCTGTAAACTTTCTCAAGGCAATTATTCTTGATGCTCCAGTAGTGCTGCACCAAATGGTCCTGCTCTCTGGTTGCAGCGTCTCTTCATGAAATGATGTAGACAGTATAGAAAATATCCGAGGTTGATTAGAACAATAGATACGCGATAACGGAGTCCATGTTATAGAAATTCTATTAAAAAATGGCATTGAATTAAATTTGCCATGATGCAAAACTGTAAAAGCTTGTATAATTTCAATCAGGTTCCTATGCACCACACTGTACATATATTTTGAAACTTGTAATACACTGCAAGTCTACTGTCAAGTGTACTGTCTATAGAAGTCAACTACTCTAAGGAGTAGTTTGACTTTTTCACAGTTTTTTTGTTTCTTTTAAAGTAACTCATATTTATAATTCCACTCATGATTTCTTTCAAGATTCGTATTCGATATGCTAAGTAGATTGATTTGACATGGTAAAGTTTACTAAACCGAGAATATCTTACTAGGAATCAGAACATCAGATAACTGTTTGCTGGGCTTAGAAATGCATAGAAATCCATTTTACCCGAATAAACTCTTATAAACCCTAAACAAACACGTAGATATTTAGTAGGCAAGTATTGAAATATCTTTCTATACAGAGTAATCAAGTATAAAATTCATCCCTCATATTCAAAAGCACTAACTCTTGGAACAGGCTTTTGTATGTATATACAGGTTGCATATAAGAATATTTAAAATTTTCGAAATAAAGTTGTCTCTTAAATTTGCAACTTATTTTGTATACTTTGTCATGCTAATAAACCAACAGACTTGTCTAGATTGATTAAAAAGGACCATTTTAATTTTCGAATAAACATTGTACACTTTTGATTTATGTACGATGGTGTACAAAGCTCGGTACATGTAAAATTTTGTTAACTAATCGAATTTTAAGTTTATTTTAATATATTTGACGTATTAAAGAAACACATGTTACACCCTGTATATTATCTCAGTTCATAATAAACGCGAATAAGTGATTGAATTGGGTATGAATAATGTGGTTTACTTATTTTAATTTGATTTCTTCAGACATTTATGACCAATCAACAAATTATTCTTGGCGCATTCACCATAATAGCGACTATATAGTGACTTCGTCAGTGTATGATCGTTTATATAAGTTGATGTAAACGAACAAATTCTGTTAACATTAAATTCTGAAGAATATTATGGGCGACCCATAATGTTTATTCATCGTATTGATTTATTCATAATAATATTTAAAGTTCACTTATGTAAACGAGTTCTGTAATGTAGATAAATAAGATGTTTATATTTTTCCAAAATACCGTATATTACAATATGAGTCAATTTATAATACCTTATGTGTTCTGGTTTCTTACTTGTTGTTAGATACAAAGACGATGTGTTCCAAAATATACATATTTTTTGAATATATGTTGGATTTTTCAATATACATTCAAAATTATAAATGTGAGTCTGTTAGGAAAAATTTGCTTCCGTGACAATTTATTTCTTCTAATAAAACTGAAAGTGAATAAAATTGAAGTAACTATCAAGTAATAGTGATAAATAAATGTTATTTAAATAGGTAATTTTTTGTTGTTGTGATTTACGTAATAAATATGAACATTAAATTAAAACATATAAATGGATTCCTTATATATCTGAAAACTTGTCACAGTTCATCATGAAACAACTAAATTCATAGAACTGTCTTTCATAAATAAATCTATAAATATGAATTTCTGGAAGGTTTACATTATTTTTTATTGATAATGACATTATAACACTAGTAACATTTCACAAGAATTTAGTTCGACTATAATATAGCTTGAAAATAAAATATACATCTGTAAAAGTAATAAATCTCTCATATTGCGTTGTTATGTCATATCCGTATCAATCATAAATACACTTTATACATGTATGTAACGATTTCTAAGATTTCTTCTTTACTGTTGTGGAAAATATTATAAATAATAGCGATCATAATTTTTACCACTAGGTACCTCTTTTCTCATATTATTGTAATTACCTGCATTGTAGAAAGCCTGTGAAGCAAATATTCACTACTATTTTCGTTCTAAAACATTCAATATCGCAGTTAAATTAGTTTTCACTTAACTGTTGGTAATATTTTTATAAATATATATGTTATTCCCATTTTCAGTCGTGTAATAATACGTTTTATAATTCCTTTAGATTTCAAGAGCTCGTTTAAGTCGGCATGTAGCTAACACATCATTTCAAAATTAAAATTTAATGTTCATCCATTCATTGCTCTTCCTCGCTTTTTTTTAATGGAACACCAAAATTAAATCATAATCCCCTTTGCTCAAATGTGCAAAATCGGATTTACGGGATTTGGATATCAATTAAGCCTCACCGCTTTTATCAGTTATTTATCTGTTAAATAATATATTGTGTATTCTAATTAGCTACAGTACGCCATCCATGATTTGATTAAGAACAAAACTACTTATTAATGGCGATAAAGTGTATTGTAAATTACTGTTAATAAAGTTAAAATATTTTGTTGCTATTATATAAATAATTATATATTGTAAATGTAGAATATTTTGTACAATCTTTGACGCCATTTTGAACTAAAAATAAATTGGTCGGAACAAACACGTACCGGGTGGCCCACGAAGTTTTGGCCAGTCGATATCTCGAAATTTATTCGAACAATAATTTTCAAAATTAGCGATGTGAAACAGTCGAAAGCGTTGCCAATTTGTGGTATAAGAGGAAGTGGTATTTCACCAGTACATTTCCGGTCACGTGACATCAACTTAAAAATTTTAAATGAGACACCCTGTATGTTATTAAAATTTTTTGATGGTCTGTCTAATACCAATCCAATGATACTATATTTGTGAATTATATATGTATATTATTTTCGGAATAACTAATTATATCATTATCTTTAATTTTCTTATTATGCCCGGCAGTTAGTTCCACCAATTATACATCTATATATTGGCGGAAAAAAGTGTTTATTTTCATTTGCTCATCTAGCACCATTTAATTATACTTGATATACATAGTGATTCATCTAAGTATGGAACAAGAGAAGTAATTTCATTTAAGTGAAATACCTTCTACATTTTTTGTTATTGATTATGATATACTAAGAGTAATATATTGAATACACTATGTTTATCACCTAAGTTTTTTTTGCAAAAAAATCCAAAACATTTTCTAATAAATAAATGAATAAAGAGGTGTTATTGAGTGATTACTTAGACTACGAGAACTTACGCTACGTATGGGTTTTGAATTTTTCTACGATTATTTTGAGAATAAGATATATCCAACAAAGGTAGAAAACGTTGATGATCTGTAAAACAGAAAACAAATAAAAATTTTACTTCAAGTTTTAGAGAAAGGTAGGCAGGAGTTTTACTTACTACAAGACTATATTATTGTAATTTATAACATTCCATGTACTATACTTGCACGAATCACGCTGTATAGTTAAACATTTAGTTTGGAATATATGCCTTTTAGATTAGAAAGTGACATATTAGTGCATTTGCATATGCAGTTTTAGGAACGCATCCTTTTTTAAATTTCTTAGTTGTGCATTAAATGGTACACACAGTGAATATATGATCATCCTGATATAGAATTTTGTAGTTATATGATGAATATTTTGTGCTACATATATTTCAAAGTATGCTGCTGTATTTTTTAACGTTTTTCTTTGTATTCGGGAAAGCAGGCCTCTAAATAAGGTTACAGAAAATAGAATTTAAGCGGAACGTAAACATTTAACTAGGCGTCGAAACAGTTTGTGTAATATGGGCTATCACTTCTTGTGTCTGACATTTTACATTTCATGTCGCTTGTCCATGACTCTATAGATAAGTTAGAGAGAGTTCGAAAGTTTGTTACATCTGGTTGGTTGCTCTACGAAATGTTACTATTAGTAAAAATGTTTTTAGGACTCTGCTGATTGGAATTGGATTTAGAATAACTAAGTGGTGATGCTATTGAACATACTTATTCATTAAAACTCGCAATGATTTCAGATAGAATAAAGTTAAAGTCTTATTTAGTCTAGATGACAGATAATTTATAAATAATGAATTTTAATACTAGTTTCATAATAATGATGGAGTTAATACTGCAACAATTATAGAGAAATATGTGTAACATATTTTGTGAATAAAATAATTTTGTCACATTAGTTGTGGAAGATTTATAGGATATAAAACGTTATTAAAGAGAGAAATAATTATATCAGTTAAGTAAATAATCGAGTTACAGAATGATAAATAATAAAAAATTGGTACACTTAAATCTTGTTTTACAAGGCTACGCTACGCTACTAAGGCAGTAAATAAAAAGGGATAACCGCTTTCCAAATGTGCATTGTAGTGATATATGTTACACTTTCGCACATAAAACTAATTTATTAGATATACAACTATATAATGTTCAGTGTATGAGGAAATATCTCGTAAAATTTGTCTTGGTCAGTAAATGTGCAATTATTTTTTAATAACATCATATATTATTGTTTAGACCATGTACAAATATTTTCATAGACAATAACTATATCGATATCTTGCATTTCCAGAATTAGCAAAAATATAATTCGGTTACTTTGTAATTTTCTATTCTGACTACCAAATATTGTTTAATATAAACTGCTCTATTTTTGTACACTAAACCAAAACATTGTTGTGCTGCCTGTTTATTTAGTGAATTATTATTAATATTGAATATTGGCGTGTAACCGTGTTCCATGTTAATTATAAACATTATCAACAATACCTAAATTAGACTTACATCAAATTGATACATAATTTTAACGATTTTAACGATTTAACGGTTTTAGCGATTATTTGTGTTGAATTTGAATATTCTGATCTAAGTTTTAATGTAGGTATTATCTATGGGAACTCCTTACCATTGGCGACTCCACCATAATCTTAACATATATAGACGAACTGATTGTAGTCGTATATCCTAGGAACAATCTTCTCTATTAAATCAATAATTCCATTTATATCTATGAAATAATATCTACCTATATCAAAAATTTTATTTAAAAAAATATTATTTGTGGCAAAAATGTACTTTCAAATCTAAATTTTAATATACCATTTGTATATGTAATTAGAAGTAACATACTCCTAATTACATATAAAAATGGTATATTTACTCCACCATAACATTTAAATATGTTGATGACTTGATTGCAATCGTAAATCCTTCAAATTTTCTTTATTAACTCCATAATTGACACTGAATAATTGATTGAATAATTTCCATCTATAAAATAACACCAGGTGGTTTCCACTTTGTATATGCAGTTTTACAAACACAACCTTTCTTAAATTTCTTAGCTGTCTTTGAAATAATACACGGAATAAATATACAATCATTATGATATAGAACTTCTATGGTAATGAAATGAATATTTTATGCCATATATTGCAAAGTATGCTGCTGTATTTTTTAACTTTTCCTTTTGTTTGTCTTCCAGACTTTTAGCGGAACGTAAATATTTAAATAGGCTTTGAAAAAGGTTGTACAACGTGCGCTAATACTAATTTTATAATTAGAATTGCGTTAATATTACAAAAATTAAAGAGAACTATGCGTAATATATTTTGTGATTTAAATAATTTAATCATATTAGCTATAGAAGATTATCATGATATTAGGGGCTATTGAAGAGAGAATTAATTGAGCCAATTAACTAATAACTGGACGAATGAATGATAATTATACAAAATTGGTAGATACATTTAAATTTTTCTACACGAACAGCAAATCAAGAGGCATAACTGCTTTAAGGTTGTTTCTCCGGTACCGTCCAGTCCAAAAATAAATGCGCGGGTAAACGTAAACTATATAGAATGTCAGTAGTCTAGTGTTCATTAGTTTTATTCAGAGACTGTGTCTCTATACTCAGACACTACATATATACGAGTATATATACACACAACTACATGTTTATTAATTGAATCTAAATACATGAAAACGTTGTGCTGTGTCCTATTTTAATCTGTTATTTGTGATTGTGTATGTATTATACTTAAATTGGCTATGTAAACTTTTTCGGAGCGGGAGAGAAAATTTATAAAAAAAACTAACATTGAATTTTTGTCGTGATCAGTTGCGGGATAATAAAGAAAAATTGGCAAAACGGAATGTAATACAGAAAAATTTAAACTGTGTTGAGAAAATAAATCTAGCGAAAAGTGAACAGAGCAACTAATCTAAGCACTGGACGACGTATTGTTGAATTGAGCGAGTTTGACAAAAACTTAAGATGTTGTGAATATAAAAATGTTTTTTCACTTGAAAAATTAAAAAAGCAAGTCGTTTAGGTCTAAATTCAATTTCAGAAGTTCTTAGCGATGTATGTGCAGTAATAACATAAGTGGGGACTAGTAAAATGCATGCCACTGCGTCGCCAGATGTAATTGACAAGTTCTCAACTTAACAAGCAAAGCTTAAACTGGAGTATTTGAAAAATGTTAATCTTTTCAGGAAATCAGGCAAGAACCGATGTCAATTCAAAATATTCTTAATAAACTAATGTATAGATGAGTTGTTTTTGGAAAAATGTATAGAAAATTTTCAAGTTATGATGTAAAATATGTCTTCTTTTCTCTATGAATCTTTTAGTCAACATTCAAAACATGTAAAAAGTTCCAAATTTGATGGTGAATATCTCCTTTATTGTACGAACATAAATTTTTCATTTAAGCAATTTCTTTCGGGAAGTTTATTCTTTGTGTGTATCCGAAATTCGATGAAATTCTGTAGAAAAGTGTGTTTCCGGAAAATTTTTGCTTTTTTACTAATTTTCATTCGAAACTTAACTATATTTGCACTGTAGCTATATATACATATATATATATATATATATATATATATATATATATATATATATATATATATATATATATATATATACATTTTCGCACATAACAACTATTATTCATGTCATTTTTCAGACTATACACGTATTGTCGCAGACGACAAATATATTTTTGTCATTGATGCATTACATTTTTAAAATTAACAAAAATTACAATTTAATCTATTAAATTGTAATTTACTAAACGCTCTTAAATAACAAAATATAAAAACCCGTTACAGCAATAGTACCACCATATCATTATAATCGTTATTATTTAGCAACATTATCGATAGAATATGAGTCATACATCATAGTCATATATAATGTACAGTCTACGTAAAGAATTTGGTTTTAACGGTTACCATTTGTGATAAAAAATTACGTTCCGATTACCTGTAGTAAACTTAGTAACATTGGTGACTTCGCCATAACTTTAAAACATATAGAGAAACTGATTGCAGTAGTAAATACTACTGAAAATTTTCTTCATTAAATTAATAATTGTCTCAAATAGGAGGTATTTAAAGTCTTGTTTAGTTTAAATGAAGACAGGATATAACAATTACATACATTTTCAGGTTAATGCTACAGTAACGTTTTCATTAACAATGCAAAAATTAAACATCTATATGTTGTAGTAATTATTGAATAATACGCTATAATCTACTATAATATAATCTACAGAATGTAAGAATAAAGTAAATAAGCCAAATTGTTAATAGATCATTTTTGTCCCGATAACTAATATTAAATAAATTCAGTATCATTATAACATTGGCGAGTCCGCCATAACTTTAAAATAAATAGGATAACGATATTGTTATAAATGTGGTATAAACGTAGTAATTTAAAGTAATGTTATAGAAAACTTAAGAAAATATAATAAAAAGGAAATAATGAAATGACAAAGATACCTTTTAAGAGAGCAGAAAATTATAATTTTTGTTACGGCTCGATAGGTACATTTCTGTTGAAAAACAAAATTTTACATAATAAAATACGAGAAAGAAACAATTGAATTAGTAAAAACAATATTAAATTTTATCCATAGAATAATAACAATAGTTGAAATTTTTTCTAGATTTTAAGCTTATAAATAACACCAATTTGGACTATTTGTAATTTTCTCCAAGGAAGGAGACCAGATTGTGTGTAGATTTTTATTGTCTATATGCTTCTACTTAACTCTGTTAGTATTAGGAACAAATATGTTTTAATTTATTGTATATTTAAATTTCTTTGGCTATTGATTGGACAAGATTACCTGGACAGATTTTAAAGCTAAGTTTAGTTACTTTATCAACCATTTTTATATAGCACTCTCACTTCCCTTATTTCTCTTTCTTCTCAATAGTGAAAAAGAAAGCTGTATCTTAGTATTCTATCTGTGCACGTACGCCAAACAAACAAATGTACTACTTTAATACAGCGATAATGTGAAAACTATTTTTATTAAGGTAAACGCACACAGTATTGTACTAAGATCATCTACCTGTTAATGGCTACACCCTTATTTGGATGGGGAATAAATTGGTCTGATAATTTTCCTGCGGAATTTGCCCTCATAACTTTATCAAAGGGTTCTCGTGCGTATTTATCATCGTGCTTGATAAATATTTTATATGGTGTCTTGGACATTTGGCACAAAGGTAGTTGCTTGGCTATTTAGCAGGTAGATGGCAATGGTAATATTCCGTGTCCACCTCCAGATCCATAGTGGTAAAGCCTGCTGTCAAATTTTCTCGGGATATGAGACATTGAATACACTGCATTATCTTTTCCCAATGAGGATGAAATCTCGATATGCAGTTCTCGTGCTTAATGTTCCCTATCGGGAACAAATGAGACGGAACAATTCTTTTGTAAGATAAACACAGCCTATTGATTCTTATAGCCTGATCATAAAAGACTCCCCTCGCTGAAATCTGTAAAGAGGACATTTACTTACGTTCTTCAAAATTTTTGTTTGTACTTAAAATATATGTATACTTATTTTGGATCGCTTTAATAAATAAATCCAACAGAATAATGTTTCATTCTGAATCATATAAGAATATAGTTAATAATAAATTAACAATGCAAGAACTTTTAAATATTATAATATAGTCCTTGTAATTTGTTCTTCTATTATAACAAACATTAATTATCTTAACCTGGTATGTTAAATATATTTTTGTATTACTACTGATATCAGAACAATAGTGACAAGTATATAACGTAGAATTTGGTGAACATATTCATAATGGCACTCATCTATGTTGTACTCATTTATAACTAGGAGTCTGAGTCAAAATATTAAAATAATATTTTAGTAATTGTATTGTATATAATTAACGACATATCTCGAGTGATATTTAAAGGTTTGCAAACAACATTATAAGTGTTAGTGTTAACTTCATTTTCCTCGTTCCTCATCCCAGTTACATAACTTTGTAATAACAAATGAAAGACAATTAGCCATTTGGTAACTTTCTACGCACATCAGTGTAGGTTTTGTTAAACTATATACTTTTACTGTACGTTTACTTGCAAAACAGATTATAAATTAAATTAAGAATAAAAAAGGTTATTACGTAAGTTCGCATGGGAATTTGCTTGGCATTTTTTAAAATTTACAAGAGATACTTCTGAAGCCAAGTTATTTCCTTGTCTATAGAACGCCTTTGCAGTTTAGAAATATACGTTTTCCTGTACAAGGCGATTTAGAAGCACATTTTAATATTATATTTTTGTGAATGTGGAAAAATATAGCATTAATATTGCGATTTGAATGGGAGAGGCATGGAAATTTCGATGTAGCAATAAAACTGGATGTTAATTTTTTATAAATTCCGAAATATTTCGCGTTTGTCTTGTCGCGTAAGACAACACCTATGTATAGGTGTTGTCTTATAAATGACAGAACCCCCCTCTTCCAATTTTTCACTCTATAGGCGCGTTACTTTTTCCTAATCTTGTGAGAATTTTTCCTAATGTATCTGTAAATGATCACTAACTTTCATAAAATAGTTTTACACAAACTGCTCGTTGTTATACTGCTAATCGCCACACGTTGACGTTGTATAGTTTGCAGATGACAGTTGCTATATATTGATACCATATCTTTGACATAACACAAATGGCGCGTAATTCAAGTCCTATAGTTCCAAATGAGATGCCCTATATATTGTGTTTGTGAAAAATTAATTTTATGTATTTATTAATATTCTATATACATTTCTATTGTGTAATGATTAATAGAAATTATAAAAAAATACATTTATAATATTTGTACGCTTTATATATATATATATATATATATATATATAAGCATCTTTCTTCGAACATCGAAACGAAATAATTTTAAGGAAAAGCATTTACTTGTTAAGTGTAAGCTCAATTATTGAGAACCCCGAAGACGAGTAAATATACGAAATAATCTGTGAAAAGAACAAACAACCTTTGAGAAGGTGAAAAGGGAATAGATAAGACTTGAATTGCAGTGCGCGTTTATATGTTATGTTTGTTATTCATTTATTAGCTTTCACTTGAAATTAAATCCCATTAAATGGAGTCATTGCATATTCATCATCTTTTGCTGTTCACATATTTGAATACTTTCCACTTCAAATACGTATAAAGAATGAATAACGGATACGGTATCAAAAACTTTTTTTTTGTTTCATATGGAGCTGTTTGCTATGTAATCATATATGAAATTCGTTGTTGTTGGCATAACACAATCTTAATTACCCTTTTTATGTAAACGGAGCTGCCTGAGGCCAGCAAATTTTCTAGATTCCGAAATTCATGTGTATATACCGTGGCGTAGCAACTTTATATTATATTCGAAGCGTGTTCATATTTGCATAATCTTGATTCTGATGGTAATTTTAACTATTTAATAAAGAGTGACAAGTCAATGGCAACGTTTACGTACCCAAATTAATACCGTTAAAACAAAGGTGGGGGTTGGCAATTATTCAATTAACTTTTAAAACTATTAAGACAAATCGTGTTGAGGTTCTGCATATTAAGGTAAATGTAATGTTCATTACATGATTTCTGCTGTAAGTGGTATAGTTATTTAATACTAATTGATAACGAATACATTTATTTTATGCTCACTTATTTTCTATACACTGCGTTTGATAAATAACAAATAGATTAAATTTTTACGAATAATTTTATTATATAACATTTTTGAACTGAATACTTCTTTGGCGGCGTTCTGATATTTGACGAGAATGGAGAGTGATTTTGAAAAAATGTAACGTTTCGAGATTTCGTTACACGAGAGAGAAAAAAGATATAACGTAGAGAAAAGGAGAAAGAGAGCTATATATTTGGCATACCTAAAACAATAAACCGAATATTTTTACACAAATTTTATATTGTTATATTTCTTTTGAAATTATCCCTCTCCCTTTCTCTCTCTTTCTCTCTCTTTCAATCTCTCACTCTTAATCTCTCTTATTCTCTATTCTAAAGAAGTATTCACTTCTATCACGTGTACTGTGCTGCACATGATATGTTCTTTAATTCTAAAATGTTCTAATTCTTTATATGGAGTTTTCTCGATTCAACAACATTTTTTATGTCCCAAATTCTCAGTGAACATAACAGGTTTAATATTACCAAATTGTGTTGTGCATGTTATATTGCAGAATTATATCCAACATATTATATTAGAAAGTATGCTGCTGTATTTTTTAACTTTCCTCTTTGCCTATCTTCCGGATAATAAACTTTAAGTGTAACATAAACAGTTTGAAATTGATGCTAAAACAGTTTGTATAATATGGGTTAATACTAATTATATAATGAGAATTGCGTTAATAATACAGAAATTTCAGAGAAATATTTATAATATATTTTTTAGCGATAGAAAAATTTTACGATATTAATAGTTATTGAAGAGGGAAATAAGAAGACTATTTTAGTTAATGATTGGACGAGTAAATGATAAATAATTAAACAAGTGGTACATTTAAAGTGTGCTGCGTAGTCTAGCCGGACAGCAATAGAGAGGGATATTCATTCGTCTTCAAGATGTGCATTGTAGTGATATACAATATATTTTTCGTACATAAAATTAGTTAATTAGATATACAACTAACTGTATAATGCCTAGTGTATAAGAAAATATCTCATAAAAGTTATCTTGGCCACTGCATGCTCAATAATTTTTAGCAACATTATTCATATGTCGCTATTTAGACTATACATGTATTGTTAAAGAAAATAAATACATTTCTCCCATTGATATATACTGACTCGTATATATTGCATCTTTTAAATTGACACAACTGCATTTCTATTACTTTGTACTTCTCTATTAAACGCTTTGAAAAATACAGTTATAGAAATCCGCTACAACAATACACTCTATTATTTTTAATTTAGTCCATTTTTATTAATACTAATAATAATGCTGTCACCATATTCCTTGTTGATTAGAAATCATTATCAATAAAATAGGAATCGTACATCATAGTCATACATAATTTACACGCTACATAAAGAATTTAGCTTTAATAATTGGTATTTATGCTGAAAATTCACTTTGCGATGACTTTTTGTTAACTTAGTAACATTGGTGACTCCATCATAATTGTAAAGCATGTAGATGAGCTGATTGTGGTCGTAAATCATACTGACAATTTTCTTTGTTAAATCAATAATTAAATCAACTGAAAGATATTTAAAGTCATTCTTATTTAGTTTAAATGAAGACATGGTATAATAAATATATACATTTTTAAGTTACTGCTAGAGTGAGGGCTTTCATTAACAATGAAAGAATTAAACATCTATACATGTGGTCGTAATTATGGAATATTGCCATTATAATCCACTAATATATAATTTTCAGATTATAAGAATGAACTAAATGGGCCAAATTGTTAGTACATAGTTTTTAGTACGAATACTAATATCAAATAAATTTAGTAACATCATGACATTGGCGCCTCCGCCACAAACTTAAAACAGGAAGCTTGTAATAAAATATTTTATTTGGTATTCTTTATTTCTTCATGTTGGCGCAGATATATTTGCACATACAGACTATCAGTGTTTCTATCACGTGAAGTAAGATTACATCTTACTGTATTTTGGTATTCTGTACAAGTTTAACAGGTCGTCTGAATATTACAGGTTTCATATTACCAAATTATGTTGCACAAAGATCTAAAATGAAATAGCTTAAATAGAATGTTAAAATCAAGAGCTTATTATATTTTGACAATAACAGAGGCACTGCTAAAATGATTTTGAAGAACATTTTGCAATGTTTCCGGGACGATTAGGTTAATCTCATGCCTAAACATGTGTTTTTAAACCATTAACGTTATTTGGTGATTGAATTGTGAACTAAACTTTCAATTTTAAGTAACACCAAAATAGCCATGTTGTATGAAATCAGGAGAGTAGGTTGGCCATTTAATTTCATTAGGTCTAGCGATCCACGTACTGAGAAAAACTTTATAGAGATATCCTCCATCGTAAAATAGTCTCGTGTTGTTGACACCAATATTTCGTTTTTTGGTTCTAGCAGTCAAGAAATGTTTTCGAAAGTTTAGAAGAAAAAAAATTGTTTGATAGATCTAAGTAGCGCGCATCAGATATTGTCTCATAAAATAAATACGGTTCGATAATTTGTGTATTTATAACTTTTCAAAACATTACTTTTTAAAATTTTCCAGTCATTTACTTCTTTGTAATACTGAGGATAGGCCTTCATTATCCAAAGTTGATTTTTCTATTCTAGTATGGGTAATATTTTAGTTGGCGTGCTGGAAAAATTGTATTGCTGAGGGATGCTAATTTTGTAAGGAAAGAAATTGTTTAATTTTAAAGCCTTTCGTATGGAACTTAATAATTAAGATATTTGTTTACTTTTCGATTTTTGGGATTGAAGTGATAGGATTAACGGCGAGATTGCTTGACCTCCCAGTCTATGCGGCTTTAGTAAGGACTCTTGGCTGCTCATTTACTTTATTGTACATGCATCCAGTCCCTTAATATTTTTTAGTATATGATGTATATCGATGTCCCACATATCTATC
Organism: Rosalia funebris; assembly: GCA_037954035.1. Classification (NCBI taxonomy): domain Eukaryota; kingdom Metazoa; phylum Arthropoda; class Insecta; order Coleoptera; family Cerambycidae; genus Rosalia; species Rosalia funebris. Next base: position 11,818,005 of record JAZFAV010000032.1, read on the forward strand.
ATGAATGTCTATAATTAAAAACCTAATGTTAGTGTTGAAATAAATACTTTATTATCTTACTTATCAGAGAAAGAAAGATGATGTGTTTAAAAAAATTAAAATGAACATAAAACATATCGGTGTTGAGTCTGCGGTAGCGAGTCATACAAAAAGTGCCTTCTACTTTCTTCGTTAATGTCATAATATGGTTCTTAGACTATTTCATTAATTTATTTTATTTAAATTATTTTATTTATTATTTATTTATTTATTACTTTTATTATGATAACGGGTCAAACGATATCAGTTTTCTTAAACTGAAGCGGCTTATTACAAATGTATTAAAAGATACCTGGTGCCACTTAAAATATTTAACTGGGATGTAGCTGAGAGTAAGGGGGTGAAATCTAAAGTGTAAAGGATATTGGTTTAAGCCTTCTCTTATATATCAAAATTTATGTTTTTTGGCTAGAGGTAAGTTTCCTTACTAAAAGAAATAATGAGGGTAGGTATTTTTGAAATTAAAGCATTATATATTGAATCCACACGTATAGAGAAATAAAAAAGTAATCTCAAATGAAACTTGTTTACATGGTCCTTCATAAGGACCTAGTTCCATATACTTTTACCCTGTTGTTCCTTACTGGTTTAGTTTCAATTTACTTCACTAACATCAATTCCTAAGGGAGAAAGTCGTCGAGATATTTGTTGCCATTTACTTTCATATTTTGTTTGTTATCAATCGATATCGACAGTGGTCGAATTATCATTATTAAATTAAAGTACGTTATAAAATGTCCTGCTTAAGATACATATTTACTAATAGGTTATAATCCCTTGATCTTCTCTTGACTTGATCTCTTGATGTGTATCCCGTTATTATACACGGGACATTAAATGCCTTACAGTGACATAAAAATAGACAAAGACATTTGACAAATTAATAGAAATATTTCCGAAACTAATTCGTCCCTTGGATGGTTTGGAACTATGCCTATGGATCCAATTTTGTAGAGTAATGGAAGTATGACAAATATGCTGATCTTGAAATTCATTTTTATATAATATTCATAAACAGTGATTTTGTGAAGTCTCACTTTGAATAACTGGTTTCTGTTACAAGAGCAAACAAAGAACAAACCCTGTTTAAAGAATAAAACCTGACTGAACACGTTCTTGATTCGCGGGAAACACGTACCAGTGAATATCTACAAATTATTATATGAAATAGGAGTAGATTGACACCTTGAATAGAGATAAGTTTAGTTCTCATAGACATTAAGCCTAGATTGGCTAATTTTGGAGTTATAAACAATTGAAAAATTAAGATATTCATATTTTTTGCGTTTTCATATGTTGGTTTTATCTCCAAAATTAGTCAACCACTGGGAAGTATCACTTGCCCTCTGTCCGCTATAATAATTTGTGGAAGGATGACGACTCCGATCAGGAGGGTAAATCTGGAAATGTGAGTTCACTATGCGATATGTTCCCCCGCCAACAAGAAGTGACCTATTTTAGGAATTTATACTTACAAAAACAAGAACCGAGGTATTAAGCGTAGGTCCTCAGAATATCACCACGTATATTTTCTTTAATATACAAGCATAGCCTAGATGTAAGATATAAAATAACATATGATTTTCTTTCCACTTAAATTGCAGTTATTTACTAATGCTTTTATTTCTGTCGAAAAAAGTTGTATCTACAAAATAAATCTTTGTGTGACAAATATTTATTTGTTATCATCTTTAAGAGAATGCGGCGACTAAGTGCCTATAAGTGCCTGGGAAAGATATCAATCATTCCGGATGGACAAAGACTAGCTATTTGTGATGCGGAAGGTAATAAAAAGATAGATGATGTTTGTTCTTTAAGAGGAGAAAAGTACATTCAATGAAGTTTGAAACAATTTCATGTATTATTCACAAAAAGGGAGATTTACTGTATATATATATATATATATATATATATATATATATATATATATATATATATATATATATATATATATATATATATATATATATATATATATATATATATATATATATATATATATATATATATATATAGCTAAAGCGGCGCAGTTCATCGTTTGTTACCATACAGTATGTACTACTTTGAGTATAGATAATACCAAATCATACAATTTTATTTCTTGAGTTATTCTTATTTTCTTCTGTATGTAATTTATTGATTTCACATGAATAGAGTTTCATGAAATAGATTTTGCGCTTTAAAATACAACAAATTATAGAATGAATCAAAGTTGACAACACTAATCTTACATTTTCTAAATGGGGCACTGGAATGTAGTGGAGTGGATCTTAAAAAAGTCAACATTTGTATTGAATTGTCAGTTTTTTTATTCTTGACCAACTTTAATGAACTTAACGTTATTACGTAGATAATTATAAAAGTCATTGAATCTTGTTGTAATACAAAATATCAATATTATGATCGATGGTATATGGTTTTTAAATTTTGTTTATTCTTATCAACTAAATTCTTTGATACGGCAACGGCCATACCACGCTGAACATCGATCCTCGTCCGATCACCGAAGTCAAGCAACGTTGGGCGCAGTTAACACTTGGATGGGTTACCGCTTGAAAACATCGCGTGCCGTTGCCGTTTTCAGCATTGAGTATCCCAGTAGTAGTGTTGCCGGCCCAGTCCCGGAAGAAAGAAGAGGGTTAGAGGGCCAGAGGTTTAGCCGCCTACTCTCTGTAAAAACAGATAACAACCAGCTCATAGTACCGATGATATTCATCGAAGAGGGAACAGGTCATAGACCTACTTTAGAAGAAATAAGAAAAAGAAGAAGAAGACATTTTTTGACAATTTTAATTTTAAAATGTACTTATATACAATCAATAGTTGCTGTATTTCGAAGCCAAGGTATTAAATTTAATTAGTCTATTAAATTTAGTGTCATACTTAAAAATGTAATAACTACATCAATTTCTTGTGGGGTTTACAATATACATTATCATTTACATACCATTGATGATGGATATAATCCAATATAACACTTTTTTTTAACGAAGGTGCATTGCATTAAATGACCAGCATATGGAACTGTATATACTGAGAGTATAGATAGGGAGAAAAAATCGGCATGCATGATGGTAACCATGGTGTCTAGTTTAAGTAAAAGGTGAGACAAAATAGTCTAATGGGGTAAAGTCATTAGATTGGTAAAGTTCATAAAAGCGGCGACTGCTCTTTTACGAAAATAGTTTTAGCAAAATATAAATAAGTTTTAATCAGTTTTAGCGACTAGTGTATGTTATGTGTGACAACAATAACCTATAATCAGTCTGACTTCTCTATATAATGCTCTTCTTATTCATAAACTCTAATTACTGAAATTATTTAGACAAAATTCACATGTTCAAAAACAACCTATTTTTATGTAGATATAAGTCGCTGTACCGTCGTTCTCTTTCCTCCACATGGAAAATAAGTGCGCGGATGTTTATATCGAAATTTGTTACATATATTTATTTAGAATTCTTGGACGCCACTAATCGTGTCGACTACTATATGTTATCGTCGTACTTACAATATGTACATGGTCGCAAAATTTATAATTAAAAATATTTATTTATTTTACTTATACATAACAAAAATATTTATTTAATTATCGCAACTTATTTAGACAAAATTCAAATATTCAGAAAGGACTATGTCACCCTATTTTTGTGTTGATATAAGTCTGTAACTTACAAGTCGGGAATCGAGAAGGGAACCACCAAACCGCAAAGTGGTTATCATATATATAAGTCGGATATAAGTCGTTGTATACCGAAATCTCCAAATATATAAATATTAATTGTATACTGATTGTTGTTAAAGGACAATTCATTAAAAAATGTTCAGTTTGCATGAGAAACTCTGTATTTTATAAAAATGGAATACAAAATCATAAAAGACCCTGCTTTTATTGATATGCTTTTGTTTATACCAAACAGAATACACAACGCATAACATATATAGTTTATTTCATCGCTATTTGCCAAATAAAAAATCTTAGAATATACCGTGGCTTGTTCTTATTGCTAGGCTCAGGTAAACTGTTCCATTTATCGGCAAGATAAGATAAAAGGTTGTCCAACCAAAACGCACGATGTTAATTGTAAATAAAACAAAAAGTTTTCAGAGAATTATCTCAATACTTTTTATTATGATAGAAGGATCTATGACAATTAGGTGTGAAACAAAATATCGGCCAAATGCTCGCCACGGCTTCGGTGGAATACCTCTATCCGATGGTCCATATTTTCAATGATTGAGACATAATTGAGGTTCAATGTCGTTAATGTGGCGAATTATCTCATCCTTTAGCTCTTGAATTGTTCTTGGCTTATTGACATACACTTTTTCTTTTAAATATCCGCAAAGAAAGAAGTCCAACGGTGTCAAATCACATGATCGTGGCGGCCAATTAACATCGCCACGACGTGAGATAACACGGCCATTGAATTTCTCGCGCAAAAGTGCCATTGTTTCGTTGGCTGTGTGGCAAGTGGCACCATCCTGTTGGAACCACATATCGTCCAGGTCCATATCCTCAATTTCTGGCAACAAGAAGTCCGTTATCATCTCGCCATAGCGAACACGATTCACGGTAACTGCTTGGCCGACTTCATTTTCGAAGAAATACGGCCCGATGACGCCGCCAGCCCATAAACCGCACCAAACACTCACTCTTTGTGGATGCATCGACTTTTCAACAATCACTCGTGGATTCTCATTTGCCCAAATGCGGCAATTCTGCCTGTTAACGAATACACTGAGGTGAAAGTGCGCATCGTCGCTGAAGATGATTTTCTTTGTAAAGTCACCATTCATTTCTGTCTGTTCAACCAACTATTCGGCGTATTGACGACGCTTGAAATGGTCAGTAGGTTTCAGCTTTTGAGTCAATTGAACCTTGTAAGCGTGTGAATTCAAATCTTTATTCTAAATTCGCATCAGTGATGTTCGTGAGATGTTCAATTGTTGGGCACGACGACGAGTCGAGGTTGACGGCTCTTCTGCTACACTATCGCGAACAACAGCAATGTTTTCCGCACAACGAACTGGGCGAGCATGCACAGGTGTTTTCACATTTTCTACAGATCCGGTTTGCTGAAATTTGCGCACAATTCTCCCGATTGTGGACACATTTGGTCGATTACGCTGACCAAAAAAGTCACGAGGTGCACGAAATGTATTTTGATTTGAACGCCCATTCTCGTAAAAGGCTTCAACAATCTTAACGCGCTGCTCAATTGTGTACCTCTCCATAGTTTAATTTGTCAAACACTGAAACAAAGAAATGTCAAATTAAGTTGGGCAAAAAACTTGACGTTAAGGTGTGACTCACAATTAACATCGTGCATTATGGTTGGACCACCCTTTAGTTTCTTATTTGACAAATAGCGATGAAATGAATAGTACATTTATCTATTATTTTTCGCTTAACCACCATATTTTAAATATTCCAGTATATACATATTTCGATAGCAACTCTATCTTGGTCAACAGGATATATTATTTTCCAATGCCAACTTTAAATTGTTATTCTATTATTTACTACTGCCTAGGAACTGCTATCGAAATATGCACACATATAGGTGCATTAAAATATCGATTGCATTGACACATATAATAATCGTGTTGTATTCATGAAAACTGAATTGTTCGGTGCGTCTGTTTTTTAGTGCTTTCTAGTCAAGAATGGGGTTCGTTTGTAAACACTAACCCCGCACTTTGAAAAGTAAATATAACAGGAGCTGCTTTTTTACAACATTTAAATTATGGTCTACTATTTCATATGCCTCTTTCCCTAATGTATTATGTTGAGTTTACAAAAAGTCATAAATAAGTATTAGGTAGCCACGAAGAGGACTCAAACATTCGGTGGTGAGGACGTTGCTGACAATTAATTAACTGCCGGTTTATTGTCCTGTAGTGTGCCATTAAGCAACTTAAATTATTCCGTAATGTTACTTATGTAGGAGGTTTTCCACTGTTCCAGAGAGTAAGCCATCGATTGGCTGTGCGTTGCTAAGATACCATCGTTTTATCTTTCCTTCATACGAAAAATAAGTGTGCAGGTGTTCACATCTGCACACTTTATGTTTGTTTATAATGCTTTGACGCCGCCAACCGTCTCGACTGTTGTGTGCTACCATCGTACATAAAATATGCACTTGGCCGAAACATTTATATTTAAAATATTTACTTATTTTAATTATACATAATAAAAATATTTATTCAATTATTGGAAACGTTTAGCAACCGAAATGACCAATGTTTAATCAAGAATAAACATATTCCAATACATTGGTAACAATTAATTGAAACGTGCCTCTTAGTACTAAAATATTCTCCTTATTATAAAGGGTGTTATAATAAGAGCGCAAGGGTTCACTTGTGCGCCATTTTCGCTGCCATAACTCGATAAGTTAATAACTATGACAGGTCGTTACTGGACAACAACGCGTCCTTATTGTTAAACATTACTATCAAAATGGTGAATGTCTGGTTGTCATGATTCGTAATGTGTATTCAATTTTCGGTAGAAATAATATTACAAATTTATCAACTATGGAATGAAGTACAGGTTCAGTTATTGATGTCAAACACACGGCATGAGCTCGTGAATGTGTATAGATTTTACGTAATGACTTGTTAATGTAGATACAGTGCAACATAAAATATGAAAATAAAAACTTTGTATTAGCTGTATCGTTAGAATAAATAATTACAAATACAATGTAAAATAAGAGACAAAACTTACAATAATAGAGATTTAGTATTCATATTTGCATTATACAATCAATAGATTTGGAACGTTAGACCATGACAGGAAATTAATAGAACTATCGTTGGAATTTTCAAAACATGGATCATTTATATTAAAAAATGCACAGAGGTATTTCCCAAAAATATATGATATTAATCATGAAATCATTTAGTGGAGAAAAGGCAGACCCAGATAACAAAATGAAAGCAAAGATTGTAGAAAGTTATATTGATACAATTAAGCCATATTTTCAAAACCAAACTATCAGTTCCCATATTCTTCTCAATTCCAACCAAAGCGGCTTCAATTTAGAAATTCAATTAGGTTAAATTTGATTGATAAGATATGCTCCCTCTGTCCCAAATTAGTTGCCATATTTGACCATTTTTTTGTTGATTATTGTCAAATACAATTTAATGTAGGAAGTAATATACTATAAAATTAAATACTCAAAAGCCAAGTTTAAAATCACATCATTCATAAGATTTGTTTGAAGGTTGCAATTACAAGTAGGCTGATGACAGATTAGCAAATAACACAGTTTTTAAAGTGCATTCGCTGTCGCTTTACGTTGTGAAAAGTGTCAAAACTGAGTGATTTTTCAAGAAGATTAATTAAAAAAAGGGAAATGGACATTATTACCCGAAATGCAGTTCTTCAGTTTTTGCTGCAACGTTGTGAAAATAAAAAACTCAAGAACCTTAGAATTACCTTCATATAGGAGTATAAGAATTATTATCCATAATTACGCGTATGAAATCAATATTTTTGTGAAATTAGTTAAAAAATAACAATTGCAGTTTCTATTTACCCGCTTTTGTGTGCCTAATTTTTTTTATTTGTAATTTTTTCGAAATGTGACAACTAATTTGGGACAAAATTTATACACCAAATGTGACATCTAATTTGGGACAGAGGGAGTAATTTATTGAATGTTACATTTATATCATAATACCCACAATTTTTGTTACCGAAAGACATTTGTGAAAATGACTGATTAGTTTGAAAAAGAGACTGAAAAGTTTAAAGTGATAATTTGGATTATCACTTTAAGTGATAATAAGGATTTGTGAAATTATCTAATATGTTAATTAATTTGTTCTACAAAAATAACTTCAATATTTTGGAGAATGGTATACAAGAATTTTTTTGCAAATTAACAGACATGTAATATGTAGAATTCTAAATAATAGAATATCTTTGTCGCGCTTATTAAATCTTTAGGTCTGTTCTAGTTTTATGTAATATGTTATATTTTAGTAACGTATTTATGATATATATGTTGCCAAGGAATGCAATCTTTTACGAATACTCAATACTATTATAAATTAATGTTTCGAATGACTGGCGGAGGCGCCAATGCTATTTTAATATATCTGGACATTTAGTTTAGTACTTAAGGCTTTTTGGTGTTGTTTGTTCTTAAACTGTAAATAATATATAGCATATTATTTAATAGCGATTAAAAGTTGAGAAATAAATATACAAATAAATGAATATCCTAAATGAAATCTATTAAGATAATATATCTGAACCCCTGAAAATGTTATATCTTCTATTTCTTTGGCAAAACTTTAATAAGATTGCATAGGCTATAAAACCATGAACGCATTTCTTAATCTTTTTTAATTATTCACATCTCATAAAATTTAATATTAAAATTAAGCTTGGTTAATAAACCTATAGCGTATTTACTTATGGTTGAATTTATTTACTTATTTACAGTCGAGATTCTGTTTTTGTTTAGAGTATAATTCGTAATGTATCTATTTGTCTGTAAAACTCAACTCGGATATTATTTGAATAATCCAATTATTTAGATAGTTATTCCTCGATAATGATAAAATACCTACATATAATACAAACAAATATAGTATGGAGTCAAGGAATCCTATACTGTTTTGCCTATTTAGTAAATATTTGGCCATCTAACTAGTCTATTATAAATACATTTTTAAATTTTAACAATTTTCTTAATAAAAAGTACACAACTTTTAAAAACATATTGCTTAATGGAACTTAAAAATGCAATTAAGAGTAAGACTTGTTAAGGTATCGTATGCAGCCTCACTCTATTTAATAAATTTGAAGAGATTACTGTTATTCTATAGAGTTTGAAGGAATAGATATAAAGTTCTGTTCAAATAATTTCATTTTAGAATCAAAAACTAAGTATTTAAGGACTATAAGATACTGATTGATCATAGTGGATATCATCTAACATATAATGGATAACGGAAAAGTATGATGACGCAGAAGGTGAAATAAAAACCAGTTAGCAAAAATTTTCTGCAAAGCTTAACTACTAACTGCAATGAAACGCAGATAAATTATAGAGACATGGAAGCATAATTGTTAAACCAAAATTTGGGTATAAATCAGTTTCAATAGGTGTACATATATTGCATTCATATACTCGCTTGAAAAAAATAAACCCCTCAGGAAACAAATTTAATTGAAACTCGCAAGCAATTTTTACGGTTGAAATTCCACAACGCAGTTAAAAAACGATAAACCGCGCAATATCACTGCATGATAATTTAAAAGCATGTTAGCTGACTTCCTCTATTGCGGCATTGTAAAGGAATATATTCGATATGCCTCGCCATAGTATCGATTCGAAGAACTTTAAAACTAGGGTGAAAGTATTTTCCGGCTTTAAAGGTTTTAAAATTTCAGCGGAGTACACACATAACTGTAATCGTAGCTAACGCATTTGGCTTGGAATGGGATAACATGAATTCTCGAAATCTTATCGAAATGTCGATAAGATTTCGATGGTGATCGAGATGTCGTATATATTTACCGTTGAACGCGTAGCTATCAAAATTCGAATTATTTGTTTTATTGGCAACATGTGTAGAATTAAACAAACTGTAAATGATTTATTGTGGTTGAATTAGTTTGTTAGCGTGTGCAATATTATACTTGCTGGTCCGGTCCTCATAGAACACCCTGTAGTAACGTATTCCAATGTGTTTCGTGCACTATTTGTTGAAAGATAAACAAACCATAATCCGCTCCACTTATCCCGATCCCACTTCATTACGCTTTTTAGTGTGTTGCGCGCAGGTTATACGTTATATGTGTATGTATGTGTGTGTGTTCCATTCTTGTCAACAATGCCACGTTCTTCTAATCGAAAATCTTTGAACGTTCTCAAAATAATACAAGCGAAACTACGCACGATAGAGGAATTTTCCCTTTACCTTCATCTTCCTAACGGTAAGTACACATTTAAACGAATTTATGATTTTAGGCAATAACAACTTATTCAACTTGTGTAAAAATTTCAATCCTAATGCCCTGCGGGGATTGGTTTGATATTACTCTGATAGTCGTAATACCCTGCGGGGGTTGGACTATATATTCTCTGACCTGTGGAAAATTTTCACCCCTAATGCCCTGCGGGGATTGGTTTGATATCACTATGATAGTCGTAATGCCCTGCGGGGGTTGGACTAGACATTCTCTGAGACATATGGTACCTACTTGCTCAATTCCTCAGGTCCCTGTGGGAATCTACTTGAAATACTTTGCTAACAACTGCTCGACACTCGGCATGGGTAAGTTTATCTAGCAATAGAAAATAAGTTTTCGTCAGTCTTTGTAGCACAATGGCTAGCCCGAAATATGTGTAGATGTCCAAAAACCCGTAAACGTAATAAGCCGTACTATATTTATCATAAATTTATAAGTAACTCGACTTATAAGTTACAGACATAAATTATAGTCATTTTGATGATAGGAAAGATTTTAAAGCAAATAAATAAGCTTTCGGCTGTTAACCGAAAGTTTGTTGGTTCGAGCCTACCCGGGGTCGCCAGCCTTAGTACTAATAATAAACAACTGACGGCTTGTTTTCTTTCTGTATCGCAGATAACATTTCTCCCGAGTCAGAACCGGACTTAGAAATTCAGCCCTGTTTAGATGGACATAATCAATGTTACCGCTGTATTATTCTCTCGTCTGTCTCAGACGATATTCACAAAAAAAAAAAGAATTTGAATCCGTCATCCCCTATATTTAATCAAGAAATAACTCATATTTTCCCTGATTAAAGAGTGCAAGATGATTCTGTCAAGGCTCGAATTCAGACCGAGATCGGATTAGGATTAAGTGCCTTAAGCATGTGTTAACGGCACTTTTAGCAAGAGTATCGATGACAAACAAATACATGTACATTCTTTAAACTCTGTACAAACACATGCTTATGCTGGTAGGCTCCAAAAGTTTCTCAGAAATTGGTCAGCAATTACTCGAGAAAAATATTTTACAATGTATTCAGGGTTACTGTATTCTTTCTCGAGATAGACCTTACCAGTCTACAACCCCAAGTCAAAAGCACTTATCACAAACCGAAATTAAATGGTGTCAGAATGCTATTGACAAACTTTTAAGAATTGGTGCTGTACAATTCTATTCTCGAAAAAATGGAGACTTTCTATCTCCAATGTTTCTCGATCCTAAATCTGATAAAACATTTAGATTTATTTTAAATTTACAAAGTTAAATACGTTCATTCCACCTCCTAACTTTAAAATGGACGACTATAGAACGATGAAGTCTTTAATATTGAAAATCTGTTTTATGATATACTTAGACCTTCAAGACGCTTACATGCCTTCCATTTGGTTTATGGACTGCTTCATTTCTATTTCTAAAACTAATGAGACCGGTCATGCAAATATTGAGGAAAAGAGGTATTTTATCTCTAATTTATTTAGATGCTCTTATATTATTGGGCGCGGGCCAGGATGAATGTAAAAATAATATAAATGAATCGATCTCACTTCTTCAGACAATAGGTTTTTTCTTAATAAATTTGGAAAAATCGATTTGATTCCCTCACAAAAATGTAAATTTTTGAGGTTTATATTTAATAGTGCAGATGTAGAAATGTCTAGAAAATTGGCTCTTACAGCACAAAAAAAAATTATAATAGTGCAGATGTAAAAATGTCTAGAAAATTGGCTCTTACAGCACAAAAGAATAATTATAATGGAATGGTAAATATTTCAACAGACGCTCATAATGATTTGCTATGGTGGCTTCAGGTTATCCCAACAACACAAATCTCGTTAGTACCTACACAGTTTGAGTTAGAGGTTTTTTTTTTTGGGAGGAGAGGGCTCCCGGGTTTAGAGCCATTCAGAATCAAAATCCCATATTAAATATCTGGATCTGTCAGCGGCATTTATGGGTTTACAATGTTTTGCAAAATTTACAAAAAATTATGACATTATCTTACGCCCTGACAATACCACAGCTATAGCATATATAAACCAGATGGGGGGTACTAAACTTTGCGGTTATTACATGTCTGGAAAAGATTTGGAAATGGTCTGAATTTAGAAATATCTGGACATATGCATCATATATTCAGTATATAGATAACATAGCAGCAAATATTTGATCCAGATCAACTGCTATTGAAATCGAGTATAGCTTACATCTATCAGCCTTGAAGAAAATAAAAGACTATTTCGGTAGACCAGAAATAGATTTATACGCTTCAATATTAAATTTCAAATGCTCGACCTCTATATCATGAATAAGAGACCCAGAGTCTATTGCAGTTGACGCATTCACTATAAACTGGTCTGGAATATTTTCAGTGCCTTCCCACCTTTTCCATTAATAGCAAAAACGCTACGAAAAATATTTGGTGATAAGGCGACAGGCGACATTAGTGATACCTCGCTGGAAAACTCAATAGTCAAACAAAACTCAATCCTCTTTTCAATAGTCTACTAATTTCTGACCCCATTTACTTCCAGCCCAAAGAAAGCTTATTGTTAACTCCTTTCAGCCAGAGTCATCCATTGTGGGCATCTCTTGTCCTGGTTGTAGGCACATTATCAGGAAATCCTTCCTCCAAATCCTTCCAGAGGAAGTTATAGACACTATGATTCCTTCACTCAGTAATAATGCCATTGAGCAATATAATGTAGCGCTTAAAACAAAAAAAAAAAAATGGTGGACTCTGCGTTAAAAATGCAGTAAATTTATTTTAGGTAACAATCAATCAGTTTTTAAAATTTTTTACAAGAAACCTTTGATGAAGTTATCAAATATGGCACACTTATTTTTTCTGAACAGCTATAAACTTAATAATGTTAATATAGATTGATAAAAAGTTACTTGACCGCTATATGAAGGGTTTTCAAACAAGGGCTAATATACTCAAAATATGGAGAACCATGGGACTCTCAAGTGGTTCTTACACACTTAAATTCTTGCTATCCTTTAGATAAATTAACCTTTAAACAAATAACTCTTAAAATTGTTACTGTAATTGCCCTCAGTACAGCACATAGATTACAAACGCTTAGTAAAATAAAACTGAATCAAATTATAGAGTTAAGAGATAGACTTGAAATAACGATTTTTGACATTCTTAAAACATCTAAACAATCGTTTCTTCAACCGAAATTGATTTTACCTAAATTGTCACATAATCCTAGAATATGTGTAGTGTTAAGAAATATGGGGTGAATTTGATTTGATGAAATCCGATTTTCATTATACCCCAATTTATACCCATAAGTCGTTTAATCTCAAATTATGCAATATACCAGCTGTACCCGGATACTGCTGCTGTGGCTTTTTACCTGTCACAGGTGTGACATATATATAACAGTAGGTATATAAAACACATGTTTTCAGATTAAATGTTGTGTCAAAATTTCAAAGCAATCGACGAAGAATTTTCGGAGATTTAAGATGTAAAACATTTAAGATTTATGTTTGTTGTTTTCTTTATACTTCTCTAAAGGGATCAATAAAATAAAAGAATATATCGTAGTGATCGTGATTTTAGTGCAACAAATACAATTAGAGGTGGGGGTATTCTGTTAGGTAAAACCAAATAGTTTAGTAACACTAAACACCTATATACAGTATTTTTATTTCAAAACTATTCCCTCCAATTTATTTTAGCAAGCAAAATGAGCACCTGGGAAAAATGTAAACTTAGATAGAGAAGGGGGAGTTTGAAACCAGTGTCCATTGTAGTTTAGGTTTCATCCCTTTATCTTGTAATACATCCTTTTTATAAATCTTAAAAATTCTTATTGTATTCAGTTTAGAAAACTTGGTTGATCTAGTGTGATGAAAAATTATGAATTTTTTAATGAACGGTTTAGGAAATTTTTAAAGGATTTTTTTTATGAAAAAATATGGGATGGCGACATGTGTCTGACCTTTCAAAATTTTGAAAAAGACCTACTTTGTTGTACATACACCCTTTATGTGTAAAAATGTAAATAAGTACTCGAGAGTTGTAACTGAAACTGCACAGATTAGGATTTTAACAAATATTTCAGTTCAGAATAATGCAAAAATTCAAATCGTCCCAAATTTAATAGAGGGTATTTGTTTCAATGATGAAGCAACGTTTGTTATTGATGGCTCTATAAATAAAAATAACTGTAGATGCTAGAATACTGAAAATCTATATTGTTTCGAGATGATCATACTCAGTTTTCTCAAAAAATCAAAGTCTGGGCAGTGAAATAATAGGGCCTATTACATCAAAGTTTAACTGGTATATTGTACTTAAATTTATTGGAAAATGAAATCAACCATATCACAACATGATTGCAGTCTGCACTCTATAATGCTTCCACATACGATCAGTTTTGGTAAAATTAGTTTAATGTTGTAGTCTTTAACGTAAGAGATAACTGGAATATTGGCTATATGGAACTGTTCTGGTGTTTTATGTCTCACTGTAATCTCGTATAATTCTAATAAATAATTTTATTTTACCAACACTTAAGCAATGTAATAAACATTTTGTGTCTCTGTAGCAAATTCTATTAATATATAATTATCTGCCTTTGGCGATATTCGCACTGGCTTTATTAAAGACTTTTCACTTATAACATTTTCATTTAATTCAGTATCTTCTAGTTAGATCTCATCAGCATTAATTTCACCTTCTTCTTCTGAATCATTTTATAAAATCTGTCTGGTAAAGGTTTTTACTTTTAGTCTTTTATTCCTTCCTCGTTTTGGCTTTGATTTTTTTGGGTGTATCGGTAACGATAATACTAAATTCCCAGGTTTTATTTTTCAGTAGTTTTCAGAATTCTATCGTAATTCAAAAGGAATAACTCAGACTATACTTGTGAATGAATCACTTTCATATGACAGTGTTATCTCGCTTTCGGGTGGATTCGTTAGTCCCTTGTTACTTCTTGCTTCGTTGTTGGTAGATAACAAGTGTCACTAAATAAGTTTATTTTTGTTCATTAAGGTCATTTTGATGTGTCATCATCTTGACGTATGAAAATTAATTGTCCGCAAATACGTCTTTATCTAACAGCCAAATTTCAGTTCTTCTGAATACTTGCATCATAGATTGTCACTCATGCTCGCTTACAATCACAGATTCTAACTGAGCAATCACGAATTCACTAATCCAAAGTTGAATCATAATACCTAATTATAACCTAATTATAAGAATAGTCCATGGATATTGACATTCAAATTTTGGGGTTTTGTTGAAGTCTGTCTACAATATTATTCCAGATTCCCTTGTTGACTCCAATGTTTTTATTAAGAGGTGTGATTCATGGTTACCCATGATTAAATTGGATTATCTTAGAATCTCCTATATTTTATGAAGTGTTTTATGATAAATAATTCTGTGTTCATCTGGTAGACGGAGAAGCCAAAATAAATGATGATGGCGTACCTACTCCTATTTGAGGACTAGTTTTCATTAAAAATTGTTTCAAAAAGTAGTGTTCGATCTTCAATACTAATTATATACAAGTTACGAATAAAGTGTATTTCTTGCCACTGGTAATTTTATAGAGATTTCTGCTTCCTTTGGGTGCTATTATTTTCTTTATGTACACTTTGTGTATAGTGGTAGTTCCTTTTCGTATAAAATATAGCAATGGGAAATGGGTAAATGCAGTTTCCGTTGACGATGGTTTAAAAATTTTCAAAGGATGTCTGACCATTTGTTTGTTAAAAATGTTACTCTCAGCAAACTACATATCTCTAGTTTATGCAGTTACAGTTCATGATGTATTTGTTTAAAACTCCTTAATAAGTCAGTTTTAGAGATTTGATTTTTTTGACATGTCTTGAGTTTTCAGTATTTTGATGTCGCATTTCAATTTTTGGCGAAGTTGATAAGTTACATGATACATATTACCACTGATTGAAAGTCCATAAAATAGAAGGAAGCATTATCGAAATAAACTTCCAGTATATTTACTGTCGATCTATGAACACTGTATTGACATTATAATTTGTTTTAAATCTGGTATTATTCGAGTTTATTTTTATTTCGGTATAATATCTTTGTGGAATAGTAAAAACTATATTGGTCTCAACATAGACTTGACCAATGCTTTCGCCGTCTTTTGTTACAGTCAAAGCAAATCTATTTTTCTGTATGAACGCCTAATTTTTTTTTGACCTTCTTCCTATCCATTCTATAACATAAATGTCCTCCCGTTCTAAAGGTCTTGCGAATTAATCCCAATATATATAATCCTCTAATATTTTCTAAGTATTAATAATATTACATCGAGTAATATCTTCCATCTATAAAAATAGAATATCAAGAAATGGTCATGAGTCTAAAGACTCTTATATCAAAAAATATAATATCAAAAAATGGCAATGAGTCTAAAGACTCTTCGTTTGGGATTGTAGCAGTATTTTTTCTGAATCACTGTGGATTACTTTCCTAGTTTTATTTAACTTTTGATTTATTTAACTTAATTTTACGTACATATACTTTTTCGGATCTTTGTAGGATATCCCCAATTTATATTAAAGGGATTTGCCACCCAACACCGACTTCACTCGACTTGTGTTTTCATTTGAGTATTTTAAGAAGGTAGTTGTTAATAGGAGGTAGTGTCATTGACAGTAACGGAATTAGTCGAAAAGTGTTCCTTTAAAATAAGAATTGACGTGTCGGGAGATTTTCTTATCTCTTCTTCGCTTCTCTATAAAAATGTACTTCAACCATCATTTCGGGTATTTCATTTTAAATGGGCCACTCTATGTAATTAAACATACTTTTCTAGAGTATAATATTATATATATTTACTTTTAAATATCAATTTTATATTCAAATACTTGAGAAACGGTAAACTGTTTATAATCATATGACATAAGTTTGCATGTACCTTTTAATCCAGTGGCAATTTGTTTTATGGTTCTGGTACTTTGTTTTATTGCTGTTGGCAACGCACTGTTGTGAAACAGGAAGCAATATATCATCGTGCTTCATAAGAACAACTCCTATATATTTACAAAGTTAATCAGCCGCATCACTCAACAAAGAATTTAATAAGTTTTCCTAAACGGAATGTGTAGCAGGAATAACAATGTGACATAAAACTTTTTTAATAAAAACGCATGAAACATTGAACTTGTCACAGTAGTTACTTTTTGAGTGGAAATAAATCTATATAGTTATTTTAGGGTGCTCATATAAATAATTTAAAGGAAAAAGGAAATATACATATATTGGATGCACGAAATTTAACTGTTGTTCATATTCGAATTAACATAAACCCAGATTTGAAATATTAGTTTGAACAAATTTTATGAGATAATAAAAATTATGGTATACCCTTTGAGTTGGTATTTGTCTTTGGATTTAATATTAAGGATATATAAGGTTGAATATACGCTCAGACTGATAGGATAAGAACTTATCCTTATTTTACAATGTTAAATGATTCAGATTTATTAAAAATATAGAAGGAATTAAGAAAACGTTGAATTTTGTAAATTATATTCTTGCAGTTTAATTACATTAGTAATGTAACGGGATTTATTTACTGGTAACGTTACTGAAATATACTTAGATTTCCAATGCAATGAGTTCAAGATTACCGTTATCTCTGGCAAGGGCAATTGAATGTTACTTAGGTCAAAATACCACTGCATGGAATTCTGGAACTCTGGAAACTTCATTATAATTTGCTTGTTAAAAGTTTTTGGGGTACCAGTTTCTTTGAAATACTTATAATTTAATATTTGGATCAGTAGATCTGTTCATGTATGTTTTGGCTATAAAATTACCAATATTTCAAATAGAACGGATTGAGTTAACCCTAACCTAAAATTTTCGGAATTTTAAAGAAACTTCTGAATAGCAAAACACTTTTAAGAAATGAGTTGGGTCCATGACTTCATATAGTTATCTTTATAAGACTGAAGTAGGTGGGGACTCTCTTCCTTATAAGAGGAGAAATTGAATAGGCTTCTTTTTCTCTAGTCCATTTGTTTGCCGCTTTATTGAAATTAATGTACAAAAATAATTTATACAAAGTGTTATTATTGGTAACAAAATTTTAATTTAGACCTACACATTGCGAGCTAATCGCTTTTACGAAAAACAAGGCTTAATTTGATTTTATCGACTTTGTTAATTTGACTCTTGAATTGAATTGAATTAACTTTGTTAATTTAATGAATTGTAAATACTGTCGAAAGATTTTGACGAAAAACATTTAAAACGCGTGGGGAGCAAATTAAAATATTAACTAAATGTGCTGGTGCTGCATGAAGTAAATGAAGGTAAAACAGAGTGATTAATAAACATTTGGTCTGTTTGTATAATTCCCTTCTGCACCCTCCATTTCAGCATTTTATTGTGATAATGTACATATAATTTTCAGAACCTCCTTAAATATTCATTATATAGGCAATATGTTGAAAGTTTAACTACTTTTTTATATTTCGATAGATAATCATACATATAGATGTCATATAGAGAAAATATTTCAATAAAATAAGTTCGGAAAACTTTATAATTCCTGAAGAGAACCGAGTGTTTCCAAGCCGTGGCTGAATGTTATATTCATTTATTTTCTTGCTGAAAAATCGTATTCATAGAAGGCATGGGAGCTTTAAGTTTCAAGTTTTCTATTGTTCAGTTAGTTACATATTTTCTGTTTTGCCTACTAATATAGATATAAACTGAATTAATTATTATTAATTTCTAAAACAATATTTTAAAATTAAAGCAGTTAATTTCTAATACTATATTAAGTTTCTCACGTTATTACGTTCTTATTTTTTGAATACAATGGGCATTCAGGTCAGTTTTTCGATATCGGGCTAATAAAAGTGCAGCACTTTTCTTCATGACATAAAAATGGGTAGGTGATGTATCATATAAATTGGTGGGTGATGTATCGTATCTTCCTACGGGGAAATAATAGCATTCATATTGTGATCTCAAGTGGCGGAATTGACTTAACATTGGTTGTACTAATTTTATGCATCGGTTCTAGTCCCAACGGGAGAAAGTTAGTATCTCTCACTGAGCATAAATATGCTTGTATGTATTCCTATTCTATGCAATCTGAGAATTTACGTGGATGAAGTCGATTTATGTCAGTGTACATACCTTAATCCTTTCAAGCTTAGTGGTATATTACACATACCACAAATTTAAAATTCCCTTTTGTTGCTACTTTCTGGTATACTTTACGTACCACCAATCTGATATGTCCTCATCATGCGCCCTCTATTGTGCAGTAGAATAAAATCAGGTAAATGGCTTCTGGTGCATACAATAAATAAGTTTTTAACCACTTGTCGGGTGAAGTTATAAAATTTTAGCGGCCGATTTGAACGTAATAATACCGAACATAATGGCAAGTAAGTACCTAAATATGATTGTAGCAATGTAGTAACATACGAATATACTGTGATTATAAATATTTACTTAAAAATGTTGCTTTTTATTTATTTATGGTATTTCAAACATACTGCAACGCACTAACATTATAGTTCGGTGGGTTTTCTTGATCAAGTTATTATGGATAAATTTGTACATAATATTTTTTCATTCATTATAGAAAAAATCGTTTGGAGTTTTAACGACTTAGAAAAATTAAATGAAGGCGAAATTGATGCATTTTTAGCAGAAATACCTTCTAATGGAGAGTCTTTTGATGAATTTGATGACGGAGAGGACGAGGAAAACGAGGAGAACTATACAGATTAAATTATTGTTGCTCCAACACAAAATTTGTTCAATTCTGAGGATAATGAAGACGATCTCCCATTATCACATTTTGTAACAAAAGATAAATTTATTTGGAAAAGGCCTCTAACAGTCAACAATACGAGTAATCAAGTGGATGCTTTTTCAGAAAGTATCGGGCCTGCTAACATATCTGATGATATAGAATCGCCAAATTATATCTTTGGGTGTCTTATTAGTGAGGAAATGATCGAACATTTTGCTTTTCAAAGAAACCTTTATGCTACCCAACGTGGGAAAACATTTGTTCCTACAATTGTGAGAGAAATAAAAATATTTTTGGCTATAAACATTTTAATGGGTGTGAAAAAACTTCCGAGCTATCAGGATTAGTGGTCAGCACAGATGGAGTTGAGGGATTCTTACATTTCAACTCTAGTCAGCCGTACCCAATTCGATTGGCTTTTAGGAAATTTTCATTTGAACAATAACGCTCTTCAGTCAAACTGCGGGGATCCTAATTTTGATCAACGGTATAAGTTGCGTTCATTTTTAAATTCTATATTACATAATTTCAGTTTTTACTATAAAATGCCCCAAACCATATCGATAGACGAATCCATGATTTGTTTCAAAGGCCGTTCATCAATTCGCCAATATATGCCTAATAAGCCTATAAAATGAGGCTATAAAGTTTGGACTAGAGCAGATGTAAGTGGATACATTGATGAATTTCAAATATATACGGGAAAGGTCTATGAGACTGCAGAGAAACAATTAGGAACTCGACTTATTATAGATTTGACCAGGTCTCTGGTTGGAGAGCATTATTATGTGTATTTCGATAATTATTTTACAGCCATGCAACTACTAAGACAGTTGAAGACGGAGAACATTCATGCAACAGGAACTATTCGAAAAAAAAAAGAAAGGGGATTCCTGGGGATTTTAAAGCTTATAAAGAGCTGAAGCGTAGTGATTTTAATTGGCGAATAACTGGTGATGGAATTTCCTGCGTGAAATGGATGGACAAAAGAATAGTTCTCTTAGCCTCCAATTGTGAAAATCCATCTGAAACTGGCTATGTAATAAGAAAAAAGAGGAATTGTGAAACAGAAAATGTTCCTTGCCCTAAAGTCTTGAAAAATTATAACCAAAACAAGGGCTTCGTCGATAAAGCAGACATGCTAAAGAAAACTTACGAAATTGACAGAAAGAGCAGAAAATGGCCACGCATATTCTGGCATTTTATTGATGTCAGTGTAGTCAATGCGTTTATAATTTTTCAGCAGCGATGTGGAAACAGCAGTGGAATGAATCTGAAGGCGTTTCGTTTGGCTGTAGTAGCAGGCTTGGTAGGAGCTGGAAGTGAAGCAATGAAAAAGGGAAGGCCATGTTTGGAACAGAAAAACATAAATAATTACAAGTCAAATAGTACCACTTGAAAAAAGATGCGATTAGTTTTTACATATGCCAGTTTATGGAAATTCCAGACGATGTGCTCTGTGTAGTACCTGAGACCATCAAAGAAGATCCAAATGGGATTGTGACATTTGTGGTGTTGCATTATTCCTGTCCGACAAAAAAAACACTTTTCAAAGGTTCCACAAAAAAATTAATGTTGCTTATTCTGTGGCTTAGTGGTATCTCTAAAATACCACTTTTTTTTGAAAAAACTGGTAAAATAAAAATTTTGAAAAAAATACTCATTACTATTTTACATCAGTGTACATCAAATTATGGATGAGAAAGTACTATTTCTAAATGCTGCCTTCAAAGGATTAAGGCTGAACAAAGTTATACCCTTGATAACATCAAATACAAAACTTGACAGTTAACCGTGAAATTATAACGTTTTGAAGAAATTAAGTTTTTTTCAAAATAAATACGATTTAAATTTATCTGAATTTTACTAATCGTTATGTAGTTACTAGATACAGTAGATACTTAAATTATTATTTCGTAAAATTCGTAATCAAATGATATACATAGTTACATATTGATAATTGTGTTTAAACACACCTACTTCCTTCCTTTAAAGCCTTAATCTGGTTAGAAGAAGAAGGTTACGCATAGAGCTGAGGATACCCGCTGATTGGCAATATAAGAAATATAAATAAAAATAGTATACCAAGTGCATGAAAGACTTCATCTCATGATATTCCCAATGTAGTCATGTTACCTTTTTCAACCTCTTCAAAACTATCTCTATTTTTTTAAATAATATCCTGCATAGTCAAAGTTTAAAATCCCACGTTCACGTTCTGAGTACAGGAATATACTAAACTATTGTTGCAGTGTTTTATTGCATAAGAACATTGTGACAAATAATGAATACCATATTAGGTGCAAATTAGGCATATTCAATTTCGACGTATGGTTCCAGCCGTTACAGTAACTTGTGTAGGTTGCTATTAACACAGTTGAT
Organism: Rosalia funebris; assembly: GCA_037954035.1. Classification (NCBI taxonomy): domain Eukaryota; kingdom Metazoa; phylum Arthropoda; class Insecta; order Coleoptera; family Cerambycidae; genus Rosalia; species Rosalia funebris. The sequence goes on from JAZFAV010000032.1 coordinate 11,840,196, forward strand.
GTAATACTACGGCAAATATACATTACGAATATGGTCCATAAAATCTTTGAAACCAGCGTTCTTCATTGAATAAACTATCTTTTAAATAACCCCATAAGAAATATTACAGGGTCAACTTCGGTGAACGAAGTGGCCATTAAGAAGACCACTCATTGGTCTCTCCATTAACTGGACATCACGCCATTATTTTTTATAGAGTTATTTAAGACATAATTTATTCAATGTATCTTGATATTATTATTATTATATTATATAGGTTTGGGCCTCATCAACCACTGATCGCATGGGTAGTCCCTTGGCGATCCCCTCTTATCCGGGTCATTATCCAAAAATGCTATCCCATAAAAGGAACAATTTAGGCACGTCCCCCGCCTTAAGCCTCCCCTTCTCTAGGATAACAGGGGTCCCTAATATAAGATACCTCTTCTCCTCCAGTGCGGGGCAGGTGTAAAGAAGATGAATCGAGGTTTCCGCGTCTTTTTACAGTATCTGCAGGCCGGGCTATCAGTCAGTCTCATATTGTGCTTATATGCATTCAGACTACTATGGTGGCCCGTTATGGTTCCCACCAGGGTTCTCGCTTTGTGCCTGTTCAATTTAATGAATTCTTGGGCCCATTTCTCAATCTCTGAGTATTCGATGAAGAGTTTGGTTATTCGACAACCCGTTACTCCTCTCCATCTTTTATTGTCCTGGTCTCTTGCCCGGCCATTGATGCGGTCTCTGATTAGATTCCGACTTATTTTCACTGCGGGTTCTGATCCATAGAGGTTCTCCCTGGTCCCTAGTCAGGCTAGGTCATCTGCAATTAGATTTCCCTTAATGCCATTATGCCCATGTATCCTTAAGGGAGATATGTATCCTGATAAATTGACACATATTATGGATAAATTCGTGGAGCCTGCAGTAGAATTGTACCAGATAGCTAATATACGTTAGCAACCTATATATGTTGTAATTCCTGGAAGATTGTATAGAGGTTGAAGGTGCCCAGTTTGAGAATTTTCTTGCACAATCTTTTTATTTATGGTATATATTAATTTTCATATTTTGTGTAGTAAAGAATCGTCTTACATAATAAGTTTAGGATTTCACTGTACTCAGAATAACACTTTATGCTTTAGTTATACAGTATATAGAGTGCTTGATTTGCCACGTCCTATTTGAATTAAAATACATCATGGTGTCGTAGGTGTTGCAAGAGGTAACATAGTTTCAACAGTATCATCAGACAGCGTCTTGTATCGCCCATTCGCATATTCTTATATTTTCATGTAATGGGAATATAATTTGCGATATTGGAACACCTAGTATATGAGAATCTTACTGTGAACCCAAATTAACATTAATTACAAAACGCAAAGTTTAGAAGTCCTAATTAATTAATTTAAGAGACCAATGTAATTACGATGCCATTTCTATTCTAATGAAGAGTTTCACAATACAGCAATTTCTTTGCGCCAAGGTTTAAGTTAAGTTTGCTACTATCTTTTAAATGTCAATTAACTGATTCATCTACAGCCCAAAAGTAGACAGAGTGGTCTTAGAAACCGCAATACCCTTGTTATTGCCAACTACGTTCAGAATATGTAATTTCCCTTAGATTATAAATATTTATAAGTCAACAACAAATTGTCTTAAATGTTTTGCATTTTTATCCCAAACATTTTGTTTGGATCTGCTAAAATTATTAATTAAATTGAAATAATCGATACTTTCATATCCTGTCAATTTTCATAATTCCAATTATGATATTCACAATAATAAATAATAATCCTTTTGTGGTGTTTCTCTTAGGTCATGAGACTACTATATAATATATAATATGATAATAAAGCTATACATAATTTAAAATAATTTTAAAAATACCAATAGTTTTTCATTAATTTTTCTATAATTTTGTCCTAAAAATTCATATTCTACTTAATTACTTACATCTTGTAGCTATTATAATGTTTCTTAATTAATTTTTTGTAGCTATTATAATCTTAATCTAAGTTCTTAATCTATTATAATCTTTCATGCTATGTCTCTTGTAAAATATCATCCATATGCATTTATATTAGTCGATAAAATTTATTTATTTGTAGGCATTTATTTTCGTAAATTTTAGATTGGACATGTTTATAAAAAGACTGAGTAAAATTAATTGGAAAGATTTATTATACGGCAATAAAACAATTTGTCATTTTTGAAAAGGTATCTGATGTATATATACATCATTTTTACCCTCCCAGATGCCTATTCTTCTAAATTATCGCCAAGGAGGACAAAAATGAAAAATGAATCATATTTACCGTAGAATATGTATTTACGAAATACCGTGTTAACGTAGTACATAATTTATATAATAATATAAAAATAAACTAATACAAATTTAGAGTCCATATTTTAGTATAAATATTTAATGAAGAATAATGCCTGTTCAATTATAAATAAGTTTGAGCATACAGTCCTGAACAAAACTAAACAGAACGTATCAGTAAAACTTTTCATTATACGTTGTAATTTTTCCAAATTTTAAATCCTTAAACATATTAATGTAGATGGTCTAGGATGTCCTCTGTTACTATCAATAAGAAATTACAATTGTTTGACAGATGCAAAGTAACATTTTCTAATTATTTGCTAATCATACATTTAACGCAGTTTAAAGCGGTTTGTAAAAGGCAATAAATTCAATGACGTTAGTGATTCTTTTAAAATCATTATTATCATAAACTGAATGAAATATTTTGTCCAGTATATTTGGAGCACAAGAAATTAATTGTCCATGCAACTTAAGGGAATATGACGAAGAGAAAACGTTAACTCAGATTAACGAAAAAGGTAGCCAGCGATATGTGGTTAATTTGATAGGAGTTAAACAATCAACAATTAGTCAAAAAGTTAAACATTTTCTTGAACATGCAAGTTACTGTAGAACTTCAAAATATGGTTGTAAGAAGTCTACAGATGCAAGAGATGAGCGAAGTCTTATGCGAGTCGCCTTAAGAAACAGACATTCTACTAGTTTAGAGCTAAGCAGAGCCCGAAATGTAGTAGTTTCTATAAAAACGGTCAGGAGAAGGTTTAATGAAGGCTTTTCAGAATTAGTATAAGTTCAGCTTTTATACCACTGCTCACCAGAGAACATAGTTACTAGCCTGCGCTTCGCAAAAGAACACGTAAATTGGATTATTGATGACTGGAAGCGAGTTTTGTTTTAAGACGAAATAAGAGGAAGTCTCACTTGACCAGATCGACGTCAACGAGTCGGGCGGAAGCCAGAGTAGAGGTTTTCTGCCTGTAATATATCGCTATTGATCCTATTTTTGGTGGATCAATAATGTCCTGGGGAGAAATTTATTTCGATGGTCGCACGGATTTGGTTCCTACGATACGGGCGAAATCCATGAATGCACATTTGTGCATAGAAAATATCGTAGAAGAACATGTGATGGTATTTGGGACAATTTCATTTTTATGCAGGATATAGCTCCGCCCCACTTTGCTAGAGAGGTACTGAACTACCTTCAATTTGCGATTATTCCAACTATGGAGTGGCCGTCAAGAATTCCAGATATGAACCCTATAGAGTATCTATAGAATGCACTAAAACGATAAATTAGATGCCACATACCTACCCCTATGATTCTTAGGGAACTTGAACAAGTTGTTCTTGTCGAGTGGGAGATTATTCCTCAAGAAACCATTCATCACTTGATCAATAGCACACCCAGATGAATATATACAGTGAAAAGAGCTAGAGAAGGATGTACACGCGACTGAATTCAAATCTTTACGATTTAATTTCACCTTCAAATTGTTTTTATTAACACCGTTTTTATCATATTTGACATTACTATTCCCTGTGGGCTACGCATTGAAAATGCGCGGATAACACACCCACTCCCATCAACATGGTCAGTGCTGGCGCTTGGAATCGCATCAAAATAACGTCAGTCTAACGTCAGCTAGTCGCATTGGTCACATTACGCTCCTTAGCCAACTCTGCTATCGTGAGCCTACTTCTAACAATGGCTATCTATAACGATGGTTCTAAAGTATCTCAAATACATACAGCATCATGTTAAATATATTAATGTTCTTCAATAATCTAGCATAATTTTTTAACATTCGTGGTTTACATAATAATTACTTAAATATAGCTGGTGGGTGTAAAAACTTTTGTTGTAGTACCCCTACAAACGGTCTCTTTCTGAGTTTAGAAAGATACCTTTACTTGCTTGGAGAAGAAGTTTAACAGTTGTTAAACTCCCCTGCTGATTAACCTAATGTTTCGACGTATTCAGTGTCATCCTCAGAATACTGAAATTTATAATCAACCTGCATTAATTCACTTTTGCATTGAGTTAACTAGTTAATTTTTTAACGTATAGTAAAGTAAAATAGTACATTAATTATATAAGAATATTTATTAATAATAATTCAACAAACCAAATACAAAGCCAATGATTATTATAATTTAAAACAAGAAAATTAATTTACACTAAATATTAAAAAGGTGCTCTATTCACTTGGTAATACGGTGAATACATTTTTGTTCTTTCAAATGGCGCACAAATTTTAAAAATACTGTTTGAAAAAATTCAAATTTAGCTTTCAAAGTGATATATTAAACAAATTGTTTGACATACCCGAGTTTCTTTTTTTTTGGGGGAGAAGGGGAAAATCTTGCATAAGACCCCCAGGTGTTCGTGGGGAGTGTCGGATTCTTACCGACTAAAAATCCCTCCTCCTTATCATCTCACTCTTTACACCGGCATCCGCTCACGCATTACTTCAGTGTAAGGGCCGCCTGTTGCAACTTCAGCTGTCTCCTTCCTTACTCTCTATTATGTGTCTGATCACTGAGTCATAAGATTGGCTCTAGCTAGCTGTTTTGCCTTTCCATTATATGTCTCAGTTCTCTCTTTAACTTGCAGCTCTATGGGGGGTATTCCAGCAATGATGCCCACACCTTCGGCTGATGTCGTCCTATATGCACTGCAGACTCTGATGGATATCTTTCGCTGTATTTGTATGTATCTCTGTTTCAGCTTTTTGTTTTCCATAGCTGCCTGCCAGATCGGTGCACCATACAGCAACTGTGAGTGGACCACAATTGCAAGGATCCTTCGTTTGGATGCTCTAGCTCCTCCTACATTCGGCATTAGGCTCGATAATGCTGTCACGGTTCTTTCAGCTTTCTGGATCGTCTTGTTGACATGCTCGGCGAAGGTCAACTTAGTGTCTAGCCATATTCCCAGATATTTAATCGCCTTAGCGGGCATGATCACTGTACCCAAGATGTTAAATTGTATTGGGGACACTTTCCTCTTCGTTACTAGTATTACAGCTTCTGTCTTCTGCGGAGCCAATCGAAGCTGATTTTCTTTCATCCACCTTGCCACTCGCATTAGTTCAACATTCGCGGTGTTCATCAGTGACTCCTCATTTTTGGCAACCACAACCATGGCTACATCATCAGCAAAACCTATCAGCGTCACTCCCGTCGGTGGTTCCAGTCTTAATAGGTCATCGTACAGGACGTTCCATAGCGTCGGACCAAGCACGGATCCCTGTGGCACTCCGCTGTTTATTTTTACAGTTTTTGTAGTTCCTTCGGTCTCCAGTAGTATTTTCCTCTTCGATAAGTATGAGGATATTATACCTATGAGGTTGCTGTCTATTCTTCTCGATTTCAGCTCATTCAAAATCAACTGCCATGATGCACTGTTAAAGGCGTTCTGTACATCTATCGTTATCACAGCGCAAAATCTTCGGTGCGGGGCTGAAAAATTCGCCGCTCCCCTAGCAATATTAATAATTTGTTTAACGGCATCTACTGTCTGCCGTCCCTCTCTAAAGTCAAACTGCCTGTCTGATAGACCTCCAGTTCGCTGCAGTTCTCCGGTGAGCCTGATAAGTAAAAGTTGCTCGTAGAGTTTTCCCTCTACATCCAAAAGGCAAATTGGCCTGTATGATGCTGGGCTTTCCAAGGGTTTATCGCCCTTTCTCAACAATTGACATACCCGAGTTGTTTATAAAACAATTATTGTAAGTATAAATTTAAGTAAGTGATGAAGTATAAATTTTATCCAAATTATATATTACTTTTCGAACTCACTGTGTAGCTCTTAACTGCATAAACAATATATTACTGTACTCTTTCTTAAAATTAAAGTAACCACATTATTTTTTTAAATCTATCGATTAATATGCTCTAAATATTCGTCGATGAAATCTAAAAAGTAGTTACTCGATACATTTAACTTAAATTTTTATTCATAAAACTGTTAACGGAATTCTTCTATTAGGTTTCTGAATTATAATTAAATATAAATTCAGTTATAAAGAACTTCAAGGAGACTGAAAGGTATCGATACTATTCATTTCATCGCTATTTTCCAAATAAAAAACTCTCTTATCTTGCTGATAAACGGAACAGTCTACCTGAACCTAGTCATAAAACAAGCCACGGTAGATTTTGAGATTTTTTATTTGGCAAATGGATGAGGCAGCGTACTCCGTTCATTGTCGGACCTGCGCTGTTCGAAGTCAAGCAACGGATTGCACGGTGCGACTTGGATGGGTGACGAATGGTCTTATTCTCATGGTGCCGCGGTGGTGCTGACTTGGTATTTGGTAACAGGGTGGCAACTGGGCCAAGTACTGGGCACATTGTCTGCGTGAGTTCGATTCTCACCAGAGGGAACTTGGCACTTCCCTCAGGGCTGGGTGTTTGTCTGCGTTTATATGTGTACACAAAACCTGCTTGTAGGCTTTCTGGGGAAGGATGTTCTAATTTCTGTGTGTCCAAATAACGATGAAATAAACTATATAGTGCTTTCGTAAAATAACAAATAAATTCGTTAAAAATTAAGAAAAAAACTTTTGTAGAAAACTCTAGGATCCTTCAGGTTTTATTTTTAGTTTCTGCAAAATTTACTTAATTTTTTTATATATGGTACAGTAATAATTACATTAGCGTGAGTATAGATTAGATAAGAAAAATGTAACAAACGAAAAACGATTGAGCAATTTCAAAATACTAAATTTAATGGTAACGATTTTTTAAAAAATCAACTAAAATAAATGTTCAAATTACTTTTGACTTTGTGACAATAACCATAGTAAATGATAATATTTTTAATTGCTGCTAGAAAAAATATGAAAATAGTACTTCTTTATTTTTTTTTATTTTTGAGTTATTTTGTTAAAGAATACATTTCTTATCTTTTGTTTGGCAGTGTGTTTGAGTTTGAGTGTTCATTGAGTAGTAACTGTCATTTTGTAAAAGATGGTTAAATTAACTGAACGACAAATAATTGAAGATAGGATGCGCATTCAAAGACAAGTAGTTAAATTGCTCAACTCAACTCAATTCGATCGGCAAGGCATTAGCCAAAGCATGATAAGCAGCGTCGAGTCTAAATATATACAATCATCTTAATGTTTTATTGGTAATATAAGAAAATCATCACTCAACATTTATATATAACATTAAAAATACCCAGAAAGTGAATGTGTGGAAACAAAAGTTCTAGTTTCCTATTTATTTGACCTGAACCTACCTGATGCAAAATATTTTAATTTTCTTCGAGATGAATTTATTGGTGCATAGCTTTAATATCCAGCTTTAATAATAGCTTTATATCCAGATATAGAGACACCTGGTCTTCCAAGAAATTACTTTTTTCAACGATATGGTGAATCTTCCCAGCATTTTCCAGGAGGAGACCTTTTCGCGTTTATTTAGATGAGATATGTGAAGGGGGTCAATTGATTGGCTAACCATATATTTCCATTACTTTTGTGGAGATACTTAAAATAAAGCATACGTTACTAGGCTGGAGGATTTAGAAGATTTAGAAGCAATAATTCGTCACGATATACAACGTATATATACCTCCTAAAGTTACTGATAATATTAAAAAATATATTAATCATCTTGACTAGTGTCAGGTAGTCAACGGTGCTCAACATTAACATTTAGTTTAATTAATTTTTAAAATAATTATTGCCATTAAATTTTGTGTTTTTAAATTGCAAGAATTGTATTTCTTATTTTTTCCCTACACTCAGGCTAACGATTTTATTAAAAAAATAATGATAACGTCAAATCTCATGCATGAGTAGCCCTGTATGCGCTAGCTATATTTAAAAAAATGTACAACTAAAAATAATATTTGACGTTTTTAAAAATTTTTCGAAAAAGTTATTTCTTGCATTCTTGACGAATGTATTCATTATTATACGAAAGCACTGTATCTACATACATATTGTCACGAACACCTCCAGCGATTTCGAACGCCGGGAATATTCGAAACCATCGTGCGGGTGAAGTTGACTTCCAGTGCGTTCTATACTAGAAGGTTCGCCAAAGTTCTTAATCTAGAAATGTCTGGAGAGACGTCCTACTGCCTATATAAAAATTGTGTCGTCCAGCCAGGAGTTAGTTGAATCTAGACCGTGATAGTGAGCGATACGGTGCGAAGAAAGTGACATTGTGTAATATAGTGCGAAAGTTAGTTTATAAAGTTAAAGTGGAAAGAAAGTTAGTTAGTTAGTTGGGCTTGTAAATAGTCGATTTATAAATAGGTGTTCGAAATAAAGAACTTTCTAGTAAATTCGTTACAATATCTATTTTAACTATATTTGCAATATTACTTTATCCAATTGTGTTTTAATTAATCGAGATGATATTGATTGACTTAGTTTAGATTGTATACTTGATTATGGAAAACATATTTAGAAATACATTTGAAAATTATGTTTGTTCCTCTACCATTGCAAAAGGCTTTATAATATAAACAATGTTGTAAAATATTCATTGATTCCATAACTGAATAATAATACTTCTGTAATTTAATTCAGCATATAGATTTCCACTCTTTGTATGCAATGAATACAGTCAGTGGCTTAGTTGCGAAATCGAATCTTCGAAAGTAATACGATATCTAATAATGGACGATACAGTTTTAACGGCCTCAGATGCACTCATATATCTCGCCAGTTATACCTCAATAATATCCGATATACCATAACTGTTATTATTTCAACGTTTGACGATGTGAAAACTCAAACACACATTCTGGATTTCATGAGAAAAGATGGAGGATTTATTTTTCACCTTAGAAGCGGGCAGGCACATAAAAAATTGTCGCCTGGAGCGAATACATTTGTTCCATCATTTTACTTTTCTTTTCTTAATGACAAAAGATAAGAAAGGACGTAACTTGATGCTAAAAATACCGACAGAGAATGCTACTACTTTAAAGGCAATAAATTCTTCTAAGCACTGCAATATATTTAAGTAAACATGTTGAACTTTATTGTTTCGTAATGTATTGTAAGCCATTAAATATCTTCCAAGCCAAGTCAAAGAATTGTTATGTTTTAACTAATTATGCTAATAGTAAAATATAGAATCATTTGTTAAACTGTTATTTTGATAGTAGAACGTACCGCTTTGGAAACGTTTAAACAACTGTCACCTGAAGCAAATGTTACTGTGTAATTATATTACAGGGAGTAATCGAATATTTAAGAAGCAAACAATGTCCTTCATATATTGGAATTTCTAATGTAAATTGGTCACGTACATTCATAAAAGGGCTCATAATTATTTAACTAAGGCTTGAAAATATTTTTATTGGGCGAAGAGTATATAAGAGAAAATATATAAAGATAGTATATAATACAAAACAAAATTAATCTTACTTTATTCTAAGGAAGTATATGAAGAATTTACATCTAATTTAAATTTAAGATAAAAAATTATCATTTGTTGGCAAAGAAATAAATCTAAGCATTATATTCGACATCGATTTAAAATTCATGGAGCATGTTTCTATATGTAACAACATATAGAAACCATATATACATTCCAAAATATTAAATACAAATATAGATATTTTAAATTATAAAGCAAAGAGAAAACTATGTTAATCAATAGTATACCAAAATATAATAATATACTACCTATATTTTTATGCAGCTATTGTATACTACCCCAGTTTGGATTGTATTACAAGAAATAAAATTCAAAAAGTACAGAACACATCTTGTCGGTTAATAACGGTTGAAGAAAGATTATCACATACCCGAAGCTTGTTAAATACAGAAAAAAAACTTTAAATTTCATTTGCTTACTTCGTACATCGTCTACTTTAACATCACCCGAGTATCTTAACACTAAATTAGTAATTGGAAATTAAGTACATAATCGGGATATTAGGCATATTTAAACACTTACTATGCCAGTATACTATATATCAACGTTTTACCAATATTTTTCTTATAATCCAGTGCTTTTGTATAATGCCATCGATCAGTTAAGGTCACTTAGTATAAATGTTTTAAGTGTTATATAATAAAGCAATTATTACAGTCAGTAGATTAATTTTATTTACTTCTATACTTACCATTTTTAATACCATTTTATGTATATAACTGTAGTCACATTTATTTTTTTCATGTTTTTTTTTCTTTATTTGTATGGATATATTAAATTAATATTATTTATTTAGGAAAAAAACATTTTATTATTATACATTTAGGAAAATTCTAATAGATGAGTGTTAAGTGAAAGAGTGTAGCTTGCAGTCTACGAACTTCACCGTTGATGAGCTGTAAAATTTCATTAATAAAGACATTTATTAGTATTATTATATAACAAATTAACATAAAATTTCGCTTAGGGTAGAGAAATGACATGAGTTCAATAATAAATGTATATTTTTAATAGTATATAGAAGATTAGTTATTTTTAGTCAATTCCTGGAGTGAAATATTTCTGGTTTAGATTCGTAAAGTGACATACAGGTTGGTAAAGTTTTTCTGATCTCTAACGATGCTTTGAAAATAATAGTGATTTTGAAAACATTTTAATGCTCTGTCGTTTCATTATGCAACTTAATTGATTATATCAGTTTCAAATTAAAAACGACATCTTGTGGATCTTATAGAGTTTTATCTAATTTTGAGTCTGACAAGAAAATAAAATGTACATGAGATTGCATAACAGTTTCAATATTGAAACACTGGATAATATTGGATAGAGATGTTAAAATGTATAAATTTTTATTTAGAATGTATACGTTTTATGTTTTTTATAAACAAATCTACCTGAATACTCCATTTTATGTTTACATGCAACAGTACTGAGATCTTGTGTAGGGCCTTACTGCAAATAAATACTAGGAAAGCATGTTTGTGTATATACTGTTTGTGATGTATGATGACTATATCTTAATTCAGCCCATTATTTTAATTATATAGTAAATAGATTCACAGAGAGATTGAACTGCAAATGAGAGATCTCGGTATTTAAACAACATGTTAGATACTGAAAGAGGAGTATAGTTATGTGAATAATAATGTCATTAATTAATAACAACGAAAAATAAATCGATAATACACTTATACTGTAATTTGTTTGTGAAGTAATTTTGAATTTAAATTCAAACCATTGTATTCAAATATTACTACATATACTGTTAATCCATTTTTATAAACAGGGTTTTGCTTAACTATGGAATAATGCCTGTAACTTTTAATTTGTTTTATATGGAAATGTTTAAAATAAAAGTACTTTAGCTATTTATTTTACAGATTTTGATGCTCTTTAAACTATATTCTCGACTACGGGTTGGTTGTTATAGCACTAAACTTCATTTTTCTTTAGTAAATAGTAACATATATTTTTTGTTATATTCTGAATCAACACATTCTATAATGATTTACTTATAATATCTCAAAATTTTGCCAGAAAAATATGTTTGTTACCATATGCCACAAAATTCTATTCCACTAGGATGTTATTTAAATGATTATCATTTAAATTAAAACCTAAAATGAGATCTTAATTGACGCCTTAGTTGACATATTCATCTAAAGTCTGCATTTTTCATGAGAATCGACAAAGCATATTTATTTCGTTATGATAGTCAGGTCTTAATGGTATTTAAGCTTTAGTGTTGTTCTATTAGACAGCAAAGTAAGTTTAGCTGAGGTAGATAGAAAAATGGTGAGAGAATGAACGAGTTGATATTTTAATTATGGTTAGGTACAAAGACATTATTTACATTATTATAGTATATTATTTATTAAAGTTTATTCCAACCGCACACTTACTCAGTCTCCAAAATAATATAGAAGTGCAGAGACAGGGGAAACAATACAGCAGTGAACAATACAGCAAATATGTCATTAGCGGTTTTTGGAGAATCCAAGATCATCTACCGCCGATATAAAACAAGATCATGAGATATTGCAAAGTCAGTGTGTAAAATTCTGAAAAGGGAAAAATTCCATTTTTAAAACACCTATTGGTTTCAATACGATGTGACCTCCCGACCTCTCCACTTTGGAATTGCGGTAAGAAATTATTTTGAATATAATTGTTTTCAATAGATGGATAGGGCATAGAAGAGCAGTCGAGTTGCCAGCTCGTTCAATAGATTTGACTCCTTGTGACTTACTTTTATGGAGTCACAAAATTCCCCGTGTACAAGGAGTAGCCACATGATTTAAATTATTTTAGAGCTCGAGTTGTTAGTGAGAGGATTGTGATTTTAAACGTTTGCGAATGTAATTAGGGCTGTAACCGAGAATAACTATAGACATTATGAATACTTGGTGTAAGCGAAATGGTGTCAGGTAAATTATATTTTTATTAAATTATTAACGTTTCCTAAAATTTTGTTAGACACTTAACAGATTTTATGCTGATTCAGAATTTAACAAAAAAGATACAGATTACCATTAAAAAATTGAGTGACTGGCAGCGAATTCATAGCCATAAAATATTTTGAAGTTACTTATAAAATAAATATCTAAAACTATTGGAAATATTTTTGTCAAAAACAAGTAGGTATTTAAAAAGTTGAATGCATTATTTCATATTTGTGCCGAACCTTATATATTTTTTCTTAGGTGCATCTACACCTAATATTCGGTTAGAAATATCAAATATTGGAATTTGGTATACTATAGGATCCCCAATTGATTCACATGACTGACTCTGTAAATCTAACAGAATCATTATTCTCTGCCAAGATTGTCAAGATAGCTTCAGATGTATCTGATAAAAGTTTAATGTTTCCTTTTAACCCCGAGAGAGTCACGGGAAAAGTGAAAATGAAATAAATTGGAAACATCAGTTTGGTGTATTTAATTTTGATGAAGAATAAAAATAATATCAGTAAAGGTATTGTAGTAAACAAATGTTCATAGGGGATGATGTTTTTTAAAACAAAACATACCTAATTATTAGCTAAGTATAGTTTACTTCATCTCTATTTGCCAAATAGAAAATCCCAAAAAGCTCTTATCTCATACCGTGACTTGTTTTTATAGCTAGGCCCAGGTGGACTGTTCCATTTATCGGTAAGATAAGAGAGTTTTTTATTTGGCAAATAGCGATGAGATGTATAGTAAACGAGCACCTGATTAAAAAAAAAACTGGGAACGGAAAGGCAAATTTAAAGAATTTGTGTAACGATACTGATTATATTTCATATTATAAAAATAAAAATTGAAAATTTTTATATTACGAAGTAAAAATAAAGTATCTTACACACTACAGAAGATTAATTATAAAATGACTATAAAAATTGAGATTATAATGTTCTTATTTCTTCTATTCTATGATAGTTCATATTAATATTAAAAAATAGTATTCTAATTATTTATCGTAATATATTCGCTGCCTTTTAAATTAATATACAGTGCTTTTGTTTCAAAACTACACACCTCCATTATTTATTGTATCAAGGAAAGTGACCTGTAGACAACGAACACGTAAATTGAAGGGGAGTTAAAACCCGTATTCGTTGCAGGTTAGGTTTCACCCCCTTACAACCAATTGCTTGAACATTTTAAATGCCACCCCTCACATTGTAATACTTTTAAGTATCTTAAAAAATCTGATTGAACTCGATTTAGTAAATTGAAATCTGTTGATCGTTCTCTTAAGAGAAGCAAAAATAAAATAATTTAAATAAAACAAAATAAATTAATCCACATCGAAATTATCTCATTAGAATATTTCTTGTATGAAGCTTCTATAACTATCAGCATAGCACTCATACCACTAAAAGTAACCTTACATTTCACACTATTACTTTCTTTGTACTATCGGGGAAGAACACGAATAAATAACAGAAAGGAATAAAACTGTCGAATGCAATGAAAACTGTGTCAATGAAAAACTTGAAATCATAACAATGATTTATAAATTGAAATTAAATTATAAGAATTTGAATTCAGTAGCTTGTAGATTCTCTTCTAGCCATTATAACTGCTTCCATTTGTCTAGGTATGGTATTTATCAAGTGCTGAATTGTTTTATTAGGAATATTCTCCCATTCGACAAGAACGACTTGTTCGAGTTCCTTAAGAGCCACAGGTATGTGGCACCTAACTGATCATTTTAATGCTTCCCATAGATGCTCTATGATATTAATATCTGGGTTTCATGGTGGCCAATTCATAGTTGGAATATTCATAAATCTAATGTAGTCCAGTACGCACCTCTCTAGCAACGTGGGGCCAAGCGTTATCATATATAAAACTGAAATTTTCCTTGACAAACGCGGCAAATGGCTTCACATATTCTACTGTGATATTTTATGTAGAAATGAGTATTTATGGATCTCCTCCATATGGGATGTGAGTGTTTTTGTGTTCTCTTGCAAAACGCAGTCTAGTGACTATGTTATTTGATGAACAGTAGCACAATAGCTGTCTTTATTCTGTTCAATTCAACAGAACTTTATTTAGCCTTTTCGCAATGATTTGCCTAGAAATTTCTACATTTGGAGGTGATGCTAGGGCTCTACTACTTCGCTCTAAACTGGTAGAATGCCTATTTCTTAAAGCTACTTGCATGATATATCGCTCATCTATTGCATCTATATTTCATCTTCTTCTTACGATCTTATTCTGAAGTTCTACAGTAACCTCCAAGCCCATTGAAATGTTTAACTGTTCGACTGATTATTAATAATCTAATTCCTAACAAATTAGTCACATATCGCTGGCTACGTCCTTCGTTAACCAATTTCACAGTTCCATCTTCTCTTAAGTTACGTAGTTGATTCATTTCTTCTACTCTAAGTGTACTGGACAAAGTGTTTCATTCACTTGTTGATATTGACTTAAAAAAGTCACTAGTGTAACTGAATGTATTGCCTTTTATTTTACAAATAACCTTAAACAACGTTAAATGTATTATTATTATTATCAAATAGCGACAAAATATTACTTTATATCTGTCAAACGATTGCAATCGTTTATCAGTGGTAACAGAGGATATTTCAGACTACCTACATTAAATGTTTAAGGATTTAAAACTTCGAAAAAATTATAAGAAATAATGAAAAGTTTTGCTGATGTGTCAATTCTATCGAGAAGTGTATTTCATCATATTTCGTCCAAAATAGATTTAGACTTAAGAATTAACGTACTATTTAGACTTATGATATTAATTTATCTTTCATTTTATTTGTCATTTATTATAATAAACACAAGAATGATATTCAATAACTTAAAAGAGCATCCTGGTTTTATTCAGTGTACTTATATTTATTCTTACTTATATTCGAAAAGTACTAGAGGCGTACAGGTTTATAAATAAGAGTTTTACATTCATACATTTAAGGCAATGAGTTATAATTTTTTTTTGAAATGAGTTATAGTTATAGCGGCATACGAATCTTTGATACATTCGACGGCGGCTTTGTAAAAGTTTAATCAAAATGATTCCTCCATAGACTAATAATATTTGTATATATTATAAGCCTAATATATACATACTTTTACACAATTTTTCTTCTAAACATTTTAGAAAAAGTAAATTTATTTGTTAGAAGAATTATATTACAATTTCAACTTACAATATCTAATATGTCGAACAATTTATATTGACATTAAATTGTGAAATTGGATTAGTGAAATATAGTGTGATAATTATCCCCCGTAACCTGGTTTAACTTCGGGAATATAATGGTTACTGCTAATATTCAACCGTATTTAATTATTCATTATATGAAACATTTACTCACTTAGATGTATAATCGTATGATCATTTTACAGATGCTATTGAATTGGATGGATTTTATATGTACGTAGAATTTTGGCTTGGGACAGTTGTCAAACTGCTTTACAAAATTTTGAATTTTTGAAGTACGTCTTTAAAATAGACAATATTTAAATGAGAAAACAAAACAATCAGTTTCAATCAATCAGTTTAAAGTTACAATTCATAATTAATAAAAAAAGATTTTATTTCTTTTCTCAATGTTTATTAGCAATCATAAAATATACAAATCTATGAGTTAATGATGATGTATTATTAATCTATGAGGTATTATTAAGTATCGTGACGAAGCAGCCAATCAGCTGTCACATCAGCTTTGTAGATCAAAAGACCAATGTATTCTTAATATTTTAATGTTCAAGGGTTAGAGCAGTTGCGTAAGTAGTGGATTAGGATGGTTTTCAACTGTATCTTGAAGTTTAAAACTTCAAAATAGTTCACGCCTTACTACATTTATGTAGGGGATATTGACATCTGTGTAAAGGATGTGATTAGATATGGTACATATCTAATCACATGGTGCATGCGCGATTCATGTAGTATGGTGCATATGCGATTATTCTACTGGAGTAGGCAAAAAATTAGCTAGCCAAATACCTGACATTGACAACATTGATGAGAATATCAGTGTTGTACAGGATACCATGTTTTTACTCCCCACAGATGAAATAGAAATCATATCAGTCATAAAAAGTTTAAAAAACAGAAAAGCTACAGGCGCTGATAATATTCGATCTGAAACGCTAAAAGAAATAGCAACTGAAATCGGAAAACCTCTGAGCTTCATACTAAATAAGTGCTTTACTACTGGATGTTTTCCAAAGTGTTTTAAAATCGGTATAGTAAAACCTCTTTTCAAAACCGGTGAAAAATCTAAAATGGAAAATTATAGACCAATTTCATTAATATCAAACATTTCCAAAATAATAGAAAAAACAATTAAAAACAGACTTTGTAATTTTTTTAAGAAAAATCACATATTATCTAACCATAAATATGGCTTTAGAGAGAGTAGGTCAACAGAAGATGCTATTTATGAATTAACGAGTTATATTTATGAATGCTTAGATAAAATAATTCCATCTATAACAATATTCCTAGATCTCCCTAAAGCCTTTGATACGGTGTGCCATAAAACATTATTAGACAAAGTATACACATACGGTTTTAGAGGAAATACATACCGCTTATTGAAAAGTTATCTTTCTGACAGGGAACAACGAGTTAACATTAATGGAGTTATGAGTAGTGTAGAAAAAGTAACATTTCGAGTTCCCTAAGGAACTGTATTAGGCCCAATTTTATTCACACTTTATATAAATAGCATTCTTTTTCTAAATACAACAAGCAAAATAATCAGTTTTGCTGATAACACAGCGGTTCAATATTCTGCACCAAGTTGGCAAATACTCAAAGAAAAAATTGAAAATGACTTTCCAAAAATCTCCAGGTGGTTTCAATTTAATAAACTAACATTGAATTATAATAAAACCTATTATTTACCATTCACATCTTATAGCAGTTTTTTACCAAATTTGGGTTCATTAAATATTGACAATACTTATCACATTCCAGAAGGTGACAGTATAAAATATCTTGGTGTAATGATTGACCGTCATCTACGCTGGGATCTACAACTAAAACAAACCACCAATAAAATTTAAATATTTAAGAGACTTCCTCCCAATAACTCATTTAAAAATACTCTATTTCTCTTTGATAGAGTCACTATTAGTATATGGCATTTTAGGTTGGGGAGGAGTATATAATGCATACTTAGATCATTTACATATAATTTATAAGTGGGTATTGAAATTAATCTACCTGAAACAAATTTCTTATCCTTTTGATCAGTTATATAACGAGACCCACATTCTTGATGTTAGGCAGCTCTACTGTAAAAAAGTACTTTTATTTATTCATCAGGGAAAAATTCAAATAGACTCGCACGAACATCCCTATAATACTCGAAAAAATGATCGTATTTCTTATCCTCGTTCTGTAAAGACTATTGGTCAAAGAAACACCAATTATCTGGCACCGCGTGTTTATTCTCTTTTGCCGGATTACCTAAAAAATATTTCAAATTATAATGTTTTTAAGAAAGAATTAAAAAAATGGATTATATCAAATAGTCGTATAAAATTTAGTAATATTATTAACCAAAAAATGTAATAAATTAACAATCCCGTTTTTAAATATGTACGTATTTACTTACCTAATTATGTCTTTATATATATTCCCGATATTTACACTTATACTCAATTGTGTCTATAACTCTAAAATATGTAATATTCACATATACAAGTAATAACTACATTACTTCTGTGATTTTCAGTGTTTATTTACATGTATAATGCTACTGTGTTTGTAAATTTTATATTTTTGTAAATAATATTATTATTATTATTATTATTATTTTAAATTGGACTAGTTGAATTATAACTGTAATTAATTCGCTTGCATGATCCCATAGTTTCCATGCATCTAGATCGGCTTCATTACTGCTTTGTATATTAACAATTTGTTCTCTCTATCAAAGATGAAGATTTTCGACCTATAGGTCAGTTTAGTTCTTGTATTCTTATACACATCTATTTGTTTATTTCTTATACACATTGTTTCCTGTTGAATTTAAGCCTAAATGTAATCCTATGTATTTAAGGACTTCAGTCGAGGGTATAACAATTTAATTGACGAAAACTGGAGTGCATTGTTCCTTACAGAGAGAGAAAATTATATGTGTTGATTTAGTTTCGTTTACTTTAATCTTCCATTTGTTCAACCAAGCTACAACGAGGTTTAGGTATCAGTGAAGATTGGCTGAGGCTACCATAGGATCTTTCCTGCTTGCAAATATTGCTGTGTTATCTGAAAATGGGCCTACTTTTACATCTGTTGTTATTGGTAGGCCTACTGTATAAAATACATAGTACTGGTCATGCTCCCTTGGGGCTCCCTTGGGGCATGCCTGATAATTGTGGAATTCGGTTGGAGGCTTATCCATTGATATTTGTTTGAAATTGATGCTCGCTTCTTATTTCTATTATATAAATAATTTTATTATGTATTATTTTACTTGAATGTTAATAGCGCAAGTGGTGTAGTGAAACCTTTCTCATGCAAAATGTAATTAGAACTGATATAAAAGGTGACAGACTGATAGCAGTATTGAACTTTTATTATATGATTGGGTCTGCATTCAACTGAGAAGAGTTCCATACATCGTCCTCTGCGACCCAAAACTTTATGAGAAGGAGGTCGATTATGTTTGTAAACTTTAAACCTATCATACAAGCATTCTAACCCAGACCACAACAAACATTGCTTTGCTCAGTTTTGCCACATATAATGGATCTAATAGATACAGTAACAGTTAACAATGCCACTAGTTAACAACAGCAATAGTTAAAACATTTCTGCTTATAATGATTTAACAGACAAAGTATTTATTTATTATCAATATATCATACTGTATATTTTAGTAGTTACATGAACAAACAGTTGTATTTATTGAATAAAACACGTTCCATAACACTTATACATTTTCGCCAGTACACTGCTACTCGCAAAAGCCATATGACGCTCGTAAATAGTAAAAGTTTACTAATTTTAACTTTCCAGACCGTCCTAACCAGAGCCGCGTGGTGACATTATTCCTGACAGATTGAGAGAAAAGATCTGTAATTCGTTGGGATAGCGGACATTCTTTTTAGAATGCGTAGGTCAGGGAACGCTTTAGCGAACTTCGACATCAACAAAGTTTTCTCTGCGTTTATTGAATGAGGCTACATCAAACTTAGTTTGTCAAGTTTGGTTTTTTATCAAATCCTGGCCGCATCATCTCTATCGCGAAAGTTTGTCCTTTATGTGCACTACATCCATTTAATCAACTAAAGCAGTAATAACAGAAACTCGAGATCAACCGAAAATCGCTGATCTGGAGAGAGGCAATTAGTTATACTGTAATTATATAATATATTAGAAATAAACCCTTAATTTGGTCACTCTCGGCAGTTTAAATAGTAGTACATTATGCATTGTGTTTGTCAGAAAGTTTTTTAATTATCAAATTATTTTATTGCAGTGAGCAAAGTTGAAGAATGTTTGGTAAATATTGATATACATACTATACAGATAGCGCATCTAAACAGGAACAGAGGAATTTTCTCAAACGAAACCATTTTATTGGAACTTGTTAATTTTAATAGCAGTGATAAGGAAGAAGACTAAATTAGACTTTTTAAGCGATACCTCTACATGGTATTAAATTTAAACAATTAAAACTACTTATAAAAATAAATGATGTAGATGGGAAGCTCGATTGAGTCCGAAATTGTCGATAATAATAGTAAATTCGAAAATAATAGTTAAGTAAAATAATAAAAATATACCACCTAAATGTTACGCTTTAAAATTAGTTTTTTGAAAGCAAATTTGTTAAAAACAACAACGACAACTTCTTAAGGACAACCTTTCAAACCCATGTTACACTTTAAAAATTTGTTTTTTGACCAAGCGATTTTTTCCTTGAATAAAACGGTACATCGTAATGATGATGGTTAACAATCGAAGGACGATGAAAGATAATTGTCATTGGATTCAAAAATCACATAGCCAGTGGTAGGCTAAGTAAATACGTATACTTTAATCATATGAAGTCATCTTTTAAACCTTACGTTTTTGAAGTAAATTTAGCTGCTGCTATATTGGGATTTTTAAAGTTTTGACTTGAAGAGTAGAGTTCTTGGGCTAGTTGCATGAAGTTACAGATTTATCAGGTACTTATCCCAAGAGCAACAGGCCGCCTTTTCATTTTGGTGTTGATATCCAGTTTGTTTGATTTTCAGATTTCTTGACGATAATTCCTCTAGCAAATATATAGGGCGAGTACCAACTGAATGGTTACCATGTTTATCTAAGTTCTATCAGGCAATTGGGTTTAAATATTTATGTTAATCATTCCACAGTTGAAAAAATGTTAAAAAATGTAAAGTTCTACCCTTATAAAATATATTTTTCACAAAAATTGGATGAAGATGATTTAGACCATCACATCATTTTTCGAAAATATCATGTTTAAAGTTGCTTTTGATGAAGTCATGGTGATGATATCATTATCACCATATACTTCATCAAAAACAGCTTTTGGATTGTCTTGAGACGATCATCATCGTCTCAAGAAATGCCTCATTTGATTCAAAAATTGAATAGTCAGCTGTAGGTAAAGTAACTGTATAGACTGGAATTAAAGGAGGTCGTATTTTAGGGCCTTACTTGAACTAAATTTGGCTACTGCCAGATATTTAGAATGTTAATTTCCATGAAATTAGAGCTTCATCGGCTATTTAGCCCACCAATAAGGATGGCGATGTTCCCCACCAAAGGATTTGGTTTTAACCAAATGAAGCTCCTCTGTTTAGTGTTGATTTCTGGTCATTTATTGACGAAAACTAACTGAATGGTAACCAAGCTTACATGAGATGACCCACTTGGATTTTTCGAGCAGTGTATTTTAATAAATTAAATAAATTAGAGGATCTAAAGCAATGAATTTGATTCGAAATAGAAAATATTAATTGCACGCTCGTGGAGGGTAATATCGGATGACTAATGTAGAACATTTTGAAAAACTTTAAATTTTCGTTAAAAATAAATTGGTATCTGCTTTATTTGTATTTGTATTTTATAAACATTAAATACGAAATTCTTAGAATATCCGTTGTATTTGGAACATTGTAAAAATTTGTTAAAGATATGGGGTTGAAACTTAAGGGCGGCGTGATATTTCACATTAAAGAAATGCATTTTCTTCCTAAAACTAGAACCATATCTGGATTTTTTGGTGTTGGTGCCATGAGAATTATCCAAATCTGAACACTAGAAGTGCCCTATTTTTTTCTTTTGAAAATAGCGAAATGGCTCATTCGTAGTCATCATGGCAAAATTGTAGACCAAGTTTAGTTTCAGATGAAGACAATAAGGAATGGATTAACTCCGAATCAGACTTGTTTGAAGGAGTTACACCTTATAAATATGAAATAACTTCTAGAATAATTCTAATGGAAATCATATCAATAGGAAACGCTTTATCAATGGGATCTTATCTTTCGTCTACATTCTCTTGTGAAGCTACTGTGATATCTTCTTCCCTCTCCAGCCATTCCTTTTCGTGAATACTCTCTTATATTTGGGTATTTAAAAATATATAAAAATAACAAATCTCTTTTAGAATATAAATAAAACTCTACACGTGAAAATCATTAAATAAACTGAGGTGTAAGGAGATATAAGAAAGTAATATCGTAAATGACCTGTGTAACTTCCCCGTTGGGAAACTCAGGATGAAAACCCCGGATTATTTCTTTGAAAAGGTGTTTTTGGGCCGATAAATACTAGGACTTACCAGGTATGAAATCAAAATTCCATTCCGGGTCAATACCGGGTATGAGAACGGGGTCAATTTGAACTTTCTTTTAGAAAAACCCTTCTCTTGAAAAGTTACATTTATTGTTGGTCTTTGGAAGAAGTTGCAATTCTAAAAATTTATTGATTATATTAATTTGAAACTTATACTGTCTGTCTAACTATATACAATAAAAAGTCACAGCTTATTTTTTAAAATATTACTGAGGGGCTGAGAAAATGAAAGTTGAGTATTAAAAAAATGGGGCATAAGATGGAAATATTATCAAGCAAAAATATTAATTAGAAGTTGAGAAAACGGTTCCGATAGAGGAATAATTTTCCCATAACGATAAAAGAACAATCAAATTCTCCTTAAAAAAGATTAATGACATGACCGATTTGATTTAATAAATCTGCAAAAAGTATTTTTTTCTGTTGTTTTCTCGTCTTCTAAAAAATATCTAATGAATTAAGAATACTGTGCAAAACATTATCAAATCACTATATGGGCTCATAATATGATATTTCGGTCAGGAGGTTGGATTGCTAGAGGGCCATTCCATTACGGGGACATTGTGTTCTGTAAATTAAACTTTGACAGCTTTTGCTGTGTGACACGTAGCATCACCCTACTGGAAAATGTACTGCATGTCAGTGTTTTGATATATTGGTATCATACATTGGTATGGATGACGGCAATAAACTATCTGTCAAAATTTGTTTATATTTTTCTGCTGTCACAGTATCATCTACGAAATGTAATTTTCCTACGCCCATATCACTCGTACACCTCCAGCTCATAAGAGATGCAGGGAGCTTCACTTTTATAACCAAACAGTCAGGATGATAAATTTCTTGTGGAGTTCGTAGCACACGTCTTTTCGTATCACCCAAGCAGATTTCAAATTTGGATTCGTCACTTCAAATTACGTGATGCCGCTGTTGTAAAGTCCAGTGCCTACGTCCTCTGGCACACGGTAACCGATTGATTTTCTGTCATATAGTTAATAACGGCTTTTCTTTTGCATTAACAATTAATTTTCGCATATTGTCACTTAGTGCTACACCACGCGCCATTATTTTTTAGAAAATTTTAGCAGACGCGTCTAAAACACATTATAATATTTGTTTCACTTTGACAATAATTGATATATTATTTTGCTTTAAAACGCTATGAAAGCTTAGCCTAACATGCATTTCTGTAACTGACCTGGCTATTCTGAACCGCAAATCTTAATGTTTTCTATTAATAAACTTATCATTGACACATCATAACGTAATAATATTTCATCGTATTTAAGTTAAAAGTTTATACTTTGTTTCTGTTAACAATATTTTCCTTAATAAAATAGCTTTCAGAGTGTTATTACTATTATTTACATATGTATATTGTAAAATTATGCTTGGCCCAACTGTTATGAGCTTGAGCTCGTATGTGATTTTGTGTGAATATTTGTTTTATAACAAATGATATATTTAAGTGGTTTTTAAAAAATGGTATCATCACGCATTATGAAAGAAGTATGCCTCATTTCTTCCAGAATAATGTCAACTTTATTATTTGTACTGTAATTATAACTATACAGATAAGATATTATTCTTATATGGTACAAACAATACAATAGTACAAAAATATTAAAATGGTGCCTTATAGTATGTGCAATAAGCATTATTGCACACTCTATGTATTCATAATATTCAAACTTTGTTCTAGTATATCCATACAAAGTTATACGATTTTCTTACTTTCTGGGGTATTACTGAAACTAAAAGTTTAGAAGTTTGAAGCATATTTGAGCATATGACGTATTATTTTCAATAAGTAGATCAATTTTGAAGACTACAGAACTCATATGCTCAGATATAATATATTTTTATTTTCTCGGAGTTTTTAGGTTAATTAACATACATATTCTATATTTCAAAAAATAAAACCCGCCACAGGTAGAATTAGACATTTGTCCCGGATCGGAACCGAACGACATACAGCTGTTTCGAACTTATTAGTTCTCATCAGTGCCGTACACGGTACGCCGATTCAGGACAAATGCCGAATGAACTTTATGACGTATACATCTTTATCCTACTAAAACCAGCCTAGACTATACTAGAGCGATTATGTAATAGCTTTGCTATTCGGGAACTACTTTGATAACCGCTTGGTGGTTTGGTGGTTCCTTTCTAGATTTCCGACCTATATGTTACTGACAGAGATCGTATCGATAAAGATGTATACGCCATAAAGTTCATTCGGCATTTGTCCTGAATCGGCGTACCGTGTACGGCACTGATAAGAACTAATAAGTTCGAAACAGCTGTATGTCGTTCGGTTCTGATCCGGGACAAATGTCGAATCCTATCTGTGGCGGGTTTTATTTTTTGAAACCTTATCTGATCGTGCAGAAACACGAGAAAGGGGTCGAGGATCGTTTCTGGGTATAATTCAATGCCTGGCGGGGCTTTAGCCCGAGGAGTAGTAGTTTCCTAGAGCGATTATGTAATAGCTTTGCTATTCGGGAACTACTTTGATAACCGCTTGGTGGTTTGGTGGTTCCTTTCTCGATTTCCGACCTATATGTTACTGACAGAGATCGTATCGATAAATATCTATACGCCATAAAGTTCATTCGGAATTTGTCCTGAATCGGCGTACCGTGTACGGCACTGATAAGAACTAATAAGTTCGAAACAGCCGTATGTCGTTCGGTTCCGATCCGGGACAGATGTCGAATCCTACCTGTGGCGGGTTTTATTTTTTGAAACCTTATCTGATCGTGCAGAAACACGAGAAAGGGGTCGAGGATAGCTTCTGGGTATAATTCAATGCCTGGCGGGGCTTTAGCCCGAGGAGTAGTTGTTTCCTAGAGCGATTATGTAATAGCTTTGCTATTCGGGAACTACTTTGATAACCGCTTGGTGGCTTGGTGGTTCCTTTCTCGATTTCCGACTTATATGTTACATATTCTATACATAGGTAAATGTATGAAATAAACCAAGATTTCTCCATTTTTGAGAACATTCTAAGAAATATAGTCGTTAAAACTATATCTAAAGAATGCCCTCAGAAAGAATTATTTTATTCATAAAAGAAAATAAGAACCATCCGGGAGTTACTAAAAAGAATAATCCGAAAAGACTTTAAAATAGCGGAGTGCTAAAATCAGACATCGTCGTGAATATATAGTGGTCCATTGGAAACGGCAGAGTGTGGGGAATGTATGAGGACGTGAGCGCTGCACTCAGTTGTTTGCAAGTATAAAACGCGGCCAAAGTCTGAAGTAATTTATCAAATAAAAGGCACACTCATCTTCTAGTAAACAGAGCACAAAGTGTAGGTCAGAATTCCAGAATTTAGGTCACACTTTCACGTAATATTTCACTTTTTAACATCCGGCTTGTCAGAAGGTTACATCTCCTTAATTCTTTTTATTGAATATGAATTGATCGTTTTGGTAATACGCTAAAAGCATTCATTCCTGACGGCAAAGAGAAAGCAACTGAGTTCTCAGTGCTGGAAATACATTAAATTATTTCTACATTTAGTTTATTAAATGGGAGGTTTTATGGATGAAGGCGACAATTTTTCATATTTAGGTATACCGAATTCTAGAGATTTTACATTAGGAATGTGATTTGTCATTTCAGAAGACAAAAACTTATTATGTCGAAAATCTCTACGTATCCTCCTTCATGTTCACTTTGCTGTGGATTTAAGGTTAAATAAACATTAAATTATCATGTTAAAATGGGCTAGAAAGAATGGCAAATTATACATGTGCTGCAGCATACATATTTTAATGAGATTATTTGTTATAACTCAAAACTGATTGTTAAACAAAAGAAATGTTTTTAAGAAAATATAAACAGATACGATTAATTGTAGACAAGGATAAATATAAAGACAATAGAAATTGCATGTCAGCAACTGCAGTTTCTAATAGAATTTGTAATAAGACGTAACATAACTTCATATATAAAGTATTAAGAACATGTTAGTGAATTATGGATATAATTATGTACTAGAAAATCCATCCGTAATATTTATATACCTGACAATTTACAAAATCCTAATATTTCAACGAGTATTTTTCATCTGTATTTAACAACAATAAATTTAACATTGACTTACTACAATTATTTCTTTGATTTGTTACTGTTTATGTGTATTAAATTAAATCCAGGTGCAGGTCATGATGGCATAACTTGAAAATGTTGGATTTTTGTATGCTAGTAAAATAAATAATAAAAATAATAATAAAAGTGTGTTACTAGATTGATCGAGATATGGCAACTACCGCAGAGTACTGCTCGTCAAGAATAGGAACAAGTCTCTATCGGACTGCCCAGGAGGTGCGCAGTAAAATAGCCTCGTCTAAGTAAATAGCCCGATCTAAGTAAATAACCGAATGCTGCTCTTATTCTTTCTTCTATGCAGATAAAGAGAAGTTTCACACTTTTTCCTATTATTGACGAGCAGGACTGAGGACTCCGGACCAGCATGATCTACGAGTATGTATGTGTGAATCGTCGAAGAAAGAAGATGCGTTAAAATATTTAAGGAACATTTACTTTTTCCAAAAAATATAGAATTATTTAATATATAATACGAGCAGGTCGCAGGTCTGGATATTAGTGCGGATTGTTATTCATTGTTAATAGTTGTGCTGTTGTAAACTTTACTATTGTTTATGTAAGAAAATAATTCCTTTCGAGGATACTGGAGGGTGTGGCTTGTGACCACTAAAGTCGATGTCACTCTTGGGGGTTAAGAAAATTAAAAAAGTAAAATTATAAAATTATATGTTGTCCATATTATAAATTGTTGCTTACATATTTTACAGAACAGTGAAAAATGTCTATTACATTGTCTCTATGTAAAGTCAATAATTTATCGATATTTACTGATTTACTTCATATTAACTTTCTATTTGCGAGTATAAGTCTAGGGACAGTTGCAAATATTCAAATTATTTATTTAAGTATTTTATAGTTAATAAGTTAATGCCAAAATAAATAAGGATACAGAATAAGGCATAGTATAACCGCAATACTTTTAAATATCTGATGGGATAGTCAAAAGTATTAACTAGAAATTAATAAGCGCATTAGTCCTGTCAGATATCTCTTAATAAAACGTTGACATTACTAATTGGAAAATTATACTATTATGGCTTAGATCATATGTCTCACTTGGCTTTCAGTCGTATTTAGAAAACCGGAAGCAAATAGTTCGCACCAGTTTACAACTGTTAGGCACTTCATCTTCAGAACAATGTCCTCAGGAGTACCACAGGGTTCTATACTCGGCCACTTAATTTTTCTCGTATATGCTGCATATATATATATATATATATATATATATATATATATATATATATATATATATATATATATATATATATATATATGTATATATATATACATTTGTTGAATTTAAATTGTTCGGTTCATGAAATTGAATTAATTTGTTGAAATTCATAGTTATATAGACGACAGTCGAATGATATACGCTAATTTTAATATAAATAGTTATGGAATAATGTCAAAAAGTATCAATGAAAGTTCTAGTAGCATCGTATATAATTATAAAAACCACTTAATGAAAAAGAGACTCATTGAAGGCATCGTCATTTGTTGTATCTGACTAATTTCATAAGATATTGATTTAAAATTCAAGGAGGATGAAGCTTAAGCAATGATAATAACTCAAACAAAGAGCATGATAATTAGAAAAATGTATATATACATTTTTCTATTAAAATATTATTCGCAAATAAAGATATTTTAAATTAAGACAAGAAAAAAGGTATGTAAATCAATCATGCTACCTATATTTCATTATCAATAGCATGCATTATCCTAGTTTGGACTGTAACAGAAAAAACTAATTCAATTAGTACAGAATCAAGTTATTGATTTATCAATAACTTAAGAGTTATTAACTTAAGTTTTAATCGATAATGAGTTAAGTTTGATCATGCAATTGAAGAATTTCATCAGTTAAGCTAATTAAATATTGTAAGCAACTTTAAATTATATATTTGACCCAGAGGCAGAAATCGTAATATCTAACAAAATATTTATAAGAAACTGTCTTTTTCAACTATCTTTACGTATTTCCTTGATAATCAAAAAAGCCAGTATTCTTTTTATAAACTTCTAACAAGTTTTCATTACAACTTCTCCTTTCTATCCAGAAATGCTTTATAAATGTGACCAAAGATCGTATAAAAAGAGAATATATCCTAAATTAGCTTTTATTATGATGTAAGAGAAATACCAGTTTTTATAACATTTTATCAGATAATAAGTTACTCTTAGTTGGATGATTTTATATAAAAAATACATCCCTTTCTTGTATTTGTATTTCAGTGAAGTGAAAAGTGATTTAATTAAAGAATCTGGTACTAGCAACGTATTATTAGATGTGTATTGTTTGACTGAATAAGTAAGACTTAGTAATTGAAAATTTGAATTACAGAGTTTCATATTATGAACAATGTTGCATAAATACGTTTCATGAATATGTATGTATATCTGCGTAAAATACTGGTTGTAACGTGATAAATATGCTTTTGAGTGTCACGGTTATTCCGAAGTTTAGTTTAGGTTTTTTATATACATATATTACTGTGTTTAATGAACGCGGTAAATGGCTGGGGTGAAAGTTAAACTAAATCATATATAATTGCATGACATCAACTGGTGTTGAAGCTGGCGTGCCACAAAAGCGACTATTTATGACAAATTAATACCATCCATTGTCTGACTGGGCCACCATAA
Organism: Rosalia funebris; assembly: GCA_037954035.1. Classification (NCBI taxonomy): domain Eukaryota; kingdom Metazoa; phylum Arthropoda; class Insecta; order Coleoptera; family Cerambycidae; genus Rosalia; species Rosalia funebris. Next base: position 11,869,477 of record JAZFAV010000032.1, read on the forward strand.
ATCATAGTAGAGGTCTAATAATTAAACCAAGTGTTCTGCAATGATAATTATAATTCCAATGCGAAGTAAAATTGATTCAATCAAATATAATATGCCATATCCAGATAATCTATAAAGTTTTAAGTGCTGATTTAACAAGAAAATTGACAGATGTAACAGCCAATGTTAAACTACTGTAATTATATACGTAAAATCCTGAAATCGAAATTTTAAAAGTATTGTGTTTAGCGGTTATTTAATTTAAAAATCTATAAATGAAATTACATGAAGGGGTTAGGTCCATATATGTAAAAGAGAATTACAAGTAAGTTGGTAATAGAACAGTATTTGTGTATACATATAAAAGAAAAATGTTCAATATGTGTAAAAAAATAGTAAAGAGAAAAAATAGAGGAAAATAGTCCAATTATTATTCATTTAATAGAAAAAGTGAAGTTTTAGTAGCTGCAGAATAAAATCAACATCAATTTTGTTTTAGGATTTGCACAATTTTTGCGGTTATGTATAACTGAATATTTTTTAGCAAGTAAATATATTTAATCACTCGCTTTTATACATGATTTATCTTTAACAGCAAGCCACTCATTAATATTGTAGCATGATGATATAGATCGCACTTTCGTGATACGAGTTAGTCAAGTTTCACTTATACACATTATGCGAGTATAATCAGGCGGTGCGAACAGAAAAATTCAATGTAGTTGTAGTCAGCTTTGAACATTCCAAAACAACATTTTAGGTCATTTCTATTTTGTATATTGCGATGCGCTTTCGTTTGCTTTTTGTTATCTTTACACTAACATTGCGTCTAAGGGAATTGTCCTCCTCCCTAGTCCTTTTAGAAGTAGTTCGATTAACCTTTCGTCGGACGCAACCGATCTGTGAGATCCGGCACTAACTTTTTCTCTGCCCCTTAGCGTGTATTACGAGTATTAACTCAAACTCCCTCCAAACATCTAGCTTCCTAGATCCCAACCATTCTTCTCGATATGGTGTTGATTTTATTTAGTGCATTACCTGACCTTGTATGGCCCGGCGCGATCTGTCAGATGCATTGCGCCCAATTTCAATCATTCCTTTCACATTTATATTTTGTTAGATTTCTCTTATTTAATTTAATAATATTTCTTGGGATCTCTCCACTTACTTATTCTGGTGTTCTATGGTATTATTATTCAAAATTAACACAGTTGGGTGTTAAGTTATTGGTTTATACTAAATATTGTTACTACCAATGTGACGTTTATTTTTGTTTGGAACATGCTAAAATGATGGAGGCGATTTATAATTCTTTACACTTAAAATAGATGGTTACTTATAACATTTCTTTGTAACTCACGTCCAATATTTTTTTATATATAACTTTATGAATTTTACATGAAAAAATAGGGGGATGTGTTTTCTGTATTAAAAATATTGTTTATTACTAATTTATGTTTGTATTTTGTCCTTAAAACAGAAGAAAATTGTCAATAGCTGGTTGTTCTGTAAAAATCTTCCAAATTTATTACTTTACAACATTAAATGAATTCCTTTATGTAAATTTAGTTATTGCGATTAAAAACTATAGTGAAACATGTATTATTGTATTGTACTAAGTAAAATAAGCATTTACTTAAGACCCCATCTCATTAAAATCTAAATTGTGTAAAATTCTATTATGGAATCTCTCAGATGTATATGTTTGGATTCATGCTGCGACTGACGGAAGGTTAACATTGGATATCGTGATAACTCTGGGCTGTCCATTGACATATTTAATTGATAAATTTGATTTCCCATTTCTTTGCGAGTACATAGCTCTGTTCACAAAGGTTGCAGCTGTTTTAATTAATTGGAAGTTAAATCAGTTCTTATATTAACTTTAGGAAACGAGGTTTGCGGAAGTTTAACTTTATTTTTTTTAGCGATTTAGCTTTTGAACAATTGACCTTTGATAAATCATGTTTGACTTGGGTTACTGAGAATTTCCAATCCTAGTATTCGAACTATGTTAGCTTCAGCATTAGTATTGATATTTGGCAACATAGTTTGCTTCGGACAATCCAGATATAGTTGAATTGTTTTCTCATTTAATTCTACCCGATCTTTCTGCATAAAATTGTTCAGTACTAATATCATTAAGTAAACTAGCAATATTTCTGACATTTAGTAATACCAGCTTGGAAAATGCTATTATTTTGGAAGTACTCTGACCCATAAATTAAATTTTCGTTTTTTAGTTCAGTGAACAATGTAATTGAATGGTTCTGTAGTTTTCTATTAATTTATTCCATGTTAGTATTAATGGTGAAGATAGCAGCTAATACATAGTGAAGATAATAAATAGACATAATTACATTGAACTGCGTAACATTTAAAATGTCGTTATTTAAAGTAATCATATCCTGTATTGATAAAGAGCAGGTGCTATAGTACCAATACTATTACAATTTGCATAGGTTGAGTTTAAGGCATTGCCACATGTGGTATGTGATGTTCTGGGACAAGTGGAACAACCGACCACGTCTTATAAAAGGAGTACTGCATAGATAGTAATTTGTAGGTGGATTAATAATAAGTTAGTTTTCTTAAAATTTTTGCTAATAGATTTCTTTACATCAGAATTTGGATATTTACTTTCATATACTAAGAACAGCTTAATTTGTAAAAACAGACGTTTTTGCGTGTATTTATAGAACTGAATATATTAGAATATTAATAAATAAATATTCCTACATCAAGCCAATAAATCATCATTTTATATACAGGGTAGCCCACGAAGTTTTGGCCCGTCGATATCTCGAAATCTATTTGAACAATAATTTTGAAAATTTTCGATTAAACAGCCGAAGGCGTTGCCCACTTTTAACATAAAAGAACTTTATTTCACCTGCACATTTCCGGTCACGTGACATCAATTTCAAAATTTTTAGACGCCCTCTATGTTATTGCAATTTTGGTACTATGATATAAGCAGGTAAGGCATTTACATTCTATTTTTATAGTCACATACAAAATTTCCTATTTCAATATTTTTTATAGATAAATAATAAAAGGTTATTCACAGGTTGACAGTCACACTTAACCTTCTATAATTATCAAATATATATATATATATATATATATATATATATATATATATATATATATATATATATATATATATATATATATATATATATATATATATATATATTCGTAGATAAACTATAGTATGAAGTACAATATTATTGTACGTCTTTAATTATACGATAAATGTTTAATATGATTGCCATCCGTCTCTTATCTCTGGGACATCAGTAGTTTCAGAATGGCTTGTTGAATTGAAGTTTTGGATAGGCCATAAAAGACAGACGTGCTGTATCTCGTGATGCATCTAAATATTCTGGAGCGTTATATTATAGACAATAATTTTGTTGCAATAATTTGTATCTCTAGCAATATTTTATACTTTAGGTAGATCTTTAGACAATTATTAATAATATTCTCATATTAGACATTTCAATACAATGCTCAATGCCATATTTTATTTAAGATAACAAGACATTGTTAGGCGAGAAAACTAGATAAGAAAATATAAGTTACTTGTATTTTGTGCAGATGGATCTATAATTATTTAGATTGAAAATCGTCTCGCTCAAAATCTCAAAGTGTCTTTAAACATGAGAAACTCAATTTTTCAATTTATATCCATACAAGTTGGTATCTTGGTTATTTGAACGAAATAATTTGCACATTATTAGCCACCTCGTGGTGTGACATGTAAGGTGTTAATTTATTTTGGCATAATAATTGATTACATATTTTGTTTAATTTCTTAAAAGGAAATCATTATTTAATTACGAATATGGGAAATAGGCTACACTTGCACTTAACCCTAAAATTACCTATCCATTACACAAGTAGCTCAATTGTGCAGCAATAATTTACTAATACATGTAGACAACGGAAATGAGTAAAACAACTACTAAGTTTTATACCACTATATTTTCACAGAAACGCGACTGCAGTTTCGACAATTTTTATGTAATTTTCAAACGATGATTCAACTAAGAATAGAACACAAACATTCTGTTCCTATTATATATTCTTTCCAAATACAGAAACTAAGTGTTATGACAATAAACAGGTAGTTAAGGTTTACAAGAAAACGTGTTTCATAAATGGTGCAATCCCGACCATCAAATTGTGTCAATTTCCATAAATATTATTAAGAACTATTATACAGATGGTTAATTAATTTGGGTAACAGTAAAAAGAGGAGAATATGGTATATCTACTTGATCATTTAACAAGCTAAATTTATCACTATGATTGTATTTATAGACTTCTATTGCTTCTAACCAATTAAATTTTAAACCTTAGCTGGCATAGTGTAGGATTTTCATATTATTAATATCTGGGAAATTATGTCCACTTTCTAAGATATGAATGATTAGCAAAAATAGAATCTGTTTTCTGAAACCTGAAGGATCTATTGTGATCAAGGTACCGAGTTCTATATTTACGTCCCGTTTGTCCTATATATGTGCTACTGCACTCCGAGCAATTTAAGCTTTAAACTCCCGATTTTTCATATTTATTAGTTTTATCTTTAGAGTTAAAATCGAAATTTGATAGCTGCTGGGAGACTTTGCTGAGGTTTCAATACTATATTGATATTATGTTTTTTGAGCATATTTGACATTCTTATTGACAATGTATCATTATATGTGATGGTAGCATAAGGTATTTGTTTATCTTGTCTAATATTTGGATAAATTAATTTAAAAGTATACTGATTTTGTTTTTCGTTTATTATTTTGGTAATAGTTTTTGTTGGGACACCATAGTTTTCGGCTATATTTTGAATTGTTGTAAGTTCTGTTTCTATCTGTGTTTCTGATAAAGGTAGTGATAAAACTCTATGTAACATTGAATTATATGCAGCTTCTTATTATATTCTTAGTTGAATCATTGTTTAAAAATGGCATAAAATTGTTGAAACTGCAGTCACGTTTCTGTAAAAATATAGTGGTATAAGACTTAGTAGCTGTTTTATTTATTTCCGTTGTGAATTATGAACTGCACAGAGTAACGGCTTCCTCGAATAATTTCTTAATACACATAGATATACATAACAGATAGAGATATAAAATTATGATATTGTTATAATTTATATTTACGATAACATGTGTTATTTTTAAATTACCCAATTGTAAACAGTTGAGAATTATGTAAGAAAGAAATACAAAGAATATTGATGACATATGTAACTATCAAATATGGTTTTCACTATATTTGAAAACTACAGTATCATCACCGTTATTTTAATTAAATATTCCACTTGTAGTAAAAAATGGGCTACTTCTTTTTGTTCATTTTTGCTTATCTTAGTTCGTTTGCAGGACTGAGGAAAACCTTAGATATCTCAAGAATAATGAAAAAAATTATATTCTTTGTATTCCTTGTATATATAATGTATAAGTATATTGTATGTATAAGTATATTCTTCAGTTTTCAAAATAAGAGGAGCATAACATCTAATAAATGAAGTTTTGATATTCAATACCGTTCAACACCAAAAAATTGAATGATATTCAATTTTGATATTTAATTCCCATTGGTAGTTTTGACAGAGATAAGTCATTACGAGTACCTTTTTGATTATTTCATGAAAATTACTTTTAGATAAAAATTACTGCAATATATTATTATTAAATTTTTAATCGACTTTAATTATATTACTACGTATCCTCTAAATATAGAGTTGTGCTTTCTTGAAGAAAAAAACTATTAATTCTTTTTCATTAATTGAATAAACTTTGCCCCCACTTTCATGTTTCTTTAATTCTTCCAAACTAGAAAAAAATGTTATTATAATTATTAATAAAAAATAATAACTATTAAAACTATTTATTATAAAATCATAGTATTAGTTATTGCTGATTTCTTATTGCTGTTCATCAATGCTTGTTCATCTCCCATATTTCTTGGTTCGACAAGAAACGGCGATAATTGTTAACAACAATTGAAATATCATCAAAGGCCATCAAGAAATTAATAAGATAATGTTAGATCAGAGGATATGTAGTTCCAGTAGCTTTCTTATGAAGAAACTATGATCTTAGAAGAAAACTTATAATGCGCATCATACTACCCCCCTCCTATTTCCTTTTTATGTTGCGTGAGTAGTTCATTATTTTCATTATTGTTCAGTGTTGACACCAGGCCTGGTTGTGTATTGTAAAATAGGGTATATGTGTGTTATGCAAATTGGGAAAAGTAGAGGAGCAGTGTAGCGAATAGAAGAAGATCAGAAGCAGAGAGATTAGGGTTGTACCCCTGATCGGTGTTGATCGTTGGAGTGGATGTCCTTTTTATTAATATATAAAATCTAAAAATCAGGTTACTGTGTAAAGGTATCAATTTTATTGGTCTATAGTCACCTGGTTCTGTTAGTTGAGGTGGAAATTCGGAAAGTCAACTACCTTTTCCTAGACCTCAGGTATTTGTTATCATTCGAAATACCTGCATACATGTAACCGTCTTTAGTCAAAAATGTTAATTGTCATTGATATAACGAGGAGATTTATAGCTTATTAGGCAGCTCCTCCTAGAAATTCTATTTTCTTAATATGCCTCCACATTGTTGAGTGCGTCAAGTTTGTACAGCGTTAAAAACTCCTTCTTCGCAGTGATTTGTTTTGTCCTCAAGGCAATTAGATTTTTGATAAATAGAGAGTGTCTAATGTACCCTAAAAGATCGAGTTATCATTTTTTCCAATCCTTTATAAATTTATGTTAATTTATACTAGTAAAAACATATGTTTGGTAAAATTCCATGCGTTATCAAATGAAACTAGTCTTCCCAGGGAACTCACTCTGAGATGTTTACAGATACAATGGATGATGAACAGTAATGATAATGAACAAATCGTACCAGTATATATATATATATATATATATATATATATATATATATATATATATATATATATATATATATATATATATATATCATCATCATCATTAGGTCATCAGTCCTAAGACTGGTTGGACGCTAACCTCCAGCTTCTCCTATCTTGTGTTAACCTACGCATTTCGCTAATTGTGCTACAACCTACATCCCTTACTATTTGCGAGCAGTAGTCTAATCTAGGCCTACCTCTGCCTTTCTTCACTCCTATTTCTGCCTCCAAAATATCGCGGACTATTCCCCCATGTCTCAGCAAGTGGCCTACCATTCTATCTCTTCTCTTCTTTAAGTTTTTCCACATACTCCTTTTCTCGCCGACTTTCTCCAATACTTCTTCGTTTCTAACCCTATCAGTCCATGGTATTTTCATCATTCTTCGGTAACACCACATCTCAAAAGCTTCTAATTTCTTCCTATTTGCTTCCCCTACCGTCCAGGTTTCGCACCCGTAAAGTGCCGTGCTCCATACATTTTCATATATATATATATATATATATATATATATATATATATATATATATATACAGGGTGATTCAGCTAACCCGTTCATTAAAAGTTTATGAACTTCCCATTGGAATTCATTTTTTGAAATTTGGAATCGGGGGTTAGCGAGGACGATCTATTCAACTAAAGTATTTTTGCTTTTCTGACACTTCCTATTATACCGGAAGTAGCTATCAACTTCCTTATTTTAAATAGAACACCCAGTATATTATTACATTTTTGAATTACTCTGCTGCTATTAAGTGAAATTTCTTAACAATTCCCGATACCTATCTTCAGCATTTTTTGAGATATTTTAATTTTTTTGAAAAAATTAGGTTTTGTAATATCCCATTGGGCTGCTCGTCATTTATTCAAAACGAAAGTTATAGTAGCAAATTTGGGCTGTAATTAGGCGGACTATTAAGCTTTCAGGTGATATGTAGTTTGATTTTTTATTATTTACAGGGTGTCCAAAAAATTTAGTTCATTCTCACAAACTTCAACTGCTCAAAAGTCAATTTTATGAAATAAAACACCCTGTATTTTATTGCTTTCTGTGTAGGAGAATTAAGTTATATTTCAATCTGTATTAGGATTCTCTATACCTATCTGCGACTGCGGTTATACAAAACCTAATTTTTTCAAGAAAGTTAAAATATCTCAAAAACTGCTGAAGATAGGTATAGGGAATTGTTAAGAAAGTTCACTTAAAATCAGTAGGGTAATTCAAAAATATAATAATATTCTGGATGTTCTATTTAAAATAAGGAAGTTGATAGCTACTTCCGGTATAATCGGAAGTGTCAGAAAAGCAAAAATACTTTAGTTGAATAGATCGTCCACACTAACCCCTGATTCCAAATTTTAAAAATGAATTCCAATGGGAAGTTCATAAACTTTTAATGAACGGGTTAGCTGAGTCACCCTGTATATTATTAACGAATTTAATACATAGATATAAACTGAAAGGTGTTAGATATCAGTCAGTAGAGAAGCACTCTTCTGAAGCTTTATAATCAGAAAAGCATCTATTGCTACTTCAGATATTTTCGATATTGCTACTTTCGACATTTTTCGTCTGTGCCAATTAGAAATTTCGGCTTATGTTCAGTTGTTTGTTTTAAATAACAGCTTGATATATAAAATAATGACTGCCTTTATGATTCTACCTAATGTAAATTTAACGGGCCATAAATTGAAATTAATTTTTTTTAAAAGCTTCCAAGCAAGTACGATTAAAGTGATATTTCGCAAACAGTCGTTCACATTAAAATACGTCCTATATTTAAGAGCTGCTTACATTTATTACAGAGTTAACATTGTAAGTTGTAGATAGGGCGTAAAGAAAATTGTACGCTTAATTTATACATTGGCACTTTAGAGAATTAAGACTGTAATTTCGTTGAAACTAGCAATTGAGCAGGATTATTACTTTGTTTTACTTTAGACCATCATGTTGAAATTTATTTTCTTAATACGAATAATAATCTACCTAAATGAATACTAACAACTGTATATGATTATGCTATAATTAAACAACTGTATTTAAATGTTTAGAGTCGTTATTTTAAGGGGCTTGCTGTGTTACGTTAAATGAATTGTTGTGGAAGGATTAACAATATTAATAACATATGATAATGTTAATATTAAACAGGGGTATTTAAATGTTTGAGGTTATTATGTAAAGGAGCTTTTGGTGGAAGTATTAAAATTAATCCTAGAAATCCTGAATATTTCTATGAAATATTCAGGATTTCTAGGATTAATCCTAGAAATGGGGTTTTTATTTATAGAGTGTTTCAGTTAGAATTACATGACTTGGATTACGGGCCATTTGTGTTCTGTCAAAGATAGGATTTTCCTTTATTTTTGAAGTGCTGCTTTATTTTTGATAGTCAATCATCACGTTTTACGCCTGTTTATCATTACTGGATTTATTACTGTGTGATATAATTTACATTTGAGTTTGTTGTTCAGCAACTCTAGTGATTAGTCACTGCTTATTCGAGCTGTTGTCTCTACACTAGTTGAATTTACTTTGTTGATCCTTACCCAAAATATATTAAATTCTCAACAGATAATATTCATTCATTATCATAGAATTGGAAGTAACACCTTGCCTTATCTTAGACTGACTGTCTTCATAATATATCACTGAAACTATGAAAATATTTTTTTATTGAAATATTTCAAAATTGATACTGAATATTATTTATAATAACATTACAATTTAAATTTACATTTTGAGCTGGTGTAATATGGCTCAGTTGTTTTAATTTATGTTCATAAATAATTAAAAAAATATATGTCGGATTTACTTGACCCTAATTTGTGTTTCAGGCAAGTTCAAAGTTCGTAAGAGTTGTTAAAAATTAATAAAATAAATTGCTTCTCAAGATGGGGACGCAGGAATAATAACCGCAAAGGAAAACTTGAAGGAGTATTAAGCTACGCAATTTGTTTCAGAGTCGCATGAGAAAATTATATTTAGTTGTAGAATGAAAGTGCTGTGCTTGTCTGTGAGAACTTTAATTATGATAAAATAATTAATGCAATAATATTGAGTAATGTCTATATTGTAAAATTGTCGCAATTAAAAAGTAAAGCTCGAAGTCACTTCATAAAGAAATAGGAGGTATTAGAAACTTGATGGTAGATGAAATTATATCCATTTCCATTTTAATTAAGTAGTGATATTTTAATTTATTGGCACTCCTATAATCCATAGAGTACATTTAATGTCATTCCTCCCCCTTTAACTATGACATTGAGAGACTTAAAATAGTGAAAATATGCATATATACATTAAAATGTAAAAATAACGTTTGAGTGCCGGTATTGATGGCGTGGCGCCGCCATTTTGAAAATTATTTTTAAATGACAAAGTGTGTGAGTAATACCTAATTCTAAAGCTGGTTCAGGTATAATTCAAATGTTGTTGATATTTTGACATTTTTGAAAAAATCCATTCAAAAGACATAATATTGGCATCAAACTTTCACCATATCATACTTTTTAGGCAGTACCTCTTTGTAGATAAATCGCAGATTTATTCTGACGGAAATCTCACAAAACTGCACTTAAAGGTATACTATTTTATTAGGTATACTAATTTTATTTTGTGTTTACATTAAAAATAAATTTTAGGTTAATGGGGTTAACAAAATGCGAGAAAACTCTTACTGCTCTATAATAATGTGAAGCAGCACCATCATGTTGAAACGTAATTCTCAGATCTCGAAATCAATTACGATTCTCTACTAGAATCTGCAAAATTGGTAGCTCAATAGAATTCTGCATTAGTCCAAATATACTTCTCCAATTAAATTTCGATACAAAAATACAGGTCCAACTATGTGATATTCCAAGACCCCTGCTTATATGTCTGGAAATTGTGTATGGCTCTCACGAAATATATCAGGATTCTTATCACTCCAGTACCTTACATATATTCTGAGTATTCATATTACGATTTATTGGTAAAATGCGGATTTATTGGTAAAATAAACTGTTGAACATTTAGGTTCACGAGTTATTTTTTCTGATGTAAAACTTGATTTCTGCTAGGATCGTTTTTTACATCATTGTGAATCATTCATAATTTGTAGGGGTGAGGTTTTTGTTTATTTAAAACATTTTGACAGTTCTTGAATATTCTCCACAAATATCTGCAATATAATGTTTATATTGTGTAGAATTCACAACTTCTTCAACAATAATATTTACTGGTTGGTTTTCTGCAATAACTGGGTGTCCAGTTCCTTTTTTTTTTTATCCTGAATGCTATCTGCTTCCTGAAATTTCTGTAGTATCTGTCGTAAGTATGCTCTAGAGGCACGGCGATCGGGATATTCCTCATTGAAAATTTTTAATTGCATATACATTTCTTTCAGTTTCGACAATAATTATAATTGTATTAACTTTTTCTTCTAAAGTACGTATCGTGGTATTAGAAACAAACAAAACTGCACTAAAGCAAATAAAATTCGGGATCGCAGAAGGTCGAAGTGATTTTTTTTGCGATTTATTTCAGAAAAATACTTACACTTAGCTTTTACAGGGAGACATGGCCTAAAAAGTGTGATGATATGCCAATATTACATTTTTGATGTTTTCAAAAATTAAAAAATAGATATCAATATAGAGGTTGGGTTAGGTACAGAATGATACATAAAGACAAAAATTGCAAAAATTTTGCGGTACATTTAAATATTGCAAATAAGAAGGAAATAACTCTTAAAGATGGATTATATTCAGCTAACGATATGTACTTAGGAAATATACATTATATGAAATAATTTTGGTGCCAATCAAGCTCTGCTGGAAACCAATGAAATATTAATTTTATATGCGCACTGTATAATACGCGATACTTTTAACATTTCACTTCATACAGGATCCTGTTAATCATGTTAATATAAATATGATTTTCCTTGAATTTTATCCAATTAGAAAATTCTCACACCATAGTTATTAATTCAGATAAACGATTCATTTCATAAAATATGTAAGTAGTCCTTTGATTATCCATTCACTTGGACTATTATATTTTGAAAATGGTATTCTATTAAATCGAAACTATTGTAAAGTTATAACAATTTGCGTAAAGGAAATGCTGTTTTTTGATATACCTGCATAATGCATCGATATATTTCGTACCCATTGATATTAATATTTTATGATGTTCTTGATTCATCAAATGTTAAGAGAATTAAGAAAATCTAATACTCGATTGACCACAAAAAGTTTAAAACCAACTTTTTGATTCAGAATGAGTCAAGCTTTAACACTAATTAATTAATATCGAGTACCTTGAGAAGAAAATCGCTAATTGATAGATTTTGCCGCCAAATTGGATGTATTGATTAGAAAATTGAATTAGTTGGTAGAGCACCGAATCTTCTTAAATTTAATTCGAATAGCTTTGTTTTCCTTCTCGGCCTTAGACCTTGAGTCCTTAATCGTTACTTAACCTACTACGAAACTTGGTGAGCTACTGCCACGAAACGATCGCCTATACTGGCATGCAATAGATAAATAGCTATTTGGAATTAAATTAGTGAAGCAAAGTTTATCTAACTTTGTTTTAAAGCTTACAGCTATAACGCGTATAATAGGAAATATAACGATATTCTCGCTGATGGAATTAAATAAATTTGGCATTCTTCTAATTAATTTCGTTTTGTTTTCGATTTATTCATATTGACTTCTGCAAGAATTACGTTGTTACAGAATTTACAAAACATGTCCAACACAACACATAGGTACTTTTGTTTTTCATTACTTGTCTTAAATGCTTTGACGTTGAATTCTGGAGTATGATATTCAATTTTAATAATTTACTTTTAAGTTAAATGTTACTTTTAATTACTCTTGTTTACTGTCGGGAATACTAATATCAGGTTATTGAAAGATTTGATCTTCATTCTGTATAATATCCGTATATTAACGTATTACGTATTGCGTATCGTTTAATATTTGTTTATTTATAATTACTTAAATTACTTAATACACGGCCCACTTTGGTCATATATGTATTCCTATCTCGGATATTATCAGAGATAGCGAGAAGGTTACATGAGGAACGCTTTAAACAATTTTGTTTGTCCTTCCACTCGCTATCAAATTTTACCTAACAAACACTTCATTACCAAATTTTGTTTTGTATTATTTATATAGTATATGTAAATTGCAAGAGACATGATGATGCTTCTATGATCAATCAATGCCTCATATCTCTGTAACTGAAGATGTGGCTATATTCTATCACATGGATATTCTTAAGGTATTTGTAAAGGCGTTTTTAACAGTATTAATAAAAAATTTACTGTTTCTTGTCTCTGAACAACTGGCATTTACTTTTGTTTTTTATATGGACGATATATTGGATTTTCCATGAATTGATGGAATTTCTTATTCTCTTTTCAATAATAATTCACATAATCAGAAAATTATAGAATTTGAGGTTGTAAATTTAATTCAATTGCTTATGTTGGCTATGATATTTAATAAAAATATAAGACAACTGAATATATATGTGTATTATCAAATTTTGTTGGCGCATTCCTAGTTTTCGTCGATTTTTTTAGTTAGATATCGATGATCCTTTGCAAAGACGACATAATCCAAAATCTCGCGTTTTTTAGTTTAATAGTGCATAATGTTTATTATTATGATATATTTTATGTGTAATAACAATATCTCTGTACTTATTTAACTGCTAGGGTGCATTTGTGTTATTTTGCTAAAAATCAAGATTTGTTATATTGGTTACTAAACACTCACACATCTCTCAGTTGTAACAGAACTCACTGGAGGTGAGGATTAAAGTTTTTATATGATAAGACTATAGGATTGGATAAAAAGAAAAAAGAAGGCCGTCTTAAGCTATACCAAAATTGTATGTATATTTTTATAACAGCTTTTAAATTTACAACACTGTGTTTGTCTTATTAAACAATAATTTTGATAATGATATTTTGTTTCTGTAAAGTTTTCTTAGATGAATTGATATTTTTGATAAAATCATACAGGAAGTTTGATGTATGAAAAAATAAGGGGAAAACGAATTATATTGTGATTGAACAATGGAACAATTAAAAAACAAACAACATTTTTTCACATTCATCGTGCCAAATTAATAACTATGTTAAAGCTAAAATACTTTCCTACATAATTTCCTTGAAGCAATATATGTTTCATTTTAACATCATACAAAATCAATTCCTACAGCGCAAAATCTTTCATTCGCTTCTCTGAAAATTACAGCATTTTGAGTTGTGTCGTTATTACAGAGGACCATCGATATGTTAGAGCTCTATTTTAAATCAAATTAAAAAATAATTTGAAAGACTCAATAATGTACGAAGAATGTTTCCCTGAACGTAATCAATCTAATATCAGGTATTTTAGATACTTGATAGTAAATCTGTTAGACTGTAGAAAATTTGTTTGTAAATAATATTTCTCAAGTGTGAAAGTATCGCCTCTCTATTTATTATTGACCATCTGTTGTAATTTAACAAAGCAAATGATTTAGATGATGGTATTTTAACCTCCGATATAGATAAAATTGCTGAAAATATTGTGGGTTATCTTCTACCAAAGAAATCACGAAGTCGGCATGAGACCGAGTTGATTCGTTATGAGAAATGGTGTACAAGTAAATGTACGAAGTATATTACCCACAAAAATAAACAGTTTTAAAACCTTAAAACAGACTTTTCCTCACGTAGAACATCTCTATTTCGAAATCGAGTGGCCGAGAAAAAAGTAAACCAACACATAAATGCAGAATATGTGTTTTATGCGACAGTTCAACTTTTTTCAAATAGTCTAGCATCGTGCTTTCTCAAGACCCATGGACAGGGTGGGGTGTATCCTATCCACCTCAAAATCAATAGATGTCATGTGGTAGACGTCCCTAATTAGAAATCCGATCGATCGACACGATTTAATTGAGTGATCGTGCTAACAAAAAAAAATCTCAAATATTCCACCATTGTGCTTTCTCATGACTAATCAACATGGTAGAGTGTATTCTGTCTACCTCCAAATCAATAGTTGTCATCCGCGGGACATCCCCGATCAGAATCACTCAAAACCAAATCGATTTGACACGATTTGGTTGAGTTATCGTGCTAACAAGAATAAATGCTGGCGACAACGACGACACATACACAAACAATTTCTTTAAAAACATTTATTTTTGGTTTTTAGTCCGAAAAACGAAAAATAAACACTGGAAAAAAATATTGTTTCCACTTTTCTTTACACGATTACATTACTTTTCCGCTCTGGTATAGTTGAGGGAGTAAAAGTAAAATTTTACTGATGTACTTTATATATTTATCAAAAGAAAAAAGTAGTCTTTTCTGTGGACGTGCTATTCAACGAAGAAGCATTTTGTCAATAAGAAAAGTCGGTATTAATAGGTACGTACATTTTATTTCATTTTTAAAGTATAAAATGAGATACAGACCTGTAAATTCCAAAATTTGTCCTAAACAAGATATCAAAACGATTTCGGCAGAAGACGAAAATATAACATTTTTAGTTACAAATGTAGATTATTGATTTTAGTGGAATCTGTATAGAAGAGAAATTGAGTGATTTATTAATGGAAATTATTAGAGGCGAATGATAATTTTCCGAATTATATTACCAAATACAAAAGGAAAGGTTAAGCGAGAAAATGTTGTCACATTTTTGGTAATATTTTGGGAACTAGTGTGGTGTAACTTGTTGTAATATTTTACGAAGCACCCAATTAGGATAAACCATCAACGTTTCTTTGTTTTGTATAGAAATAATAAATATATGAACCAGTTGGTATTCATACCTTAGTTAAAACGCGAAAAATAATAGCCTCTTTCTTGTAACCGGTACAAATAAAACAGTAAAGCGGGCAGTGCTTCAAACGTCCATCTGCTTCATTCTTGATAGATTCTGGTGTTGATTTGTCCACAGTGAAGTGGCACGAAAATTGAAAAAGTAATAGCGTAGCTGAAAGCTGAATTGAAAATTTCATCGAAAAGAAAAAACCTGCTGTTCTTGGAGACCCTAGTAACATGTATGTTTAAATACAACAAAAAAGTTAGTCAACTAATTAATGATAGATCAAGATATATCATTAATTTAACAAACTGCAATAATTGCGTTTATAATAAATTCTTATACAAGTGCTATAAATTATAGTACTAATACTATAATCAATTTTATTATAGTCGTAGTGTTACAATAAACAGCGTTATGGTATTAAGATACAGCCTCATAATGTATCTATTTTCGCAGTTAAACATTTTTAAATACGAATTACATTTATTATTTCTTGTTATATGAATAATATAAAATTATTTTTGAGTTAAAATGTATGCTGCTCTTTACGAGCTGAGTTAGTCATATCACTGTGTGTGAAAATTTCACGGCCATGTATGTGCGTTATAAAAATTACACGGTAAATTTACTTTAGAAAATACGACGCAATACATATTTATGCTAGTAAATTTTGGCTTTAATATTAGGTTACTCTTAAAAACGATGTCGTGTTATAGAGTAGAGTAATCAATCTTATCAGACGTCTTACTGAAATCTATATAAAAAGTATCGAGTTGAACTTGACTGCCCAGTGAGTAAAACTAAGTATCACTTATAGGATTTTTCCTCTATCTCGCTGAACTATCGGAATTACTTCAAATAAATCAGATATATTTACATCTTAAACAATTTAAGCTCTTCATAGATATACAGTCCTTTCATTTCAAAACAACTCATTTCCAATATTTATTTTAAAGAGGACAATGACCTCTAGATAAGCTTAAAATGAGTGTCCGTTAAAATTTAGGTTTCACTACCTTATCTCCAACTGCCCCCACTTAAAAATTTTAAATAAAACCTCTTGACTTGCAAACCATCATTTTAAAGATCTTAAAAATTGATATTCAACTACGTTTAGAAAACTGGAGTCGGTTGAAATATTCTCGCAATAAATATCTCGTAATAAATATCTTCTTAATGAAAAACTTAACAAGGGCTTTTAGGTATATATGTTAATTGCTAGAATACATTTTATTAACTATTTATTCTTATAAATTATTGTATAAGCTAATTGTAATTAAATTATATTTTAAATCTAACCTTGAAACAGAGTTAATGTTAATTTTATTAATATAGTAATTCTAAAAAAAAATTTAAACAATCTTATACATTCTATTTCTTCCAATAAACGGTGAATTATTACCTAAACGGTATTAATTTTATACACTTGTTTAATACTCTCAAGTATCAGTACGAGAATTAGATAAAAAATTATTATAATGTGATAAGGTTGAGTGCTTAATAAAATATGTATTTTAATTGTTAATTATTTATAATTTGCAATAAATTCGAAACGCCTAAAGGGAACTAATGTATGCAATTGATATTAAAATACCTTTTGATGATAAGTCTCAAGAGTCATTCAGTATAGAAATAACGTATTTTTTTTTACGTGAACCTAATTTCTATTGATAATTATTCATCTTTCATATATGTCTTGTTTCTTTTTCTTGATGAATTCATACATGAAAATAAAAGTGAAAATAAATTTTGTTCTCTGTAACTTGACTTTTCTTAATGTTACTCTTAGTGTGTATTCTAAATTATGTGAATTATATTTTGAAATGTTCTGCTTCTTCCTATTTATTGAGCATCCTAGTAAAAAGTATTTAGAATACCCCATAAGAAACCATTTTAAGAAGTAGACACGAGAACTCTTATACTATTCATTTAATCGCTATTTGCCAAATAAAAAATTCTCTTATATTGCCGATAAACGGAACAGTCTACCTGAGCCTAGCCATAAAAACAAGTCACGGTATGTTTTGAGATTTTTTATTTGGCAAATAGCGATGAAATAAACTATACTTTATCATTCACGTAAAGATTTTAAATGCTTACATTTGATTTTAATGTTGTAATTTAAATACGTTAAATTAAAACACATTATTTTTATATTATATAACAAAAATATATTTTAATTAAAATCTCTTTATAGTAATATTATCTAATTGTGCAATAATTCATTAATTGTGAAATCTACAGTACTTATAATGCACATATGCTCATGATAAGCTACAAATAGTTAATGTATGGGGATAATAATTGGTAGGTTTACAACAGAATATGTTATTGTCTCTAAAAAATAATTTACTTTATTTATTAAAATATTTATGCAACAACATATTCCGTATAATGTGATGTGTGACAGTTGCTATACAATATTGAAAAAATAAACCAGTCCTTTCAAACTTCTTCAGTAGTATTGAAATTCATATGGGACCCCGTTCTATTTTCACTAACATATTTTCTCTCACTTTCCATAGACAAGAATTTACACTTTCTATATTTGAATGTTCTGCTATCGCATTTTCATGAAAGCAAGTTTCTGACATTTCACAACGCTTTCCTGTTCGTGTTACATGAAATCTCACCATTATGTACAGCCATACCTGCGTTCGAGATACGTTTCCTTGAAACAAATTAAAATAGATGAGATAAATGAAGAGAATTTTTAAATCTAGGAAACATGTTCGTAGGTAAACGTAGGTGGTGTTATTAGGTTAACATCTACTAATTAAGAATTTTATTAACTATTAATAAAATTGAAGTGAAAATTTCATTCCAACACAAAGAGTGGTAAAATGGAAACACTCATTTAATACATATGAAGTTGGTTAATATGATACTCAATACTGTTTCGACTGATTCTGATTAGGGACGTCTACCAGACATCTATTAATTGTGAGGTGGATAGGACAGACCCCACCCTGTTCATGGGTCATAAGAAAGCACGATGGTGGACTATTTGAAAAAAGTAAAACTGTCGTATAAAACATTCGTTATGCAAATGTAAATGCAAACATGTCACATAAATTCTGCATTTATGTGTTGAATTATTTTTTATTGGTCACTTAATTTCGAGATAGAGATGTTTTACCTGCGGAAAAGTCCGTTTTAAGATTTTAATACTGTTTATTCATATTGTCTTCATACATAATGTTTCACTTATATTTGTAAAAATCGTCCAATAAACATTATTATTATTATTATATATGTAGTAACATATTCGAGGAGAAAGAAGAAAATATTAACTACTATTAAATATACACTCAAAACTTCCATCGACGATATTTATAATCCTAACTAAAACGGGAGATATAATCAAGGATCAACTGTGTTTTCAGAACTGTCACTTTGAGCAATATCCTTTGAATACGACGATTATAATCTACAGAATTAAACCTCTTAACTGTTATGTAAGGTCTGTATTCTCTTTAGATAGTTTCTCGGGCTTCCAAAGGAGCTCTATCAGTGCCTTTGTATAACCTACAGATAACACATCTGATTCAGTGATTGACGAGCATCTATATTACTATTATTATACAGCTTGGGAACCACTTATATTGTACATAAGAAATGTGTTTGGTTAATTAATTATAGGCATTTAAGTTCGAGAGCACTAAAATTTTTTGTTTGAGTTTTATTTGTTTCTGGCTGCACGGAAGGTGTCAACTCCTTCTCATGAATTTATTTGTTTAATTAAATGTACTAAATTATAAGAAAGGCCCAAAATATTTTCCATATACTTATGGACAAAAACCGTTGTGCTGATCGTGTTGAAAATTACTATTAATTACTAAATACTACTAATTACTAATTATTAAATTAATGTTAACAATCATTATTAATTAAAATACATGTTGGTAGTTATAGCACAACAGGATATGATTTACTGACAGTGAAAATGAAACAGTGTCACTCGATAAAGTTAATTCCATCGCTAATGGATGTAAGTATTTTTCAGTTATTAAATTCCAAAATTGTTACCAATTGAACTAATAACATTGTTGACGATGGTATCTGCTAGAACTTCAACCTTTTGAGGATGTGGTGTATATCTATCACGTATTTAATAAGAATTCTCGGATGACTAATACCGGCAGGTTTCTTTTTTCATTTCATGTCAAAATTGATTCGTTTGAAACAGGAATAGAGTCAATAGTTACCTAATTTCTGTTCAGCTGGCATTTCTTTGAAGAAACGTTCTATATGATCTGCATCGCCTTTGATTTCTAGGCAAATATCATCTTTTAAAAGTGAAGCTTTATTTTTGTAGCCACCTTGAAATAGTTGTATGGTTGATGTTATTTTCTAAGGCAATTTGGCGTGAAATTGGCGTTGATTTATCTTGAACACATAATAAAATGTCAACGTTCACATCGTATTTTACGAAATAATATATTATTATTAAAGCTTTGACACTATGTATCATTGTGAGATATTGGGAAAATCAGGAAACTTATGACTAAAAACGATAGCTAAACCTACTGATATAAATAAAGTTCTCTATTCCATGAGTTTCTTTTGAATCGTGCGATAATTATTAAGTACAAAATAACTTTTAAGAGACCTTTTACTGAAATGCCATTATCTCTGTGGGTATTAATTTTCAAACGCATTAAGTTCAATTTATTGTTAATTTGTTTAAATAATACTACGAGTATTATGTAGGAATTGTCGAGGTTTTGAGAATTTTTACTTTATTCAGTTTTTCATTTGTACATAAATTCAACTTCATGTGTATTCATTTGAGCTTTAAGTCTCATATATACTTGCAATGAGCCCATCAATGTGAATTCAATTTTATAAAAATATACAACGTGTAGCGTTTAAACTAATAATCACTGTTGTACTGAACTTACATCACTATACCCTGCAAACTTTCAAATTATTTTAGGTTCACCATCGACACTTTGCAAACGTTTCTAATAAATCTATAAAATAATGTCAAAAATTATTATATTTTGTTGACGTCCCCTTTCTGTATCTGAGAATATGACAGATAAAACATACTTGTAATATGAATTACTACTTTGTTGTGGTAAAGTATATTTATATTTAAATAATAAAATTTCTTTTTGTAAGAAAATTTGTAGTTGAACGTTATCTAGCTATATAAAATATTCATTGTGGATATATTTGGTTTAGTTTTTGATCAATAGAATTTTAAACACGGTATTAAATTATTAAATAAATCAAACAGTTATATAAAGCTTTTAATTGTTAATTAAATATGATTGTAATGTATCTTACTGAGTAGTAATTTTTAATAGTTAACGATAAATAATTAGATACATTAGAAAATGTAACGATAAATGAAGAATATATCTTGTTTTCTAAAAATGTTAAACGATTGAATATAGCAAACTTTTTAATATTTTGGCGGAGGCGCCAATGTAATTAAAATTAGCATTCAAATTAATTTAAATGTTTCTAGTATTACTTCTTTCCAATTCGTAATTATTACCTATAGAGGTAAGATATTTTTATCATCTACCCGTTGTGATTAGATATGATAATGAAACAATAACTAAATCTAAAATATCAACCGCCTCTTTCACGACAGCCTTTAAAAATTGTTTGCTGGGAATAACTCGTTATGGTAATCAAAATTAAATATTCCACACACAGCAAGAGCATTTTGTAGCCCCAGAAAAATAAAAACTGACGGATCTTTTTATACTTTTTAGGGGACTATAAAGCTAACTGGTTGCGATATGAAAATAAAAGCTGCTAGAGGAATTCAAGGTTCAAGGCTATCAAATTTTAACAGATTTCAAAATTAAATATTCCCTAGATTTATGAAGTGGAAATGACAGGAGGCTTAAAAATGAATTTAAAAAGTAGTAAAATTTATGAGAATTAAATTGACTATTAAAATGTCGAACACGTTCCCAAGAACTTTGTTAACAATGTTATTTTTAAATAAATCCTATTCTAAAGCTGTCGTGTTGTTATATCGTACTAATTATAGGTTAATCTATCTCAGAATGTTAAGAAAAAAGACTTAAAATAAAACTCTTTCGTTATACTTTCTGTAGGATACAAAAACGATTGTAAAATAAACTCTAGTCAAAATACGTGTATAGAGAATAGAACCTCTAAAATAAAATATTGACAAGAAGAATGTTCATATGATGTTTCCCTACTTCAATGGATTCATAGGAGTTCTATTTTGTATTACAACCAAAATCTTTAAATTAATGTATACGTCATCAATTGCCTGTTAGATGAGCTTTGTTAAAATTTTAATTTTAACGTACTACAACAACTTACAATCTTGTCAATTTAAGTGATGAGATGGCATAATTAATTCAATGCCAATTATTTGTAAAACTATTGACTTAGGAGTATATTGAGTGAATCAAGAGGAAAATAAAATATTTTAAAGGCATACTGAGGGAGCCAGAATACTCAAAATAAATTAATGTTTCATGTAACCACATAACATGTGTACGTCTTCACGTAACATAATTAGCTTTTACCTGTTATATATAGAGATAGTTAAGGATTGAGAAACTTAAAAGGGAAACAATATTGAATTAATTGTACTCAGTTTTCGAAAATCCTCTCTTCAACTTTAATCTATTTATTTGCATGTATAAATTGCTTTGGTAACGCATTTTATCACCATGAACATTATAATTTGATTCAATAACGCATCCCCTGTTTTCACTAATTTAGTGTAAACCAATTCCGGTCACCCCCAAAGGACCAATATCATGAAGGCCTTCGTCCTAATAAGACCTAATAACACTAAATTGATGTTGAAAGTTGCATTCTAATATGACAGGGAGGTTTTGGTCGGGTACAAATATTACTAGTAATCTTTTATCATACCAAGGATAATTCTTTGAAGTCCCACATGGTCTACTTCTGTGTAATAAAAAACGGATGCTATTGAAAACATCTTAGGTCTCTTTAAATTTACATAAAACCCCTTTAAATACTTTTCTATTAGAAATCTTTCCATGTAGAAGACGGATAATATTATTATAGTGGCCATAAGATCACGTCGTAATACACTTAATGACTTTTGAGACATTTATACAACCAAATTAAAATTTACTGTAAGTGCTACAGGGTGGGGCATAGGAACCTGATGATTTTAAATTGTTGTTTATTGGCGACTATGTGAAATGATAATGTTTAGTGTGAGGGAGAAGGGACTTCCCCTAATGCCATCTCAGTCGACATGAAGTTATAGACTGGACAGTATTGTGCATTCGTATAGAATGGTTTCTTTTTAAATGGCGAATCAGTTATCGAAACTCGCCGAAAATTTCGAAATTGCATGTCGTTCTTCGCCGTCAAGTTATGGGTGCACAATCTTTCACAGAGTGGTTTTGCCTTAAAGAAAAAGTCACCTAATAGGCTCTATGTCTGAACGTCTGTGAACTCATATAACAGAAGTTTTATTCAGAAAAAATAAAATGGCATTAAATTATGTACTTTTACGGTGATAGAAAACGCTGACTAAAAACGTTTACATTTTCAACGATATTTAGTTTCAAAAATTATTCAGGTTCCTATGCCCCACCCTGTGATATGATAAATTTAAATTAATAATAATATTTTTGTAGACTACTATTTTTAAAGCACTATTATATACTCGTATTTGATATCTGAAGCAAGTTTAATTTAGTTTATTAGATTTAAATACTTAATAGCTACTGTAATGAAATCCTACAGTAAGAGTATAGTTGTGAATGAAAATGATCCGTTATCTAATAATAATATATAATATATAGTTTATAATTATATAACATAATAAATAACATAAAATTATATTATCTGCTATTTATATTTAAATTTGCAGATAATTTCTGCATATTTAAAGAGTGAAAGCCAGACTCAAACATATTACTGGAGTAGGTTGGAACCTTCGATGATAGCAATACTAGTTAGATGTTAGAGATAACAAAAGTTTTCCACAATTCACCAAAACACTATACACTATACTCGACGTCTGTTTCATCAACAAAGTTGGCATCATCTTCAGTTGATGCCAACTTTCTTGGCGAAACGCGCGTCGAGTGTAGGATATAGTGTTTTGGTGTTTTGTGGAAAACTTAGTCAGTGCTAGACTCAAACATGTTATCTTATTTTGTATATTTTAGTCTCCTTAATCCGTTTTCAAACATATTTGTTTTCCCCTCTTGAAATACATTGAATATTTTAGTATCTAGACTTTGTATGCGTATTATAAATATTGATATGTAAAATATTATCTTGGCCAAAGGTCAGTAATCAAATGGAGACGTCTTTATGGAAACAATCGAAATCTAACCTTAAATCTTTCATTAACAATCCAACATATGGTCGGCAGGTAAACACTGAATGGAATGGTCCTTAATTTTCGGGCCGAGTTTGTTCATTCCGATTCAGTATCGTTGCTTTAGATAGATAGTTGAGAACGGCGGTCTATTTTCATAGAAATCCCACAAGAATGTATTCAAGGTGGTCAAGTCAATTAAACTCAGTGGTCATTTAGTTGGTCATTGTCGCCTATCTGTCTGTCAGGAAATGTATCCTCAAGGAATTACCAGACAACATCAAAATGAAGAGAAGCTCCCTCTTGCCGAAATCAAATTCTTTGGTGTAAAACATCATAATCCTCATGGTTTTAATAAAGAACTGCTAAAAATAGAACTAAGTCGGAATTGTAAATATCTAGCGGCAGCAGAATCGCTTGACAAATTTTGACAATCAAAAAATAGTCGATATAAATGAATCCTATTAGCCCCGATAATTATTTTGAAATTTACGACCAGCTTTGACTAACAATCGATAGGCTGCCGATGTTTCTATAGCAACGATATTGCCACCGCATGATACACAGAGATCTATTATGTGTTGCTTTCATCTCATCGCTGATTTTAGTTTACGCGATCCTGTGTATAACGTCATTTGTTTGAATTTCTGTATTTTTCTTTGTGCAGTAACGTTAAAATTAATATGCCATGCAATTAATGTTAAAATTAGTATGCATATGACAAAAAATTCAGACAATAATTACTGCAAATCTGGATCGATAGTGACGCGAAGTTGCTTGTGGACATGTGTATTAGAGGAAATGATCTATTTTGTAATATATGGGAGTGAAATATTAATTCGTTTAATAAATTATTTGAAAAGCTAAATGCTTCGTCAGACTGTCACGATAATGATGGAGCTATATTTTTCAATGATTTTTTTCTATATGAATATTAAGTGAAATTCCGTTACATAAACTAAAAGGACCTACACTACGCCAGTTTCTCGCCCACACAAAATATTTGGACTAAAAATGTCCTAATGCAACTACGATGACGTCCTGCAGATTCACACCTTGATAAACTGTAATATATGCAGTTAATAGGAGATTTGTTATCTGAAACGTTTCCAAATATGATACACTTTATATGTGAAGCTATAATCACAGCGTTATCGAACATCAGAAATAAAAATAGTTTCATTTAGTTAACGGGGTGATAGCGAATGCTTTTTGGGTTTAGGAAAGACATGTTTAGAGAAGCTCTGCCAAATATATCCTTATTGGCCATAACTTCTTCACCCAGAAAAACAGTTGTCACAAGATAGGGTACTTGGTTAGAAGGTGTAGCTTATTATGATGAGCATTCTTAGGAACCAAAAGTTGTCATTTTTAGATTTGATCCCAACGAAAGTAATGCCATACACACAGTACAGAACTTACTGCAATTACAGATAATATGATATGATGTTCCTTACATTAATGGTAACTGTTTCAATGGTAACTGTATCATCTTAATTATTGCAACAAATACTGCTTATTGGAAACTACTTATGGTACTAGATAGTGATAAACGAAAAACAAATAACACGTGAAGTCAGTACTGCCATTAAAAAAGTGCAATATATATTTACAAATAATCCTGAATACAGCCGTTTGGAACATATGTGTTAATTTCTAAAGAGTATACGTTCAAGAGTTAATTCCTACTTTATTAAAATATAGTCTGTATATAGTTAACTTCTCGTGTTGTTATCTGTTGACAGTAGACGTTAAAGTACCATTTTAATTACATATACTACTGCTGTTAGGCATCGAAGCGTCGAAAAAATAAAAAAAAGTGCCTAGTGATAAAACTTTATTATCGGCACCGATCTGCATGTGAGTCAGACACTGACTAGACAGTCAGAGACTGACTTGAGATATGTGTTGGTAAATTATTTTTTCGATACAATTCTTGTCCCGTTTTTCTGTTTATTTGAGTATGAATTAATATTGATTATTGTATTATAACATATATTCTGATCTATTTCTGTGTAATAACAGCGACATGAGTTCGACTCTGTTGCGGCTCCGGGAATATATGCTTTACTTATGACATAACTAATCGACAGTCCGTTTTCCTTTGAAATACTAACGCCACTATAATAAAATAGTAGACGTGAAGGGAAGTAATGTATCGTGGGATACCAACACGTGAAGGTATGGGCAATATGCCTTTTGTTGTGAAAAAGAGTCCCCAATCGGATTATTCCTTTCCTTGAGGTGAAGACGAAAGTAGGAAATTTATTTATTCGATTTTATTGAGGTTCCTTCTGATGGACGAAGGCCAAGTTTGGAATATTTCCGTTGTCCCTCAGAGTCTTTTATGTGTCTGTCATGTCAAAGAGTTGTTTATCGCTTACAACGTAAACATGTCGGCCTTGCTCAGTGGCACGTGGGATTGTTTTTTTCGGACGAGAAAGGTATCATATCTATAAGCTCACATATTTTAAGATTTCTTTCCGTCTCCTTTACCCCAAATGAAGGTAATGGCCTGTATTCATGTAAAATATGTCTTTATATTATCAAAGTTTTCTCATAATATGATTAAAGTTGTGCGGAGCGAATTTCACTGTCATTCATGAATTCATATCTTTATTACTTTGAAATTAAATCGTAACAAATTATGTTCAGTGCGCGTCTAAAGTCTTTCAGACTTCATTTTGAAAATTATTTTTAAATAGCAACAGTGTTCGAGTACACTTGATTTGAAGGCTGCTCTAAATATCTATTTAAATGTTGTTATCAAACTTTTTAGCAGTGTCTTTCTGTAAAAGTTAAGCACCAAGTTTGTTCTGATAGAAATTACACAAAAAATAACTTTAAAGTTTTATATATTCGAATTTTATCTTGTGTTTACATTAAAAATAAGTTATAGGTTAATTATTTTAGAAAAATGTTGCGTTTGAAATGAATGTTCCGTTGAAATGGTTGTGTTGCGTGGGCGTGGAAAATTGTAAATAGATTAAATCTAACAATATTTTCCTAATATGTAAACTTAGCTGTTCAGTAGATGAGCATCGAGCGATCGATATCTTCCACATAACACTAATCACATTGTTCTGTGACAGACAAGCACTTAAAATTTCTAGGCACTTTCACTGTTCGACTACAGTAATTTGTATTCACACTATTTATATTTTGTACACTAATTCGAAAATTTTTAGTGTCTTTAGCTGTCGAATAGGTCCGTTGTTGTCGAGTAGTGTTTGATAACATTAATCGATATTTCGATATTTTCGTAGTTTTATAATCTTATCTGATGTTTACCTGCAAACCTTTTGATCTTATTTACAACCATAAGTATTTTCAGCTCGTAAGGGATATCTTATGCTCAATTTACAATTATGGGAAGCACTTTAAGTGGAGTTTTTAAGCCTCTGAATGACTTGTGTGTTAGATTTCTTCATGCATCCTCAGAGTTGGATACCACAAGTCCATACGGGCTTCAGGATTTATTCGTAAACAGTTTATACAGTTTAGTTTATTGACAACTAACAATGACATCTAAGGAGCCAATAAATTTGTCTGCCTTGTGAAGTTCAGTGGATCACGCTTCTTCTTTATCAGTATTTTCCATCATAGCTTTGTTGGCAAGCGGGATTGTTTGCTGGTTGACTATCACTGGTGTATAATCGTATTTCTTGTTGGTGAAATTGACATGAATCAAATTCTCCTCTTTTAATTTGATGGGTTGTTTCCTTGTCCAGTTGGCGACATTGTTGACTACCGTTTGAAGTTTTTTATAGCTGACTGGCGCCTCCGATATAAAAACTGATTTTCTAATAAATTTGGAAACATTCTGTCATTGTGATATTTACTTTACTTATAGGAGTAGATGAACTACTATCTTATATTAGTGTTACTATGAACATAGACAAATTACTACATTGGTCTTCTGTGACTATAACACATTATACCATGGTAATTTTTCTAAGAATTATAATTAGTAAGAGATTGGAACACAATATTCTATTAAATTGTACTATCAAATAGTATAATATTCTTTACCGACTGAGGAACGAGGGAAACTTAGAATACAACTGTCTGTGTTGTGTCAGGATGGCACTTCAAAAATATCTCCTATCGCCAATAAAATAATTTGCATCCATTAAGTAATCTATGAATATAATTAACAACTAGATTCGCAAAGTGTTACGAAACGTAATAACCCAACACATTTAGTACAATAAACTTCCCATTCGATTCGAGTCGGTTTCACTCACTATTGAAGAAGGTCGTCGTGGTGACTGCTACTAGCGACAAAGTTCCACGACTATAACTCCTATCACAGCACTATATATCACTCACAGTATATGTATCTCCATGCACCTATTGTGAGACATCACTTTACAGGGGCATACAGTAATTTTTGTAAATTAAAGACGAATTTGCACGCCACTGGGTTTTGTTTACTTACGACTTGTTCAAGATTATAACTACAAATTTATCGCTCTATGATTGTAATGGTGAACAGCTCTTCTGTCATTCGCTGTTGAGAGATTTTTTTACTTACTTCAGTAATATTTTCATTGCTGATTTCCAATCTGAAATTGGTTTTTCGCTACATACCCTGGTTTTCGTGCAATTTAATGTTGAATATTGAAAGTATAGTACTAAATTAATGAGTGGTCATATTGCACGATGTTAATTGTGAGTTACACCTTAATGTCAAGTTTTTTGCCCAACTTAATCTGACATTTCTTTGTTTCAGTGTTTGACAAATTCAACCATGGAGAGGTACACAATTGAGCAGCGCGTTAATATTGTTGAAGTCTTTTATGAAAATGGGCCTTCAAATCAAAATGCATTTCGTGCACTTTGTGACTTTTTTGGTCAGCATAATCGACCAAATGTGTCCACAATCGGGAGAATTGTGCGAAGATTTCAGCAAACCGGGTCTGTAGGAAATATGAAAACACCTGTGCATGCTCGCCCAGTTCGCTCTGCGGAAAACATTGCTGTTGTTCGCGATAGTGTAGCAGAAGAGCTGTCAACCTCGACTCGTCGTCGTGCCCAACAATTGAACATCTCACGAACATCACTGATGCGAATTTTGAATAATGATTTGAATTTACACGCTTATAAGGTTCAATTGACTCAAGAGCTGAAGCATACTGACCATTTCAAGCGTTGTCAATACGCCAAATGGTTGGTTGAACAGACAGAAGTGAATGGTGACTGCAAAGAAAATCATCTTCAGCGACGAGGCACACTTTCACCTCAGTGGATTCGTTAAGAAGCAGAATTGCCGCATTTGGGCAAATGAGAATCCACGAGTGATTGTTGAAAAGCCGATGCATCCACAAAGAGTGACTGTTTGGTGCGGTTTATGGGCTGGCGGCGTCATCGGGCCGTACTTCTTCGAAAATGAGGTCGGCCAAGAAGTTACCGTGAATGGTGTTCGCTATCGCGAGATGATAACGGACTTCTTGTGGCCAGAAATTGAGAATATGGACCTGGACGATATGTGGTTCCAACAGGATGGTGCCACTTGCCACACAGCCAACGAAACAATGGCACTTTTGCGCGAGAATTTCAATGGCCGTGTTATCTCACGTCGTGGCGATGTTAATTGGCCGCCACGATCATGTGATTTGACACCGTTGGACTTCTTTCTTCGGGGATATTTAAAAGAAAAAGTGTACGTCAATAAGCCAAGAACAATTGAAGAGCTAAAGTATGAGATAATTCGACACATTAACGACATTAAACCTCAATCATGTCTCAGAGTCATTGAAAATATGGACCATCGGATAGAGGTATGCCACCGAAGCCGTGGCGAGCATTTGGCCGATACCTTGTTTCAAACATAATTGTCATAGATCCTTCTATCACAATAAATAATATTAAGATAATTCTCTGAAAACTTTTTATTTTATTTACAATTAACATCGTGCGTTTTGGTTGGACTACCTTTTATATTAACCATATGATGCACCACTTATTCTGTAATTTCTCAATTTTTTCTTATGTCCGATGTTACTATCTTTGTGCACTTAGGAATGCTTCGTTTATTTATTAGCATAATTTTTGTACTGATAGCCTTAAATGTGAAATAGTTTTATTACAAAAAAAAAAAAAACTATTGGTACCCCACTTTTACTCAACACGGTTACCTGGAACGTGGTCTGTCTTTAAGCAGGCCTCTGCTTGTTTGTGGGAATGTAGTCAGTAGTTTGTATTTGTAAATAGATAAAATAGATAGATATACATACGCAACGTGTGGCTTGTATATTTAGGACAGCATGTAAATTAATTTTCAGACATGCACTATTAATTGATATCAGTGTGTACAGTTTTGAGTTACCACAGAAATAATTTCTTTTATGTGAGCTTTTTT
The DNA here is from genome assembly GCA_037954035.1 of Rosalia funebris. Classification (NCBI taxonomy): domain Eukaryota; kingdom Metazoa; phylum Arthropoda; class Insecta; order Coleoptera; family Cerambycidae; genus Rosalia; species Rosalia funebris. Next base: position 11,899,921 of record JAZFAV010000032.1, read on the forward strand.
CTTATTTTTCTATAAGTATCAAGCTCCATTTTTTATATAGTCACGTCGATAAGTTCCCAGAGAACCCTGACGATGAAAGAACACTATCAAGGGCGTTGAGGCAAATATATGACGGCAGACTACTAGTGGAGCATCAAACAAGATTACCCTGAGAAGGTTTATAGGCGCAGGAGCTAAGGCGTAAATTTCTTCCTGAATAGGAATATCTAAATTTTCATCTATACTAGTTTTAGAAATCACCTACTATCTATTGCATTTATGTTGAAATATTAAAGTATCTATATATACGTTAACTTAAAGTAAGAACTCTTTGTACCTATACTAGATTATATGTATTTTATGTTGCGCAACTGATTTTCTTGCTATAATTTCCATTACACGAAGCGTAACATTTCGCGAAAATGAAAATGTCGAATTACAAAACATTTAGGACCTTATAGAGTGAGACTACCTATAGATACTCACCTAAGATAAACTAGCTCCATTAAATGAGTTACAAGTAGAATGTTGACACCTTTTATCGTAAATTTTTACAATATTCAATAGAATTTATTGCTAAACAAAGTAATTAGCAATATTTTTTATAACTCGGATTTTGTAAGCCAAAAAGTGTATGTAAAATTTACGCACGATTATAATAATTCATCCACTTTCTGTGCGATAACTATAAATCTTATCTTTATTTTTGTGTTACAATTCTTTCTTATATACATTTCCACAACACATCTTTTGTTTTGTTTCAGGAAACTGAAAAACGCGCCATGTGGACATGACGCGACAACCACATGATGAAGAGCCTAGTTGGGATCATGTGGATCGTGCTAGTGCTCGTTTCAGGTATTATAAGCTTTATTGTTCTATAAATTGCTTTTAGGTGATTCATGTTAAACAATTAGTATGTATTGCTATATTTATAACCATAAATTGTCAACACATATACACACAATATTGACTACAAAAGGTACGATGTGTTATACGCCTGTTTACGTTGCACCATTGATATCTTGATAAACTCAATTTTCGTAGTTGATGAAATACTTTTTTCAATGCATGGTTCGTCAATTTCATTTAGTAATACAGTTATTTAAGGAGTCAGATTTCAGATTTTAGTATATAAAAAATGTGACTATTTGCTTTACTTCTATATTAAATACTTTACCTAATTCGCTTGTCACTTTACTATAGTTCTCAATATATGAAGAATACAAAGCTGTTCCAAAAGCGTTTTTTAATAATGTATTTGTTGATACTGATGTGTAACAAAAGTTCTTGTTGTGCACACTAACTGAAAATGTAGAAAAGTGACAAAACTCGATCATTAGAGGCTAGTAAGAACTGAATATTTAGTTTTTTTATGAATAATACTTACATAATGATTATGTATGTATTGTAGGCCATAACTAATGAAAAATTATGTTTCTATATATTTTAAAATTCTCAAAAGTAAACAAATTTAATTTTCTTCATAAAGGATACATGCTTCTAATAATGACTTAAAAACTTTCTGAATAACGTATTAGGGACCTTCATTCTACTTAAATGTGATAAGCTTAGTGTCACTAAAAGAAAGTTAGCCAGGGAGGTATAAAATTTTCTATTTCAATGATCTATTTTTAGAAGTAGTATTCATTACTTGCAGACCGTATATTTAATTTTACTTTTAATAACATTAATAAAACTGAATAGAAAAAAAAGGAGTTAAGTGAAATCTGTAGAGCTTAGTAAAGTTTAAATACTATCTATATAAATTTTGAAATATACTAATGGATTATTTTATTTGCTATTTATCTCCCCAGTTTCCTGTAAACTTCGGTTAGCCCTGACGAAATATCAATTCAGTATCGAATTTTTAATTAATTTAGAAATGCATTTAAGGTCTTAAAGAAATTGGACCAAAGGTCTAATGCTATTTATATTACAAAGTCTAATAGAATAAACATGGTGGGTGATAACAAATGAATAAAGGGAACTTGGTTGAATTGAACATCCTTGTCGCATTACGAAAATGTAGAAGTATTGAGCAAAATCTGTCTTATTCTAAATATGAAAATTTATTATTAACTATGGACCTAAAGCGGCAATTCCTTGTATTCAAATTCTGTAACGTTTAGTAGTTTAAATTAACTATTTAAGTAGTTTAAGCTATGATTTTCGGATGACAAAACGGAATTCACGATATGCCCAATACAGTATGAAATTCCTATTACCTCCTTTTTCTATCTACAGTCTAGGATTGTGAAATACATATGAATTTAGTTATATATCAACAGCGTAATACTGACATACTTATAAAAGAAAATTTCCATTAATAGGTATATATTTTATTTGTAGGATACGTATTAGATTTGCTTTTGTTTATAGAGGTGTAGTTTGTTTTTATTTATAGAGGTGTATCTACTACATGTATATCAAATAGTTTTTACCAATATACATATATACAATTGAAATACAGCAAGGAATACAGAACTATTAATCGTGATATTACTGAATTGTATCTTTTCGCTGCTCACGTGTGAGCCCATGAACGACAAAGTCGTAAAAATGAACACTAGAAAATTACTCTGAATGATAAAATTGGTTTAGGTCAATGTTTTACTAGCGTAATATAACATTTGTTTATTACAAAAGTGTCGAATGTTGAGTTAAATAATAAAATGTTTAAAATGGTCTGTGCTAAAATGGTATATCTAATTTTGTTATCAAAATTATCAAAGGGGACAGCTCGACTTTCTGCAAGTAACAATTAACTATTTGATATTCTAATTAGGTAAGAGAATATGAAAATTAGAAAATTAAAATGTTCCGTTCTACTTTCAAAGAAATGGCGGAAGCGCCAGCGTCACATTTTACGTATTTAGATTTATTGCTCTAAAAGTATAGGTATTATTAGTTTTAAACATTTTCAGGAATTTATATGAAGAGTCATGAAAGAAAAAACTGAACATCCCAATTATTTTGTATATGAATGACCTTTGAATGACCCTTTCTCTATATGTGTGATTTAACAAAATACACAAAAATACAGAGGTTTGTAAACCTGTTTCCCGATAACATTAAACACAGGGGAAGAAATTGTAACAAGTTCCGATATACAAGACAAACAAATGCTTTCACGCTTAACAATATTACACAACCCATATGTAGCATTTGTAATACTTATTAAACTATAAAGCGTATTCTTCCATTCTGTAGAAAGTATCCATACAGCAGAATAAGAATTGGTCTGTCTAATAAAATTAATATATGCTTGGATAAAGAAATTTACAACTTTACAATATTTCTCGATTTTCTACAGGAAGCAAAATTACTACAAAAAAATTAATACAATCATAATCTTCTCAAGTAATAGCGGTGAATGGCTGTAGTTGCCGCTACTGAAAGAAAGAAATAAAAAGATAAAATCATATTTTCAAAACAATACTTAATTACGTATAATCAAATTGCTCTATAATTATATATAATTAAACTTACTTGTAATTATAAAACACAGTAATGATTTAAAATTTAGACCGTGCTGATATATTTTCAATAATTTTCACTTGAAACATATCTAATATGATGGAATTTTTATAACGTGTTTTTTAGCACAAGATAGGAGAAGCTGGAGGTTAGCGTCCAACCAGTCTTAGGACTGATGACCTAATGATGATGATGAAATCATAATACACATTTTAATAAAAATATTTTTGTTGGCGTCTGGAGAAATAGTCGAGTAACGTAATCCAAAATATTTAGGGGCCTATATAAGATAAGATACACTTTATAAGAGTCTTATTGCTTATGAATTCTAGATCAGATATATCAACGGATTTAAGATTTTCATTTTCATAACTGAGTTTACATTGACGAATATTTGTTATAGATAATACAACTGCCTCATATTCATCAAAATATTTTTTTGAAGATACTTTCAACTCTGCAAACCCATCGAAAACGTTTCATTTTTTAAATTTGATGTTACTGGTTCTATTAATGTTGCGTCTATATTGTGGAGTTATTATTTCTCAGTGAATCATTGTAATTGAACAGAAGTCACTTAAAAATGATTTTTGCTAGAAAGAACTTATTGAGTAATCTATTACTATCTTTATATCTTTTGCATTGGTCTGAAGTAACATCTCACATATACTACATATCAGTTTAATAATTACTTGAAACCATGTTTACATCATCTGCGTATTTTATAAGTCTGTTCATTGATAATTCTTGATAAAAAGTTCGACAAAACATAATACGTAACATCACATACGTAAAACATAATATGTGTTGTTCATGTTTATTGGATTTTTCAAGAATATTGACGGATATATGCATATAATGGAATATGTGCACAATATTTTGTATTACAGCAACTTATCTGTCACTGAGATAAACAGTGAAGAGAACAATTTGAATATTCTAAACAGATCCATATCAAATGGCAGTGTCTCAATATATGAAATAAAAGTAAGGTGAATATTATTCAATATATTACCATTCTATTATGGTAATAGAGGGTGAGAGGACATATCCAGGGGTAACAAGTTAGATAAATGTGATTCCTGTGTGAATCTGTGGTTAAAAATAAAAATCTAATACGATCGTACGTGTTGACGGTACTGGTGCAAAATGTTGGAAATTTGTGGCCCGACAGGGCAAGTAACGAAGAATTATTGAGCAGAACGCGACGAGATAAAAGAACGCTTTGAAATATAATCGTAAAGAAAAGATCTTTTATGTGCTACATTCTGAGACAAACAATAATAATGAATGAGTGGTTGAACACAGACTAAAAAGCGAAGTTATTAAGGAGGCGCATATTACAAATTATGAATAATTTTAGGGGTATCAGACATAAAGAAAGGAAACAGTGGTGGATAGACAGAATAATTTTGAAGTAGGTAATAAACGACGATGACGCGATAAAAAATATTATAATGAAAGCTTCATTAGGTTCGAGATGTATAACAATTCTTTTTCTAAGAAGGATCTTAAAGCAAAAAATAAAATAGCTCTTTAATATTCTAATCGAATATAGATTATATTAACATAAGTCTTCACCTTGAACATGGATTGTGCTTGTTAACTTAAATAATAAACCGATTGTAATAAAATATACCGAATGAAACAGTTTTTATGATAGGCACCACTCAATATTATAATTATTTGTCTTTTTTGGAAGCTAGTACCTTTGTAATACTAGTAACAATTATAACTATATATTTAAAACATAAAACTCAAAATATAGTGAATGTATTTTTAAAATTTGGTATATTATTTTTAGTATGTTAAATGGGCTTGGGCCTCATCAGCCACTGATCGCATGGGTAGTCCCTTGGCGATCCCCTCTTATCCGGGTCATTATCCAAAAATGCTATCCCAAAGGATAGCATTTTTGGATAATGACCCGGATAGCATGAAAGGAGCAATTTTGGCACGTCCCCCGCCTTAAGCCTCACCTCCTCTAAGATAACAGGGGTCTCTAACATAAGGCACCTCCTCTTCTCCAGTGCGGTGCAGGTGTAAAGAAAATAAATCGAGGTTTCCTCGTCTTCTCTATAGTATCTGCATGCCGGGCTGTCAGTCAGCCTCAGCTTGTGCTTATATGCGTTCAGGCTACAATGATGGCCCGTTATGATTCCCACCAGGGTTCTGGCTATGGGCCTGTTCAATTTAATGAATTCTTGGGCCCATTTCTCAATCTCTGAGTATTCGATGAAAAGTTTGGTTATTCGACAACCCGTTAATCCTCTCCATCTTTTATTGTGCTGGTTATTTGCCCAGCGATTGATGTGGTCTTTGATCATATTCCGACTTATTCCCACTTCAGGTTCTGATCCATAGAGGTTTTCTCTGGTCCCTAGTCTGGCAAGGTCATCTGCAATTAGATTTCCCTTAATGCTAGATTATGCACAGGTATCCATAAGAGTTTTACCCGTCCCTTCCACTAGTACTTATTAGAAATACATTTCGTTGTAATCTGTTGATAGATTTTTATTTCTGTATAACTTTTACATTTATGGTGTACTAGCCATACCCGTCACGCATTGCTATGCCGTTTACTAAATTTAAAGAAATACTAATATTTTCGTTGCAACAATATTCAATTTATTTTGGATCATTATGTATTTTTATTAGTTTTTTTTAAATTTTACTAACTTAGAAACCTTCGCGGGCATGAGTCCAACCATTTCCCAAAGTTTCATCGCAATCGGATGAACGGTTTAGGAAGGCACAAGAGACAAGCATGCAAATATTCATTTTCATATATATACAAGAAGAATATATAGGATGCTCTAACATTATTCAGAACTAAAAAAACGTAGCTGCCTATATCCTGTACCTATAATCCATCCATTTATCCCATATATCGCAATATTATCTAGAACAATATATTTTAAATACTACAAATATATTTGACCAGTACGCCTCAACAAAAGTATAGTTTAATTATACCGGCTCCGGAAACAGGATTGAATGGTTTTAAATAGGTTGCTGTGGAAACACTGTTTATTTGAAAAGCATCAAAGAATGATAAAATTGTATTCTATGATAGATAGTGGCAAATTGACCAGTTAATCAATGGGTCGCTGCTGTTAAATCATTTATCCAGACCCAGTCTATCGTAAAAACCCAGAGGCGTTTTCGCCGTTATGGCTTTATGTGCCTGTTCAATTTAATGAATTCTTGGGCCTATTTCTCAATCTTTGAGTATTCGATGAAGAGTTTGGTTATTCGACAACCCGCTACTCCTTTGCAGCTCTTATTTTGCTGGTCTCTTGCCCAGCCATTGATGTGGCCTCTGATCAGATTTCGGTTTATTCCCACTGCAGGTTTTGGTCCATAGAGGTTTTCCCTGGTCCCTAGTCTGGCGAGGTCATCTGCAATTAGATTTCCTTTAATGCCATTATGCCCAGGTATCCATAAGAGTTCCACCGGTCCCTTCCATGCCAAGTGATTCAATGCTTCATAGCAACTATAGACCAGCTTCTACTTTGTCGTTGCTGAATTCAGGGCTACCAACGCCGCCCTGCTATCCAAGCAGATACATTTCTTCTCCTGGGTCTGATTTTGGTCGGCCCCCAGAACACCGTCCTATACACCCTCGGACCCACTCTGTTCCCACTCTTGGCTCCATCCGTGTACCACAAGTCTTCATTGAGCGGTAATTCAGCTCGACCCTCTATCTAGTCGGTCTTACTGTTGAGGGTGATCTTATATTTCTTGTCAAACAGGAAGTGGACACCCGTCGTACTGTCAGAGGGCATCCATAGGAGCTCCTCCTCAGCTAGCTCACTTGAGAGTCTATTCAGGTCCCTTATCTTCTTGTACATGTTTCCCACTCTGTGCATTGCCTTTGCAGCTTACGCTTTCAGGGTGATATCAAGAAGTTGTATTCCCGTCAGTATCAACATCGCCTCGATCGGTGTCGATCTTGACGCTCCGGTTATACTTCTTAGAATCAATCCTCTTAACTTGTTAAGTCGGTTGACTTCCGACTTTAAACAGGCTCTCTCCCAAAAAATTGGTATAAAAATCATATATGATAATGACAAAAAGCTGTTTCCGATTTTGCAGTTAGAACGTTACTTTAGCAGTTAATATGTTTTCTGAAAACATATTAACTGCCCAGAAAAATATTCTCAGTATATCAGTAGTGCCTATACATTTCTATATTACATATTCTAGAGTAAATTATATTTTTGTACTTAATTTGTTCTCTTTCGTGAGATATTTCGATAGTCGAATGAGAATAATATTCAAAGTATATTGTAACTTATTTATTGCATTACATTGGATCCATAATTATAAAAAAATACTTACAATCCACAGACTATGAGGAACGAATACTGATTTTACAAAAGCTCATATTTTAATAATCTAAAAACGGTTATTTCTAATATTATATTTTTTTTGTTTTCTAATTTTCTAATATATTTATATATTTATTATGATTTTCCTGTAAGGTGCACTACACAGTAGACTTGAATCTATAGTTATAATTATAATATACTATCTTTCCATCTATTTGATATTTTCTTAAATTTATAAACGTTCGTATACTGAACATGATAACTTAATTAAGGATAAATGAAATATGTCATTAAGGAAGGAGGTAACTTCCTTGTCTCCTGATGTCTATTTCAATATACTAATATTTTTTATGCGAATGGTTTATTTTAATAGTAATTACCATAAAGTAACTCTTTTTATTATATAATTTATAGCATATTTATTTAGAAAGCTATTAGAAAATGAGGTCTTTGAAAGTATTTTTAATTTAATTGTGGAGATGGTACAACGTCTGGAAATATATATCTAACATATAGCATAACTTGTTTTAAAATTACCCTTAAAATATAGCAACAGTATATTTGATTCTAGAGAATGGTGGGTAGTCGTTTGTGTCTTTACCCACATATATTTTATTTACTAAATTAAAAATATGTAGCAACTTAAATTTGGGATTTAAGTTAGTGTTAGTTCGATCGAAGTATAATATATTTTGATTAGTTTTTCAATAGCTTCTTAAAGCTTAAATTGTGTTTGAATTCCTGTTATATATTGATTTTAAATCATGTTCAAAATATGTTTATGTAATAATCTTTTTATATGAAAAATATTTTACATGAGATTTTAATGCCATTATTTGATGTAAAAACTGTTTCCGTATGCCATCATGTTAAATCTCTTGCAACGATTCACTGCTCATGCGACCAGCTTTCTTAAACGACTTACAAGTTATTTAAAATGGTTCTAGGTTGCCTCTAAGAAAGTGTTCCATTATTAAAGAAAATATATGTAGAAGAAATAATGTAGTATTAATAAAGCAATTATTGTAATGATTTCTATTACTAAATATACTTTTATATAGAAAATAAATGATAAACTACGAAGAAACTGAATCACTATTACTACTCATACAGTGAGTCACTGAATCACATGACAAGATATAAAAAAACCTTACCCTTGAACAAATTAAGCCGAAAACTTATCCTACGAGTTTGGGAAAAAATATACAAAAATGTAGCCAATGTCATAACTAACGGTAAATGATTTTAACTCCTACTTTTTGCATACATCTGCATTTTACATAAATCACATATAAAACCATAAACAAAAATAGAACAACGAAAGAAAGAAAAATAAATAAAATGGGAAAAATATGCGATAAATGAATTCTTAATCTCAGGACTGCCTTAACTTCTTCTTGGGTTTGCCAGATGATAATTTACATATTGAACTGAAGTAGGTTGCAAGCCTTTTCTGTACAATAATAATTAAAATCTTTCGCTTCGAAGATCACATTGTTTTCATTAGTTTGAACAAACAGTCACACTATAATTTTTATAAAGCTTAATTACATGAATGCGTGATAATTGAACAATTTCGTCTAACCCATTATTTGTCACTTTAGAGACCGTAAACAACTTATTAGAAAATAAAGTAAAATACAACTGAATATATTAAAAAATATTTAGAATGTGTTTGTTAAGAAAATTTAGTAATAATGTAAAATATATTGAATAATATTAAAATATAATTGGGGCTTCGTAATGTTATGACCGACTTCAAAAAAAGAAAGAGGTATATATACAGGGTTTCTCACGGTAGCTGTTCGTTAGAAGTTTTCATGGTTAGAGAAAAATTAGAGTTCTGAATTTTTGGACTCTAGGGTTATTCGAGTTTATCTTTCATCTTAAAATATTTTCAAGATCATACCACTTCCGGTTATCCCGGAAGTCTCCAGTAACTTCCTTATTTTAAATAGAATACCCGGTATATTATTTCATTTTTGAGTTCCTGAGAAAATTTAAAAATCAGATTTCCCTATACTTATTTTCAACTGTTTCTTAGATATCTTGATTCTTTTGAAAATTTTGAAAGACGTATGAAAGACTTTATTTTCAACACTGTGCCTCTTACCTATTTTCGACTGGGGCTAAGCCCTTCTAGGGTAGACGGAAGCACATGAATGGTGTTTTCGAAATCCATATTGATAATTAATTTATCGCAAACAGGGTGTCCAAAATCTTATCACCAATTACATCATTTTCAAAGTTGAAAAAGTTCGTTATTTCGAATATGACACCCTGCATATTCTTAGATGATTGGGTGCAGAATTTTATTCTACATCGATTCGCTATAATTTTCCCTATACCTATTTCCTATAACGGTTTTCCAAAATTGTAAAATAATAAGTTTAAAAAACTGACTTAAAGAAAAAGTAATGCTAATAAAAATCAGGAAATAAATGTTCTCTACAACAATTTAATACTTATCTGCTGTTCCGTTTAATGTAATTAAGAAATTATTGTTTATTATGTAATTATTATTAATTTTTTTATATAATTCGGTAATTAAGTCGGTGCCAAGTAAAACAAAAAATATATACCTTGCTCTATAACAACGAGTTTACATTTAAAATTGCCGAGGGCCAGCAAGCATTCGCATTACTAATATTGTATGGCACCGACTTCAAAATTATATATAAAAATTAATAATAATTGCATAATTAATAATAAGTCATGATTTAAGACAATAAATGCTAAAAGTACATTAGTCTAATATTATAATTGAATTAGAATATTCTGTTTGTGTAGAAATAACACGAAATTAATGATAAATTACTTACTTCCTTTTGATGGAATGGAAATAAATAAAACATTGATATGGTCGTTAGATTTACATAAAAAGTGTAAACTCAAGAAATTTAACAAAGGATTGTATAAAATAAATTATCTCCCAAGATATTTGGAACTTGTCTGTTATATTGGAGACAATTTTTATTATATCAACAGGTTGTCTTACCCAGTCTTTTAGTAGCAAACGTAACAAATAAATTAAAGGGAATCCTCAACGGGAATATAGGTTTTTAGGTTAATGGGTAAGGCTAGGAGGCCTCTTTCATTGCGCCATTTATTTGGGTACATTGAATAAATGTTTTACAAAAAGTGATATTAATTTAAAAGTTATATTAATATTTGTTCCTGCTATCCTTTAGTAAGTATACATAATTTCAAAATTGTCAGATTATTGAATATAATATTTACTTGCAGATCATTTAGATTTTAATTATCTGACAAATATAAAAAATAAACGAAATGATTACCCAATTTGCGTTTAAAATATTGCTACTATTTTCGAAAAAAGATGATTGAAAAACAATTCAGTAATTTGATACTGTTTCTGGTGTTTCTGACTATTTTTAGGATCTTTAGTTGTATCATATTATTTGACCAATATAAAATATCGGGACTATATTAAATATCTATGTGTAATGTGTAGTCAACACAAGACGTACAAAAGGTTCCTTAGTTTTTGAAATATAGATTTTAGAAGTATAGCCAATGGACCGTGACACTGCAAATAAAGTTTAATTCGAAGATTTGCGATTTCAGTTATATATTTATATGTATAAAAGGAGTAATTAAAAATGTCGAATTGGGCACATTTTTGTTATGTTTGCTGTATATTGAGCTATAGTCAATAACATTACATTTGAAAGTAACATAAAATGATTAGGAAGAGAATGCAGGTAGAGGTTAAGCAATATGTCAACGATCAACGGAACCAAAGAATATATGTTTTGATTACGCTTAAGTATTCATCTGTTGCTATTCTCCTCTACATGACATGCAAAATTGATGTAGTCAACAATACTCCGCTCATTGACACCAGCGTTCTATATTCAAACTTGGGGACCAACAGGATTTGGATTTTTTTTTTTTATTTAAGAACTACCTAACTTCTGGCGTGGATCTGGATTGTCATGGACATTATAGATAACATTACATATATAACAAAACAATATTTTTTTTTGTGGAAGACAAAAGTAGTAAGGGTAGTAAGTTGTAGTAAGGGTATTTTGTAATTACCCTTATGAAATGAAACAAAATATTTATATTTTGTTCTTAATAAAATTACTTATGTTACTTTTCACATTGTTTGAATACTAAAGGGCTTATGTTATATTAATATAGTGTAGATTAAGGTTTATTCATTATAAATAAAAACACTTTAAACCAGTTAAGAGTCGAAATAATATGATAAAATGTAAATAATCTCGCATACTTCATATAAGTGCAATAGCATTGCTCATGAAGACAATATGAATAAACATAATGTACAGATTTTACATTATTTTTGTACATATAGTTAATAAACTTATAAAACTCTTCTAAGGTAGATATATCTTGAGTAAAAGCACATTTATTTACTTTTCGAGGGGAACTATCAAAACTGGTGTTAACTATATTTTGTGATTCACTCATTCACGCTCAGCTACCCCAAGATTGGAATTTCTAATGAAACCCTCTATACAGTGAGTCATCATTAAGTTTGAAAAATTATATCTAAAATTGAAAATCGATCAATATATCGAAATTAAATTCTTCGATCTATTTCTGAGCTAATTGTCTAATATCAATTATAACACACATGCTAGCAGAAATTCAAAAATCTCTCTTGTTAAGTGTAATTTCTTATTAAATACAGTATTTTATTAAGTATTTAGTAAAACAAATTTTGCTAAATAATAATACAACTTATTTCCAAGTTCCTGCCGGCGTATTGTTACGTCTAACAAACTATAAATCCTAACTTATTACATTAATAAATTAATTTTGCTTTGCATTCTGCTAATTATCTTCGTCTGTCCGACGTATCTAATTACTCATAAAACTGCTTAAATTAACCAAAATATGTCTGTGGCCCTTGTTACGTTACACCGTTCAACTTTGCATTTAATAACAACTAATCACCTCGACTATGCCAAGTATCTCTCTAATCTAGATGACTGCCAGAACTTCATTTGATAGATATTTGAGGAAATTAACCTGGGAAAGTTGATTTGATATACGGAAGATGTTGATAATATCTGCAGACCTTATAAATAACGTTGCCTTCTCTTGTTCTTATCATTAACGTAAATCTGAGATTGGATCCAAGTTTACTATTAGTTTCAGAAGTTTTCTAGTCAAATTTGTTATACGTATTAAACTCAATAATTCATGTTAAACTTAATCATACTATGCTGAATAAATATTCAGAATTAATGTTGTAGTAGTAAAAGTTGCTACCACAATATTTAAGTCTATTGATATTTGCAAAAAGTTTAGTAGTCCTTAAACTTGAAAAGAATGTTTGAACTCAGAAGAATGAAAAGAAAGTATTTTTGAAAGAAAAACTTATTTAATTGTTTGTGTATTCTATTTTTACAGAATGTAAGGATTAATATGCTAAACTAAGAAATAGTTAAAAAGGAAAATCAAAACATATCACATGCTTATTACCCAATGAGTTATTTATTTTAAATTTTTATATGAGTATGAGGAATGCTATTTATTTCATCACTATTTGCTAAATAAAAAACTCTCATCTTGCTGATAAACGGAACAGTCTACCTGAGCCTAGCCATAAAAACAGAGCCACGGTATGTTTTGAGATTTTTTATTTGGCATATAGCGATGAAATAAACTATATATTTAAATAATTAAATAAACATCATTTACGAAATTATACAAATTGGTTTATTTTATATTACGAGGAACATTTACACTACGTTATTATTCTCTATTTTAGTGTTAATATGTACCCCTTACATAATTTGTTCCGATGAAATATGTAGATGCATAGAGCCATGAAGTTGTTAAGCTGATTCCTCAATTATGGCTGTCTACAACGTATACAGTGCAAGGACAACTACGGCTTTTATTTATTAATGCACTTAAGTAAATAATCATGCACGAAGCAGGGTAAATACAAGCGCTATTACATTATAATAGTAGAGGAGGACCTCGAATCTACGGAAGTATATGCAGAAATAGCTAATGTGGATATAGTGGGCGTCAGAGTATTGTGTACATATCATACTTTAAGTGGGCTTAAAATATAACATATGTGTAACATACATTAAAACTATTTTATAATGTCTCAGATCCTGATAATTCATTACTTATAGGTCACTATAATCTGCTTAACTTCATGGACGGAGTTAATGCTAGATAAACTTTAAGTATTAAAAACTTATGCAAATTAATTTCTCTGGTGCAGTATAATGACATAAAAAATTATAATAAATCAATAAAAACAGTTATAGTAAATAAATCAATACATACAACACTGAAGAAAAATCCATACCATCCAGCCTTTGATATTGAACTACCTTACGAGTATGTTCGGTCAACAGTACTTGCAAATTTACAATACAGTGAATAATTATATGACAACTATTCATTTTCTTTAATTATATGACAACTAAAGAAAATTAATTTTTTTGTCACTATATCTCACATATGTAATGCGAATTGGTCTTGTCTTAACAGATTTGCAAATACTAATATTATTCTCTGCGATCTTGTCTATAATATATTGTATTAATTGCTTGATACATGTATTAAATGCCAAGTCCCGTACCTTAAATTATGGACTTTCGTTTACCACTCCCATAATAAAATATATCAAGGGAAAATTCATTGCATAGATAATATAAAAAAACAGAACTACCAATAATTACGAAGTATTTAAAAATTTAAAATCAAAATTTAAAAAGTATGTGTCAGATTCTTATAAAAATTATTTAAGGAAAATCTAGGTTGAAAAAATAAACATAAAATTTCTGGTCTTATATCGTGAGTAAAAAGAAAGTTAATACTATTCATTTCATCGCTTTTTGCCAAATAAAAAACTCTCTTATTTTGACGATAAACGGAATAATCTACCTGAGCCTAGGCATAAAAACAAACTATGGCATGAGATGAGAGTCGTTTGGAATTTTTTATTTGGCAAATAGCGATGAAATGAACTATACAGCCCCATGTATAATGAATGACCTTCAACGACAAAGTTTTAGACACAAGCCAAAACACTGTAAATTCATTTGCTGACCATTTTGCGAATTCTTATTCTATAGCAATATTGGACAATACCGAATATATAATTAATTTCCATATCAATTATAATCTTGTATATTTAGAACTTAAATTTATTGTATATGTAACATTTCTATTGTAGTCCTACCCTATAATTGGAAATGTTTAATTTCTGTTAAGTTTAGATATTCTAAATAAATAAATAAAACCTGTTCATTGCCTATTTTAACTAGGATAGTTGGACGGAGATGTAATATGACCAGATATATCACAAAAAGTAACTTGCAAATACATATACTTACTAAATAATAAAGTAAAAGGGCAATTTTACTTATAGAGGATAATATTTATACGCACATGGCGGATTCTATAACAATAAATCAATTTGTTGCTTATGAATTAATGTAAATGAAAATATATTTGTTCGCAATATTCTTTATGGTGAATTACCAATATATAATTATTTAATTCAGCTTTTTAAAAATATATAGAAATAATTTCAACATAAACGAGTTACACAAAAATTCTATACGTATGTTACTGTAGTAGGTTGAAACCTTTGGTGTGAAGATAACGCTAACTTAGTTTTCCACAAAACTCCAAGACATTGTACACTATACTCGACGTGCGTTTCGCCAACAAAGTCGGCATCATAATCATTGGCATTGGAGATGATTAAAACTGATCAGTTTTAATCATCTCCAGATATTGCCAGCTTTGTTGGCGAAACGTGCGTTGAGTATGTGTATAATGTTTTCTGGAAAACTAAGTTAGCGTTTTCTATACGTATACATTAATACTAAGTTAGTCAATATGAGGTATTTTTGTCGAGAAAAAGACGATATCAATTTGTCACACAATGTCTCAGAGAGATGTATTCTTAATTGATGCCCTGTACATAGATCCGTAAACAACTTAATTCATTAATTAAAGTAGCACTGCTTAGATTATACTTGTCATCAGCAATAATAGTTATAATAAATTACGTTCAATTATTATAGTGTTCCCCTTTCTAATAATTCAACAAGATATTTATGAAATTATGTTTAACTTGTTTTGTACTTAAATGTTCTTAACTTAATATTTAAAATCTGTTTAAGATAACAGAAGTCTAATATTTTGGTTCATATAAATTTGCTTCTGTGCAATTATATTGAACATGAATTGCTTTTATTCAATGATATAACTACAATTTGTATAATGGATCTTTGCGCGTGTATCAATTTAGTGACGATGCACGGATCACATGCTACACCACTCGCAATTGTTACTAATATACTACAATTACCAGCACGTATGTCTAGCGACGTATGCTTCAATCAACTACATAAGGCATAAGACAGTTAATAATGTTCCGAACAAAATGCAATTATGAAGTTACGCTCTAGCATTATTGTATAATTTGATTCATTGACGTCTCAATATTTCTGTAATTAATTTTTGCTTCATTTATTTCAATTTTTGTTGAATTTATTTCACTTATTTTGTTGGAAATTCGATTGAATGTTTTTGTGGAGAACCTTTTCATTACTCTGTCATAGGTTGACGGATTTGTATTGTACTAACTATTATCTTAAAGTGTGTTTTTCGGATGACACTGTTCAAAAACGTCAGTTGATTGATTCATACGATTGTTACCAGTGACGCACATGTAAATAATTACTATACAAACCATATTTGCTATTTATCCTTCTTATTTAATACAACAAAGAGCCTAAAAAAGCGGTTGGATTTTACTTCTCTATATCCAGCCGTCCTTAATAACTATCAACTTGTAAGTGTTTGTGTCTTGAATATTACAATCATTTAATGTTATTACTTAAATGAAACCTTATACTGCACTTTTAAATCATTCATAAGTTGTTTATGAAAATATATAAAAAATAAATTGCATTTTCTCACAATATTCTTCATGGGGAATTAACATCAAATAGATATTTAATTTATTTTATAAAACTTGAAGGAAATATAGAAATAATTTCAATATAAACGGGTTACATAAAAAATATACAAACGTATTCATGTCTTGTTAATCAGTATAACAGTTCTTTTGTTAAAAAAAGATAACTTCAATTTATCACACAATATATGAGAAAAAGTTCATTCTTAATTGATACCCCTTATATAAATCCATAAATAATAATTGTATTCATTAATTCAAGCAACACTGCTTCGATTATACTTGACGTCAGCAATAATAATCATAATAAATCACGTTTAGTCATTATAAAGTTCCCCTTTCTAATTATTCAACTCGACATTTATGAAATTATATTTGGGTAATTTTTATTGTACGCCAGTTTTCTTAACTTAATATTTAAAATCTGTTTAAGATAATTACTAGAGGCTTGATATTCTATTTCGTATAAATACGCGTTGTTATTCGATAATATATCTATTTGTTATTTATTTTTCTCATTTTATATAATAAAAAGTCTGATAAAGCGGTTGGGTTTAACTTCTCTATATGCATGAGCCCTTAACATCTATTAACTCAAATATATTAGTCTCTTGCATTTAAATTCATAATTCGATTGAAAACTTATACTGGACCTGAAAATTATAGACAATTTTGATTCCAAAGTATAAAAAATGTTTGAAGAAGTTAATTATTGGTTTTAAAAAGACTTTTTGATAATGAATTTACCTGTAATGTCGACGCCTGGAATCTGGTTGAAATAAAATAAAGAATAGAATGTATTTAAAATGAGGACACGTATGTTTTGTATGTGTATTGTAGATTAATAATAATAAAATTTATTTTCAATAAATAACTTGTCCAAATGCAGTAACTGATTACATTTTATGATAAAATTATTAAATGCTAACTTTATTTGGCTGTTTATGCAAATATTTATTAGTAATATCAGTTAGTAATACTGTGATTTAGTGATCCTGCGAACAGTTTTAATAAAACTGATATCTAATATATCGTATTATCATAAGATTATATAATTAATTATAAACATCTTATAAAAAATAAATTTAATATGTGGTACTTTATATTTAAACATAAGAATTATATATGTACATATTTAAATAATCGACTAACTACTGATGATAAAAAATGTGACAGAAGATTTGTTCATCATTTTTTTAATGATGATGGCAATAACAACAACAAAGATATGTAAGATATTGAAGACAAAGCATAGTTGTAGATGAGGTGAGAAAATAAATGGAGTCGAAGGTCAAGAAGAGAATAAAGACTAATATAATTTTAATAACATAATGTTCATAACATAAAATTTTAATAAATTATTTCTTTCAACTATCTTCTTTATTCTTTAAATAAGTCTAGATTTCATTATAATCATCTCTAACTTTGTCTATTTGATATGAGTTTAAATTATCATTCCATTTCTTTTCTTATTCTTGAAATTATTTTTTCACTTCTCAATTAGCATTCACCATGTAGAAATAATATTAAATAAAGTTATAAAAAAACAAGCATTACGTAAATTAATTGTATTTATTCGTTTATAATTATCCTTCAATACATCTAATTATAAAATAAAATATTTACGTTGTTGAAAAGAAGTTGAAGAAACTGTATTCAATAACACTTTTTTTCACAGTTTAGCACTAGAAGTAAAAGAAGTTGTGAAATAAAGTAATCCTATTTATTAAACTGATATCTAAGAACAAGAATACTTTCTGTTCCAGGCAGAAAATTATCGCTCAACGTAAATGTTCTTGATTGTTTTCAATTTTCACAAAAAATAAGTATATTAAGAATGAAAGTAAGTTATAACTCAATTTTATATATAATTTCTTTTCTGCTTATAACTTGAACCAGAAAAGTTGATTTATTTTATAAATTATTAGATCCATTCCCTTTAAACTTAGTTTTGGAAAATTAATTAATCTCACTTTTCTGGAATGTCTAAATTTGTGGCTGAGAGTTAACCGCTAATCATACAGTGTGTCTCGATAACACAGAACAAAATCCATTTTTTCTTGTATTCATATTTATTGTAGGTTATAGATTTTCTTTACATTTTTCTATTATCCCAGACTATTAGACGTTATTTATTTCGTAATATGTGGTTATCATTTTTTGTGTTCTTTAAATAAGAAGTAGCAGTTTTAAGTTCCGTCAGTTTTAGTATATGATCGAACTGAATATGCAATATACTGAGAGATCCAAATTGATTGAATGTGGCGTCAAACATAGTATATAATAAATTTAATAGAATTGATTTATTATCTATTAAAACTTATTTTATATAGTAGTTGGTACTTTAGTCATTATCATCAATCGGATAAATTGAGACCTAATTTTTAGAGATTAATAAAATGCATTGTAAAACATTTACTTGAGAGAAACATTAACACTTAATTCATAATTGAGTTGTTATTTAAATCATTACTTGAATATAATTTCAGTATTGTGTGATTAAAAAGTGTGTATTAGAAATTATTTATTTTCTATTTTAAATCACTTTAGACCTATATTTACATAAACACCATCGAATTGTCCTGTTTTCGCATATCCTTGTTTATAAGTTCTTTTTATGATATAGTTCACGTACACTTTTTTATTTTCATATATACATTTATAGATATTTTAAAAAATAAACTGGCTTTATTGCAATAAATTGTACTTTTGCGAATTCATATCGATATTTTGGGAAAAACAACGCACACAATTATATGCTTGCATTTAGAATATTCGTTACTCTTAAAATAGGAGCTTAAGATGATATAGTTATCTACCTAAAAGAAAATGTACCTGTCAACATTAGAAACCTATAAACTAATCGTCGAGCTATTGTAATTCAAATTTCTTATCCAACTAAAATAAGTGTGTGAAATATTTGCTTCCTTGACTATTCCTGGACTGATGATGATGCGAAATTTTTTATCACAAATTCTTCCTTCCCTCATTGATACTACGAGTACTGAAAAATTTCAACTCCCTATCATATTATTTGGGCGTCAACAAATACGAATGCTCGTGGACGAAATATAGAAAATGTTATTAACGAGAAAGATTTAATAATGTTAAATATATGAAAAGGTATATACGTTAATAGCACATAGCAAACCTGTTCACCTATCACTTATCTGTTAAAATGGAATTCGTTGGTGCTTCTAGAGAAGTAAAGCCATGGTGCTGGCAAATCGATCGGGAAAGTTGGAACAAATACGATGATAAAGTTAAAGATGTTCAGCTTTCACACGATAACATAGAACAATGGTAAAATCTTTGACGAAAGCAATAACTTATGCACCTACGGTGAAGAAACAATGCGCATTTGCTTCCTTTAAAAAACATCTACCTCAAGACAATTTAATTAATATAAAACTTTTAAGAGCTAAGGCTAGAAAAATAATTTTGAAAAGCAAATAGACCTCTCGGAAAACTATAACCTTTCTATAACAAAGACACCCAATGGCTGAAATATAGAAAGAAATTGAATGCATAATGTGACGAAAATTCCTCCTTCTCCTGTACTTTTAATCAGGAATATCGAAATTACATGAGATAATAATTAATTAGCACTTTACTTTCAACTTTCGACATTATATGGAGACTCGATATTTTGAAGAATTTGCACATTTGGTATTTTATATTCTATCTCCAGACCATTTAGTTGAAAATGGAATACATGGACAGGGATCTAATTTGAGAATCATTATGTTTATTATAACAGTAAATGGTAGTATTGAATGTATTGAATATTCGGTTAAAAAGTATTCGTATATAGACGATCTTGCAATTATTTGCTCCATTCACACAATCCAGGAGGTCGAAGAGCACTATCAATAAAGTAAAATAAAATATAGTTTTTATTTTAATCAATCAATTTTAATTTAGTCGACCTAAATCGTTGTTGGCAACAATAATTTAAGTTGACCCTGAGATCCCAAACGTGCAAATTCTTCAAAATATTTAAATCTCTGAATAATTTTGAAATTTGAAAGTAAAGTGCTAGTTCATTTACTATCTCATAAGTATCTGTAACCTCGATACTGCTGATTGAAAGTGCAGAAGTAGGGAGAATCCCATATAAGGATCGGCGCAAAATATGCAGAGTAGAACGTGATGTCAAGCTAGTAGGTTTGCGATATGGCTCTTAAGGTAAAATTTTCTAGATTTCGTCCACTAGCATCCATATTTGTTGACCCCAAATAATATTATAGGAGTTGGAATCTTCTAGTTGTACTAATGGAAAAGGCAGGCATTTGTGATTATAAATTTCGCATTATCAGTAGTTCAGGAATGGTCAAGTGTGTAAATATTTTATACACTTATTTTAAATGGATAAGATATTTGAATTACAAGAACTTGAAGATTAAAAATTATCATTATTAAATATTAACTTATTGTTGTTAATAATAATTTAGTTATGAGTAGGCATCTAGTAGCAAAATATGTTCTGGGCATAAAAATAACATTTATAGGGTCGTCACCATCAACTGCCAACCGTTCACCAACTGTCAATTTGGATCTCTCCCTAATTATTTTCAAAATTCCCACACCTTATTTTCTTATTATTGAATTAGTATTCTACACTGATCTGTATGAGATAACATAGTTATAATATTTTGTCTTAGTGTTAAATTCATAAATTCGTCATATTTATTAAATAATTTTAAGTTAACGGCTTCTCAGTTTATGTTTTCAACAATAGTAATATCTGGTACGTATCCTGCTCTCATTAATATTCTACCTAGCTCACAATTTAATTAAATAGCAAAGGTGGATGTGACCTTCCAGCGAGCTAGAATGAAAAGTGACCTAGTATGAATTTGCGTGGATGGAATTCCCTATCGTACGACAGATGCTTAACCGCCAACAACAGAGCAGTTCTATAATGGATTATTTCCTGAATTCCTCGAATATTATGTATAAGCCACCTATAACAATAATTATGTTAATTTTAAAATGGAATATAGCAAGGTGCAAGTTATTTATTTATTTAGTTAAGTCTACGTTTTATGATGATGGAAAGCAGGAAGGTCTTCAAAAACCTGCGAATATCTTTTTAAAGTATCCTGAGACATCATACGAGTATGTCAGATGTAGCGTTGTAGAATTTTAAACTAGATTATTACGTGGATATTCTGAGATCAGGCACTCTTATTCTGAATGCTTTATGTCCTTTATAAATAGATGATACTACTGTCGCATATGTATATGCGACATGCGATATGCAAAGGCACTTGGTTCAAATCTTATGGTAATAGCATGAAATATGAACACAAACAATTAATATAAATTGCATTTTAGTTACGCATTCTTATATATCATATTTATTGTCCTTATCTATTTTATTGCTTCTTTACATATTCATAGAGTTAAGATGAAGTACCAGATACTTGTAAAAGATGAAATATATGTCCTACAGTCACGACGAAATATATTTGAAATGCATTACAGTTATTCATTTTACATTAACTTATTTATATAAGCAAGAACATAACGTGATATCACTTAGCCTTAGTTTTAAATTAAATCAGGCGTTAGAAGCACTTCAGTGGTGTAGTGAATAAAAATTGTTTAGTCTAACAAGCAATAATATTACGTATTTCAGGGCGAAGGTTGACACATTCTATGTAGTAACAAAAAACAAGAGACAACACCGAAAGGTTACCATCAAGAGATGATGAAAGCTAATTTTAAATAGTTAAAATAGTTGTAATTCTCTCATGATGACTCCAATTTGGTTGTCAAAATACACGTTGAGTGATCTGTATTTATTCCATATTTATGAAAAGCTAGTCTTCTCATAATTAGAGCTCTTCGTTTCGTAAGCGTACCAGATATGTTACTTTCGAAGCTAATTAATTCAAATAGAATAAAATACGTAATGCTAAGTAATGAAATAATAATAAGCATCTGATTATTCATTGTAATTTACACAACATTGTAAAATAATTACTCTCTTAAATAGTGTTATTATGGATCAGCTCAGTCAAATATCTGCAGAATTGGGTATGTTTCTACAGTTGTCTCAGCGAATGATGTGAAACGTGGTGAAAAAATGTTTTTTATGAAGACCTACTGGTGTAATATTAACATAATCAAAACAATCGTTGAAATTATGTAATAACTCAGTGGATGCGGAAGCACTATACATTTATTTTATTCTAGCAAAATTTTAATATTTTTTAACAGTGTCAAAATTTTCTATTACACTGTGCACATACGCACTGTGGAGCCCGTGGCTCCACATACGCCTATTAACAGTCGTGATGGTTTCTTGTACATATTAGTTTTAAGTTCTGTAAATATTAGAAAGTAGAAACCCTTGTTTAGCTAGTATTTGGAACTAGGACGTATCTGCTTCTTAGGGGTAATAATGCGACTATCACAGGCAATAAGTTATGTGATTACAGCCACTTGTTGAAACCCTTGCAGAATAGGTGAATGGTTTATGACAAGCGTGGCGTCGGCTTTTGAGATAGGTTTTAAAGTCAAGTTAGTCAGTCAATTTCCGCATCTTGCTCCAAAACATTATTCTCTATCGGTATTAGTTTACTCGCTATTTACTTTATTTGTTCTAAATAGACGTAGCCATAGCAACTTAACTACTAGTATCATTTCACCACACACAAGCACCCCGAAGACCGCCATAACACTATTATCTTTTATATCCATTAAACCATGTATCTATGTGTGTATAGCACATATTTCTTCTTGGTGTATATTTCTTCTTGGCTCCATCAGATTCTAGAAGGAAAGGGGTTGGGTTTTGCTGGAAGGAAATGGTTATATTTGAGAGTGGAACATATATTACAACTACTCAAATTTAATATTATTTCAGGAAGAGATCTGGCAACATTACTACTATTTATAGTAACTTCACTAACAACAAGGAAGGATCTTGTAATTTTTATATTGCCTCTACTAATCCCTTGTAATTATTATGAATTATTGGTAAATCTCCTTTAACTTGAATATCTGAAATATCGCTTGACTTCTCTTGATAGCAGTTACCCCTTTAGGATCAAATTGTAAACCACAGACTATATATCGTGGAATAGAATATATTTCAGCCACAAGATATAACTTCATGCGTTATATGCGTTTACACGTAATATGTGAAAAATGACAACACCCTTGTTTAAGATACCGGTCTACAAAACGCATGGCTCTGACACCATCAATCACAAACATGAACACACAGTGTCTTTAAAAATATTTCAAGAAATATAATGGATATACGTGATGGTTCAATAGGTTTCAGTGTACAGTAATAAACCTGATTTTTTTATAATCTGTCACTTCGTCCACACAATCATGGTTTGTTTAGTGTGTACTTCAGTTTTAGTATTGACTTCGATTCTGTGTCTTAGGCCATTTTTATATATTTATGCTATGCACTAGTTGCGTGTCTCCTATAGTCCATTTTGAATCAGCACAACAAAAGCTTTATCACAAACTAAACATATTAATTTTACACCATTATATTTTAAGTCTGTAAATTCCCATATAAACTTATTTACTTCATCAACAGGTGGTCGTTTTTTAGCCCTACGTGCATTCCACATGAATGTTTTTCGTTATAAAGTACTATTTGTAACGAAAAACATTGGTATGTACACCAAAATACACAGTGCACCCCTAAATAGATGTTTAACAACTACTGAAAGTCGATCGATCGAGCAGATACGCTGATTCTCCGACTCTCGATCCCCATAAGTATGCAAATACATTATATTAGTGCCCTACGTATGACGTATCATAGTACATAGTATATGTTTATATAAGATATTCGCATATTGCTTTATAATTCATTCATTATTGGAAGAAAGTTTGTAAACTTATAAAAATCATGTCAGGGAAACTATGTTAACGATAAAAGAAAAATAAACCACCCACTTACATAAAACTGAATATGAAAATATTAATAATAATTTCTGCTTGAAAAAAACATACTCGATATTTTTCATTAACTATATTTAGTTATACTACCCTAAGTACATCAATATAGGGGAAATAATAGTAGGGAACCAGGAGAATAGATCATTGTATGCTTTGTTTTATAATTTATATTAGTTAGGAACAATGGTAGATATATCAAATTATGGGCAATGGTGGTACTCTACCAACTTTCTCAATATATTATTTTACTCTCAATTTATTCAAAAATATAAATCAGAAAATGTTGATTATAATGTTGTACATTGAGAATACTTAAAATATTACACAGAATATTAAACATCTTTTCACATTATTTTGTAATTTTTTAATCTTTTATTCTAACATTATCTCTAAAATAATTTACACGGTTTATTTACTTCAATAAGAGTAAAGTAAAAAAACATAAATATATCCGTCCATATTTCCAGATTCTTTGGAATTGTCTTCTTTGGATTTAAATATTGAAGTATTTATTATTATTATATTATGTGGGTTTGAGCCTCATCAGCCACTGATCGCATGGATAGTTTCTTGGCGATCCCCTCTTATCTGAGTCATTGTCCAAAAATGCTATCCTATAAAAGGAGCAATTTAGGCACGTCCCCCGTTTTAAGCCTCGCCTCCTCTAGGATAACAGGGGTTCCTAATATAAGGTACCTCTTCTCCTCCAGTGCGGGGCAGGTGTAAAGAAGATGAATCGAGGTTTCCTCGTCTTTTTTACAGTATCTGCAGGCCGAGCTGTCAGTCAGCCTCAGCTTGTGCTTATATGCATTCAGGCTACTATGGTGACCCGTTATGAGTCCCACCAGGGTTCTGGCTTTGTGCCTGTTCAATTTAATGACTTCTTGGGCCCATTCCTCAATATCTCAGTATTCGATGAAGAGTTTGGTTATTCGACAATCCGTTACTCCTCTCCATTTTTTATTGTACTGATCTTTTGCCTATCCATTTATGTGGTCTCTGATCAGATTTCGATTTATTCCCACTGCAGGTTATGGTCCATAGAGGTTTTCCCTGGTCTGGCAAGGTCATCTGAAATTAGATTACCCTTAATGCCATTATGGGTAGATATCCATATGAGTTCCATTGGTCTCTTTCCTGCCAAGTGGTTCAGTGCTTCATAGCAATTATAGGCCAGCTTCGAGTTTGTCGTTGCTGAATTCAGGGCTATCAATGCCGCCCTGCTATCCGAGCAGATATGTACATACCTTCTTCTGGGTCAGATTGTGGTCGGCCCCCAGGACTCTGTATGTAATTGCAACTGGCTCGGCCTGGAGTGCGGTAGTGTATTTGCCCAAGGGGAAGGCTTTATCTATCCCATCGTGTCGCCTATACACCCCCGCACCCGCTGTGTTCCCACCCTTGGCTCCATCCGTGTACAGATGTCTCGATTGGGCGGTAATCCAGCTCGACTCCCCATCCACTCGGTCTTACTGGTGAGGGTGATCTTATATTTCTTGTCAAACATTAAGTGGACACCCGTACTGCCAGAGGGAATCCATAGGAGTCCCTCCTCAGATATTAAAGTAAGTCCAATATATTAAAATTTTAATTATTTAAGTTTAGAATAGTGTACGCTTACATATTCTTTTATCACCTAATGGCTGCTCCACTCGACTACTCGACTATTTTACCATGACATTCCACATGTACTTGTTCCTTTCCGTGACATTTTATTATTCTATTTGAATCCAAAATATGTATCATATAATCGTTTAAAAAGGGCCATTTTATAGCAAAGAGAATAAATGTTTCACAGTTACAATACAGTCGTAAATAATGTAGAAGTGCTTTCGTATGGCGTCGTAGATATCGTATGGCTTTTATAATAGTGGAAGCGGAAGTGCTCAAATATTTTTATCACTTAACTTTATGCTGTAAGCTGTAATATTAAATGAAAAATAAGCATCTAGGTTCTTGATCTTTTTATTTTTTATTAAAATCGATCTTGAATATGATTCAGGCAAACATTCTACTTTCATTATTGATGGACCACTTTAGCAGACGGGATTTGCATTATGCACAATACTTGTACACAATTTCCAAATGTTTCATCGTTATTAATTTAATTTGTCAGCATTTGTGGTCTGAGATACGTATTTCAGCTCTGAGATGCTATCAAGTTAATGAGGTCTTAACAAAGCTAAGAGGAGTAAAAGTTTACTAAGACAAAATGAAAAGGTTTAATACTAATGGTATTTATGATTACACGTTCGCAAGTGGAAACGAAAATGTCTGTGTCTTCCACCATGACTTTTATTTATTGTTAGAATAAAGGTGATACTATAAACGCAGATAGGGCATAACCAATTAGTGTACAGGGATGACGAAGTTTTAACTAAGCGATATCTTGAAACCCTCAATGAAGTATACAGTCGTGGACAAAATTGTCGTGTAAGTGAAACTTCACATTATTATTTTTATTCTTTCGAAGATTTAAATAACATTACTTACGTGATATTATAATTAAATGATTTCAACTAATGTTTAACAAATTAAAATGGTATTATCGGAGAAAACAGGAATAAATAACAGAAAGCAACAAAAATATGAAATGCAATGAAAGCGGCTTTAATGAAAAACTTTAGGAAACAAATTTGGGGGTGAAATTAAATCGCAAGAATTTGAATTAAGTAGCGTGTAGGTCCCCCTGTAGTTGATAACTTCATATTTCATTCGTCTGGGCGTGTTATTTATCAAAGTGGTGAATGGCTTCTTGAGGATTATTTACCCATTCGAGAAGAACGATGTGTTCGAGTTCCCTAAGAGTCATAGGGGCAGGTATGTGACGCCTAACTAATCGTTTTAGTGCGTCCCATTGATGCTCTATGGGGTTCATACTTGGGCTTTTTGGTGGCCAGTCTATAGTTAGATTATTCACACATCGAAGGTAGTCCAGTACCTCTAGTAGCGCAGGGTCGAACTTTATCTTGCATATAAATGAAATTGTCACCAACAAACGAGGATATGTCATCAAATTCTCTGCTATGATATTTTCTACGTAGAGATATCCATTCATGGATCTCCCCCGTGTAATAACCAAATCCGTGCGACCATTGAAACAAATTCCTCCCCAAAACATTATTGATCCACCAAAAATTAAAGCAAACTTCTTCTGGCCTCCGCCAGACTAATTAACGTCCATATGGTGAACTAAGACCATAGTCTTTTTTATCTCAAAATAAAACTCACTCAAGACATTAATGGTTCAATGGACGTGTTCTCCTGCAAAGTTCAGTCTAGTTACTATACTCTCTAGTGAGCAGTTGTACAATAGCTGATCTTCTACTGTCTAATCCTTCTTCAGTAAGCCTTCCCCTTATGGCTCATCTAGATATTGCTACCCTTTGAGCTGCTGCTAGGGCTTTGCTTAGCTTTAAACAGTAGAATGCCTGTTTTGTAAGGTAAATGGCGTAAGTCATCGCTGATCTTTTCCATCTGTAGAATGCTTATGATCTTATCCTGGGATTCTACAGTAACTTCCAAGTTGATTGAAACATCTAATTGTTGGACTACTGTTGATTGTTTAACTCCTAATAACTACATCTTGCTGGCTACGTCTCTCGTTAACTAAAGTTACTGCTGCTACTGTTGCATTTCCTCTTATGTTACGTAGACGATTCATTTCTTCTACTCTAAGTGTATTATACGAAGTATTTTATCCGCTTGATTATACTAAATTAAAGAAAATCACTGGCGTAACTGAATTTATTGCCTTTTACAAACCTCTTTAAATAGAATTGAATGTATTAGTAACAAACAATTACAAATTGTTAATCTACATCCATTCAAACAATTGCAATGGTTTATCAGTAGCAACAGAGGATACCCTAGGTTACTTATACAAAATGTTTGAGGATTTAAATAATTACTTCAATAAACTGTAAGATATAATGAAAAATTTTGCTGATGCGTTAACTTTATCCCGAAGTATATGTCAAATCTGATGGATACGTATACAAAAAGTAGTGCATTTTTTACAATTGGATTGGATTATGCGATTTTTCTTTTACGGATCACAGGATATTGTAACGGAATATCACACAGAGCTTGCAACAATATGTAATTTTAAAAGTTTATTCTGAGAAGATTCCAACATACCAAATTTGTTGGAGTCTTAATATAAAATGGTACTAAATGATATTGATAAGTTAATATATAGAATGCAATATTTTCAAAATAATTGTGATAATGCTAGTAATTGGACTTTTTGGGCTTGGTAATTTGTGAAATGCAAGTATGTACATTAAGATGAATTATTTATTCTTAAAAAATGATACATTCATAATTCAAAGCAAAGAAGTATCGACAAAACTGATTTTTTAAAAGTTATTTTGTTCTTAAGAATCAATACAAGAACTCCACGCAGTCGGTAAATAAAGCTGCGTGTCAAGCATATTTAATTTTATATAATAGTAGTAGTGTATAATAGTATAATAGTAGTGTTGAATATTTCTGTAAAGTGCAATTAAATAATGCCTTCTCTATTTATATACATCATGGTACATCACGATTAGGGGCTTGCTAGGGATCCTTAAGAAAAATATATAAATAATGTGTAACTGAAAATTTGCCCGTATGAGTTTTGACAGGTGCTGTATGTGATGAGAGTTATGTATGAGACTTTCTTCAATGTATGTGACACTACCATAAAGTTGATATCAACTTCCTTACCGTAAATCGCACACCAAATTTTTATGCTACATTTGAATTCTAATTATTATTTTAAAATAACTTTAACTACTATCTCTTCAGTTCATCAAAATTGTGGTTCTTTACATTACACTAGGATGGTATGGTTGAACAAAATTGCTCGTAGTACTTCTGGCTTGTTTTTCTAATAATGTCTAAGGGCAGAAGGTCTTTAAAATGTTTCAGTTTTTCTTCTGAAATAGTAGAAAGAGTTGTGTTGATTGGTCCTTTAGAGAATTATTTTTTTATCTTCTTTTAATGTTTAGTATTTTAAACTCTTGCGTTGTACAAAAGTTTTTATTATACTAAATGGTGCTCTAGATTTCTTGTATAATACTGCAACCATTTTATCTTCAGCCATTGAACCTCTTCTACAGATTGATTTTGTATCTGTGAACATACTGGTTCCCTAAGAATTCGTGAAACTGAAGAAAATATAACTGATCCAGCTCAATAACTTTACTGGTAGTTTCCTATGTATGCCTCTAATAAGATTTTCCCAATCTATGGGCAATTCTACCTCTAAATTAGTGCGCCTTTTAGTTCTCTTTATGGTAGGATGAATACTATTAGCTTCCATGTAGATGTGTGCGGATTATAAAAACGTGTGATTGATGATAATATCTCGCTGGTGTTCTTTAAAGTTAGCCACAAAATAGGAAAATATTGCTGCAAGGGATATATTCCTATTTTATCCCCCACAAGAATCGCTATACATATTGACCAAGTCCGCGTTTGAATTTAAATTACTGAGATAATTTTATATAGATAACGCTATTTCCTGACGACCTCTTCCTGCTTCGTTTCAAGGGTAGCAAATGGCAATGTTGACTTTCCTTTTGTTTCATGCATTGTCATATTGAATGTCTAAAGCTACCGCTTCGCGTACTTCTTGCATAGAAGAAAAATCTTCTTTTCTTTTAAAGATAAACACTGACTGACGAAAAAGTAGGTTCTGGCAAGATTTTTTAACTCTAGGCTTCATTACATTGGCAATATTTTACGAATGTTGACTTTGGTCTTTTGTGACTACAACTATCATAATTTTCAAGTAATATGGGCCAATGTCACGTTTGGCCCTTGGCCTCACAACTTTTGTTTTTAAAAGGCATATACAGTGGCCGTTTGGCTATATATATATATATATATATATATATATATATATATATATATATATATATATATATATATATATATATATATATATATATATATATAGTTATATTTTTTCTACTAATTCCGATATAGAACCCAGAAATTTAAAAAAATTACATTGGCCCTTCTAACACCAAGCCACAGAATTATCAAAAGAAGTCAATATGGACGAAGGTATATGAATTATGAAAAGAGGCCGAAAATTTATAATTACATTATTATTTAATTATTTATTAATTATTTATTTATGCTTTATATAAATCAAATACAAATAGTATACGTATATAATTTAACGAAATAATTGTTATGAATTCATTAATTAATTTTTAACCAATCGAAGCCAATGTTTATCGTATATTTTGATTTTAGTGCATATTTTCAAAAACAATGGAAATAATAATCTGTATTGCTTTTTAAGAGCATCGTATAATTTTTTCACGTAATTGGATCGACTGCCCTTATCTATAACTCAAACAGACAATGAATCATGTCATTTAGAGCATAACGAGCGTAGAATGAATGGCGGGCTAAATTTTCCAAAGGTAATAAAACGTCCCTCCTTAAATACAATTCCCACACAATAGGGTTATACAAATTTTATGAGATTTGGAATTCCGTGCCGCCGTTACCTAAAGTTTAAATGTAAAGTAATTTCCTATCTCGAACTCCCGTTTCACATTCGAGCAAGCACGTGCTAAGTATTCTCACATCAAGTAACGTCGGAAAATTTCCAGAGTGCAATTATTGTTACAGTTTAACTACATTCTATACAATGATGACGCCGTATTTGGTTTTCCATAAAATCATACTGTTTGCCTGTAACGTAGAGAAGAGTTTTATTCACTTCGATCGATTTAAAAAAGTTTAGACATATTTTTAATAGCAAGATCAAATAATAGCTATTCATCTTACTCTATGAATGTGTTTTTAATCCAACACGTATTTTATAATTCTTGAGATTTTGACTAGCTAAATTAAAATAAAATAATATTTTGGTTTTAATCGCAATAACCAGGGAAATTACAATAATTAACAATCTATAAAATCTATAAAATGTTTTGTGAACTATTTATGCATATATAATTATTATTTTTAGGTTTTTGAGACAACTGACAAATGAGTTGAGATAGAATTCTATCGAATTTGGCGTATGTTTATTCATACTATTATTAATGATAAGCATAGTTTGTGTGAAGTCATGTGAGTAATGAGTGAAGTAGATATTTTATTTGCCCATACAGCGTGCTCCATTTTGAAGCTGTATGCATTGCTATCTCCGGTACTATCAGAGATAGAGAGAGGATCAAATCGGAAAAGTTATAAAGACTTTCATTTGTTTTTCATTGTACTATCTCATTCTAATAAACTATTTCCATTTTTTAAATAATTTCAAAAAAACTCAATGATGGCATATCAACGATACTTTATATCTTTTTTAACTGAGAATGTGACGACATTTTAGTAAGTATACTTTTTAAAAGCACTTTTAACTGTGGAAACAAAATATTTCCACAGTCCTTAGTTTCTGAGAAAATGGAATTAAATTTAGTCTTTTATGTATAAGGCAATCGAATAGACTTGTTATTTTGTGCATCAAACGTTCTGTGTATTCTTAGTTGAATCATCGTTTGAAAATGACATACGTGTCGAAAGTGCAGTCACGTTTCTGTGAAAATATAGTGGTATAAAAACATAGTAGTTGTTTTACTCATTTCCGTTGTGTATCAAACTTTGTTTATGCATCATTAGTCGGTTATTCTCCTTCTCGTTAAAAATGTATTAGTTATTACCGTTATTACTGTATGAAAATTTATTGTAATTATTGCGAAAAAAGTTACAAATGGAGAGGTTATATATTTTAAAGCTTTGCTTTAAACTAAATAGAGTGTTACTGAAGCCTCAAGAAGGTATGAAGAACATGTTTTTGAACGTAGCCAATCTAATATCCAATATTTTTGATATCTAGTAATAAATTTGCTAGACTGTGAAAGATTTTAACAAAAATAAGTGAAAATTATACTCACAATGTTAATAACGAAGAGCGAGGCAATAATGTAATAAATAGCATTCTCAAATGAGAATCATAGATCCTTTTCAAGAGAAATAGCAAATTTGCTACAGATACTGGAAACAATTCTAAGAAGACTTTTAGGTAAATATCACATTCAACCATATACACCTACCACTGTTCAGGGATTGAATGATAATGACTTTAGCGAATTATATTTTAGGAATGGTATCAGCAAAGATATCGTCAAAACCCAAATTTATTGTCGAAAGTGTTAAGGGCTCACCGGAGCAGCTTTACAAATGGCTGTAACAGACCTAACACGCATTATTGAGCTATTGACATTATTCACATTACCAGCGAAAGAAGATTATAAACTCGATTTGGCTTTAATATCGGGTGTGGTATCATAAGTAAATTTAATTCATTTCTTTGCACAAAAAAGTAATTAAATTTAAATATTTTGTGGGAAACCATCTAATTCGGCTATTCATTTTCAATTATAATTTGAACGGCCAGACGATAAGAACATCTCCCGTCAGAGAAGCCGTTGGGGGTATTAACAAAATTTAAGAATGCCGTTAAGAAACGTAATTGGAAAAGGCAAATAAGTTTCTTTAAAACTTTAATTAATAGTCCATTTATCTTTGATAATTCCGATAGCAATGCCTGTCATACCAAAGTGGGCCACACTGTATTGGGCTACACGGAAGATAAATATGAAATTAACTTGTTAACCCACTGGAATTACTTTAAAATGTTATAGTTAATTTCGCTCAAATTCTCAACGTCTGTCCAGTTGTTAATTGCGTTATTATGTTTTTTGATTTGTACCATTATATGTTTACTCGTTGCCGAGTAAACATTTTCAACTAAATGGCGGAGGCGCCAATGTAATTCTAACGTGTTTGGATCTTTAAGTATTTCTTTACTACTATTATACGTTGTTATTTAACTAGGGATTATATATTATTTTACGTATTTCATGTATCTCTATCGCCGAGCAAATTTTTTAATGGAATGGCGGATGCGCCAATGCCATTTTAACGTGTTTAGATCATAAGTATTTCTTTACTACCATTGCACCTTGTTTTTTAAACACGAATTATATATTTATTTACGAATTTCTTGTGTTGTTCACTGTGGAATAAACGTTTTTATTGAAATGATGGGGGCGCCAATGTCATTTTAACTTATTTAGATCTTTAAATATTTATTTACTATAATTGCACCTTGCTTCTAACCCTGAATTATATGTATTTCCTTACGTATTTGATATACTGCTCATTGCCCAGAAATGTTTTTAATGAAATGGAGGAGACGCCAATGCCAATTTAGCGCGTTCAGATCTTTAAGTAATTATTTACTACCATTACACCTGGATTTTTAGCTATGAATTATATATATTTTTTACGTATCATATGTATTACTGTCGAGCTAATTTTTATTGAAATGGCGGAGGCGACAATGCCATTTTAAGGTATTTAAATCTTTAAGTATTTATTTACTACTATTGTACTTTGCTTCTTACCCACGAATTATGCGTTTTTATTTACGTATTTCACGTATCGCTCATCGTTGAGCAAACATTTTTAATGAAAAGCGCCCATGTCATTTTAGCATGTTCAGATCGTTAAGTATTTCATTACTACCATTGCACCTTGCCTTTTAACCACGAATTATATGTACTTTTTTTACGGTTGTCAGACATCGCTTACTGTCAAGTAAATATTTTTCATGTCTGGGGAGCTAGTGCCATGTTAATGTATTTAGATCTTTTAGTATATTTTTACTTCCATTGTACCTTATTTCTTAATCACAAACTATCGTGGTCTTTCATAACCAACCATGTCACAGTTATGAGTTAGAGGGGAGAAGAGGGAGAAGAATTTAACAAAATATTGAAATAAACTCGAGTTCAAAAAAATATCGTTTTGTAAATTTTATTGAATTTTTGTTTAATTTTTTATATATTTATGTGCTATTATTCAGTTGTATAGGTATTATTTTGATTTTCTGACATATGTACTATTGTAATGGTTATAGAATAGTTTTTATATATTGTTGATTTCATCTTGTGTCTGGACTTTAAATTTTGTGAGTAATTGGTTTATTGTGTTGTAAGATTCATGTTCTACTATGTACGTCCTATTTTTTTAATTTGGTTGGCATTATTTTAGAATCCTGTTGGTATACAACTCACGGACATGTATTTCTTTTTTTATTTTCTTTGGTTTATTCCTTGATTCATTCCACATTTTGACATAAAACACAAAAATAAAATAACTAAGTTTCATGTAGCAAATAAAATAATTTCAATAAAGATAAATAGTTAAGAACATTTTATAATTTAATCATTTTATAATTTAATAATTTTATAGTTTACTAATTATCGTTATTTCTCCGATGACGATGATAAGTAAAATAAGAGTTAAGGTATAACTTAACTCTTAAAAGATTGACAATTTACAAAAAACAATTTACGTACAAAGAAAAATATGTTAATGCCATGTTATACACTGTTAAGAATAGTATATATGTTATACAATGCTTAACGTCCGAAACGTTAGTTATAATATGTCACTCATATATTTATCACATGCATTTTATAGTATCTTAAAAGTGTCAAAAATGATCCAAATAAAAATGTTTATGAAAACAATGTTATTTGGTTTATTGCTTATATAATAGTAATGTTCGTAGTGGTGTTTTGAAATGATTAATTTTACTACGGATTGCCAAATTATTCAAATTAGGTTGAAGAATTTTATTCAAATTAATTTCAATAATTTTGTATTACAAAAGTAAATTAATAATAGGATCAAGGAACAAAAAATAAGAAGCAATAGGTGACATGTGGTTCCACAAATATTAAGCAAGTTTTACAAATCAGGAATATCTCACTTATGCCCCTATTACAATTGTCTAACTTACCAGCACCATTGTAGTAATACATTTTTGGCTTATTTTATTCATTTCATAATAATGTATCATTCGATTAACAAAAATATATCTAGTATATCATAAAACATTTTTCAATTATTAAATAATAATCTATCTATCTAATATCCATCAAATAAATAATCTTGGCAACATTTGAAAACCAAAATTAAGAAGAAATAATTTTGAAACAATAAATAAAAATAGTGATGTTACATAAATATTAACTAAGTCATTTCTTGCTATTACTAAGGAAATGAGAAGGTTTGGACATGATAACAGGAAATAGGTCTCAGTTTCTACATACATTGGAAGAGGAACATAATAATCTCTTCTTAAGTGATAATTTGGTACATAATTGCTTTAGGTACCAACATTTGTAAATTTTGTATATCGTAACATTTTTGTATATGCAAGAAATAAGTGTTTCTCGCAAATAATCATTGGTTACATCCTTACAAAATACTCATTTTTGGGTAGAAGAATACCAGAACTTTAAAATAATTTGTACGTGCTAGTGTTGTCAGCCCTTTGATGCTTTTTGTAGAATTTTAAATAAGATAGTAATCGATTCCTTGATTTTCCAGAGTATATTCAGATTTTCTTTAGATCATTAATTGTACAATGTCGGTCAATATAGTCTTTCCAACTAACATGGGAATTAT
Organism: Rosalia funebris; assembly: GCA_037954035.1. Taxonomy (NCBI): domain Eukaryota; kingdom Metazoa; phylum Arthropoda; class Insecta; order Coleoptera; family Cerambycidae; genus Rosalia; species Rosalia funebris. The sequence continues at coordinate 11,936,110 of JAZFAV010000032.1, forward strand.
ATTTACAATTAGATGGAGTTCTTATGCACAATTAGATAATTATATGATAATTTTTATAATTCGTTTATTAACAAAGCCATCTTAACAAAGCTCACTAATGCTTTGTCATATTAAATTATTGCACATAGCCTTCCTTAATTTTTACTTGTGGGATATCTCTAAAAATATAGGTTATAAAAATAATCTTCGAGTTTGAACGAATTATGTAACCACATAAGGGAAGCATGTCGACTACAGAAGTATTTGTTTTCTTAAATTTCCTATTATTCTTTACAAATTATTAAAATCTTCTTAAAAAAGGTGTAACACTTAATAGAACAATAAAACTAAAAATAACTAGTAAATATAAAACCGTAGTCCTAAGAAACGAAATAATATTGACAGATTTACAAATTATTCAACTTCTCTAAAAGTCACTGTAAATTATTATTTTTGGTACAATATAATAGTGGAAGCTCATTTGGTATAATTTTACATAAGTATATGTATAACTAATGTTGGTATTATACATGCACTGTATGTTGTATAACTAACATTGGGGGTAACATTTTATCTGGTCTAATCAATATTGACTATCATAATTAGTTAGTTCACTTTTTTATGTCCATATCATGCTTACAAAAATTAGTTACATTCGAAAGTATTTTTGGCTGAACGTGTATAGCCAAAAGGAGGCCCACTATATTTCATTCAGTTTTACAATACGTTAAGATATTTACAGAAGCCCATATACGTATAAATGATATGTTACAGGAGATAAGCTATGGATTTTCAAGTCTACTACATGAACTCTAATTAAAATATATGCAGTATAAAAATATATAAGATAAAATTGTTGCATTTTATCTTATATATTTTTGAAGCTATACATATTTTTAATATTAGATTTAATGTTTAATTCCTGTAAAATTAAGTTATTGCATCGTAATGCTCTCCAAGATGTGATCCTTAAGTAATAATTATTCTGCCCTGAATTTTTTCCACTGCATATTATGCACTTCTATGGTTCCCTCTTTTACATTTCGTAGGTGCTTTAAATTCTCAGAAATATTCACTTGTCTTCTTTATGTTGAACGTATATCATAAGAACGTACAGAAATTTTCGCGAGGAGCTATCCCACAAGCTGAACGTCATCCCAGATAAGCAGTTTGTTTACCGATAAGGACACTCCACTGAGCTGCAGGTCTTGAGGCTGGTGGAATACATAACAGAGTGGTTCCAACACAAGAACGTTACCGGAGCGATTTTCCTAGGCCAAGGCCTTTAACACAGTTTGGTACGATGGACTACTAGTCAAGATGCTGGACCAATGATACTCAGTACCGATGGTAAGCCTAATACAACCCTTCCTTCGCAGGAGACGAGTCAGAGCCAAGGTGAGGAAGGCCCTCTCCAACTACAGGATCATAGAGGCAGGGGTACCGCAAGGAGCAGTCCTATGTCCACTCGATCTTCACCTCGGACCTCCATAGGACGGATCAAACCACCGTTGCCCTTTACGCCGACGACACCGCGATCGTCGTAAAGTCATGGCGGGCCCACGTGGTGACAAGATACCTCCAGAGAGCCGAGAACGAATTGCGGACGAATTACGGACGAAGAGTGTGACAGCTGGAAGGTGGCCATGAACGCAGACAAGAGCAAGGCCATTCTCTTCAAGAAGACAAGGGAAATCACAGTCAACGAAGTCTCCATCAACGAAGAAAAAATTCCATCGACCGACACCGGCAAGTACCTTGGCGTGACGATGTATGCATCCCTGACGTGGTAGGCCCACATTAGGAACCGGACAGAGATAGCCAAGTCTACTCTGGCAAAAATCGACCCAATTCTGGGACGCAACACAGACCTCAACCTAAAGAACAAACTGTTGCTCTTCAAACAGGTAATACAGCCCCAATTAATGTACGCTTCTACTACATGGGGGTACTCTGTCAAGACGCACATGAAGAAGATCCAAGCCGTAGGGAACATCGCGGCTGAGGTGTGCTCTGGACGCTCTCTGATTTGTTAGAGAATACAAGACGGAGAAGATCCAAGACAAAGTAAAGAAGCTTTATGATCGGACGATGAACAACGATAATCCCCTGATAGGAAAACCCTCTGACTACGGTTCGAGAGGAGCGCACCGTTACAAGAGACCAGAACTCCAGGTTCTCGCGTCAGAAAACAGGATACGCGCCCCAACTTATTTACTATTCCAGACCATATACAGCTGTTTAGGTATTTCCACATCTACCTACAGGAAGTTGGGCCTTATTACCACACTTCCTGCCTCTCGACCCTGGGAGGTTGAGCTGGGGGTTTTCGTAAATCTCCAGACAACCCTCCGTCCTGAATTACAAGACTCACCCTAACGTAATTCCATTCGAGTCCTACGCTGCGCGCATGACTCACGACATATCACACCCCCGGAGGCAGACAGCCGGTGAAGAAAGAAAATAAGAAGACAAGAGGAGCGTCAGAAGAGGCCCCAGACGGCGGCGGCGGGGTTAAATGTGCTAGGACAAAGGGAAGTCTGTTCGGACCCACCGCCGCCAGGCACCTCGCTCTTGTTTACGAGTTTACCTTCTTGCGCTGCTTATGCTGGGAGTGTGTGAGGTGGGGAGAAGGCAGACTCACCCTTTCCGATACCGTCCGAGTGTACAGCCATGAGTAGGTAAAGGTCAATAATCTTGCGCGTCCCGCAACAAAATCCCCATCTAGGCCATCGTGCCGTGAATTTGATATTGGTATCACACATGTATCGATGACATACAACAGCGCCATCTACCGGCAATTGTCAAAACTAGAATTAATTATCTGTGGATAAAATGTAGTTCCAAAGAAATCCCATAGGTGGTGCTTTATATATTACCACCGGATGTCTGTCGAAATTTAAAGTCAATCAAAACACGTCAGATATGTGTCGGTGACATACAACAGCGGCATCTACCGACAATTCTCAAAACTAAAAGTAACTATCTCTGAAGAAAATGTAGTTCCAAAGAAATCCGATAGATGGTGCTTTATATGTTACCAGTGGATGTCTGTCAAGGTTTCAAAATCAATCAAAATATACCAGACTTGTATCAATGATATACAACAGCGCCATCTACCGGCAATTCTCAAAACTAAAAATCTCTGGAGAAAATGCAGTTTCGAGGAAATTCGATAGGTGGTGCTTCATATGCTACCACTAGACGTCTGTTGAAATTAAAAATCAATCAAACCCGTTAGACATGTGTCGGTAACATACAACAGTGCCATCTACCGGCAATTCTCAAAATTAAAAATAATTATATCTGGAGTAAATGTAGTTCCGAAGAAACCCGACAGGTGGCCCTTTATATGTTACTATTGGATCTCTCTAGATATTTAAAATCTATCAAAATACGTCAGACATATGTCAGTGACTTACAAAAGCGCCATCTACCGATAATTCTCAAAAGTAAAAATAACTATCACTGGAGAAAATGTAGGTCCGAAGAAATTCGATAGGTGGCTCTTTATATGTTACCACCAGATGCCTGCCGTAATTTAAAAATCAATCAGAACACGTCCTACATGTGTCCGTGGCATACAATGGCACTATCTACCGGCAATTCAAAATACTAAAAATAAGTATTGCCGGTGAAAATGTAGTTGTAGCCGAAGAAATCCGACAGGTGGCGCTTTATATCTTACCACCGTATGCCTGTCGAAATTTATAAATCAATCACAACACGTCAGACATGTATTAGTGACATATAAAAGCGCCATCTACCCAAAATTCTCAAAACTAAAATAACTATCTCTGGATCAGGACACGTCAGACATGTATCGGTGACATACAACAGCACCATCTACCGGCAAGTCTCAAAACTAAAAATAATTATCTCTGGAGAAAATATAGTTCCGAGGAAATCCAAAAGGTGGCGCTTTATAACACATCAGACATGTATCGGTGACATACAGGAGCACCATCTACCGGAAATTCTCAAAACTAAAAATAATAATTTTTGGATAAAATGTAGTTCCGAAGAAATCCCATAGGTGGCGCTTTATATGTTACCACTGGATGTATGTTATAATTTAAAATCAATCAAAACACGTCAGACATGTGTCGGTGACATACAACAGTGCCATCTACCGGCAATTCTCAAAATTAAAAATAATTATATCTGGAGTAAATGTAGTTCCGAAGAAACCCGATAGGTGGCGCTTTATATGTTACCATTGGATGTCTTTCGAAATTTAAAATCAACCAAAAGCCGGCAGACATGTGTCGGTGATACACAACAGCACCATCTACCGACAACTTTCAAAACTAAAAAGTAACGATCTCAGGATAATTTTTATTATACATAATGACATAATATATATACACACACCAATATTAAAAATCACGTAACCACTTAGATTTTCGTTGATCACAGCAACAAAAGAAACGAGGTCTCACCACCGGGCACTTTATTATAACGCCTCAGCGTCGAGACCACGTCTGCTATGTTACTATGCTGCAGTGTTCCTAATCTTCCATCTCCTGCAATTCATCGATGGAAGTGTTGGTAGATGCCTAGAAGGTATCTCCTTCGTTCTTCTGTAACAAAATATCATTATAAAAATGGTACTACTCTTATAAGAAAAATGTGATATAATTGCTAATTTGTTTAAAATCAAAACGTGTTGGAAGCCATAAGAACATGTAGATGAAAGGATGTACATATATGTAGATAATATTGTCATAAATAATAAAGAACTATATAGGACAGGAGTCATGGGCAAGGTGGTGGCGACCAAATGGATGGATTGCCTGAGGCCGACTTACGCGAAGCACATGGGCACTTTGAGTGGACTGACGAATTAAGAGACGACCTACTGCAATATAACGAAAGCAGTGAGCTCGTACGGAGAGGATACATGACACGTATGCGTGCACTGTACTGTGAATTACACCCAGAGCATGATGCTTTCACGCCACAGAATCTGCGTGATTATGTATCCTATTCTCGTAGAGAGGGCTATGTGCGAATTGCGCTTGGTTGGAGAATGAGGAACACGCAAGGCTGTCTAATGTACTAGTTGAGGAGGTGGTCTTCACCGCTCCACCAATAATATAGGGTCTCGGTACCAGAAGGGGGTTACATCGCATAAGACCCCCTGGGCCACAAGACCTGGCCATAGTGGACGCTGATGTTCAAGCAGCGCTTCCAGAAGGGGCCGACATCTGGCACATAAATCGTGCCGTGTACACTGCTGCCAAAAAAGCTTCCTCCAATTGGAGAGGATGTCTACCTCTCCACAAGAGAGAGCGGAGCGGCATGTACGGAAGATCGAGGCCAAGATCCAGTCGACGAGGTAACAAGTATCCCGTATATAATGTATGAGGATTATATGGCGGCCAATAGGGCTTTTACGCCAAAGTTACGACGAATCGTCGCAAATTTAAGACGTGTCCATCACAGACTTAATCAGGTAGTGCTGCGTACCATCAAGCAACACTTCCATGATAGGATACGGATGCTAGTGACGTACGAAAACTCACTAGTGAGGGGGGCGCAAAGGATAGCGGAACATAATTTGTTACGCGAAAAACCTTCGCGTCTATTCGAACCACCTCAACCTGTTGTCGAAAATACGCCGATTGTAGATTAAGTGGAAAACTTATGGAAGACGCTGTACGAGCAGAAATCTCCACTCCAAAGAGACACTCCAAGCACACTTTGAAAACTTTTAGGAAGGTCTTCAGCGATCAGAACAAGTGTTCCATTCTGAAGAGGTTCGAAGAGCTCTAAGAACTTTGCTGATCCAGATCCCGATGGGATAAACGACTTCTGGTGGAAAAAGGTAACCACTACCCACCACCATTGAGCCAGAGTTTTTACCAACTGGCTCAATGGGGAGCGGAGAATTCCTTCTTGGGTTGTCGAGGTTGAGAAGACCGAACATTTGTGCAACCTAAAGAACTACCGACCGATAAGCCGCTTAATGTACTCCTAGCAGTTGAGCCGGTTTACGAGGGGATATATGAACAACGAGGGTCTAAGAAGGATGTCGCTGGCTACAAGGAGAATCTGTCAATTGACAGATGTGTCACTCAGGACTCCGTACAGTACAATCGAAACCTCTCTATGGCTTGGATCGACTACCGCAAGGCATTAGACATGACATCACAGCTAACTTGCTCCAATGCTTCTGGTACCCGGTCCTGTAATGAGATAAATTCAAGAACTGATGCCGTTCTGGAGGACTCGGTTTACCATAATATCGGGCAGTACTAGAGTTCGGACATAGCTGGTGTCGTTCAGAAGGGGCGTGTTTCAGGGAGACTCCCACTTAGCCCCCTTCTATTTTGCATCTCACTGCTGCCGTTGTCCGTGGCGCTCAGGAAAACTCGTAGCTATAACTGCGGCACCTCCGGCGGTCGAAAGTATAACGTCACCCATCTGTTTTACATAAATGACCTAAAACTTTATATCTCCGGAGAAAGGAAATTACGTCCCTAAGGGTGGTGTAGGAGTACACGCAGGCCATCGGGATGGAGTTCGGGTTGGACAAATGTGCACTGGTTCTTCGCAAGAGAGGACGAAGTCGGGAATACATAAAGAATGCGCAGCTCGTAGGTTGAAGCACCTTACACCACTTAGATGCCAGACAGTCGTACACTTACTTGGGTGTTGAGCAACGCTCTACCTAAGAGGTAGCTTTCGTAAGAAAGGCTCTTCGCGGCAAGTATCAGCACCGCCTCCGACATATATGGTCTTCATAACTATCGGGGAAGAACAAGGTGTCTGCAACTAACATGCTTGCCGTTCCGATCCTTGTCTACTCCTTTGGAGTAGTCAAATGGACACAGGAGTAGCTGCGAAAACTCGACGTAATAACCCGGAAGAGGATGCATCGCAGTAGGAGTTTGCATCTTATGTCGTCCGTTTCACGGTTATATCTTCCATGATATCGCGGAGGCCATGGACTTTTGCGTTTGGATCATTTTTATTTAAGGCAGCACGTAGAACAGCCGATGAACTCGGTCTCATCTTCGACACCGAACGGATAAGTCACAAGTCTGTCGCCGAATTGGAACCCGTTCTGTTAAAAGCCCAAGTAAAAGCCTCAGAGCATTTAAGAACTCTGCAGCTTCATAAGAATAAGACCATGCCCGGGGTTTTCTTATATGGAAGCCCTGGGCTTATCCGAATGGCTGACCTTTGCTTTCCTAAGGTCAGCTGAGCTAAATTCCGAGACCTAGGGATTCATCATGGCTTGCCAAGATGGTGTATTTAACACGCTCGTATATCGAAATCATGTCATGGGTATGTCCAAGGTGGTTAATGTCAGCTGCAGGGCCTTCCGCAGGGACCGGAGACATTGATGCATTTGTTGTCGTCTTGCCCGGTATATGCAGTCTTGGCCTATATCCATAGACACAATGCAGCGTTACGTGTGCTTTATTATTATTTAAGGCACTCGTATCAGATAGACGAGACACCAGTGCTGGTTTATGCTCCGGGGGATATTAAGTCCGTTGTGGGAAACGAGAGGTCCCTAATATATTGGAACTATTAATTTCCCACTGTCAGGACAATACAAGCCAACAAGCCTGACGTAGTCTCTCTCGACCATCAACTCAGGATAATATTTCTCATCAAGTTCTCGACACTTGGTGATGGTAACACTATTTTGAAGAAGGAGAAGAAACGGACAAAATATCGAGAATTAATTTTCGAACTCTGTAGACTCTATCCAGACTATTCTGTTGAACTTAAGGTACCGATTATAGGAGCCCTCGGTGGAGCGAGAGATACACTGCTTTCAGAACTACATACTACAAGAGCATACCGGCATGCTTAAACTATATAAATTAATCGTATATCATGCTAAATAATTGCAATTGGGACTGTATGTTAAGAGGATATTCTGGTCCAAAATTTTTAAAAAATTGATTATTATTTTACATATGTTAAAAATTTAGACCTTTAAGAATATATCCCCCACAGAAATTTTGAAAATAGCTACTTAGATGATTTTATCCACGAAAATTTCGCTCTAAATGACGAAGTATTTAAAGTTAAAGCCGATATATAAAAGTTTGTCATCAGAAAGCTTATTGCATCGATGTTCGGGCTCAGAAATCCAAAATAATAATGAATCGTTAAATTAATTGATCTGGACTTTTGCACCAAAACATATGCAGGAACATGGACAATTAAAATTGCAAATTATGTAGCTGTGTGCATTGTCAATGAGGGTTTTTTACCAATTTTAAAAATTATGAACACCATGGAAATCACTATTGGTCCTGAAGCCCATGTGTTCGCTATCAGATGGGATGAAACTCGGATTGAGCGCTCTGAGCTAACAGCTTCTGCTGCTTCTAAGGAAGCTAGAACTGCTCGTCTACCTGAAAGAACTTCGGAATATTTACATTTTGAAGTAGAAGAAGGCACATTGTATGGATCAGAAATCGCCGATTAACGAAATGTAAGTATAATGCACCATTATATGACTTAGACTGTCTGAAACTTTGCTCAAACCTTTAAACGCGTTTTTCTCGAAACTAGTTTTTTCAGCACGGTTGACATGATATCTCAAGTTTTAATGAACCGATTTACTTGAAACTTGGTACGAACCTTCTCTGTATAACCCTCTATCGCTTCTACCAATTCTCTATTGATGTCAATTTCCTTTACTATTTCTAAAAAATCAAAATCTGAAAAAATAAGGGCAAAAAATTAATTTTTTCAAACAGTTGTCATTTTGCAAGAAAAATCTTTTACAATGAAGTAGGGGCTAAACCGACATTCCTACTAATTCAGAAACTTTTTATTTTTTTGTTTCAGATGACTAGAAGGGTTGGAATCGTGTCAGCCAGGACGCTCCCATTCTTTTACCCCCCACTTTATCATCTTGTAACTTTTTTAATTTTTTATTTTTTTTTATTTTTTTTATATATTCTTAACATATCAATAAATATCTGATAAAAAATGGATAGCAAAAATATTTTTGTTTTTCTTATCACACTTAAAAAAACGTCTAAAATTTGTGCCTCTAGACCAGAATACCCCCTAATAAAAAACTAGGCGCAATATTTTGATAACATAATCATAAATTAAACGAAAGCGAATTCGTATTAATAAAATACGTCTGGCAATGCATCGTTCCGATATCCGAGAATATTTTTTCCATATTAAGGTTTCTAGAGCTTAACGAACTGGAGCTGATAAGATTCCGTAATTTAGTTATTCCCTTCAGCTTTAATGAGAGAGCCCACTGATATCCGCTTCGGTAGACTTTCTACGCATCCGGTATCGGAATATTGAATAACCGTTCCCGCAGAGGCGCCAACTAATGGAGATATTATTGCGTGTCAATTTAATTCAGGTTAATTAAACGAGCACTGAAGTTAGTTGTTGGGTAAACGTATAAACAAAATAGATGTGTTTGTTCTAATTACTAGCGACACAAATGCTGTGTCAAGAATACAAAACTAAAACCGTTTTAATTCGCTTTGCTAAATAAACGCTTTTTGAATAAATACGATGGTTTGTTTATATTTTTATGTCTATATACACCGCAAAAGATTTGTAGTAATAAAACAAAGGTTAAATGAAAAGATGAAGACGATTTCGCATTACAATAAAATGTGTACTATTTCTGTATCGTTAAATTTAAATGGACTATATTCTTCTGTAGGGTCGAGTAGCTTTTAACAAAAAGAAAGCACTTTTATGCTCGGGGGTAATAAAATTAGAAACAAGGAAGAGATTTTTGAAAACATATGTATGGAGCACGGCACTATACGGCTGCGAAACCTGGACGGTAGGGGAAGCAAGTAGGAAGAAATTAGAAGCTTTTAAGATGTGGTGTTACCGAAGAATTATGAAAATACCATGGACTGATAGGGTTAGAAACGAAGAAGTATTGTAGAAAGTCGGCGAGAAAAGAAGTATGTGGAAAAACTTAAAGAAGAGAAGAGATAGAATAGTAGGCCACTTGCTGAGACATGGGGGAATAGTCCGCGATATTTTGGAGGCAGAAATAGGAGTGAAGAAAGGCAGAGGTAGGCCTAGATTAGATTACTGCTCACAAATAGTAAGGGACGTAGGTTGTAGCACAATTAGCGAAATGCGTAGGTTAGCACAAGATAGGAGAAGCTGGAGGTTAGCGTCCAACCAGTCTTAGGACTGGTTGGTTGGACTTAGGATGACCTAATGATGATGATCTTCTTCTGTATATTCTTTTGGTTGTATTGAATCAACGAACAAGCTGCACTGTTGCTGAAATTTCCTTATAATCATTCTAAGGATAAATAATTGGATATTACTTGCAACTGCAGTGATACTCCCATTAATTAATGAACTTATGCACTTATGGAATTTTTAATAAAAATAAAATACATTTAGTGCCGCGAAAAAGTATAGACTCAAGCTCATATTTAATGGCTTTTATTATATATCCTGCAAAAAAATTCCTTAACATATATATATATATATATATATATATATATATATATATATATATATATATATATATATATACATATATATATATATATATATACATATATATACATATATATATATATATATATATATATATACATATATATATATACATATATATACATATATATATATATATATATATACATATATATATATATATATACATATATATATATATATATATATATATATACATATATATATATATATATATATACATATATATATATATATATATATATATATATATATATATATATACATATATATATATATATATATATATATATATATATATAATATATATATATATATATATATATATACATATATATATATATATATATATATATATACATATATATATATATATATACATATATATACATATATATATATATATATATATACATATATATATATATATATATATATATATATATATATATATATATATATATATATATATATATATATACATATATATATATATATATACATATATATATATATATATACATATATATATATATATATATATATATATATATACATATATATATATACATATATATATATACATATATATATATACATATATATATATATATACATATATATATATATATACATATATATATATATATATATACATATATATATATACATATATATATATATATACATATATATATATATATACATATATATATATATACATATATATATATATATATACATATATATATATATATATATATATATATATATATATATATATATATATATATATATATATAGCGAGGTTTTGCAGCATCATCGCCGCTTCTCGCATCCTAAGCGCCATCTCTCTTTATCATTCCAGTCTCCTTCCTGTAGTCCTCGTTCTTCCATTCCTTTGTGAATATTCATTATCCACTTTTTGCGTGGTCTTCCTCTTTTATTTCGTTTGTATGGGGTCCAATTCCAGATTTTCTGTGGTATTCTTTCTGCGTTCATGCGTCTTAGATGTCCGTACCATTTTAGTTGTTTTTCGTTTATCGTATCTGTAATAGTGTCTGCAGCTGTCATTCTTTCGTAATATCTTCGTCTCTGACATGATCTAATGAAGTTAACCTGCAACATCTTCTCCAATACGACATCTCAGCTGCAAGTATTTTCTGGTTCATATTTTTGCCTGTTACCCACACCTCTGATCCGTACGTCATGACTGGTTCTATTATTGATTTAAAAATATTCTTTTTTGTTTTAATTGTAATTTTACTTTTCCACAGGATGGGATGTAGTGTTTTTATCAAGTTCCTTCCTTTAGCCATCTTCTCCCTGATGTCCTTGTCGTCTCTCCCATTTTCACAAATTGTAACCCTAAGGTATTTATATTCGGTCACATTTTTTATCATCCCGCTGTCCAGTTCTATGTCTTCTCCTTTACCTCCTATAACCATATACTGTGTTTTCTCTGTATTTACCTCTAGGCCCCATTTATTATATTCTTCTATAAGTATATTGAGCATGTATGACATATCTTGCTGATCCTCTGCGACTATCTGGTCATCCGCAAAGAGGATGGTGTATAGGTGACTGTTTTCTAAGCGTATTCCCATCGGGCTGCACTTTATAGTCCACTAGTCCCCTAGAGCAGCATTTAAGTAAATTTTAGACAGGGTGGGGGAGAGGCAACATCTCTGCTTCACGCCCTTTGTTGGTGAGAGAAGGGGCCGAGGTATGTTTTCCAACCTTGACGACAGCTTGATTTTCTCTATAAATGGTCTTAATTGCGTTTATATATACCGTGTCGATGCCCGATTCTTCTAGTGCAGTCCACAATTTCTGGAACGGGACGGAGTCGAATGCTTTTTTTAGGTCAATAAAATTTACATGCAGTTCCATTACTTTTGACTGATACTTTTCCACTAAATGTCTCAGGGTAAATATATTATCTGTACAGGATCTTCCTGGTCTAAAACCGCTTTGTTCCTCCATTTCCTTAATGTCTTTCTCTATTCTTGTCTTAAGGATTCTTCCACATAGTCTTCCGGTTGATGAAGTTATACTTATACCTCTGTAGTTATCGCACTTTTTTCTGTCTCCCTTCTTATATATCGGATTTATAATGGATACTTTTCAGTCCATTGGTATCGGTTCTCCCCTAAAACACTTATTAAATATAGTCCTTAACATATATTATCTAAAATAATAGACTACTAATAAATAAATAGCGTTATTGCTCTCGAACTACGAGTATAACGTTCCTACGGATTGCTACTGCGCATTTGGCAAGAAGCCCTGCCGCGTATGTATGAATAAGTATAAACTCAGTCTGATTTAACTAGTGAGCGAGAATGCACAGCAATATAAATAGTAAGCAACGATTTGAGAGAGTTATTTGCAAGTGATTTTTAAAATGTTAGTGACTTAGAACGTTTGTTTTTTTACTATGCTGCTTGGTAAAGAATTGAATGACTTAGAAAAACAACGAGTTGATATATGGAGTTGTGGAGAACACAAGATCGCCGTAATTATTATGCGTTCACAAATAAAAAAAATTCTTAAACTTGGAGTCAAAAATTATGATAAAAGAAAGTACGTGCGCTACGTGCGGCTTTCTAAATTTTTACCAACGACAAGGTAAGCTATTCTGAGGGAAGTGTCAACTACATGAGCATCATCTTCTCAGGTTGTTCATCGTCTTAGTTTAAACTGTGATTCCAGCCTCATAAGAAAATGGGCGGCGAAGCCAGGACATTTTAAATACGAAAAATGTTTGAAAAACCCTGCATTTACGCAGCATCACATACAGGCCAGATTAAAATTAGCAGAGGAGAATGTTCAAAACAAAAATGTTTGGACTTATGTAATCTTTAGCGATGAAAAAAAATATATATGGACCAGATGTGTTTAGCTATTATTGGTATGATTTACGAAAGGAGTAAAACATTATGCAAAAAATACCTTAAACACTCTATTATTATCTGAGCAGCTTTCAAAAAGGGTATAAAACGCCAACTGGCGATTGTAAATGACATAATGAATGCGACTGTTCGAAGATTACCTGTTACCATTTCTAACCCTCACTGAAGATAATGGTGCAATATTTCAACAGGATAATGCACTTATTTATTTTGCAATATCCACAAGAAACTGCTTTCAACAGTACAGAATTGACCTTATACCATGGTCAGCATTAAGTCCTGATCTCAATCCGATAGAAGATCTATAGAGGATTATGGTAAGAGCAGTATACAATCCAACAATGCCTTCAATTGAAAATGTTGATGAACTGAAGCGTCGAATTGTAGCTGTCTGGGACGATATTCTAGAGGAAACTTTAAAGCATTTAATGAATAGTATGAACAATAGCTTATTAAATGTAATACAAAATAAGAGTAAATGGACCAAGTACTAGTTCAAGTCAAATATAAAAACACGAGTGAGTTTATAATTGTTCACAAACTAGAGACCAGTTTTTTCATAAATAATCTATTATTCACTAATATATGAGATATTAAAAACTCTATATAAAGTTTTAGAGTAATATAAAATGCTGATTTCACGTAATATACCACTCCCATATATCCATAAAATTACTTTCAGTTTTGAGATTTACTCATTCAATGAAAATGTATGAGTAAACGAGAAACACTGCATTTATGTACAGACCAAGTTTACATAAGCTAGTAGAGATTCCATGATATATTGAGATTTGTCATTCTCCCTTAGACGATAGAATAATTGATATAATTTAAAGCAAAACAAACTAAGCGTTGCAGACTTCGTCCGGGAAAAGACAACATAAAATTTCATTGCATAATAAAAAACCGGTTTAAATTTACCTCCACGTAAAATATCGTCATATAATATTTCACATAAAAAGCAAGCATATTGTCACAATAAAAGATAAAATAGGTAAATTCAAAAACATATAATTTGGAATATGATATAATGTCTGCATTTATTTTAATTTTAAAGAAGCTTCTTAAAGAATATTTAACCTATATCTTAGATAAAATCATCAATTATATTAATCTTATCTCAATACTTTAGATATAATAAATATGTAACATAACGGATTTATATAAAATTAACTGACATTAATAAAAAAAAGTTCCCGGCGATTACCTGCTTTATGATTAGTTATATTTACATATCCCTTTTCGATGTATTTAGCTATTAATTCCTTAATATCATTACAATTAGTCTGTTTTATTTTAATAAGTAATTTCCTTATAGACATAATATATAGGTTGTGACTACACCATAGTAAGAAATATAGGTAATTAATTGCTATAACTAGGTTTAACAGATTCCTTTTTTCATCATTCACTTGAATTTGTTGAAAGTACACTGAATATATACGCTGAAAATCAAAACTATATTAGCATTAAGTTGAAATAAACCATCTGAGAAACGAAATAATAGCATTTAGGTTTATTACTATTTAGTAACAATTTTAATTTGTTAATACTTTAATAGTATAATCATCAACAATTTGAGATACATACAGAAACGTAAAAAATAGTTTAGATGTGCTATGAATACGAAAATTTTCATTTTATATAAAATGTGAAGTAAAATCACTATTATCGTAAGTATTTTATAGAAATTTTATTTATTTTTTGTTTAACTATTAAAGAAATCAGGCTAATTTTAAGAATAGTGAATGAATTAATTTATAAATTAATTCTTTCCCTTTCATTCTCTTAAGATTGGAACTGATAGAGCTAGAAGAATTAAATTTACAATACATACATACATAAGAACACATTAAACTCGGTCTGTAGCTATTTATCGCTCATTGGTTTTTTATGGGGCTACTTAAATTATAAGATACACTATACGCAACTAGTTAAGATTTTTCAGTTAGTAGTATTACCTCAGAGAATAACTGAAAAATGTGGATTAAGTTCCATAGAAACTCTTGAATGAGTAACAGAATGGTATTATAATAGGATATACTTTCAGCAGAGTGGGGTGCACATTTTGAGCATTTATTTGATTGCCGCTAGAAAAAAACTGACACTTAGCTTTTAAAGGGCAGAACCGCCTAGAAGTTTAGGGATGCCAATGTTAAATTTAATATCAAAAATCAAAAGGCAGATGTTAAATAAAAACAACGCTTAAAGATATATCTGAGGCAACTTCTAAATTATGTGTTAGTTTCACTGTTGCTATTTAATGATAATGTTAAAATGGCACCGCAACGCCATATTTGATGATTATATAGCTATTTAATAACTAAAACATTATTTTTACACTTTACTGTTTGTATGTCAATTTTTCTTCTTTTAGGTTTATCAGTTCCAAAGTTAAAGGTGGAGCTAGCGAATTTAGACTTACATTGTATAACAAAACTGTAAATTTAGCTAACATCTTATAGACGATCAAATCAATAATAGAAACGGAAGACAATACATAATACGTAAGATTGCATACGATTTTATACAAATTTCTATTTTAAATTATAAACATTACCGTCAACAGCTAAATATTTTTAAATTCTAGTAATCTAGTTGAACTTAATGGACGTGGGTCGATTTTAAGTGATTATTTAACAATATTATCGCTATTGTATTGAGAATTTTCTGGTAGTATTTTAACAGAAATGGCGAAGTCGCCAATGTTACTTTGCAGTATTAATATGTACATTTTGCAATTATCTAATTATTACACTCGGAACAAAAAATTATGTTATCGCAAGTTTAAGATAGGTTTATAAGTACTCAAGGACGCTAATGTCACATTATATCTTCATTTTAGCTAAATTTATTATATTTGTTAAAATAACGGGGACTCCTTTTAAACCAGATGATTGGCGGATTTTCGTGGATAATTCTAAAAGGAGTTCCAAATGTAAAATACTACACAATGGAAATAAGTTTGCGTCGATTCGAATTGCCATTCAACAGAACTTACACAAATAAACAGAGGTGACAAACCTCTGTTTATGGGATAGTCGTGCAAAAGAAGAGCATTTGCAGCAAACGTGCAAACGAGCATCTTTAAGAGACGCCATGACCGTTGTAGAAGCCGTCGATAATAGATTATACTGCCACTTTCGTCAGATCAAACTAGGTTGAACAAAACAGTTTGTAAAAACACTGGACAAGTCTGGTGGTTGTTTTAAATACATTTGCCAATCATTTCCAACACTGAGTGTGGAAAAATTAAAAGTAGGGATTTTTAACGGCCCACAAATGCGAAATCTGGTAAGAAATACAAATTTTGATAGATATATGAACATTGTAGGATCTAATGCATGGTTTAGTTATGTATCTATAATTCAAAAATTGTTTGGCAATCACAAAGCAAATAACTACCAAGAACTAGTACATAAGATGCTAAAATGTTTTGAAAAACTGGGAGCTAATATGAGCATTAAATTACATTTCTATAGTCACTTAGATAGATTTCCATCTAACTTAGGAGATTATAATGGGGAATAAGGGAAACTATTTCATCAGGATATCCGAATACTGGAAGAAAGATCGAGAAAGGTGGGATCGCCATATGATGGCCGATTACTGTTGGAGTCTGCAGAGGGACTGTGTACAGCAAGAATAAAGAAGAAAATCATACAAAAACCTTTTTTATAATTTTTCAATATTTTCTGAATCAATTATTCTTTATTTTCTTGTTAGATATCATGTATAAAAAGCTAGAACAAGAGAAATTGCTTGTCTTATTTTGTCTTTCTTGCTTTGCATTAATATTTAACATGTATGTTTATTCCAAAAACTAGAGCCAACCAAGGAACACAAATGCCATTTCCAACATCAAGGGCAGTAATCCACTCGCAATCGACTCTAAATTCCTGGAAATAAATTGAATTTTCCCCAGTATTATTTTATTACTATTCAATTCTTATTAATCTCTAATCGCCGTGAGAAGATAACTATGTATAATATCGTAGTTATGTGTGATAGTGGCAAATTAGTAAGAGCGACTCAACTACTTCTCCCATAACAGTTATATATTATGCTAACGGATTAGAAAGATAGACGACGCATTAGTAGTTAGTCTATAAGAGGTCACGCTCAAAATCCCATGTAATTTCTTATGAAGGTTCATCGTGGTCTTTTCAAGGTCATCCATCTTCACTTGCGGCTAACTTCGCACCTCCAACCACCTGTCCAGGTCATCAGCGGCCTCCGCACGCCCGCCACCTATCGGTCAGTAGAATCTTGCAGCTAACTTCAACCGGCGGGAAGTTTGAAATGCATGTAAAAAAAAAAAATCCGACGCTGAGGCGGGATTTCGGAGCCGTAAAGTCACGTAGTGTACGCATGGAGAAGAAAAAAGGATGCAGCGAGAGAGGTCTGGGCTGCCGGAGGGGTGGGGGGATACAGACAGCATGGTAGGAGCCTTAGAGAAAAGTACAAAGATGGTGGCTGAAGAAATTGTCGAGAAAAAGTGCAGTCCTCTGGGTAAAAAAGTTATTGAAAATCGTAACGTGATTTGATTGGTTGATTTTAGTTCTAGGAGTGAAGTATGAACAGTAGTTTGATATTAGAATTACAAATGAAACAAGATACATAATGATGTCATAAAACATTTGTGTGCATTTTTCAAGTTAAATACATACAGGTTTAAAGCTTCGCCTGAAAGCGAATGTTATCTCAGAGTTAGATGATTATTCATTTCCAAGAAATGTAAAGCAATTAACTTTATGAAGTATACATGCGACACGTTTGTGAGTATCAGTAAATTTGATAGGTCAGCAGGAAAGTCTTTTCCCTAAAGTAAACAAATATACAGGGTATTCCATAAGTAATGATTCATCTGGGATGTGGAGGTATGACTTTTCAGGTTTTGGAAGTTAGAAAAGAGATCCTTACAAAAATAATATAATACAATCTATACCTCTCCTACCGTTAGATGTAGAGGCCCTTACAAAAATATAGTTTTAAAATTATTCTATAGCATTAATAATCTTCTTTCATATGGTTTAAAAATATAATGTTATCTCAGAGTCAGATGATTTTCCCAAGAAATGTATACCAAACAGAATGTTTTGATTAATTCACTCTTGCAATAAAAATTACATATTAAAAATCAATTAGGTACAACCTATTTAAATAACAAAATAAAAAAGATATATAAAAAGTTTACAAATTATTCACTTAAACGATAAGTAATAGCATACAATTTACTTAGTATTTCTTAGTTCTGTATTACAAAATGCGTATAAGTGCTGATTAATTATTTGCAATATAGATAAATCAGATACGATCTAAACTTTATTTATTTATATTCGCATAAATAACGTACAGATGTAAACCTGTAATAAACTAGTATAGAATAACGTGTCCATACATATTGAAATAGTGGGATCTTCGCCACTTCTTTTTTTAAATTACTAGTTGGGGAACGTCACTAGATTTGGGAAAACCAGAATAATAGGTGTCTACAAAAGTAAATAATCGGCGATCAAATGAAGAGGTAAATATGCTCAACATAAAGGAGAATATAATCATTATTGTTCAACAAATATTAATTAGGACCTCCTTTTATTTGAGATGGATTTATGTTAAAAAAATACAGATCCGTGTTTACTTGACCTACGCTTATGTTATCAATATGTTATCAATAATATTCTATTCCACTATGATGTCACCTTATGTCGATATTTTCAGATATTTTTTTATAAATTAAAATCTATATTACAGTCAATAAGAAGAGCTATGATATGTGGGACAGCCAGGTGGATATTAGCTCTCATAATGAAGAATATAATATATTTGCACAATTATACGAAAATATTTAAATATTGTGAGTACCTGGGAAATCTTGCAAAGTATCGAGCACTTTAAATGTATATTTCAATGATAAATGTTAAAAATTAAATACATAAATTTCATCTTGCTAAAATTTTTACAGATAAAAAAGTTATCAGTTAAAAAACTCAATACTTTGGGGATTCTGTAAACGTCTTACTCAGTATAATAAAATGAAAGAAATAATTAAAATGGAAAAAATCAGATATGAGATAAATTCAGGTACATAAAAAGTAGATAGATATAGATTTATATAATTTTTATTTAAGAGAAAGAATTTCAAAGAAAACTTTAATAAAACGGATATTAAAATTTGCGTATGATACTGAAAATAAATTGGCAATAGAAGGACCATTTAACTAATTTCATGTAAAGATACATCAGATTAAGATATTCCATCACATGTACTTATACAAGAATAGCTAAATATTTCAAGATTTTTTGATACGCTGCGCTTTACCGATTACTATTTTCCTGAAAATACATTACTTACCTAGATGGTATAGTAATTACATTAAATGTCAAACAATACTAATGCTGCACATATATGTATGGAAATATATCACATAACGTGAAAATTCTAAAATTTGACAAGAAAATTGATAGAATTTAGCTGTCAAAACTTATCATCTGTGGTGAAATGATATGACATACTATCCCTAGGTAATAAATTAAAAATTAAATCAAATTGTTGACTTAAGTTCTTTGCAATAAACTTCCAATATTTTAATAATATAAGTAAGTTTATATGAATCGTACAATATTTTATTTTAGAAAAGGTCATTTATGTCTACAACTGATACACGAAGAACTTAAAGAAACATAGTCAAACTTGATTTGTTGCCGCAGTATATAAAAAAAGTAAAATTGATTTGATCTAAACGTCATCATAAAGAAAACAGTAATAGAAATATAACAGAAATCGAGAAGAAAAACAGTACAAGTCAATTTAATCTATAGTACTTTATATTAATATATTATACATAATGGTATACATAATTGATAAATTATTGCATTATAAATATATTTAAAAAAATGAATATCGTTCAAATTAAGGAAAACGCATTCAGTGATATAAATTTATTATAGCACATTGTAACTAAAACTGGCTTTGCGTTTATATCTGCAAAAATTTGTGATTGCAGGAGAGACTTTTTTACTTTACAAAGAACAGAGTATGCTGTCAACGTTCATATAAGCTCTTTAATTATATCTGCTTTTTATAATAATATTTTTCCTGACATTTCTATCATTGTGGGGCTCGAATTGGCCAAATAAGTATTACCTACTTCTTTATTATAATCAATGACTAATATTGAAGTAGTCAAGTAACTGTCAGCTCAGATGTCATATAATTATCAACTGTCTCCATATTAACATTAATAATTTCATGTAGATATAATGGAAATAATCCTTATTTATTTAGGAACAGCTTTTAAATCAATGCATCATTAATAAAGTGGTGTTGAAAATTTGCAATCTATACACATTTATAAACAGATAATATAAAAATTTATATTTTATATTATCTGTCTTATATAAAGGTATTTTTACAAAGATTTTATATAAATATATTTACCCAGAAAACATTATTTTAATAAGAGCGATGGAGATTCTACTGTCATTTTTATTATTTTATATGGACAGTTCCCTTATTGTACTTAAATGGCATAATTTTGGTATTTTATATGTCTATCTCATCTATCAAATAAAAGTTATGCATGGTTATATAAATGCCACGATTATTAGATGTTAAACGGTAAGGGTAGTAGCAGTAAAAAATAGAGTGTTACAACGCTATAATGTTGTACAAGAGGAAATATAGTAAAGAGCCTTCACAACACCTCCAGATACAGACACATTGGTGAGCTGTAAATACTGACCGTAAAGGTAGCTAATTATCCATTTGCAATTAAGGTGATATCTATTTGTTATGAAAGTTATAACACAACAATGAGAGACCGATTACAGACGCGACCTCAATCCACGGTTCCTGATTATTGCTCCTTTATCTAATTGTATTCACTAGATACAAATAGTTTCTTGATGTAATTGAAAAGACATATTTAATATTGAATTAAATATAGAATATTTACACTAAGACAATTCTCTAAGTTGGGGATACTTAATCATTGGAACGCTGAATCGTAATTAGTTAATGAATTATGATCTAGCAAACGAAAAACCTCGCCATAACTGAGCTGTTCGAAAATTTATAACTTCGGTAGTTTTCTGTGATCGACAAAAAGTTACATATTTTGGTTAATAAATAGACCTTGCGGACAGGACATAAGAGCTTTGGGGTTATTACATATTCAACGTGGCTAATCAGGGTTGAGCGTATCACAGCCCGTAAGTGGCTTCCTTACTTGTAGCTACTGATAGACTATGACCTTCGACAGCTTACAATTAGTAATCTTAAGGTAATACTAAATTGCTATTAATTTTATCACTAATTTCTATTGTAGGGTAGGTAATGATAATTAAAAAATCAGGTATTTAATTTGTGTCTTGAACTGAATTAATATTGAATCTCTTTCTTTTACATCTACACGCGTGTACTTAGACCTTACTATATTCCTTACACATGAGGGGCTGCCGCGATCGGAAACTATATGTCCAATTGAGTTTATCGACGTAATCGGTCGGTGGAATTTTACGAAACCACAGTTATATAAAACAAGTCCGGACTTGGTTGTCTTTGAAAATAAGATTTACAACTACATAAACTATCAAATTGAGCCGTTCCTTTGTATCAATTAATTTGTTTTCCAGGCTCTGTCAATGGAGTTTGATTCTGTACGATCCATCCTCAGAGCCCAAATATAGCCAAACTCGACCTTTGTAGTCTTCATCGACCCTTGTAACTGGACCCTAGAAAATCTTTGTTGGATTTGTCCATGTATGCTACCTTTACTAGTATAAACTAGAGAAATATGCATTTGTATAAATAAGTATGTATTTAATTTAGCAAAATAATTATAAGTGTTGTGGAAATATATATCGTTACATGGTTTAAATGAAATGGCACTGGTACCTCCGCCATTTACAAATAACTTTGCTGGATGTATTTCTGTGAAATGATGTAGTTAATATCTTATTTTAAATGAAATAATAGTCCGCCTTTAAGAGGATTTTTGAATAATTTCTTCGCAATTAAATAGTTCAGAATGCATTCACTTTTAAATAATATTAACAATATTTTAAATATAATGTGAATAATTTTAAAGTTTTATATTATTAATGAATATGAAATTCATTGTTTTAGTGATTGTTTAGCATTATTATAATTACTGTATCATATGTGAACGTGTTTGTTTTTATGTGTTCTTACGTATGAAGAACTGTGTGCTTATAATATACCAAAATAACATTTTATATTACACATATTAGGTATTGGATTTCGCAAGTTTGATTAAACTTCTTTTTACTTATCAGTTTACAAGTAATATATATCCCTATCGGTTTTCTATAATATAATACACATTTTAACTAATAGTTAAAATGCGCAAGTCAGCGAGGAATAATTATAAATAATAAGTGTGATAGTTTAGTAAACCGAAAGCTAAGGAAAAATTAAGGAAGTTTCTTAATAAGTGGCCACAAACCCGGCCATATATTTTATTATTTTATCTCAGATTTCAGTATATAAGGAAAAGTTTTTTTAATAATGTAAAAACAAACTGTGTAATACTTGTATGAAATGAAAAAGATGCCGAACTGAAGTTTTTGTAACTTATTATTATTTATTTAATATATATTGGTAATATACTTCGATAATATGTGTATTTAACTTAGTATCTATGGAAAGCTAACAGAGAGAAAATTGTTTTTCAGTTTGAACAAGATAAATAAGTGTACGCTGGCTCCGCATCCATCCACTTAATATATTTGCCGTAGTTCAACAATTATGTAACGTTGAATTCTCTAATATCTTAAAACAATAAGTTATGGGATGAAAGTAAAAACAAAAATGTAAATTGTCTGTAGAACCCTTGAACCTTAAATAAAGAATATTTAATGGGGTCGAGTGGTACGAATTTAGAAACAAACATAGATATGTTTTTAATCCGAAGAATGCGAATCAACAAAAATCTACTTTTGTGACTATTTTATAAGGATATTGATGGGTAACATGACTACTGTTTACTAAAAAAAATATGATATCTCTAATATTATACATATTAGTTTCTCAGCGATAAATTGTAGTCAAACTTTAAATCCCTTGCCACTGCTAAATACTTATAAAGTTATTCTGAATTCAAAACTGTGGTTGATATTAGAATAATAGCTTCAAAGCTTGTTCTGCAAAACTTAAAAACCTGTGCGTTCGATATACACATAGAGTTCAAACTATTCCACTCGATTTAACAGTGTAGTTCGATATTTTTTTCTAAGATTTCAATGCTTGGGACTAGTAATATTTGTAAATGCCGGCGGGTATCTACCGTGATCGTGTTCTGGATCGAATAACATGGGATACCTTCTAGCGGGTTAACACCCTATCCCTAGTAGTTCATCCTGACATGTCCATCCTGACATGTCTCCCAAGGGAGAGTTACCGCATTGTGTCAAATTTTATGGAGTACAGAAAAAATAGATGTCGAATCACACACTGTCAGTGCTCAAAGTGATAACAAGATTTCTATGATAGTAATAATTTGTACTGCTGCTGTCTTACTTTCAGCAACACATAGTACGTGCAATGAATTAATACCCACTTACTAGGTAGTACGTTATATTAAAAAAAGTAAAAAAAAATAATGTTTTGTTTCTGTAAGCACTACTGATAATACCTCACAAGAAGCCAATTAAAAAATAGAAAAAAATTGAAGCTTACTACATAGTCATTAAATAATTATGATCTTTCAATAAAAGACGTACGACTTTCTCACTTGAAAAGTGTATATGAAAGTTAACTAAAATGTATGAAATATATAATTGGGCTAAGACATAGTGAATTCAAATTACTGAAGATAAGTTACAACATATAATGTTTACCAAATGTCACAACAGGGAGTCGCCGAAAGTAAAAATCAACAGTAAAACCATCACTCCTACACTGCATTAAACATTTAGGCTTACGTCTATATAATAAACTCACATGTAAAGAACATACATGGATGAAGAGAAAGGAATTAGAGACTAAATTTCGTAAACACTATTGCCTGATGGGAAGAAAATCACACCTTTCAATTTTAAATAAGCTTCTAGCTTATAACATCATCTTAAAACCGGTTTGGACTTATGGAATTCTGATTTGGGGAACAGCTTCTAAATCCAACATTACTATCCTTGAAAGATTTGAATCAAAAGTTTTATGCTCAATAGTTGATTTTTCATGCTTCATCACAAATAAGGATATCTATCGTGACATAGAAATGCCTACAGTAAGAGAAGCAATTATTTCAAGTAGTGACAAATACATAAAACGTTTAATCTCTCACCGAAATACACTAGCATTTAATCCTTTGGACAATAGTGCACAAAAGAGAAGACTCAAATGCAGGACGTCACTGTACTTACCATTTAAAAACTGAAAAAAATACTATCAGTTGCTTTAACATAAAAACTTTGTAATACAAAGAGTTTTATTCATTGGAATAATTCCCTATCATGACATTCACTTCAATCAACATATTTGTTCTTTGTAGTTCTATAGACAGATAGCACATAAAACAAAACAAAAAATGTATGAACCCTAGACTTCTTACGAATACGGGAAAGTAGATAAGAACCCTTAATACATTATTTTTCATAATTACTATTATTACCTGAATATTAGCAATAAAAATTCAAATAGGTATTTAAGACTAAGTTAGCGTCTATTTATTTTAAAATAGATGAATACAATTAAGTTATTATAATGCTCCTTAGTATTGTTTCTGTTATTGCGACAAATACATTAAAATATATGTTACACTATTATATGTAATACTATTTTCTATCATGTATCCTGTTTTGGTATAACATGTACCAAAATTCATTTATCGGTTTTATTTTATTTATGATTGTATGCTTTTATTAATTAAAATAAATATATGATTATTTAATGAAGGGTGGAGGTGACCTAATATGTCCAAAGTTTATGTACTTATAAACTATCTTTGTCTAAACGCTTTTTATAGTTTAGCAAGTGTTGTCATTCATTTAAAAAAATACAAATTCATCGTAGTACATAAAAATAATAATTACACAGTTCAAAAGCCTTATATTATATCTTCCATTGTTAGAACTCAGCTTATAAAAATATACAATTTCTCTTTAATAGACTTATTTAGTTACCAATGTTAGTTTCTTACAAGCAACACAGATTATATAATTAAAATTTTCTTGTCATACCACCGGTTTAAGGCACTTAAATATTACACACGTTTTATTCAAACCAAGGAAACTTTCATAAACGGAAACTTTATCCTACTTCAAACAGTGCCTCGAACATGTACAAGCATATACCATTAACACTTCATAAATAAATAATATTCTACTCATCCCCATCTGAATTCCTCCCATGCATATTACAACCTGTTCCGTTTCACAACCCTGCACTAATTATGTCCGCTTTCCATTAGTATTTTAATCGATCGACTCATTAGCGGCCCTACAATTTAATGTTCTCGAGGGTAAATAATAAATGTTACCATTGAGATGTAATTAAAGTAAGACAACGTGCGTAAACATGCCATTATTAAAGGTAGTTCTTATTTCTGCCTTAAACAAGTTTTGATTTAATATTATATTCATTATCTTCAGACACAGTAAACACTCAATATATACTGTTAATTGATATATGTAAATATATATATTTTACACATTTTTTAATGCTACAACTAAGCATAAACGATTTCCCGTTACACTAACAGCTGTACTCTAACATTTATTCGATAGATGGGCTATCGGTTATATAAAATAATAATGTGGGTAACTTGATGAGAGTACCATAAACACTAATAAAATGGAACGGGTATTAGAGCACATATTAAGCCCAACTGAGGTGAGAGTCCAAATTTAGTGTCTGAGAATGATATTGATGTTAGTGACACATGGAGCTGCATATTAAACCCTTTATTGGAGTGTATTGCACTACTATTGGCAATTTCCACGAAGATAAATGTATAGTTGTTGTGTGTAATCCAAAGAAGATCAATGCTATACAAGGACCTTCAGAATTTATATGCAAATCCATAAGTAGAGACACATCTACACACAATACACATTTACATACAAGAAAAGTGCAGTATTGAAGTGAAAGCTATTATCCATCTGCAAAATAGTTCTATTTCCTGGTCTCACAGCAGTTAATGGGTAGTTCAAATATGCTGCATTGAACAGTGCCTAATATATAGTGTACGAAAATTAAAAAAACTTATGCGTTCTCTATTACGTTTATTTTCAAAATATAAGATAATATTCACAGACAATTATATATTTTCTAAGCAGATCACTCTGCCGAATGTATATTAATGATTTACTTACAACTAAAAAGTGGGCCGGAAGTAGGTAACCAATTTTAATTGCATCTAATATTCTTCTTACTTTTTAATTGTTTTATATGTTTAATTTTACTTCAAAATTGTAATGAAAACATGAACAATTCATATTGAAGCACCTACCAGTTTACCAACTCACAAAAATTGTTGAATTTTATTTTCTAAATCCGAAATTTATAATTTTAATCGTAAATACCGTGCAAATTGTAATGCTAGAGATGCGCCAATTAATGCCAGAGATGCTAAGAAAATTCATAATGTTGTGGTCAAGCTTAAAGGAAATGGAAGTGTGGGAGATTGCTCTAAAATAGGTAGATAAAAGAGTAAAGGAGAGTGTAAATGATCCCTAAAGTTCAACCAGAAGACGATCAAATCTAGTGGAATTGACCAGGACTAGCCTGAAGCGGGAATTGAAATTTGATTTGCACACTTTCCCTTACAAAATATACCTAGTTCATGAACTAAGATTTACAATAAACAAGTGTTTCCTAACAGAAAAATTTCTCAAATTTATGACAGTTCAAGAGCGCCCGACTTAGCGGCGCCCAATTTCTTTCACTAGGGCTACCTAACAGAAAGAGTATACAAAAATAAACCGCGAGCATTTCTATAACTGAAAGACAATATTAGAAGTGAAATTCAGGCAATTTCAATAGAAACTTTGATGCAGTCTTTGAGTTTATGTTAGTTATGGAAAATGTAGTTGTTGGAGGTATGTGAAGAAGAAGTCTAGATGAAGACAAGATTATGTGAATAAGAATAAAACGGTCCCCTACGAGATGTTATTTCTCCCAAGTAAATCTGAAATGAACAGACTTTTGATATCGCTCGAAAAAAAAACTATATTGAAAATAAATGGGTTACCTACTTTAGGCCTACTTTGTAGAAACTTCGTATTATATTTCTTTAATTATATTTATCCTATTATATTTATTTCCTATTATGTTTGTTTTCTTACGTAATTATCCTTGATATCATAAACATCAAGGGTGTAGTTTTTAACTAACTGCAAATAATGATAGTCCTTAGTAGGGTACTAAGGTTTATTCAAAATGGAACTTCATATGAGAAATGAAATTGATCCTTTAAATTATAGTCTTGTAATACCTTCATAAAATGAAGTAAAATACAGGCTTGGAAATTTTGCTGGCCACGCAAAATTGTTTTCAGCAGAATAGGTTATCAATTGGTTATCTTCCTGTAATGTCTTAAAATACTTATTTACATATTTATGTACATATTTCATGCATGATTTTAAAATAAAAGTGTTTGTTAGAGAAACTTTGTGAGGCACATTATGGGTAGCTTTTAGGATATCTATACGCCCTATTCATGGAGAACCAAAAACAATTTGAATTGATAAACCGCATTTACTTTATTTCTATTATTTTTCAACACCTTCTATCTATATATTATAAATCAAAAAATAGTAAAACTCAAATATGGAGTACTATTGTACTCGAAAAATTATGCCACTATAACGCAAAAACTGCACGATATACAATTATTGTACATCAGTTAATATATTCTTTGAAAATAAGCTTGATGAATTTAAAAGTTTTTCAAAAATAAGACAAAGTTGAAAATACTGTGAGAAATTGTGTGTACCGTTCTGTACTCTATAAACAAGACTGGATACAAGCAAATTTACAAATTCAAATAGAATACATTTTACTTGATACTAAATTCATAAAATCCAAACAAATTTATATTAATGAATTGAGAATTTTGAGAAAGCATTTCAAGTAATATATTATCTTTAAGATAGATCTTATTTTATTTAAATATTTTAAATAGTTCAAACATTGTTGTTTTGGAGTTAAAAATTGCCATGTATCAGAATTATTTCATTCCCATCTGACTGAAAATGACGTGTCTCTGTCTGTATTTTTCAGTAAATAAAAATTTCTAAAGAAAGAAATGCTTCAATAGAGATTCTCTACTGTGATGAGTCGTTTTCTATCTCTCCTATTATATATGAATTTCCGGCTATATTTTATTTTATGACATGCTATTGTTCTTTACATTATTTTTGTATTATAGTAATTATCTAAATTGCATTTGGAGCAAACTTTCCACTATAATTCGAATATTTGGCTAAATAAAAACGCACACATTTCAAAGGAATTTTACGGTTCAGCTCATGGAATAAATTTAGAAAGAAAAAGCGTTTATAATATAATAAGATAGAAATTGTTCACAGGGATATAATTCAGTTATAAGTGCGATTAGCTGGTTAGTGAGTACGAACAAACTTCGAATAGGAAAGTGTTACACTAAAGATATCCTTCAAACGAAACACTTCACTTCTCTCCTTCATGGAAAGAATGGATATTAGACGGACAGAAGCGTAAAGAGGAAAAGAGAGAAAGGGAAAAATCAGAGTGAACAGCTGTCCCTACCAGCCTGAATAATGAGTTATATAAATATTGACATTTCACTTCAGAAAATATGTCACTTCTAAAGTAATTTTCGAATGGAATAAATTAGTTACAGTTTACAAACAAATTACAATGTTAAAAGTTAATTATGTACTTCTCGCTGGAAATGTAACAAAATCTAATTAGTAATTCAAAAGTGTCTCTTTTAATAATCTAATATCTACATTTTTGTTGTCATAATATAAACGTAATAAAGATTTTTTATTGTACATTGCCTTGGCGTGGCTTAATTTTTTGTACATCGACAGATTTCCGATATTTTTTGTTATAATTAAAGCATTCTCCTTGATCGTCATGATTGTGGAAAAAACGGTCTTATATGTAGTAAATAAGATAACTTTATATTTCATGTTTTGTATAAATCAGTTATAAGTTACTGAAAATTCAACTCAAAAATAACGTGTCAACTAAGATTTATATATGACAAAATTATATGTGACTAATATTACTACCAGGAAATTTAGCCAATATTACTACCATGACAAATTTTATTTATAAATAATTTATGACGCTTAAATTGAATTTACTTGCTTGATAATCAGAATCATATGATTCTTAAGTATTTGTTGCATGTACACAATTTTGTTAGTAAAGTATAACACTGTTCAATGTGTGTATTATATATTATACATTTGTACTTATATCTGTCAAAAAACTGAGGCCCCCATTTTAGTTTTAAGAAGATAAAATTATATATGGGAAATAACATAAAGAAAGTGTATGAGATAAATATGTATGTGTATAATATATGTATTAAGTATATAAATTATTTTTTTAAACTAGGTATTTTCTTTATTTTTCTCATTGTCCATTTATCCATTGTCCATTGTGCATATAAAGGAATAAGTTAAATATTTTTTATTCTTTTATTATTCGATTATTCTAAAAATAAGATGTGTAAAAACAGATTTTCTCAATTGTAAAGAAAATAGTAGAATATGAAATATTTATTGAGTATTCCACCCTTGCATTCCATTTCTTATAAATTAAAATTAAATAGTTTTATTTTATATATAAATAACTAAATGACTGGTCGCTAATGGAATTTAATGTGAATATATCTTGTTGATTCTACAGAAAAATATATTTCTTTTTGTAGGAATATGAAACAGAAAGAATCTTTAAAGTTTAAATAGACTAGTTGAATGTTTCATAAAATCAATTGTTATTTTTTATATAATGTATTTAAAAAAGGTTCATTTGATTCAGAGTTTTTCCAAAATATCACTTAATAGCAAAATTATGAATATTATTCAAAACAGCACCACATTGTATTGAAGTCCTTTTTAATATGTTTTTAGCCATTCAGAAGAACTAGAAACTGTACCTATAATGATAAATTACTACAGTGGCATAGAATTTTTTGTAAATCCAAACTTATTAATTAGAGTAATGACTTCCTGATTTATATTTAAGTAACACAAGGTATTTTTGCAACTCTTAATTTATTTCTGTATAAGTATTAAATAGTTATTACTGATCAAATATAGCTCAGGATTATTGTGCGTGATGTACATACATAATTCATACAGTAAAGTAAAATCATATACCCAATGTTCATAAGTAACAAGTAAATACTAAATTAAAGTAGTAAAATTTACTAAACCCAAGAATAATATGTACTTACCGAAAGAAGAGGGCATTCCTTAAACCATTCCAAAGGCCGTTACTTAAAAACGTCTAAAACTTTCAACACAACACAAACACAAGCACAAAATGTCTGTAAACACAATTCACACTCACAGGTCTACATCGATTATATAAAAATGAATGGAGTTATTTCCAACATTCAGTATATATCTAACATGTTACAGACAAACGACTTCTCCTATGAAGTACTGATCGAGCAAACTGATCTGCAAAGTCAATCGGTTAATTATTTCTTATTATCAAAATTATAAAAAAGAGTCGCAAAACATATACTATTCATTTTATCGCTATTTGCCACAAAAAATCTCTCTTACCTTGCCGATAAACGAAACAGTCTACCGGAGCCTAGCCACAAGAACATGCCACGGTATGTTTTGAGATTTTTTATTTTGCAAATAGCAATGAAATGATTTTGGACGAAACGAATGAAACATTTCTCTGTCGGTAATAGATAAAATTCTTCATTTAAAAGGACGAGATCATACTCCATTAGGTGTACAAAATTTTAGAAGATTGGTTTCAGAGAGGAGAGGAATTTATGTGATGACAGTTTTCCCATATGGATAAAGACACATGTCTTTATCCATATGGCCACTACATAGTGACCCCCTTAAATAATATTTATATATTACAAAATATTAATATTATTACCGTCTGTAAATTTAGTGGCACATATAATTTATAAAAAATTTATGACACGTTTAAAATTAATTCACTTTGCTTGACACTCATAATGGTACAGACGAAATTTTAGTTAATTATTAACATAAAATGATTCATTTACAACAAATTAATTTAATAATTACTATATATTTTTAAATGCATGTGCATCACGTGCACGCACCTATAGCGTCATTGTATCGGTACATATTATGCCCTTTTTCCTATTTTCCTATATTCCGCCGTTTTTATTCTGTATTTTATTGCATTTACGTAATTTTGTTAGTAAAACATAACATTATCCAATGTGTATATAAACTGTGGATAAACTTACTGAGGCTACCATTTCAGTTTTCAAAATATATAGTTATATGTAATATCGTTAAATAAATAATGTTTAAGTGTAGTAGGTCAATTTTTGTTTTATTTTAGTTTATCAAAATGTTAATGCTTAATATATCTTATATTAAATAAATGTGTATTTATGAAATATATAATTCTTTATTTTTTTATTATTTTGTTGATCTCTCTCATTGTCCAATGTACATTTAGACGAAGAAGTGAAATAAGGTTTTTATTCTTTAATTATTACGTTCTTGTAAAAATAAAATTTCCACGAGTAGAATTTCCCAAGAGTAGAATTTCCAAGAGTAGAATTTCCTCTCTCAATTGTAAAAAAGTTTGTATTAAGTTACTCTAAGAATTAGATAACCCTTATATTTTTATAGCCGTTACGTTTTTTCCACGAAAGAAATCAAGATTTATAAGGAGAACTAATAAAAATATCACCATACCCCCCAGTAGACTATATGAAACCTCGATATTTGCCACAGATAACCCTTATGCTCCTTACTAAGTTACTCTAAACATAAGACAGCCCTGATATTGTGTTTAGAGTTGCTACGATTTCCTCGACGCTGAATGAAGGACAAGATCTTTAGGGAGAATAAATAACGAAATCGCTCTAACCCCAGTATGTTCCATGTAACTTCAATATTCACTACAAATAGCCCTTACACTCTTTACTACTAAGTCCCCTATACATGAGACTGCCCTAATACTTTTTATAGAATGCTACGAATTGATTTATGTAAAAAGTATAAGATTTTTAGAGAGAAAAAATAAAGAAAGCGCCACAACTACTGTGGTTGTGATGATTTTCTTATTTTTACCCTAATATTTATTACATACAATCTTTATAGTTTCTACTCACAATAAGTTAGCCTAGAGATAATATTGTCCTAATATTTTTTACAGATGCCATGACATTTATTTAAGTACATTCTTTCTTTAGTAGTACAGCGCCAAGATTTATGAGGAAACTTATATAATTTATGATTTATAAATACGGAAACTGTATTTCAATAATATTCTGCAAGCTATGTCTTTATAAATTCTAAATATGTATATTGTACCAAGGTTGGTTGAGGTTTGACCTCTAATCCTATTAACCTTACTGAAAGCTAGAGTTTATCAAAAGAGCCACTTTGCATAAATTTATTTGAAAAGAAGCCTTATACAAAGTTATCTTATATATTACTACCTGGGTCATATCCTGAAATATTTTTACTTGAAATTAAGAAAAGAAAATTGTTTCTTACCCTCCACCTGTGTTGATTGTTTTGGCTCCATATCAAAACATATACTCACCTGGTTTCATCTTACATTAATTACTTTTTTATATGAGTCAGCTCAGAAATACTAAAATTGAACTAGTCAAGAATGATAGAAAACCATTTAACAATCAATGGATAACGTTTAATTCAATAATAAATATATAAATTAACAAATATGAAAAGGAAATGAAAAATAAGAGAACGAACATTTATATTACTGAATAAAAATTTTAAAACTTTAGTAACATAATATTGGCAATAAAATATTATATCAGTTTCATATTGATTTACAGAGAGAACCCAAATTAATAATTCCCTAAAATTTAGAGAAATAATTATAGTAGTTAAAATCTTTACCGAAAGAAGGTCTAAACTAAAGAATATTGTAAAGGGCTGAATTTCTCATAGGGATGGTTTAGTAGAGGGGACTGGTTGAGATCTCGAAACCTCTGGACTTTGACCAGTCATATTGGTTTTCGGTTTGCAGTCTATGCTGATATCGAATATGTCCTTATTGAATAAATAAAATACGAATAATAAAATAATGACAATTATAAGTTCAACTAATAATTGTATCGTTAATATTTTCCCCCATATTTTGCCATGCGACGTGTCGTTTGCATAATCAATTTGTGATTATGGTCCATGCCTGTTGATTATGTATAGAGAGAGAGAAACACGACAAAGCTCTCCGTAGACTAATCAGCGGATGTTTACTGAAATAATATAGTCTATAATTAGTTTATCGTAGCCGTTTCGCAATTTCAATTAACTTTTTATTTAGTATAATGTAATATGACAAACTCGTATGCCTTCAGGCGTCCTTTACGTTACTCAATTGAATATTTTAAAATACAAAACTCTTTATTCAACTCATATTTGTTATGAGAATTTGGGAAATGTTTCGCTAATTGGACTAATAT
Organism: Rosalia funebris; assembly: GCA_037954035.1. Taxonomy (NCBI): domain Eukaryota; kingdom Metazoa; phylum Arthropoda; class Insecta; order Coleoptera; family Cerambycidae; genus Rosalia; species Rosalia funebris. The sequence continues at coordinate 11,970,131 of JAZFAV010000032.1, forward strand.
TTACATATGTTAAAAAAATGCAATCGACCTAACCACTTGACTGCAGCCATCCATATTTAGACAATTATTACACCTATACGATAGAATATTATCGCCAGATTTCTAATGAATTTAAATAAATAAATATAATGCTCTACTAATATGGAAAAAAATTACTTAGAATAGAAAACTTAATAATTACAAACCTATGGGTTTGTAGAGGATATTTAAATAATAAAAAAATGTCAATTCTCAATTACCATCTTGTTACAATATTTGTAATGATCAATTCAAAAGTTTCAGCTCTGTAATTTCCTAAAAGACCTTTTATTCTAGATTTCAGTGATATTTAAGCTGAAAATTGATTTTGACATTTAGTTTTAAATTAATTTCCATATTTGTGAACTATGGATGGGGCCGTCACGTTCATAAACATCTTATGTGTATAGAGAAATAGTAACATACAGTTATTGTTAAACATTCCTATTAAAATGGTAAAAGTTTGGTTGCTACGATTCGTGAACTGCGTCTAACTTTTGGTAGAAACACTGGTTCAGTTATTGATGTGAAACATACGACACGAGCTTGTAGTGGTCGTTCAGAACAAAACATCACTGCAGTTCGCGTGTGGCCGAGAGTTCAGGGATCTCGATTCGTCATCGTGCACAAGAATTAGATATTCCAACAGTTATTCTTCACCGTATTCTCACTAAATATTTGCCTCTCCATGCTTACAAAGTTCAATTAATTCAACAACTTCTACCAATACCATCCACAGCTAAGAGAGTCTTCATCAATTGAGTCATTGACAACAAGAAGTGAATGGCGATTTTGTAGACAAAATCGTCTTCACAGACGAAGACCATTTTCACCTTGATGGCTTTGTTAATAGGCAAAATTTCCGCATTTGGGGCTCAGAAAATCCACGAATGATTCATGAGAAACAAATTTATCACTAACGTGTCAGTGTTTGGTGTGCATTGTGATCTTGAGGAATCTTTGGACCATTTCTCTTTGAAAACGAGGCAGGTAATGAATTAACAGCAAATAACGAATGATGTCGTGACATGAAAACCCAGTATCTTTGCTTCCATTAAAAGATACTACTCTTGAAAGCATGTGGCTTCAGCAGCATGGTACCACTTGCTATAACACCTGTGAAACGCCTTCCACAAGTTTTCTTCTGGTCGTGCCATCTCTCATTTTGGTAAGCAGAATTGGCCACCACGATATTATTATTTAACACCTATGGACTTTTTTTCTGTGGAGTCTTTTGAGGTCTCAGGTTTACTCTCACAAACATTAAAGGTCGAAATTGAATGCTGTATCAACCAAATACCGCTACATTGAATGCAAAACCGTTATTGAAAATTTCGCCGGAAGATTACTCGCGTGCCACCAAAGTCGTGGTGGCCGTTTATCGGATATGTTGTTCCTACATTATGTTATATAATTCCTAAATATTTACATTATAAATCAATAAATACATAAATACTTTGCTACAGAAAGCCATGTTTTATTTAAAATGCACAATTTGCGTTCCTACACCTTTTATATTGCCATTAATGTTATCAACACCTCGTGACGCAATGAACATGAATTAACTAGTCGTACATATTATGGACCTCACTATCGTTCTAAAAATTCTCGTTATGGAAATTACTTATTTTAACTGTTACGAAGTTTCTACTCAAACATTTTACAAGCAGGCATTATATATTTACATAAAATGGAGAAAATAATTATTCTGAACATGCACATTCATAAATAATTTTGGCTGCAGCCAATTTACATATATGCGCAGTAAGAAGGCATCATACATATTGGAGAAAACGTATAAATCGTAAACATATAAAGTTCTTATACGCATTCGTACAAAATTGTTTCACCCTTAGGTACGAGGTACCACATGTGCCGTTTGTGTTTCATAAATCAGACTGACAGGAACGGCTTTGTTAGCACACATCATTTTCGTGTATTGTAAATGTACGATTTACACTGATGCGAAAGTTATCAAACCTAAGGGATTCATTGGAAACGTACCAGAACGAGTTTGATATGTGAAAAGGCGGAAGGGAATTGAGAGTTAAAACCAACGACGTGTATTTTATGGAGTATTATAATTTAATTGTATTAGAGTAAGATCTCAATTAACAATATAATAGGGAATACACTCCACGAGCTACTATAATGTGCCCCAGACAATTTACGGGTTAACCGGTATTATAAATTTAGAAAATTGGTATTTGGAAATTGTTTCTGCATGTATGACAACTTAATTTATTTTATGGAACTGCTATGCTATAACAGTATTATCAGCTTCAATATTGACTATAATATGTAGGTGGTCAACTATAGCGAATTGAGTGGTATATTAAAGAAGGCCAGCTCTCAAAAATTCAGTTTAAATAATAAATTCATGCTTCACTGAATTATTTCTATTATTCGGCGACTTTGAAAAGTAGTACATAAATTTGATAAAGTAGTTCCTTTTTTGGAAAATCACTCAGATATGTCAACAGATATATTTGAAATGCCACTTCTTGAGAGTTACTCTTCAACTCCTTTGAGCCATATTTTCGAAAGTTATGATGTCATTTATATTTTCATTAATCGACTGGTTCATTTTCTATTATGCCATCTGAAACACCTCTTTTTAGTGGGATATACTAGAACTGTAAAATAAAATAAAGGACTCGCTACGTAAGAATATTTGTATATAAGTGAATTTTTAAAATCAATAAGAAAAAAAAGCCATTGTAACAAAGTCATTAAGTTATGCGCTGAGTAATACACTAGACACAAAAATTAAGGAATGTAAAAAACATCTTAAATTTTTAGGCGTTTTTCAAAGGGCTGTAACTTGGAGAAAAATAGTCCAATAGAAATTTTAAAAAACATATTAAAACTCCTAGTTCCTAGTTTTCAGATATTGAGTTCAAAATGTTTTAACTATCAGCGTTTTTTGAGTAATTATGAGAAAACCACCCAAAACAAATTTAAAATTTTTGCTTGCCTTTCAAAAGGTCCACGGACTTCAATAACTTTCTTTCAATAATTTTATCATAAAGCTTTTTTAGATAATTTTATCCTCTTTAACTTGAGCGTCTAGAAGCCTTGCATGATGATTTTTCGGCCAGTTATCTTCGTTAAAAGCTAAGAAATTAGCTTTGATCAGTCAGTCTTGCAATAATTAATATTTTTTGATAAAATCAATATGGATTATTGTTAAAGAAAGAACATATATAAACTCAAAAAAATAATACAAAATTAAAAATTCATCCTATCCATTATTTGCTATATTACGACGACGAAAATTATCGTATAAGGCCTTTAGATTGCTAAAATTAAAGAGGATAAAGCTATCATCACTGAAAACGTTTTATTAAAGACCATGGACCTTTTAAAAGGCTAACAAGAATTGGGATTTATTTGCTGATAGTATTCTTATGATCACTCAAAAACTGTTGCCGGTCAAAAATTTAATCTCAAGATCTGAAAACTATAAACTAGGAGCTTCAATTTGCTTTTCTTAAAATTGCTGCGAGACTATTTTTCTCCAAGTTACAGCCCTTTGAAGATCACCTAAAAATATAGGATATTTTACTCTTAATTTTTGTGCCTAGTTTAATTATTACAAGTGATTCGCTATACGTATAAGTATACTTTAACAGACCTGACAACTTTAAAGATTTATTATATTAAAACAGAACGGACAGAGCTCCGATAGATATGCGGATAATAACACCGAAAATTATTTAATGTGGAGAGAGGAAATTTATTCACTATCATGAGTATTACCAGGTTACGAATCGAAATCGATCAGATTTTTAACGTATATAAATTAATTTTTTCGTTTTAAATTTCAATAATCATTATATTTTCATTTGCTTTATCAAATTGTTACCAAAAAGAGAAAAAACAATCTTGTGTAACCAATCCCTCATTTTATATTATTGTATATAAGAAAATAGTTCTCTCATATGGCGTAATAAAAAGAGTTCTCTCATATGGCGTTTTCTGTGTGTTTTGTTTTTTATTGGAACGCGTACTTGAAACCGATTCTAAACTTAAAGTTCGTATGCAAGCAAGAAATATATTTGGCCAATATTGGTAAATATTCTGCTGACGAAGATGTCATTACTATCGAAACATATAGGCTATACAAGGTGCATTAAAATATCGGTTGAGATTAGAGAGTATGCAATAAATATGTTGTAGTTGCTGTAAAGTGATAAAATTTTCAACCTCTGAGTACGATATCTTGAAAGATAGCAATAGTAATATAGCACGTAGATGATATTTTTCTAAATGACAGTATAAATCTGAACAGTCCCTTTTTATCTATATAGAACTCAATTTTAAAATCTGAAGCATTTAGCATATATATTTTTCGTAAGATAGGGGAGATTTTATACCAGACTTTGCGTTGCGTTGTATCTATTTTTCACTAGGGTATTCTGTACGATATTCTAATGGAGGTTCTGCCATTTCTGCGTGTAAGGGAATAATAGGGGTCGGTTTCTCAGCTCTAATGAATAGTCGTAAGACTTTGTTTTGTACTGGATCTAGTTATAATTCCTTTAAGACTATTATATTTAAGAATTACCCATAAACGTGATAATGTGTTTATCTGCTCACAAAATTATGGGTAATTGTACTAGATCTGGATTATAGCCTATCTTTAAGTGAGTTATTGTTTGGTAAATTATACTGGTAGTACACAAATAAGTTACACGTTTTAAAGAAAATATGCCCCCGATTTCATATGGTTGAAGACTCTTTGTATCAATTAATCGCATTATATTCTTCTGCGCATGCAAGAAGTAATATCTTAACATATTCTGTATAACCTTACGTAATGTAATATGCACATAAAATCAACTAGCAACCAGTCAAGATGATAAAATTAATATTGGCATATTATACGATGGGAATCCTCCCGTTGATTAAAATGCAGTACGAGCTACAAGAATTATTCAGAATTTGGTGTATTGGAAAAATGTAGAAGCAGAAGTCAAGCTGAATACCTCCGCCGTGTATTAAAAATTTAATTTAAAATGTAACGCTAATCTTAACGTGAAGGCATTTCCTTTCATATATATAAAAAGATTGTCGATTACATAGTTGCTCATAGACATCAACCATAATTTTCTATAACATTAACTGCATATAGTTATTTGTACAGTAAATCAATACTACGACGCATAACAGAAATAATTATGTGCAATTGAATAACTGATACAGGTATAAATTATGGACTGATTGTAAACATTGGTGCATTAGTATTTATGTTTTATAGTTGGTCGTAGTCAATATTCTCATCAGCAGATTAATAATTGGTACTTGATTAGATCTTAAAATAAGAAATAAACAGTTTAAGAAAAAAGTGATATCCAGAATCAATTGTGCTAATCATAGCCGACAGTATTATCTATATGGATACATAAATTAATTTCTTCATGATTTGTAAATAATATTTTAAGTATGCAATATTACTGGTGTTTGTAAACATAGTATTTGAATTATCTTAATTAACATATATTACAATATGGTTGATAATATTTTCAACCAAAGATTTTGAATTCAGAAACACGGAATTCCTCTTCATTTGTGTCACTGTACGCTTATTTCTGAGTGCTACTTTTTTGGAAGATGAATGGATCGACGAGGATCAACCAAAAAGCCACCACGTTTACCTGATTATATTTCTTGAATTTCTTGTGGAGTTACTTATAATAGGAAACCTGTTCTTGGGGTATCATTGTACTTGGAAACCTATTTCAAACCGGAACTAAGATTTGTTAAAAAAGAAGATACGAACTTAAAAATGATGTATAATTAAAAAGTAAAATTTTTATTTCATATAGTTGATATGTTTTGAGTTTTTAAAAATTTCGGTTAATAATATAACCGCGCTATATTATAAAACGTACATTCTGGTAAAAAATGCAGTGAATATTTAATTAATTTAATTTAAAAAATTAATCAGCAGGTGATAACAAATATATTTTTAGTTGAATATTACTTCCGGAATGAACATGTATATATAATATCTCAAATGATAACAAATTAGTTACGATATACAATCGCCTAATCTAATAAATATATTCAATAGGATTTCCAAGGTTAGTCTTAACCTAATAAATTAATAAATAATAAAACGATTAATGTACAGCTAAAAGTAGTTTGAAAGCCGGTTGATTTCTGCTTCATTACCATGTAATTGAAATTTGAAGATGTCGGTTCAGCAGTAATCTTAATAAACTTTGCCAAAAAGATTTGTTTGGGGCAGATTTTCAAGCGATAAGCTGATGACGGTAAGAAACCGGTAATGCTTGTCTGATAAGAAGCGATGACGCAGATCTTTAACATCAGATTTAACTTAGCTTGCCTTAAAATTTAGGACCTGATATCGTAATGTGTATGAACATCCTTTAAGTTAGATAAACTTATTTAAGTCGATAGAGCTTACCGATGAACTTAGTTAACGACTTTTAATATTTTACGTTCCACAAATCAATTTGTGGAGCAACTTTCTACAACTAACTTTGATATAGTTTGGATATAAAAAAATAATCCGCTACGGTATATAGATACAGTCTATATAGACATACACCTATCCCAATAAAATAGAAATGGGTTTAAAAGTTTGGGTCATGAGGTACTACGAGTAGGACTTAGTTTTTTATTGATATCAGAAGCTTCAATTATATAAAAAATACTAAATTGAAACAGTGAAGATATGAAGAGTTTCAAGATAGTTTCTGGCATAACTTTATAAACTAAAACCGATATAAGTTTACCACTACGTCATAACCATACGATAATATCACAGACAGCCCACTATCCCTATAAACGCATTTGCTATAATAGGTAAACAATAGACAGGCGATGTTATGTGCTTTTTCGATCATAAGGGATGACCTGAATATATCACCGACAACTATTTTCATATTTTCACGTTGATCGGTGAGAAGACAAATAGTAACATACGCATTAGATTAAAAATATGAAACTCTTATATTGACTAACGCACTAAATAATTTTCGACAGACATTGATAGTTGTTTGACAGCTAACATTAAATTCTCAAGCATATCAAATGGTGTAGATTCTCCTGAAATACTTTCAACAGGAGAAAAGGAATGGAAGGCTTTTAATATCCGTTAGAGCCCATGGATTATAAGGTTTGTCGCCATGATAACTTATTTGAAAGGCATTTTCTAGTTTCCTTTGTTGCCGGTAATACAGTTGACTGTAAAGGCGGTAAAGTTAAATTACGTAAACAAACAGTCACTTGATTTTGATTTGTCATCTTAATTCATACGAACATGACTTGTGATATAGTTGTTATGACGGTTTGACTGCATATATGTACATACCTCTGACACTAAGCGATACAAAAAAATAAGTAAAACGTTCCATGAAGTAAAAATTTTGTAATTAACATACTCCTGCCTCTCCTCTATGCTAATTGTAACATCCATAGTAACATACTCAACATGTGAGTAGATCAAGGTGGGCCATTGCACGTTCATAATGGAAAATTTAGTTAACAGTTTGTTCACGTAGTGAACAGGCATACATTGTTTATGTCGTGTGGGATCGTGTTTATCAGAAGTAAACTGGATTTAGTTTGTCTAGCAAATTACATGTGTATGGTCTCAAGCGTTGTTATAACAATTCAAGCTTAGCAATAGTAAAAATGACAAATTATATTTATATTCCAAGAATACGCAAATATGCTGTTAGTTGACGGTCCATGTAATTAAAGTAGTGTAGTTGTACGACGGGAAAATGCAATAAGATTTTCAAGGTTAGATTTAATCAACGTTCATTTATTCGGTATTTGGATTACATCATTCATTTAACGCGTCAGAATATGTAACATGGTTAACATCAATTAAATTAATACCAGATTGATTAAAACAGTATACCCAGGTTAAAAATACAAACCCTTAACTAATTTATCTTTTAATGTAATTTTAAACATGCCAACAAATTGAAGCTCAAGTCTCAAGTCTATATCTTAAAATGCAAGAGGAAGGTGTCTTTTCATTTTGAAATTAAATTAACACATCAAAAATAATGCAGTATCAATGAAGTATCACTTCTTTCTAATGTGGCTACTCCCACTGGGTAAGTACTATGAAAATGGTAAAGCTCTACTTTCCAAATGCTAAAAAAGAGAAATTAGTGTAAAGCAATAGTCTACAAGACACGGAATATCAACATAAACTACATTAGCTGTACTCGTACTGAACCTAAACATTTATTGACCTAAGCTAGTAGTGTTCGTTTGTAGGGAACACGAGGATTTTTATTCTTTATTAGATATTGCTTTATAATTTATATTTTAGATATCTAGCAGAGAGGCGTCGCTACTCCGTTAACGCTATGCCAGAAAATATCAAACCCTGTATTTTCTGGACACCAATTTTCCAGGCGCTTTTTTATACTTCTAAAAAACATCTGGAAAGTTAGTATTCATAACAAAACAATATTCCTGTTTCGGATACCTCTATTAAATATATATTTTATGTTTACATGAATATTTACTATATAATTATTTATTATAATTAATTTAATAATGATTCCTTTAGAGTATTATTCAACTTAATGATGAAGTTTTACATAAAAGCCCTTTCCGATTAAACTATTGTTAGACAAACCTAAAAACATCTCTTAAACATTTAAGATAAATTCAAATTATAACAAATAAAAATCTACATTCTAATATGCAGGTAGTAGTTTTAAAAATGTACATCCTTCTCCTAAACTGCCAGACTGTGAAAAGGTTCTTAGAAAAGGTTGCTTAGAAAGTCGTAATAAATTCACTTTATCTGGACTTAAACTCAAGTATACAATGATTCCCAAGTGTCCAGTCTACGCTTGCGAGCCGCAGTAGGGGTGGCATTGTTTCAGACATCTCTAAGGCCTCAGTATTGACCTCACTATTGAAAAATATTTATGATAGTCTGAATTATTGATATTGATTATGTGGTAAACGATTTAATTTATGTAATTCTTTACTATTATATATCCTCATTTTATAAATATTAATAACCGAAAGCATTATAGATAATCATGTATGACCATTATATGTATTGATTATAGATTAGAAATATGTAAATCAAAGTATATTTAAAGAAACTAGAATACAAAAGTATTTTTATAAAAAAAGCCGACTAAATATTAAAGTACAGTTTTTAATAAATGGCGGAGGAGCCAGTGTAAATCTAAATTATTTTCAGTGCTGTTATAATATTATTATTATTATATTATATAGGTTTGGGCCTCATCAGCCACTGATCGCATGGGTAGTCCCTTGGCGATCCCCTCTTATCCGGGTCATTATCCAAAAATGCTATCCCATAAAAGGAGCAATTTAGGCACGTCCCCCGCCTTAAGCCTCGCCTCCTCTAGGATAACAGGGGTCCCTAATATAAGATACCTCTTCTCCTCCAGTGCGGGGCAGGTGTAAAGAAGATGAATCGAGGTTTCCTCGTCTTCTTTACAGAATCTGCAGGCCGGGCTATCAGTCAGCCTCAGCTTGTGCTTATATGCATTCAGGCTACTATGGTGGTCCGTTATGATTCCCACCAGAGTTCTGGCTTTGTGCCTGTTCAATTTAATGAATTCTTGGGCCCATTTCTCATTCTCTGAGTATTCGATGAAGAGTTTGGTTATTCGACAACCTGTTACTCCTCTCCATCTTTTATTGTGCTGGTCTCTTGCCCAGCCATTGATGCGGTCTCTGATCAGATTCATAGAGGTTTTCCCTGGTCCCTAGTCTGGCAAGGTCATCTGCAATTAGATTTCCCTTAATGCCATTATGCCCAGGTATCCATAAGAGTTCCACCGGTCCCTTCCCTGCCAAGTGGTTCAATGCTTCATAGCAATTATAGACCAGCTTCGACTTCGTCGTTGCTGAATTCAGGACTGCCAACGCCGCCCTGCTATCCGAGCAGATACATACCCTCTCCTGGGTCCGATTTTGGTCCGCCCCCAGAACACCGTATGTAATTCCAACTAGCTCAGCCTGGAGTGCCGTTGGCTCCATCCGTGTACCAGATGTCTCCATTGAGCGGCAATCCAGCTCGACCCTCCATCCAGTCGGTCTTACTGGTGAGGGTGATCTTATATTTCTTGTCAAACAGGAAGTGGACACCTATACTGTCAGAGGGCATCCATAGGAGTCCCTCCTCAGCTGTTATAATATACTTTATATAATTATTTATTTGTCGTTACTGTAACCTTACTTTCTAAATTTAATCAACACAGTAAATAACTACGTTTAAGTGCTATATGTAATGGCTAGAATTACATAGATTAAATAAAAAAAATTCAATTATTTATACCCACCAAGTATTACAAAATATCCATAGTTAAGTGACATTTCATAAGGGGAGAGTACACATACACTATTGGAGTTCACATATACTAGAACCATACTATCGGGCTCATTGTTCTACTTCCATCAGAACTATGATACCATTTTGTCGACAATCCCCACCTTATTTCCTCAGATATCCCAATGTCTTCTGAAATGGTGGACCTTCACAGTTTCTAAGAAAACGTTGGCTGAATATTAACTCATTCAATTTTACTTAATTTTACATAGTTACAAACAATTACAAATCCAAATTAATTTTTATCACTATTTGTGTTTAACTTGAGACATCATAATAACTTTTTCCTTATTATAGTGCTTACATACAACATTTAACATAAACTTTAGAAATAAAAATAATCTCGCAATTTCTAACAACCTACAAAATTAAACTAATAGATAAAGTCAGGTAAATGTTGTGTCGATAATTGAAAATCCTCATATAATTAGAGATTAAATAAATTATTTGAAGACTATTGCTATTTTCGTGACATATAAAAATTGATAAAAATTAAATATATATCAAAACATTAAAGCAATTTCAGACTTTAATCGTTTTCTAATAATCTTACAGAAATGTAATATTTCAGGGTACCAAGTTCTATCTTTCAAATTCCGTATCATCCTAACTATTCATTTACTAACTTCCCTACGTAGACGCCGGTTACATACTTTTTAATGATGATGGTAGAACTTTTTGGGTGACCAATGTTTGTTTCGCAAAATAATTTATTTTATTAGCAGTAGATATATGAGACATATTGTTTAGCGTTATGCAACTCTATCTTTCTGTAGATAACTCGACTACATTGTTAATGTGTTCGTTAAAATATGATTGGAGAAAATATAGGATCTTCAACTTTCCGATAGTCTATAACTTATAATGCAAAAAATGCTACATAAATGGAAAAATATAAAGTTTCTTATATTCACACTATATGAGTATAATATCAGAAAATGCTAATATTGTAAATGATATTATTAATGGTATAATAATAAAAAAAAAACAAAAATATTATTCTTTAGAACCACAGTTAGAATCTGAATTAATAAATTAATAATTATATATACATGTTGAGTCAAAACACCCTATTGAGTATAAATTACGAACTATTTTTCAGTTTAAATGAGATGTTCTATAACCCAAATTGATTTTATTAAAGAAGTGTTTTGTGACATGGATTTTTAATTTCGAAAACTCAAGTAATTAAAGCTACTAAATTTTACATGTCTTTAGTGTGTTACAGCCTTTAGTGGGTTTGTTTTAAAAAATACTAGACATAATTCAAAATTCGATCTATGAAAATAAAAAAAGTTTACATAAATATTTTAGTATATTTTAGTTCATTCGATGTTTATATTGTCGCTTATCTAATCAGATTTAAAATAAAAGTTTATATTTGCAACCTTCTGAAAATTATTAGTTTTATGTTGTTTACATCTTTATCTAGCTTATTTTCTAATAAATGGCGGAGGCGTCAATGTCATTTTAAGGCGTTTAATACGCCATTGTAAAATGCTTTTTTTCTGCTACTGTACTTTCTAACTTCTAAGCACTGCAGTACATTACCATATTATATTTGCGATATACAAAATATTCACACTCATTAAAATGAAAGAGGCACTTCCACGATTTGTTTAAAGCCCTTTGCTAGAGTGCAAAAAATATAAATAAACTTCTCATGATGTATAAGTAATGTTTTGTAAGTTCATATATTTACGTACTGTATAAAAGTTAATATTGTTTGTGATGACTTTTACAGAAAACAATTTTAAAGAAAATAAAATATTTTAGTATCAGAGAATTTGATTGATAATGGATTGAAATAAAGTAAACACCAAATAGAAATAGATAAATATAATAGTACACAGAAATACAAACAGTAAATAATTTGTTGTCAATAAATGCTTTGTTGAAAATTGCGTACAATCAATTTAATTTTACGCAATATCTCTTTTTGTTTGAACATAAATACTTGTGTTTACTGAATATATTTTTTCAACTGTATGTATATTACATATTTTTATATGCGCAAGAAATGTTTTTTCAAAATATGTAAATATATGCATTGCTCCATTAAAAATACGAGTACATTCTATCTAATATAAAAATTATCTGGATCAAGGTAGTCCTGAAAAGGAAAATGTCCATCACTCTTGTTTCATTAACGTTTTTATTAACAGAAAAGCCAAATGAAAATAACTGTTACAAATATATCCTTGTTCGATTTACAACATTATTACTTTATACCCTTGAAAACCATTTTCACCAGCGAACCTTCATTTTATATGTTAATTAATTATTGCAGTTGAAGTTTCCGAAAATTGTAATTTCCTTTTTGGCTATTTTATGTAAAAAGAATACGTACGCCAATATTTTACAATGTATGTACGTTAACTGAAAATAGTACTTATGTACGATAATTGACAATATTAATTTCATAGTTTAAGGAATACAGAGAGCAAATTCTGTTTTAATACTAATAAATATAAACTCTGTATTTAGTTCTAAACAATCGAAAATTGTTTCACTATTGACAATCAACCGATTTTATCATTCAATATTGAAAATTAATTATTACATTATCAAATTTTATGTTATATACGTTTCTGAAATAATAAAACAGAAAATTAACATATCAATAGCAAGCAAATCGTTTGTATATGAAATTCTGCTCGGCAAAACTACACACTGCTCGTAAACATGGTTAATGGTAGAGAAGTAATATTAAAAACGTATTTATATATATACGTTCGGTCACTGAATAGGTTTATAAAATTTATTATCGGTGACAGTTGCCGCAAAATTTCCGATAAAGGTCGTGAAGGTTAGACCCGGTCGTTTCTTAACATGTGAGTATTGGTACACTTTTTGTTTATAGTTTGTGACAGATGTTTCAATTATGCTTTATGATTTTTAGTATTAGTATTACTTATAACTTATGATAATGTTATGTTTCATATCGTTGAACTAGCATTGGATAAGAATAATGGTGGTTCATTTATTACAAATAACTACATAGCCCAATAAATTCTGCATGGATGGACTACATCTGCCACTATGCAACTGTGATGTCTACATGGTTACCAAAATCCGCGTCGAGTGAAAATATATAATATAATTAGTATGTTTGAGAAATGCTGTTCTCCTGCGTTTCTTTCTATATGAACATTCTAGCCCTTTCCTAGGATTATCTGGTTCCTTAATACATTAACTTGTGAAACTTCAATAGCAAGAACAACTATAAATATGGGAAATATCATTTTCCGAAACAAATATTGCTTATGCACTCTTGCTTTATTTTCCTTCTTTTTGCTATTTCTGTACGGAAGCAAATTTATTAGTTAACATTTATTTATTTATTACCACTACCTATAGAGCAGGAAAGTGCAGTGACTGTTCACATTCTAATTAGATTAATAAATTTCACAAACATAAGAAACAAATTTAATACAAATACGTATATACATATTTAATACCTAGATATATGAAACAGTATATAAAAAATAAAAAAAACAAATATGCGTGATCAAGTATAACGATGTTTAATAAACAGAAGAGTGCAGATAAATATATCGAATTTATCACAGTTGTCGTTGTATTTAGTCCATATTAAAAACAGGGGTGAGAATTTTAGAATATTAGTACGCGGAATAGAGAGGTAAAAGCTTTTGGATGTTCGAGCACATAACGAATTCTATGTACATAAAAATTCAGTTTGCCTAATAGACTTTGACAGAATCATATTGTGTATAAGCTTATATAGAAAATTTGAGAATAACATTCCCGCCTCGCATCAAGTGCTGTCATCGCAAATCTTGCCAAAAGACAATTCTGAGGGAAACCAATAGGTAGATACACAGTGTCTGATTTGAACCACAGTAGTTTTAGAAACCTTCTTTGAACAATTTCCAAGCTGTTAATATGGCATTGATCATAAGGAATCCATTCTAAAGATCTGTACTCAAGTTTTGATCGGACAAAAGCAAAGTATAGAAATTTCAATGTATCGGTGTTTGAGATCCCTGCTAGTCCTTATTAAGAAACCCAGTATATGCAACGCTTCAGATAATACTTTAGTTACGCGAGCGGTAAAAGGCAGATCTTTCTCAAAAATTATGCCGCGGTCTCTGAATGCGCCAGGTCCCTGAAGAATAGAGCCGTCTAACATATAATCGTATATTATTGGAGATGATTTAGTGGAATAGGACATAACGTTGCACTTAGATACGTTTAGATGTAGTTTGTTACTAGTACACCAATTATGAAGATTAGACAGATTCTGCAGAAGAGCACAACCATTCAGGGAAGCAATAACCTTAAATAATTTAAGGTAGTCAGCATATAACAGACAATTGACAGATATTACAGTGACAATGTTATCAATGAAGATATTAAACAGTAAGGTGCTGAGAATAGAGCCTTGCAGCACATCTGATATGACAGTACACTCAAGGGGCCGGAAACTGAAAAATTGATTTCAACGTACTGTCTTCTGTTAGAGACATAGGATTTTAGAAGGCTTAATAAATTTATTGAAAAACCAAGTCTTGCAAGTTTACTCAGTAGTATATTACAATCGAGCCTGTTAAAAGCTTTGGCGAAGTCGGTGTAAATGACGTCCATTTGCTTACGTTGGTCAAGAGTTTCAGCTATGCTTTGGGTAATACAAATTAAGTCAGATGTTATAGATCGTCCTTGCATAGAGTCATGGTTGATACTCTGAAATATGCATACTTACATTAAGATAACTTGCTTCGTGAGTTAATATTTAAAGGGCATATGAATATTATATAGCATAGATGTGATGGTTTTTGATATTGAATAATTCCTCAATAACGAATACAGTCTTACCCAAAAATTCGTTAGTAAATACAAAATATTAGATTACCAAAGTGACTTTTATAGTTTCATATGCATTCAACAAGTTGAATTTGCATTTTTCCCTTATTATATGATATATTTATTTATAATAAACATTTATTTAAGCACATAAAGCAAACGAATCACTTTTAAAGAAATGACTATATTTTGTATTTAAGTATTTCCTTACTGTTTCCATATCCGGATTCTCTCTATTTTCTATTTAATTATGACTAGTCTGTCTATAATTATAAGTAACATTTAAAAGCAAAGGTTTTAGGCTAAATGTAAGTATACCTAAAAGTTATTTAAATAATCTCAGGGCTCTACAAAATATCCGTATCCTCAAGAATGATAGTGGCGCATCCGCCATTTGTTAGCAATATTCGTTGCTATTTAATATGTGTTTACAATATCACTTTCACAGTAAAACTAATGCCTTGTTTTATCAAGTTATTAGTTATTATGCATTAAATAAATACCTTCATGTATCGACTAGTTTTATCAAAAACTATTTAAATTATTAAATTAATATTGTTTGTACTTACAATATTATACATTATAGTATTCTATTTGTTCCAGGATGTTCCGGTAATCCAGATGCCAAACGTCTCTATGACGATCTACTCTCAAATTACAATAAATTGGTGCGGCCCGTTGTTAATGTTACTGATGCCCTCACCGTTAAGATTAAGCTTAAGTTATCTCAACTTATCGATGTTGTAAGTAATTTATCAGTTTATTTATTTATGCAATAATATGTTTATGTATCTATCTTATACCTAACATTTTCTTATGATACGTAGTGATTATAATTTACGTTTTCTCTTTATAAGAAAATGTAGAATTAAGGTACTTAAGTATGAATAATGTACGTGCAGTGTATATACAGAGGTTCATTTTAAGTATCATTCACTTTTTCAAAGGAACCAAAATTTTTCAGAATAAAAAGATTACTTTTATCCACGACCACTATATTATTAGGAAGTTTTATATGTCTATTTTCCGTGGATTAGAGGTCTTCTAATACAATAGTAGATTAAAATTCATAATACCATGCTTCAATTTTATAGCATTCTATTTAGAATTAGAAAATAAATCTGTCAAATCTGATGTTTCTCAAAACTATAATGTTTCACCTCCTAATTTACTGGTTTTTCCCATGGTCGTGGAGAAAGCGTTGAATGACATTCGGGAATTAACAGCTTTTAATCCGTTCGAAGAAATGGGCGCTCTCGGCTGCCCATTTTTTCTCGTGGATTAAAATCTTAATTCCCTTATGTAATTAATAGAAAAGTGTATGATATAATTAATAATATAATATAATTAATAAATAATAATACAATTAATAAATAGAAGAGTGATGATACTAACATACGTAATACCCCCTGCACTAATTAGGATACGACAATATAGTGTATTAAATATCCATATACAATTTGCGTTATATATGACCTGAAATGTGTAATATAATATGGTTTATAAGAACTTTTTATCTGGATTTAATAATCTTTGACATACTGTCGATATGTTGAACTTTCAATAAGAATTAGAATTTCATGTTTACACGAGTTGTCTCAAAGACTAATTCTATGTAAATACCTGTATATTATCTACAATAAATCTTCAACGATGCTACTATTTCGATGAAAACGAAAACATTTAACATGATTCGAAGATGAATATCTCATATGTTCATCATATGGTCAAAACAATATGGTTATGGTTATTTAATTGTTTAAATTATTTTTTTTATTTACTACGATTATTTTATTTGTGAAAATGTTATTGTGACTTTTCTTTGTATTATTTATTATACAATTTTTCACATACCGGTTATTATAATTCGAATTCTGTATGTTTTTTGGTGTAATTATATTAAAAGTATAACATTTCCCATTGAAGTAACCGTCAGGGAGTAATATTCAATCAGCGTATAGTATTTATTAATTTAGATACATAAATAATATTGAGTATTCTTGCATCTATAAACACTTAAATAACTATTGAAATGTTGAATAAATGCTTAGTTAATTTAATTCTACCTTAGGTTTCTCTTTATGGCCATCACCAGAAAATTAACAGGATATTATAAAAATATTATTAATATTTATTTTTTGCTACTAGATTTAAAATAATTTGTTTTCGGATGCATACATATTTTAACAATTGTTATTATTAGAATATTAACTACACAAGAATGGATGTTACTGATATGCAGATTTAACGTTTTAAGAAAATGAAATAGCCTGAGTTTACATAACGAAAGAATATGTATTTTCGCCTTTACTCATAATTTTCTATTATTTTGACTTTATCAATCAGAAACACAACGTAAGTAGACAGGTCTTTATTCATACGTAATATTTTCTATTGTTCGAAGTAAATCAAAAATTGATGCGTTTGTATGTGAGTGAGCGAAACTTTCAGTTTACACTTTAGTTTTTAATAACAGTTAATAATTTTTGTATATTTGGTTTCAGAAAAGGTATTATTAAATATGAAAATTTACAAATTCAAATGATGTTTGCTGTATACAGTATGGTTTCTAAGAATTACGTAAGAGAAAGAAAATTTAAAACAATAAGAAAAACATTATAAATAAACATACAACGACGGGGTTTAGTTGTGATTTTATTGAATATATAGCAGATGAACATTTCAGGTTTTCAATTAAAAATCTGCTTTTAAACAGATTTTGTTCCATTTATTCCAATTAGATAACCATACGATACATTTTGCATGGAAACAATACATCGTTGCTTATACAACTATTTCTGTTAAAACATATTTTGATTTCCTTGATTTGATTCAGAAAACCATATCATGAACTTTTAATTCACAATATATATTGATATTAATATCTGTAACTAGGAGCAGAGGATACGGTAGTATTATATGTAAATTATAACATACTATTTATATCTATCTAGATCATTACACAATATACTACTCTAGATATATATAATTTAATAATAAATCATGGTCTGCTTTTGATTTTAAACTATGCACCGTTTTCGTTATTTAGCATATACTTTATAAAGTGTTTATAAAACAATAATAACTCTTTAAAACAGGTACTTAATTTATTAAATATATCTGAAATGGGGTTCATACATATATTCGGATTATTTTTTCGGTTTCGCTTATTTCGGATAAATATTTTTTCCATGCAATCCCAATGAAGTGAAATATTTAAATGAGTTTTTCGTATATAGCAGCGGATGTCACTAACCTGCCAACGAAATATCTATGTTTGTAGCAGTGGGCAAAAGTAAATTAAAACAAGATATACGTTCAAGAAATGTGCATTTTAATATATGCATGTTTAAGTATTATTTTTATCGTTCAGTTTCATTTTTTCCGATTTATTTGTACGTAGTGTATTTTGTACTTATGATTCATTTGTAAGATGTAGTTCGGAAGTCTAAATTTTTCGATGTTATCTTCTCCTGTTCTGTCATTATGCCTGTTGCAAATATTAATTCTGGAATAATTTCGACTCTGTCTAAGCCTTAGATGTTCTATATTTTGTTTATTTTTGCTGTACGTTCCGGAAGAAAATAATCCATGTATTTGCTACCTTATGTAGTTATAATTGAAAATATTCAGCTCATCGTATATCCTTAATTTCCAGATATAATATAGACACACACGACGACTTTCAGAGAGAAATCATTCTTACGCAAATAATATAATTATTAACGAAGGTTGTAGCTTTGTCTTATTTTAATTAAACGAAAAATAATATCTGTGCTACATTTATGATATAATTAGTTTTTGTAGAGAGGGATTTAAATTTTGTGCACGGGTCTTAAAACAACCCCTTGCAGGAGCTGCTGAAATTTTTCATTGCTGACATTTATATATAATATAAACATGACAGGCAAGCCGCTCAAATTTATTGTCCAAATACTTTCATCTCGAATAGCGCAAATTCAACATGAGCCAAGCCCCGACAAAACTAGCGAAAATATGAAACCCACTGCAGTTTTCAACTTAAACTTTCGGTCGTTATTTATACGAAATCGGTCAGATTTGGGTAAAAGCGTTCAATAAAAGAGAGACCGTCCTCCATGTGTCTCGTAAACTAACTAATCTCTTACCTTAGCCGATTCGACTAGTCGGCTTTGCCATATAAACCAACTGCCGTCTCCACTTCAACAGTTTCAACTGCTCCGTATAATTGACGGGTTCATTTGATTCGAACAATCCACTCGGAAATATGTGAGTACATGAATGTTCCATCAACAGGCATAAAGTATTCATATTTTAATTTTGTTTCTCTAAGAGATTAATGTGGAATTGAATATAAAATATTAGTTGGAATATTAAATATGACGTACACTAAAATTTCTTTGTTTGTTGCCTGCGACGTGTCTTTACTTTATTCGTATAATTAAAATATCAACGGGCGTATTCTAAACCATAAGTGATAGAATTATTATTTATAAAATAGTATTAATTTTTCTGCAAAGAGAATTAAATATCTTAAGAATACTGATAATAAAAATGGCAAAGGCCTCCGGTTATCGAATAATTTTGTAAAAAACTGAAAACAGCACACTAAATTAAGTTTTGGAGCTAGGGTGACGATGGGTACTACTAGACTATTAATTAAATCGATTTATTAATAATCTAAAGTGAGCACAAAGTAAATTTAATGTTAATGTTTCGCGATGTTGCACATCGAATATTTTTGAGTTTTTCCAGCAATTATCAACATGCAAAATAACGTTTTATAATCCCTTTATATATTTTTTTCTCATTTAGGTTATAAACAATATAAGTAACTCGTAGATTTATATATGTTTGTAATAATATGTAGAATTCTATAATTTTAATACACAGAGAAAATATGTGTAGAGCGGACAAAACTGAAGTATATATATATATATATATATATATATATATATATATATATATATATATATATATATATATATATATATACATATATATATATATGTTAAATCACTAGTTTGGATTTAAACTTTTTTAAAAACAATTTATTTTACTTAACGGACGAACAAGAATTTAGATGTGTGAGTATAACAATAATATCAATACTAAAATTATACTGCTCATGCAACGGGTTTGCTGCGACTTTATAAGTTTCGTTATGCTGACATCGTTGAAAGTAAAGTTAAAATATAATTGGCAAAAGATTAATTTAAAGAAAGAACATTATAAGGTTTCAGCAAATCATCATAAACGTTGGTTACAATGTATATAGTTATATGATAAGACACGTAGCAGTATTAAGTTACGTCTGGCTTTCAGATAACATACTGAAGGTTTTATGTTACCTGATAATAAAGTTATAGGAGTGTGAGAAGTACTTTGAATAATGAATGCAATACAATATATTTTATATAACAACTCCCCTTTTTAACAAAAAGTTGGTGTTATGCAGCAACTTTTCAAAAATAAGTAAAATTGAAATTAATAATTATCAATTTAACGATTATTGAAGTTATATAATAATAATAAAGTTAATTGAGAATATGAATCCTTAAGTTAAGTTTAAATTATACAATTAATATTTTTTTTAAATATAAAATTTACAAAATTAAAATATATAGAGTCTTTGAAACCGATTTATAACTGAGAAACATTAGTTCAGTTCGATTTCTTCCTCTGGGGTTTCATCTTTGGATCTGATCGATGGTCTTCTTCTGGGCAGGATGCTCCTGAAGGATTCTCTTAAGCGTTTAGAAGGTCCAGGTGGAGGTGGTGGTGAATTTGTTGTGAGGGCGATTGCTAATCTGTTTCTCTTTCGGCATTTACATAAAATATATAACAAAATGAGAGTTACTATTAGTGTAATGATAAAATAAGTGAACCAAGAGATGTGTTTGGTGACAAATGGTTCATTGATCAATCGTCTAACGTTCGAGAATACTCGTCCAATTTGTGTTTGGCAATCTCGAGGTCTTCCACATTTAAGTTATTCAATTTTAATGGTTCTAATTTTGGGATTTGGATGTCATCGGGGATTCCTTGACAACAATTAAAGGGAATTAAAATGGGGTGATCACTAACACTGGTTTGCGAAAAGTTCTTAGGGTCAGCTTGTATTTTTGTCACTCCTATGAAAGCACTACATCCAGGTTGCAATTTAAGAATGGAATTTTTATAAATGATCTCTGTCTTGGTGTTTATTTGTTTGCAATTTACAGTAATTTGAAGTGGTTCTGAAGTAATTGTTAGCCATGATGAGTCCGTTAGTTGTTGGACATTGTAGCCTTTTGCAAATATTATTGAAGTTTGGCAGCTCTCAGGTAAAGTTTTTAAGTGTTTCAGGATTTGGGCTTCACATATAGCATTGTCGTCGATGGGGTATGCAAATAGATTGGAACATATCTTTGTGCCAAAGAAAAGTGGTTTACAGTCTTTCAGATTTTTGATGGGTATGTACATCAAAGAATCGACGTCACGCGCTAAGTATTTTTGTGATGAAGATAAAACATGATATAGACCAGTTCTATTATTTAGGATAGGGATTGGATATAATCTAAAAAGGGTGTATCTTTGTTGGTCTATTAGAGGGATTTTTAATACAAATACCAAGTCTGAATCAGTTTGGTATGCTTCTAATTCCATAATATCCAAATATTTGGCAATAGTGGAAGATTTTATAATGAGTGGTAAATTGTTTTGGTGTAAATTTTGTGAAATTTCCTGAAGCGAGGTTATCAAATTTTCAGGATTGATTATCGACGTATGAATAATTTTTAATCGCGCGAAAGTTATTGAATTTAGAATATCATTTAATTGATTCTCGATATACAGGTAACTTTCCATGAGAAGTTCACATTTTTCTAAAAATCTTAATTTTGCTTCAATTACTTTAATTTTATCTGCTGTCCTATAAATTGCGTCTGATATTATTTTTATATCTCTATTGAAGGTGGCTTCATCAATTTGCCACTTTTGTATGGTAGCGTTAAAATTCTTTATGACGGATGTTGTTACTGAGATTTGATTTTTCATTAAATTTTCTAATTGATGCTCGTCATTAGTTAATTTATTGATGCAATTCATGTAGTATTCGCCATCTTCGGAATCTAAATTTCCTGTAATTGACTTAAATATTGTACCAATGCCATTGAGAATTCCACGTTTGTAACGTTTAGTATCAAAATAAATTTCGCTTAATTTTTCTTGAATTGAATTTGAAATTTGGGTTAATAAGCTGATGTGTGTTTTTACTTCACCTCGAAAAAGGTTCATGTTTTCAAATGTGGGGTTAATAGCGTGTAAGAGAATTTCAAGCATTTTCTCGTTATGTTCAAAAGTGTTCTTTATTGATGAAATGTTTTTGTGAACCAGAAGAGTCCATTGTTTATTTGTTACAACGATTTCGCTGTCTCGATGATAATATATTCCAATGGTGTTGTTTATTGGAGTAATGGTGTATTGGGATACTGCTGCTCCAATCAGCAGAAGAAACCTGAAAATAATTTAATTCTAAAAATATGGTTTCATCCTGTCGAAATTGACTTTTGTCGTTTGTGACGTTTCGAGATTTAATAAAATTGCAGAATTTTGAAAGATTTTTATTATTTCGAAAGGACCGTTAAATTTATTATGTAATTTATCTTTAATTTGAGATTCCTTAACATAGACTTTATCGCCTATTTTAAATTGTGTAGGATGTTCTGGAACGTTTCTATCGAATCTTAATTTAGCCTTTTCTCTTTGAAGCTCAGTTTTTGTGCGTGCAATTTTATAATAGTATGAAATTCTATTATTTAGGTCTCGTATATATTTTGATATCAACTCTTTTTGGTTATACAAAGTTTCAGGTGGGCGACTGGACGTATGTCCAAATACTAGCTCGTATGGAGAGAAACCGTGTGTTTTATTCGTCGAGTTATTATAACAAATAACAGCGTAAGGAATTACGTTTAATGGATGTTCATTAGGGTTTTCAGCCTGATTAGTACGAATCATCTCTAAAAGTGTGGAGTGAAATCTTTCCACAGATCCGTTTGATTGAGGGTGGATAACGCTAGAAAATGTTAATTCTATGTCGTATAAGGTACATAGGTCTTTAAGTAATACATTGTCGAATTCTTTACCGTAATCCGAATGTATACGAAGCGGAGTACCAAAATGCTGAAAGTAAAGAAGTAATGTATTTACTGTTGATTTAGCGGATTTATCCTCTAATGGGTACGCTTGAGTAAATTTGGTTAGTTCATCTCTAATAGTTAAAACATAATTTCTTTTTGGAATTTCTAGTATATCGATATTTATTCTTTCAAATGGTGTTCTTGGTGTTTCAGTTATCACCAGGGGATTGCTTAAGTCTTTCCGTAAAGTCTTTGTTTTCTGGCATATTTCGCAATTTTGAATGAATTTAGTTATGTCTTTAGTTAAACCGGGCCAGTTATATTTATTCCTTATTCTTCGAATGGTTTCGTTTATTCCGCGGTGTAAATTTGCTTTTCCTGTATGGTTTTGGTCTAATATTATCGGAATTTGATCTTCGTCAGGCGTCCTAGTTATGTTTTGGCAACTAACTAGGTTTAAATCTTTTTCAGTGAAAATAAATGACAACATTTCGAGTATTGGCAATTCTAAATTGTTTTCAATGAAATATGTTTTTGAAGATTCGAAAATGTCTTTGTCTTTGTAAAGAGTAATAAACATTGTTTCGATTATCTCTTCGATGTCGAAGGGTAACAAAACAATATAATATTTTCGGTTTTTCACCGTTTTACTCGTGACTATATTAATTTTATTGTGAATAAAATTTGGTTTTTCCTCGAAAATATCTTCAATTATTTTGTAATGTAAGTCTTCGAGTTTTTCTTTTTGGAAAAACGTTATTATGTCTTTATGTCCTTTGTCCAATAATTGATTGTTCGTAATTTTAATTTTTGAATAGTCTATTAGTGACTGGGTTTTATATAGGTGAACAAATGTATTTAATTCTTGTAAAATTGATTCTGGTGAAATTTCGGTATTTTCTGAACTAATCGATTCGTCGTCTGTATTTGATGTTAAAATTTTGTTTTTGAAATCCACACATTTTTGAAAATGGTTAATTTTGATACGGGATAAGGCATCCGCATTTTTATTAATTTTGCCAGGTTTATATTCAATCTGGTAGTCGTACTCTTCAAGTTTTAAGCGCCAGCGTGCTAGGCGACTACCGGGGTCTTTAATAGAGAAAAGCCAGGTAAGAGGTCTGTGATCTGTTATCAGTTTGAACTTTCTACCAAAAATATATGGGCGAAAATGTTTTACGGCCCAAACAATAGCGAGGAGCTCTCGTTCTATTGTTGAGTACTTTGTTTCCGCACTACAGAGAGTTCTGGAGGCGAAAGTTATGGGTAGATCTTTACCTATTGGACCTTGCGAAAGTACAGCGCCAATCGCAAAAGCGCTCGCATCTGTTGTGAGTAGGAATGGCTCGTCAAAATTTGGATACGATAGTATGGGGCTTGAAGTAAGGGTTTGTTTTAAATCTTCGAAAGATTTTAAACATTCTGAATCGAAATTGAAAGAGGTGTCTTTTTGCAGTAATTTAGTGAGAGGTTTGGAAATTTTGGCGAAATTATCAATGAATCGTCGGTAATATCCGGCGAGGCCAAGAAATGATTTAATCTCTCTTTGGTTAGTTGGTTGGGGAAAATTTTTGATGCATTCGATCTTAATTGGATTTGGTTTTACACCTTCTTTGGTGACGAGGTGACCTAAATATGCAACTTCCTTACGAAGGAATTCGCACTTGTCCGGTTGAATTTTTAAATTAGCTTTTTGAAGACGTTTGAAGACTTCGGTAAGCCGTGAAACATGGTCCTGGATTGTTGGGGAATAGACGATTATGTCGTCCATGTATACGAGGCATCTCTCGTTTTGGATTCCTATTAAAATGTTATCCATTACCCTTTGGAAGGTTGATGGGGAATTTTTCAAACCGAATGGAAGCCTATTAAATTCAAAATGACCGTTTTCGACTGTGAAAGCGGTTTTTGGAATGTCACTGGGTTCGATCTCAATTTGGTGGAAACCGGAGGCCAAATCGAGGGTGGTGAAATATTGACATTTGCCAAGTTGGTCTAAAAGATCAGAAATGTTTGGTAAAGGGTATTTATCTCCTACAGTTAACTCATTGAGTTTTCTGTAGTCAACTACGACACGCCATTTTTGTTTACCTGACGCATCAAGCTTTTTGGGGACAACCCAAATCGGTGAAGACCAAGGGGAATTTGAATGTTTGATAATACCTTGTTCTAGCATTTTCGATACTTGTTTTTTCACTTCCTCTTTGTGAATTTGAGGGTAGCGATACGACTTTGTAAAAGTAGGTTTAGAATTGTTGGTGTCTATTGTGTGTTTGATCTCATTAGTAAATGTTAGAATATCTCCTTCGAGATAGAAGATATCTGAAAAGTCTAGGCAAAGTTGAGTAATTATTTCTCTTTCTTCCTCATTTAAGTGATCAAGACGAAGTTGCTGTTTTATTTCTTCGCGTCTATCTATATAAATTTCAGAATTATATTCGTTTAAATTATTTAATGAAAAATTTTGAATTGGTTCTAGTTTAATTTCGGAAAAATCTATTATTTTTGGGACTGCGTTTGCGTTTAATACGGAGGCAAGAAATTCTCCATTATTGTTAATTTTGACTAGTGCATTAGGAAGTCGTACTTTATCTATTTCCATAGCTGTTAATATGGCTTCTGTATTTACATCGAAATTTTGAAATTTGTTCTGTACGAGGGTTAATAGAAATTCTGTTGAGAAATTGATTATTTTGAACATTTTGTTTTTTATTATTTTGTACATTAGTGGAATTTTCTGTGGCTTTGAATAAAGGTACAGTTTTGAAATTGGTAATTAATTGTTTATTTTTTATGTCAATAATGCAGTTGTAATGTTCTAGAAAATCGGATCCTAGTAATCCGTCGAATTCAATGTCAATATTATGAATGTAAACTTTGTGAGGATCCTTGAGAGTAAACGGAACGAGTGTAGATTCATTAATTAGAATTTTTTGATCGGTAATTCCCTGTATTAAAACGTTTTCGGGAAAACGTTTAGAATATTTTTCACAAGTTTTTGGCTTAAATATGGATAGTCCGGCACCTGTATCTATTAATATTTTAAATTTTTTTGTAGCATCTTCAATGTAATATAAGTTTTTGGGATTTACTGTTAAAAGGGCACTTGATATTCCTCTATTTATAGGAATATTTGTTTGTCTTGCTGTTGGTTGGTGTTTAAATTCATTATTTGAATTTGGTTTTATAATTCCGTTATTTCGCATAGCTGTTGATCCGGTGGATGATCTTGAGCTTGAGTAGTTTGCCGAAAATCCTGATCAGTATCAGAATAATTAAATTGGTCTGTTGAAAAATGATAATTTTGTTGATATGTTGGTTCGTCTGAATATGAATCTTGATATTGTTCGTAATTTTGATCGGAATTGTAATTATATTGATGAGCGGTATCATCAGTATATTGTGAATGTGAATTATACTGGTGAGCAGTATCATCAGTGTATTGTGAATCGTATTGATGAGCCGTATCATCAAAATTTTGGTTCATTTGAGTGTTCATATGATGAGCTCTTTGTTGATTATAATTCGGATTTGGCCGAATTATTGGTGATCTTGATTGGTTTGTATAGTTGGGATTCGGTTTAATAGCTGAAGGCCTGTTTTGTTGAAAAATATTTTGCTGGTAATTATTTTGTTGGAAATTTGAATTCGTCGGTCTATTATTTCCATTTGGATTAAATTGAGGTCGCTGATAATTTTGATTTAAGTTGGATGATTGGGCCTGATTAAAATTTTGTTGAAAATTAGGCCTAGAAAAGTTTTGGAAAGGTGCTGAAGAATTTTGTTGCTTCGTTCGGCACTCATTTATTGTGTGACCATTACGTTTACAAAATGTACATATCTTCTTAGCATTTAGTGAATTAAGTGGTAATGGTTTGTTCGCTTTTTGAAATTTCTGAGATTCAAAGTATGACAATTGAAGTTCTCGTTTAATCCTGGATATTGCTTGAAGCATATCCATAGGATTACTTGCTCTTATTATAGATCCTAATTTTGGATCCAGCCCTGTCAATAAAGTGTTAAGAGTCATTGTCTCGATTAAATTGGATTGTGCGGTTTTTTGTTCAGCGGTTAAATGTTGTTTCTGAATCGCTGCATGCATTTTCGCATTATGCGTTTGCAAGCGGGATACAAAATTTAAAGCGGATTCGTTTGATTGTTGATTAATTCTTTGCAAGTCCTGAATTAGAGACGTAAGGTCCCTAGAGTCTCCAAAGTGAGTCTCTAATAGATATTTGATTTCTTCCAAAGTTGACGGGTTCCTAGAATTTACTAGTTCAGCGGCTTTTCCACGTAATTTATTTTTAACATGGAGAGTTAAAAGTATTTTTTGATTATCGACCGCCATGTCGAAAGCGCATTTAATAGCATTTAAGAATGTTTGTAGGAAAATTTGATTTCCGTCATACTCCGGAACAATTGAGAAAATTTCTGACAGTTTGTAAGGTTCTAAGATAGCTTCGTTTGCCATTTTTATAAGTTAATTAATTATTATGTTTAAATTAATTGTTGTAAAGTTATTTAATTAAATACAATTAAATAAAAATAAATTTGCAGATGGGAAGGATAATAGTTTTTGGTCTATATCCTGTAGAATATTTCTTAAAATTATAAATAAATGTTTCAAAGGTAACGTGTCAATTCTTTGACTTACCAAATTTTTCCATTCGTCTTCCGGCCAAGTCCACAACCAGTGAGGCAATTCCGTGTTCTGGAAGCGGGGTCTTCGGGAAGGATGGCTTGCAGAGGAGAATCACAAACAGTGAGGGCAGGTCCGTGTTCTATCTGCGATTTCCCCTGTTGTTTTCTTTGTTTCTTTGTAGATTTGTTTCTTGTTTCTTTTGTTGAAGTCTTCGTGTTTCGAAGTTGCTTCTTTGAAGTATTCTTGTTTCGTGTTTCTTTTCTTCTTGAGCTTGTTCTTGATTTCACTTCGGAATTGGAATTCCACGTTACTAGTGAGGCAAATCCGTGTTCTAATAACGCGTGAAATCCTACAACGACTGCGCCAAATTTGTTAAATCACTAGTTTGGATTTAAACTTTTTTAAAAACAATTTATTTTACTTAACGGACGAACAAGAATTTAGATGTGTGAGTATAACAATAATATCAATACTAAAATTATACTGCTCATGCAACGGGTTTGCTGCGACTTTATAAGTTTCGTTATGCTGACATCGTTGAAAGTAAAGTTAAAATATAATTGGCAAAAGATTAATTTAAAGAAAGAACATTATAAGGTGGACAAAACTGAATCTCCTTAGAAAAATTTTCCATCTATTCATATTGTGTTAATAGCGAGCTTAAATTTCCTTGATATGTTAACAATAATGTCAATGTAGTAGACGGATATCAAAATCTAAATAGTTAAGAGACCAAAATAGCAATAACAATCTTCCATAGTGATACCTTAAGTCCGTTTGTGCTGGCTTTAAATCCGTTATCACTTCGTTATCAATCTGTTGTCAATCTTTTAAAATAAATGCGCACCCTATACGAAGACAATATAAAGTTCTCTGTTGAGTACAATATGGTTGAAATAAGAAGAAAAAAATCTGCATTTGTACGTTTTTTCCGATAAATTTATTATGAAGAGCTTAAGCAAAATTTCTGGAATATTCACCTGCTCGGCTGATAGGAACTCGATTCAATAGATAGAGAGTTCAGTCTCAGTTCGTTCTGGTCTGTCTGCTATGTAACACTTCTCTGTATTGGTTTAAACAAGTAGTGGGAGGTCCCAGCTGGTGTTGGTTCACAGGTTAATTATTGTAATAATTTACCGTCTTGATCGTGACCAATATTAGGGTTACCCATCAAATATTCATAAACGATATAAAGACTTATTTTGAGTGCAATGTGGACATACACTCATTGATTTCAACTACAAACGCCATAAGCAATGATATTGATATCTCATTAGGATTGGACGAGCACGTACGAATGACCATACAAAAAGGAAAGTATCAAAAAGATGCGAAACCAATAGAAGCCTTCACTACTCTAATACAAAACCCATGAATGCCTAGAAATTTAATAGAAAATTTTCTTTGTTCCTCCTTAAATCTTTTGTAAGATTTTATAGTGGCAATATTATATGACAATAAATTGAGGTTCCTTTGGTACCAAAACCCGGGGTGGGGTTATATAAGCGTTGTAGACAATTAGCCAATTTTAGTTTAAAAAAATTAGTTTCATTAGAAACCTTACTGGGAAAGAGCTAGAATCCTCAATGCAACAACAAAAACAGAAGACCAGTTTTCTACAAATACCGAAAGATTTACGTTACTCGACGCGCACTTCACTAACCAAATTAACATCATCGAGAGGCGATTAAAATTATATTTTAATTAAATAATTACAGTTAACATGAAGTTAATTGAAACTAAGCTCTAATCATCTCCAGATAATGTCAACATCGTTGGCGAAACACGCGTCGAGAAACGTAAAAACCGGTCTCCTGTTTTTATATTTATTAGAAACCTTCATAATAAAATTACGGTTAAGTCCACACAAGTATACTTCATAGCATATCCCAGACATCATAGAGAGGTTGACGTCATTAAAATAAACATAATCCAATATACGTCTTCTTCTTTCTCGGCGTATTTCGAAATATTCATTATTTTTCAAGAATATCTCGCAGTTTATAGATGCAATAAATAACACGCATTTTTTACATTTCAGAAAAACATGTACGAATGGAAATGTATTTCAATTCTATTTACCTGGCAGACCCGATGGACCTACTGATGTTCTCCTTCTTTACTCTTACCTACGCTCTTGAATGTACCGTCTTGTCGTTGTGTTCTCGATGCTTACGTAAATTTACCATTCACTGACAAATACAGAGGGTCCTTAAAGCTCGTAATACAGACGCAGAACATTCATAACAGCCACATAAATAAAACGACGACGGAATGCCTTATCAAAAACACTCACGTCACAGAGTTTCAGTACTGTTATAACGTGTACTTAACAGGTTATAGGGGGGAATTATCAAGCAGGTGTATCTGAAGCGATAAATTTAAAGGTCACGTTGTAGAGATTTACAAGCAGGCTCATTTGAAGGTAGAGAGATTTCAATGTAGGAGGTTAACGCAAATGACATCGCGTAGCTATTTGTAAGTAATAATGAAATAAATTAGGCAGTAGTGAATTATATGGCTTAGTATGCGATATTTTCTCAGACAGAGATTTTTGGATAATTAATTTCGCAAAATATGCTAATATAATTGTCATCCAAATAAAATGAAAGCCTAATGAAACAAACTTTTAGAATTTCAGTCTACCTGTTAAATTTATTATATTTCCACTTAGGATAAAGTGGAAAAAAAAATGAGGTAAAATAAGTTAATATTAACTCAATGCACCGATAGTATCCATGATTAAATATATTAAATCGTATAGACGCGGGAAGGCCTAAGGAATCCAACGGAACTTTCGCATTCGATCTAAAACTAAGTTTTTAGGGAAGCATCAGTTTACAACCAAACGTGTTTCGAAGGACTACGTGAACTTGTCCTGGGACCTAGGTTCTTTTAACCTGTCGTATTGAGAAGGATTACGTCGCTCTAAATGTAATTCTCGATCGATTTTTGAAAAATTGCCTTGGAATAATAGTCCACCGATTTTTTTAAAATCGAATTTGAAGTCCGAAATCTGAAACAAATCGTATTAATGCAGGAGGTCCTGAAGAATCAAACGGAGTATTCGGATTCACTTTAGAGCTAAGATTTTTCCGGGTAAGTATCATTTTCGAAAATTGCCATGTCGGCATGGAGGATACACAAGACATTTATCGTTTTGCAGCTAAACCGACGGTTTTATTAAAACAAAACCGCCGTCATGTTCATAAGGGCCATTCATATTGCTCCCAGTGTAATTCCCATTACTTTAGACATTTTTATATATTCTAAAAATTGCCTTGCTTTATAGTCCATCGATTTTTTTCGTAAAAAATATTTTTTCGATAAAAACATTTAAAAAGAAATCATAAAAGCAGGAAGGCCTGAGGAATCTAAAGGTGCTTTGGCATTCATTCTAGAGCGGGTATCCGGCTAAATATTATTTTCGAAAATAGTCATATCGGCATGGGAGTGCATAAGAATTTTCTCGTTTTAGAGCTTAATCGGCAGTTTTTCATTAAAACAAAGCTTTTTGAACACCGCCATCGTATTCAGAATACAATTTTATGTCGTTTTCAATGTAATTTTCTTTGATTTAGAGACTATTATATGTTTTAAAAATTGTTTTGTAGTCCATCAATGTTTATTGTAAAAAAAATTGTTTTTCAAGAAAAATCTAAAAAATAATCATGAAAAGGCAAGAGGGTCTGAGAAATCCAACAAAGCTATTGGATTCCCTCTAGCGGCAACAGTTTTCCAGATAAGTCTGTTTTGAGAATAGTCACGTCGGCATAGAGATGCACAAGATTTTTTCATTTTACAACGAAATGGACGATTTTTCATTAAAACAGAGACCGTAATCATGTTTAGAAGCGCAGTTTACGCCGTTTTCAACATAATTTTCGTCAATTTTGAGATTTTCAAATTGGCATGCATTAAACAAATTAAATGTCTATTAATATTTGGCAAATATTATTATATTAACAAATATTATCATATTATTACTGTAACAATACGGATTTCTACAACTCTTATAATTTTCTTATAACTCGTAAAAACTCTTATAATTATTCTCCTAAATTAAATACATACTTACTAATAGAGCAAATTAATATTCTTATAGTTTATATTAGTAGAAGTGGTATAATGTGTGGTTCATGTTGTGTTGGTGAAACTGAATTGATATAGAATTGATACAGTTTCAAATATTATGCATGTAAATAGCCTAAATAGAAAAACATAGAATTAACCAATTTATTAAAGACATTATACAATTTATATCAAAATTAACTTTATGAAGAGTTAGTAATTTTTAATAAGTAAACATTTAACAGCAGTAAAGTTAGCAGGACTTTAAAGAACAACTTATTATTACAGCCCATATACTTATTTTATCTTAATGTTGCCTATGGAGTTCTTGAATCGAATAGAAATTCTTTTGAGACTAATAGTTGTAGTACTGACGATGTACTGTTTCATTCAAAAATATTTTTATTTTTAAATATAACTGTATTTTATAATCTTAAGTTTAACTTTCAAACGACATACAGGTATTATTATTACACTCAAAAAACGCTAAGGAATTAATTTCAGTTAGAAAATGGGGTTGCAATATGAAAAATATTTTGACGTTACAAAATTAAAAAAATCTAAAAAAAAAATAAAGTCAGTCAATACTTTTCAAACCTTATTTCTTAAAGAATAGAACTAGTTACAAGTACCATATGAGTTTAAAAAATGTCGAAGGTGCCGGTGTCTATGTTGACGGTGTAGTATATGAATAATTCGTTGTACTTGACTTACTTAAATATTTTCTTGGTATTATACCTAAATAGTATATCTAATAGAAAAATAGATCTAAACAAAATGAAACGATCGTGGCGCCTCCTTTATTTATTAGAAATTTGTCTGCTATTGAAACCTCGTGGTGTTCACTATTTACATTTGTTTGAGTAAAATTAAGGTGTAGGTTTTTATAAAATTGAACATATATAGTTGCTTAAAACTATGCTCTATCTACGATAATACATCGATATTTTTTGACATTCATTGTTTATTAATCAGTTTGCTCCAAACAATGAACGGCTACTTACTATATTATATTCGGCATATATTATGCTAAATAACTTGAAATAGTTACTAACAACTGATTTCAACTAAGTTTTATTCATCTCCGACGAGTGTTTCGGTGTTCTGTGGAAGACTGACCTGTTTTTTTTTAATATAACTACAGATAAAGTTCTTTATTAATTTATATAAACAATACATGAATAGATTTTTGGTTAGAAACACAAATGCGTAAATGAATTTCTATAGAGATATACCTATACTGGTTTGAATAAAATATTTATACAACTATATAATTAAATATTTATACAACTTTGTCAATTGTTTGGAAATATGTATACAAATATAACCTGTTACAGTTGAATAACTCGATGTTAGTGTTATAACAATACGGATTTCCACAACTCTTATTATTTTTCTAAAGTAAACACATACCTATTAATACAATAAATGAATATTTCTCTACTAAATATTAGTAAAAGTGACATACGTGACCAAAGCTAGCAACAGTTAATAGGGGCATGAGAAGGCGCCAGACCTTTTAAATTATAGCTATTATTTTTACACATATCGCAAACCAGACGCACATTAAAACGAATATAAGACTTTTCTAGAGTTCACAATAACGATTGATGGAGACCACATAGGTTCTGTTTGGCCACATATGGGCTGAGTGTGGCTTGCCCAGAGCCACACTAAGGTGACAACGTCATCGACACATAAGCACTAACTGCGGGCGGCTTTCCAAATGCGGACATCAAGGGGAATGTAATAAGGATGAGGTACACATGAAAAGATGTAGAAAAAGGAATGAGACTCAATATTAATTCAGTCTAATACACGAACTAAATACCTGTTTCTTAATTATCATTACCCTACAATAGAAATAAACGACTAAATTAATCAGGAACTATCTGAAGTAGTGACCGTTGATTTGCGGAGTTCAAAGTGTAATCGGTAAGCGTAAAATATTTCTCCCATTCTCACTACAATTTACCACCACAATAATATATTCCCACCAAAGAATATGTTTCCTCAGCAATATTAGGAAAGCCAGAGCAGGAAAGTCAGTTATATACTTCTTACCATCAAATCGTGCTACAACCCACTTTATTCACAAACAGATAATTAGCTTCGTTTTCAGTCAGCATTTACCGCTCCCAATTCTACCTAAATATTCGGAGGTATCGTAAAGATCTCCGTCAGAAGGGCTCCTTAGAATACTTCCTCGGGTATATTACTATCAGTGATTATGATGTATGGACAAATTTATAAATTATTTTTTATTTCTATTACATATATTGCTAGCTAAACTTTCATAGCTTAAAATTTAATGCAACATAATAATTAATTTATTTTGCATTATATTACTCGTTCGGATAATGATTACTAGGTAGCAGTATGTTTACGAAAAACTGATATCAATGCTTGCTTCAGGTGTACCAAAATGATAAGTTTCTTATAAAGAAAAATATATGATGTCTAAATATAAAATGTACATTTTCTGTATCTATATATGATATATCTTGTATACTATATATAAATATAATACACTGTAAAAATATACAAACATAATACAATATACAGTGCTATTCAAGAGTCCCCTCCCCCCCTCTTATCTTTGGAACGATTATACATAAACTAGTGAAATTTGGTAACTGAATATTAAGGGCTGTAAACTTCCCTACTAGTGATGATAGATGACGTATGCGTCAAAGATGACGTCACAAGGTCATTGTGACCAATAATTTTAAATGGAACCCTATGGCAAGCGACACCTCTTTTAAAAGGTATCGAAAAAACCTATTCAATGATACTAATATTGTGTCTGTTTACGGCAGTTTTGACAACTGGCTTTCAACCTTTCAAGTTTACAACCCTTAATATTCAGTTACCAAATTTCACTAGTTTATGTATAATCGTTAAAAAGATAAGAGGGGGGAGGGGACTTTGGAATAGCACTGTATAAATATATACAAACATAATATTACTGATTATTGTCAATACGTGGAAATAGTTTACAAAAAAAATATATACCTATATCAAACTATACCTTATTACGTACAGTTTTTGAAATACCAGTTAATTTGTACTGTTTTTACTCTAATTATTTATTTTATCTATTTAATTAAACTATGTTTAGATAATAATTATCATCTCACAAACGTTAGAAGCTAATGCTACCATATTTTACCATCCCAATAGCAGGGTGTTGGTGAAAATTATTATCTTCACAAGTTAATTACTACTCTTTTCTATAAGTCATACTGTTCTGTAAATCACATAGTTAGTGGCGAGGTACTAATCAAATATTACATCTTATTTTTTTTCTATACAAGGTATTTAAATAAATAAAGAATGTACTATTCTCTTGAACTATATATATCTCATATAATTGTACCAAATAATTAGAATTTGAACATCATCATGTGCTTACTATTCTGTAATTATACACCATATCTTTATTATTATGTAGTTGCTTTAACATTATATACCAATTCCTTATTATTAAATAGTTGCTTAGTATTGCGATAGTCTTTCTTATTATGCACTGCGCGTCCTAAATGTCCTAAACTCCCTTCTCTTTCCTTAACATTAGAGATAATAATTGTAAATAATTGGAGACCTAAAGCATAGATACATTTAAGTGTAAAAATTACATTTTAGTTAATAAATGATGCTATAATTATCAAAAATGACGTTACGGCGCTATTTTGAAAATTATTTTTGAATATCAACAGTGTGAAAGAAATGTAGTAAATTCAATATTTATACCACCAGACGTTTAGGTAGTGCCTCTCCGTAGAAACTAAATGTTAGTTTTTTTTCTGACAAAAAAGCATGCATAAAATCACTACAGAATCAAGTAGAAGCGTATGTTTGACCGATTCTGATAACATGGCACGTACTTTAGAAGAAGTTCTAAGCGAATTCAAAGAAAAGTTTAAAAGAAAGCGATTCTAATTATTGACGAGACTGGAAGAAATCTATATGCAGCTGAAAGAATTTTCAATGAGAGGCACCCCGCTCGCACTGTCTCTAAAGCATACTTATAACATATATTACTGAAGTTTCAGAGAACAGATAGTATTCGGGGTAAAAAAGAACTGGATGCCCAAGCATTGCAGAAAACGAACAAATAAATATTACCGCTGAAGCCGTCGTGGATTCCATACAATGTACTGTATCTTAAACTGTAGCTGCTTGTGGAGTATATGCGAAATTTGCGCAAAAAACTTTAAACAAACGGATCTTTTACTGTTAAAAATTATTATAAATTGGTTCACCAAAAGTAGTCCGCGGACCTGGATATTTAAAACAATTTGTTTTACCGATGAATCCACTTTTTTTCTAAATGTAAATTTAAGATAGTGAAATGATA
The DNA here is from genome assembly GCA_037954035.1 of Rosalia funebris. Lineage (NCBI taxonomy): Eukaryota > Metazoa > Arthropoda > Insecta > Coleoptera > Cerambycidae > Rosalia > Rosalia funebris. The sequence goes on from JAZFAV010000032.1 coordinate 12,006,523, forward strand.
TAAATACTCATATATTTCGTAAGAATCATACATAACTTCCATAAATCCTCAACGTGTGGGCAGGCACCCTGGACAGTCATATAGATGGACCTATTATTTAAATCGAAATTTAACGAGAAAGGCCTATTTGATGTTAGAGATTAATTAATTTTAGACTCAAGAGGTAAATCCTGATGAATTTCGGAATCTGATGCTGTTTCTCCTCATTATTGTGGTGCAGTAAGAGCTTATCTTAATGAATAATATTCCCATAGATATTTCGGCTCCGGGGTACAACAGAGTGGCCTACTCGGTCCTCAGATCTAACGCCCTTAGATGTATTTCCATGAGTCTACTTAAAATTTAAGGCATACGCTATGTACCGCGTTAACATGGACGTTTTTAAAGATGACAATTACTGAGGATTGTAGGATAATGTCCACAGAAAAACTCAAACTAATGAGAGAATAGTTTTATAACAGGATGTTGTACTATAAGTAGGAGAGAGGCGTTTTGTCATTCATCAATTGAATTTATTGTTCTTCATTAGCTCAGAATGTATGTAAGCACATATGATATTGAGACATGTAAAAACATATAAGCAACGTTTTGCATATCTGTCGGCCTAAAATGTTTGATATACCAATATTAAATATCGATTTTTCAGAAGTGAAAAATAGATGTCAAAATAAATCCAACATTTGGATCTATTAATTAATATTTTAGGAGTACAAAAAAATAATGAAAACAAAATTGAAAACTAGAACAGTTATGAGCTGCCAAAAGTGGGGGTAAAAAAAAGGTTAAGCACGGTACAAAAACGGTAGGGATGATAGAGAGTCATATATTGAAAGTCCGTGCCAAATTTAAAGTCAATGGGTTGGATTAAACCTTGACATATGTCAACCAGGTCGAAAGAAGCAGCTTTGATAAAACCGCGTTTCAAAATTTGAATAAAAGTTTAAGGCAGCCGCCACGGTAAAAGTACAATATAATGGTCAGTAAAATGGCTATAACTCGTATATATTTTGAAGTTTTAAATTTTCTTTGGAGAACATATTCCTAAAGATTTAAACTATAAGAATAAGAATTTAAACTCTTCTTGCAATTTAAAAAAGGAAAAAATTGATTTTTTCAAAATTCTAGACTAGAATATTCCATTAAAAAGGGGGGAGAAGGGACTTTAAATCACAGAATAAAACTAGGACTATTTACGGAGATTATAAAGCTATTTCTGTATGAAGTAAGAGTTCTCTCAATAGACGTGCAATAGTTTTATAGTCATAAAATTGATTCCATTACTTGAAAACCATTAATCTACTCGAATATAGTTTTCGTAGTAGTAGATATATAATAGAATAGCAGTATTTAGTTTTATAAAACAATTTAGATTAATAAGGAATAATTAATTGGTTTTATAGTAATTCCTTTTAAGAAAATGAAATTGTGAAAAATAATTGGACGTGGTCGTTAATTACTTAGAACAAATTATATCACTTCAAGTATAATAGTGATTTATCAATTGCAATTTTTTTAACAAAATAATTCAATTACCAGTGCTCTGACAAAAATATTTATTATAGTTATTTATTTCCTACAAATATTTTAACTAGAGTTGTTTCTAATAATTCTTCATTTACTTATACTAATGTAAAAAAAAATGTAGATATACAATAATTCGTATTTTTAACGAAATTAATCTTAGTTGAGCTCCAACTACTTCAAACTATTTCTTAGTTGACGACATTATTCATTTAGCAGTATTCTTACGAAGTAAATAGTTCTGCTAAGAAACGTTTGTTAAATAATGAAGAAGCGCAAAGCGTTATTTTAGTGTTTTCACAGACAGGGATGAACGAGTCGCTCAAATGTGCATTTTTCTCTTGAAGTATTTTCCAATATAGTTGTTCTGTAAAAGATAATACGCCTCAGACGTGTGAATTTTCCGATGTTATTGTTTGATTTACCAGGTGAAATAATAAATCGATACAATTTATAACAGAAAATATATTTTTTCTTGACAATAGAGCCCTCAAGTCGGCGAAACCGTTGAATTAAATGTATTGCTTGAACTTAGCAATATTCTCACATTTTCGTAGTTGGAAGATTGTTTTAAAAAAATAGAAATTCCACCCTTATGAAGTACGTTTAATACAAGGATTGAATGATGATATCATGTTACGTTGTGGCGAAAATCGCGACTTTTTAAAGTTGGTTGTTTTCTACAATGAAGCGACTCTTTCCTTCACTGAAATACATATTTTCTTCAAGTATTCTCCAATATAGTCCTTCGATAAAAGATAATGCGCTTCGGACACATTATTCAGGGTATGAATCTCATCCATACTCCGAATCCATAAGTATGGATTATCTGATGTTATTGTTAGATTAATTAGGTAAAATAATAAACAAATTATAACGAACAATGTAACTCTGCAGACAATAAATATATCTCCGCTTAATACCAAAAAATGTTTTTGCATGCCTTTGCAGTTATTTTCATAGGCAAGAGTTCCTCTATAAATATATTCTTGACTGATTAATTGTTGTGGTATTAAAGAAGTAGTATAGCTTGTTAATTACGAAAGCTCCACAACTATTAAATAACTCATGGGAACTCTTTATAAATGAATATCACACAATCTAAAAGATCTAGAAGGTGGTTAATAATTATTATGCTATGACAGATTGTATCAAAAAAATATTGTGAAAATATAAGTGATAAAACTTTTTTAATATTAACGAAATAAAATCATTCTGAACGTCGTTCGTATGAGTTAATCGTAAATAATTCTTTAAAGAAAATAATGTAAATAAATGATATGGAAAAAAATGCTTTGGAATGAAACTTTCTCGAGCGCTCTCTAAAATTCTCATTAAAAAGTTTCTGATATTTTCAAAACTTTTTTTTTATAGAAAATGTATATTTAATCAAGCAGCATATTTCTTTTAATTTAAAATATAACTTTTAAATTCTAAATTATAAAAAACAGTATTCTTAACAGTTCAGCTGTTTCGTAGCGGTTTATTAATAATTCAAGAGCAAGTGGGAAATTATAAATTGATACGAAGACCAGGTGAAATAGTAAGTGCAATTTACAATACTTGTTATAAGGATATTAAAAATAAAAACTTATTTTAAATCATGACTGTAAAATCATCAAGCAATGAATTAAATGAGATTGTAACTGACCCTATCAATAGGTAATCAAAGTATAAGCTAGCTTTTGTAAATATAACACATACACCGAACATTTATTCTACTGCTCTTGATTTATATATTATTTGCATTAAATATTTCATTTGTATTAGGAAACATTTGTCCATTATTTTATGTTTAGTATTGGTAATGAAGAAACCTTTTATTAGCTACATTTTTATAACAATTCATTATAACATAGTTATGTAATAGTAACTAAAGTTAATACATATTTTAAAAACTCCTTCTTAATTTCCATTTTAATGTTTAAATTTATTTTTTGAGAAGTTGAATTATTGTAATATATCAGAATATGTTTTTCCTCAGATATTTTACATGTGTTTTTATTTATCTTTTAAAATCTCGATTATTTTATCTCTTGGCATAAGTTTATGGTAATGTCATTCTAGAAATAAATTAATATCGTCTTTCTCTGTCAAAGTTGACGTAATACAAAAATACTAATATAACAACAAATTCTTTAGTTAAAATACACATTTAGCTTTTGAACACTAAACACGAATACGCCAGGCGCTTTTTTAACTTAATATTGTTGCATGTAGAATATAATGCTTTTTACGTAAATTAAACTGGTTACTCTCGTGATATATGATACATAGCTTCCTCATTTATATTTCTAGAAGCCAATTTAAATACATTTTCGAAGTGTATTTTAGAACTGTTAATTTTAAATTCGATCCTGGTATATTAAGTTCACTAAATAAAGGTTTAAATTAAGTTTGGTACAATCTAGCGATCTAGTTATTTTCTAATCTGGAAAAAATCCTCTACATGAATTCAATAATTTGATTTATTATATGCATTACAAATGTTAATAGTAAACAAAAAAGTGAAACGAAGGAAGAACTATTGTTTTCTATTTAAGATATTCATGAGAAATATATTCCTAGATAACATTGTGTTTGGGGCTTTCCCCAATACTGCCACTATGATAGCTTTACAATTCCAAACAACCTCTTCAATAGCTCAGGACCACTTTTATTCAACAATAAAAGAAATATATAATACAATCTACAAAATACTACAAATCTATTGGAGTCAAGTCGGTCGCGGACCGTCTCACATCGAGTCTTAAAACTGAATTGTCTGCGCTGTTGCACGACGCACCTTTCATACGAATTCCACCGTGCAGGACCGGTCTCGCTCCAACATTTCGGCCGACCTTGAAAGAATGCGCTTTCAACATATTAACCTAAATACAATTACACATAACCAAAGAAATTAACACATAGTTTGATTATCTTAAATCTAGATAGGTACTAAAACTAATAACATTTCTGATGATTACCAAATAGTAAATAACAATTTCACTTTGGTAATACAGTTATTTACTGAATGGATGTTTATAACAGAGGTTCTCTACATATAGTAAATAGAGTTCATAAGACTGGATTATTATCTATCGGAAGTGCGTACACCTTCGTTACGGCGCGTTTCAATAAATCACCTTGTACACGCACTTGCACAACTCTCACCACACCATCTTCTCCTGGATATAGAGCTGTCACTCTCCCCAGAGGCCAATGAAGTGGTGGAACATTGTCTTTTGTAACCAATACTATGGATCTCAATTTCAACAGCTCACTGGATTTTTGTCTCCATTTGACTCGACTCTGTAATTCATTCATATATTCACGTTGCCAACGACGCCAAAAATGTTGTAGCATAGCTTGTCTATGCTGGAATTTATCGAGTCGATTTTCGGACACATCTATGAGGCTTAATTCGGGAAGGGTAGTCAATGGTCTTCCAATAAGGAAGTGCGCAGGTGTTAATGCGGTAGCGTCATCGGGATCGTTATAAAGAGGACAGAGCGGACGTGAATTTAAAACACTCTCAACCTCAGCCAACAATGTCGAAAAATCCTCGTAAGTTAGAGCAGTATCGCCCAGAACTCTTTTAATATGATATTTACAGCTTTTGATTCCGGCTTCCCATACCCCTCCAAATGTTGGTGACCTGGGCGGGATAAAGTCCCACGATATTTGGTCTTCAACTAATTTATTTGCTATATATGTACCTTCAGAACTCAAAAAGTCATACAATTTTCTGATTTCATTATTTGCACCGACAAAATTTTAAACCATTGTCAGAGTAAATGTTACTCGGTTTACCCCGTCTACTCATAAACCTTTTAAGTGCGGTTAAAAATGCAGAAGTGGTGAACTCAGTCACCAATTCAAGGTGAACTGCCTTGGTACTTAAGCATATTATTAGACATAAATAACCTTTAATGATTTTCGCACCACGGGTCTTTCTATCTTTCATATTGAAAGGACCACCGTAGTCAATACCTATATTCACGAAAGGAGCAAAATTGTTCACCCTATAATCTGGTAAATTTCCCATTAAATACGTCATAGGTTTTGGTTTATTACGAAAACACACTATACAATTTCTTACTATCTTTTTACATACACTTCTTCCGGATAGTGGCCAGAGTTTCTGTCTTACTGAACAAAGTAAATTTTGGACCCCGCAGTGTAACAATTTGTTGTGGGTTTGCAACATTATTAAATTAGTTAGTCTGTGATCTTTGGGAAGAATAATTTGATGTTTTTGATCATAAGTAACACTAGATTTTTGTACTCGTCCCCCTACACGCATGACACCATTGGACATAAAAGGATTTAAATCTAACAGTTTACTTTTTTTTCTCAACGCTTTACCTTGTAATAATACGTTATAATCGTCTTCAAAACATTCTATTTGAGCTACTTTCACAACTAATAATAATGAATTTTCCATTTCTTTAGCCGTAATCACACCGGTAGTTTTATTATTAACATTACCCCGACAATTATTCACAAATCGTAATATATAACTAGTGACTTTCAATAGCTTATTAAACGCTGAATATTTATTAATCAATTCCGAAAAAACACTAACATTCTCTGTACTAATCAAAACATTCGAAATAGAACGCTGTTCTGGGATATCAAAATCTAAATTTATATTACTAAGATTCCACTCGGACTTGGGACGTAAAAGCCAATCAGGCCCTGTCCACCACATGTTTGAGTGACATAATACACTTGCAGATAATCCGCGCGATAATATATCCGCAGGGTTTTCATGCGATCTAATGTGGTACCAATCATCTTTTCTGGTCAACGAGATAATTTCTGATACTCTATTTGCGACGAAAGTCTTCCATCTAGTAATATCACCTTTTAACCATGCCAATGTAATTGATGAGTCAGTTCAGAAATATTTCTGGTGAAAATTAATTTCTAATGAATCTAGAACTTTTTTCGCTAAATTAGCTAAAAGAACTGCTGCGCATAATTCCAAACGCGGTAAAAATACTGACTTGATAGGTGCAACACGAGATTTCGCACATAATAAACATGAAGTAATCAATCCATCTGAATTTTCGCACCTAATATATAATTCACAGAATTTTTCAGCATTCGACAAAATTTTATTTTTACTAGAAACTTCTTCAATGGACCAAAATTTACTAATTTGATCATCAATAGAGTCTGTACTTGTACAAAAAAGACTAGAACTGCCATTACTGTACAAATTATTAGTATTTATTTGATTTAAAATTAATTGTCCAGCTAGCACCCAACCAAATGCAGTGTTCTGGAGAACTGGCATATTTTCGCCTAGTCTCAACTGACCTTCACGTAAAATTGACCAACAGATATGTGATCCAATTAATAGATCTATTTCACTCATAATATTAAATTGTGGGTCAGCGAGAATAACAGATTCGGGAATATTAATTATATTTTTGTCAAAAGATATTTTCGGTAAACTACTAGTTATTTTAGGAATTACAAAACAATTTATATCCGTTCTAAAATCACCGTTACGTGATAATAAAGTAACATTTATCTGTTTATTTAATTTCATTTGAGTTTGTCCTATACCATTAACAATATGATTTGTATTATATTTTTTAACATTTAATTTGTTTGCGAATTCCTCGGTTACAAAATTACTCTGCGAAACATTGTCGAGTAATGCGCGACAGGTAACTATCTTTCCATCTATCAAAATATTTACTAATGCAGTCGCCAACAATACCTGTGAATGCGACGCCGCTATCCCTACATTACACATTCCATCGTGTAAAAAACTACAATTATTTAAGGAATCTAAACTACTTTCCGAATTCTTGCGATTAGCGTATTCTGCCGATACAGGCGGTTTTTTGTTTACATTCCTGTATGGCGTACAAAGGTCGCTCGCCGAATTTACCTCGACTTTGTTAGCCTGATTTTCGGACGTATTATTCGACCTATTTCTTAAATCAATATGAATTAACGAATTATGTGGTTTCTTACATTTTATGCACTTCTGTGATTTACAATGCCAAGACACATGGTTTGGTTTAAGGCAATTTAAACATAATTTATTTCTTTTTATTTCCGCAATCCGATTGTCAATTGACAGTTGTAAGAATTTGTTACAGTTATAAATAGCGTGTTCCTGTTTACAATAATAACATTGTAAAGACTCTTTGTTATATGACATGAAACTATTACTAAACTCTTTACTTCTAAAATTTTGTTTACTCGTATTCTTTTTGTCAGATTGGTTAATTTCTAGTTCTTCTAATACCTCGCATTTATTTCTCAAGAACTTATGCATGTCATCCATTGAAGGTAAGTCTTCTTTATACTCATAAGACTCCCAATCTCGTCTTGTTATGTCATCAAATTTCATTGTTAATAAATAAATAATTAACCTATCCCATTCCTTTACACTTTCACCTAGAGTTTGTAGAGACCGCAAATGTTTTTTAAAAACATCATACAGACTGCGTAAATCTCTTTGTGATTCTTTCTGTAATTTAGGATATTCGAAAATTGATTTCAAATGATTATGTATCATTAATGCCTTATTTGCGAACCTTTCTTCAAGTAGTGACCAAGCCACCGCATAATTCTCTGCCGTCGCTTCCAACGACTTTATAATAACTGCCGCTTCTTTCGTCAAAGACGAACGTAAATAATAAAATCTCTGCGTATCATTTAAAGCAGAATTATCATCCACTAATGCCTTAAAACCGTCCTTAAATTCTAACCAGTTCTGGTAATGGCCATCAAAATTAGGTAATTTTATAGGAGGTAATTTAATTGCATTACTATTACTTACATTATTATTTGTGCTATGACTGTTGACCGAATGTCGAGAGCCATGCACAGAACCATCATTCAAATTTATATCACCCTGATTATGATTAAATACATTATTTTCATTTTCATATTCATAACATAAGTGTTTCGCCTCTGACAATAATTTAAAATATAACGTCTCAAATTCTTGCCTTTCATTAGACTGTATTTCATTTGGGTCTAACTTTTCAAGTTCTGCCTGTACTTCATCAAATTCATCTAAATATCCCTAAATTTTGCTTATCCTTAATTTAATTTCCCTAATAATCGCCCCAGTTAACGCCTCTCTGTCAAGTTTCAAAAAATATGTTTCAAATCGCTTTAATTTGCCCTTAACGTAGCCTCTACTTACTTTTAAACTTTCCGACATTTTGCCGACAAAGGTATTAAATGTTTCAAATTCAACAACCTGGGAATATAGGAAATAATGTGACTTACAATTTTTGGTAAAACGGGAACTCTACCTATGAGGTACACCTTTTGAGTCTTGCCACGTTTTCACCTTGCTGATCCAGCCGCAACGACGTCTCCAATGTCCATGTACTTCTAGAATATTCTCTAGAAGCCCCTGCCCCTATTATACAAGCAGTTTTCCTCTTATAATTTCTCCAAATCCGTCTCGCGGGACCATATGTTTGGGGCTTTCCCCAATACTGCCACTATGATAGCTTTACAATTCCAAACAACCTCTTCAATAGCTCAGGACCACTTTTATTCAACAATAAAAGAAATATATAATACAATCTACAAAATACTACAAATCTATTGGAGTCAAGTCGGTCGCGGACCGTCTCACATCGAGTCTTAAAACTGAATTGTCTGCGCTGTTGCGCGACGCACCTTTCATACGAATTCCACCGTGCAGGACCGGTCTCGCTCCAACACATTGTTCTAATTATATATTAATTATCAATATTAATATATTACTTAATAGCAACGCACTGGAGTGGCTGTAGCAGAGGATGCGTGGTTGTTATAATTAAAATAAAATGATAAAATCGCATTTGATTTTATAATTACTTTTCTCCTTCTTCATAATACAATTAAATAAAGTGGCATGATGATGCACAAAGAAGAACACATCTTCTAACCTGCAGTGTTATTTCTATTCGAAATATTTTAATTCTAATAAATTTGACAATTGATTAATTGATGATTAATTTATATCAGGGGGCCTCGTATTTTCATCGACTATTCGTTTCTTTGTCCTCTTGTGAGTAAATAAATTAAGGAATAACATCTCTTGCCTTGATTTACATAAACAAGTTAATCGACATGAAAAAAACATATGTATTAAATATTATGATCATACTGGACATCTATCTTCTTAGAAGACTATTATCCTAAGATTATCAATATGATGTCTTCTGAGAGTATATTATCTGTTAAACACTTAAAACTGTAAAATGTAATAATGATACTTTGATCTGTTCGTTAACCATTTACTCTAAGCAACTAAACTACATGTAAATATTGGTAAATATACGATGAAATGTTTTCATACAAAATAATCTTTATGAAGGGCTTTTACTGGATGAATTCACTTTTTCCATCCATGATCACATAGAAATATTTTTTTTCCATTTACAACTTTACGTTTTTCTATAATACAGATAAACACTGGATTCCTCAAAAGGCGTGTATTTTACATTTATTTTCATTAGTAATGCATTATAAAATTATTTATCATGAAAATGCTCCATTCTGTCTTCAAGCTTCTAGAGGTTTTCAGACGTTCCACAGTTTCATTGAAATTGGTTCAGATTATACATAGAGAAAGGAATCTTTATTACATTGGTGTATAAGAAGGGGGTATGGCGCTAATAGTAAATAATAAAAAAGCTCCGGGTTCGTTGTTGTATCTAAATATCATTGTTTTCTTTCGTGCTTTTTGAAAGATTACTTTTCCTTACAGATTAAAGGGCGATAATCATAAATGCAGGACGTCTTATAAACGGCAGCAGTAATTAATTAACATGTGACGCTTTCATTATTTTGATTAATTTTAAAACGGCTTAGATAGATGGATCTATTTAAATTGTATGATGTATAAAAGTTTTGTGTAACAACTGTATTAAAAACTTTGGGTACCATAAATTGTAATTTATTCATTGCATTTCACTTATAATTCGAATTCCAACGAATGTACAATTCCTATAGTAGCAATACTTGAATTTTTCATTCGATCGTTCTTAAATTTTATTATATCCAGTACATTCTTAAGACTTGTTTCTAAGTTTTCAAGCAGTTAAATGATATATATGTAGGTACTATTCTGTGCCTAGGGTTGATGTAATCGAGTTATTAAAGTAATCTTCAAGTCGGCTTTTAAAGACAAACAAATATATTACAATATATACAATAAACGAAATAAATATATTAGATGGATGAACAAAAAAATATTGACTACAACAGAAAAAGCACGAGTCTCAGCATATACGTCTTTGAAAAAGATAAGTATTTACTTTCGTGTTGGTCGTCTTCTTGTATTTACCACTTAATCGTCTTGACATATTGCTAACGGACTTTCCAAAAATCCCGAAAGATATCAAGTACATGATTTATTATGATTATAGTTATCAAGCCGTTGAATTATAAATAAACACAAATAGTAAACTAAAATATGTACAATATATATATATATATATATATATATATATATATATATATATATATATATATATATATATATTTTATTTTTTTTTTGGGGTGACGGCCGCCTAGATGAAAAATTAAATTTGCCCATAAAAATGTTAGTCATTAATATTCTTATTTCAGTATACCATAGTTGTGTGCAAAATGACCTCCTGAATCCAATAATGTAAAAATATATAGGCTGTTCTATTAAAAAATCCAAAGTAGACATCATTTTCGGTGAAACCGGAAGTGAGAGAAATTGATAAATTAGTCTAATTAATCCATATTTAGCCGCTATTTGACGTGTCCAAATTTGAGATTTATATCTTGAAAGACCAAGAAGATATAGGGGTGAGCGTCATCTCGTGGTCACCCGGTATATATATATATATATATATATATATATATATATATATATATATATATATATATATATATATATATATATATATATATATTAAATGTAATACCTAAAATTTCGTCTGTAGAAAAATAAGATGGAACCTTTCAATGGCATCAAATAAAATATTTTATTAACTTCTCATATTCTTTTAACTATATTCAGGAATCAGGAATACTGGTTAAGTACAATTACAAAATGAAACTCGTTATTTTAAATATTAAATATTATACTTTAGGTATAATCAAGAAACTCAAATACAAGATTTTAATAATACAGGAATTTAAAAAATGACTAAAATATTTTTATTAAAAAAATACTAAGACTACCTTCGTTTTTAATTAAATTATGTTGTTATGAGAGCCTCAAAATTTAATTAATAATTTTTCTCTGCATGGTATTCACAAAAAATCAGAGATAAAATTTAAATGTAATCCCTGTTGGATTATTTGTTACAGAGTAGAAGGGTCCTGGGATAATCCGTAAAAAAGTCTAATAATTACATAAATTTTATAATTTGGTATAATAGCATTATTTGTAATATTTCGTATTTAGTATATTGATATTTACTCATTGTTCCTACGCATTATGATGCGAACGCTTAACTTTTTTGATATGATATATTTTTTTAATTGAAATATTTTCAGTTATATAAAATCTCTGAAAAACTGTATTATCGATCTTTAGTGTAAGTATACCGGAATATGACTGGTGTTCTGGGAATATTAGATGGGTTTAAAATAAACTATAATTATAAAGAGGGATTTTAAATATTATTTTTGTGATAATTTAAGAAAATATATAGTGATATGGAACTTTGAAAATAACGAAAATTTTTATTTTTCCTGAAGATTTTACAGCAATATTGTTATTTCAATAAAATAATACAGTAGATGTATCTACAAATAATGAGGTAAAGGATTTGTATATTTATCAATATACAAACACGGTTTTCTGGGTCGACTGGATTTCAAAACTTTATTATTAACGTAAATTCCTCACATTTTCCATCAAATTTGCACATTTCAGTAACAAGGGTAACCTTACCTAAAAAAGAATAACTCTTCAATTACATGATATTTTGACACCATTATATGTAACAATAAAAAATGTTGATCAATAAGTTCATGTTGAAATGCTCCACTATCTTATTTTATTAATATTTTCAGACGTTCTGTGGCCTTTTTATACGTCGACTTTATTATTCAAGCGAAATTTGGACAACGAGTTGTTTAAAGACCAGAACGACGAGGTTATTTTAGGGCATTTTTGCTTGCAATAATTAATATACTTAAAAGCTCTTGCTATATCATTGATATGTAATGATGTATCATATTAAATTTATTAATTGATCACTATTTTTCTGAAAATACAAGGTACATAGTTAAATGCTTCACTGTCAGATCCCTAGTTATAATTAATATGGTTTCATTACCATAGTAATACAGAAACATTAAATATAGTTTCGAATATTTGAAACGATTTAACGAACCATTTGAATAACATGTTACTGCATTATAGGCGCTTATAGTTTATAAAAATGCCAAAAATCCATGATATAGAATTGAGTACCGTGGAGGAAAAGTATGTGTATATAGAATGTAAAAATATCATATATTATTTATGATAACAAAATTTGGAATGGCTCAGTCTGTAAATTATATTCACCCGAGAATGATATAATTAACTCTAATTTAAATTATTTTTATCAACAGTTATATTCAAATATAAGAGATGCAGTAAACGTCTTTCATACATGCACACAGGCATATATAACAGCCAGTTGTTCCATACATTTCGTTGAGATCTACAGGCATTTATAAAATGTTTATATAGAAAAAGAAATAAAGCTTCTAAATAAAAATAAAAATAGAAATAATAATTGCGTTAGAAAATTTGGAAATAGCAAAAACATAAAAGAAACGAGCTTATTTAATAAATCTTAATATTTATAAAATATTTACAGAGGCAAAGCAGATTAATATCCAAGTAATTTTAATTTTCTTAAATATATACTAATGGGTTCAAGTAATTTTTATATTAATGGCGGAGGTGTCAATGCCATTTTAATATGTAAACATTTTAGTTGTGTTGGTTTATTCAAATATTTTTGTACTCCTTCGTTTTTAACAGTTTTTTTTTGGTTCGGTTGGCATTGATTACCAAGGTTATTAGCTGCATCTCCACCTATCATTAGCCACCTAACAATATACTAGCATTATTAGAAAATAAACATGGTTAATATAGACATACAAAAAAAGCTATCTACGATTTCCAAATAAATAAATACTATATAATGAATAATACAATAAATAAACGTAGATGCTCTCAGAAAAGTATACTTAAAATAATTAAGCACAACAAACAACACAAAATATCACAAGGGAATATAAAATAAAATATTTAAGTTAAAACATCATATAATTAAAATAAAATAAAGTATTATAGTTTATTTGAAATGTCGAACAAGAGACTTCTTATTCGACAACTGAAACTTGTACTTCTTAAATTCCTTCTATAACTGGCATCCTTTCGGCCCTATACACTTGTGTGCACCCTTTCTTGACGGTCCTTGACGACCCCTTGTGTGCACATCATCCGCTTCCTATTCTTCATCGGATTCATATGTACACTTCATCTGCGTTCCATTATCAGTGTCAAATATTGTTAATGCGGCTATAGATAGAATAATAGTGGAGGGAAGCATTTAAGAGGCTTAAGGTGGCAACTTGTGTCCTTCAGAACGATTCGTTCTAACAGGAACAATGCCTCGTCGTATATCTTCAAATACAAATTTTGTTTGGACTTCTGCTATTTTTGTTATACTGCGGATTAGTCTTACTTACCAATTACTTCTTCTTATTTATAGGTACCTTCGATTAACGATTGCCTGGGCGTATGAAATGTTAGGCACTGGCAAGAACTGTATATTTTTGATTGGCCTCAGGGAATGAGATACTTGCGAGATTTTAATCGTCTGTACTCGGATTTCTTATAAATAGGACAATAACTGAGAGACAAACAGAGCATTAGCCTTGACATCTAATAAACTTCATTAGCTACTTACAGGGTTCGTTATGATCTGGTCCACATAAACAGACGTGAAGCTTAGTATGCTTTATCGAGCTGTTTTCAAATTTCTAACAATTAAAACACCTTGTCTATATTATTATATAAGGATGCACTGGCATTGATTAATAAATTCCAACTTTTATCTCTCCCAGGAGTTTAACTCAGTTAATATTGGTGATAATGGGTCAATAATTATCCAGTGACTTTTTACGATTATCAGTCTCACACCAACTATGGTTGCAGAGCAACTCAGTAAGTTTGTACAAGTAATACCGCTCTTCCTGTGATTTTATATTATATGGAAATGTAGATCGATACCAAAATCAGGAAAATCTTTTAGGTCCAAAAGCTTCCGGGACTATTTTGAATTGTAGATTCCTGTTCGTAACCCTTCTCTTACTTTCCTCTTCATGAATTTAACACGACTAATTATATCGCCTACCACGTTAAAGGGACTACCTTTAGCGAAATCTCAAACTTCTTCTTCACTACTAAGAATCGTAGAATCCTCTGCTCCTTTTCGAATATCTGAAGGATTATCTGGATTCTCTTCACTGCTTCGAAGCCGCCCTTTAAGGCTCTTTTTATTATATCCTCTGAGAGAAAAGTAGATTCATGGAGAGAAAGGTGGTGTAGTGGATGGTCCACCGAAATTTCTGGTTGTCTTCCCAGAGATGAGGGATGATGATGTGCACGAATAAGGATAATCATATAAGGATAATGTAAGGATAGGAGAGAACAAGGTTATAAGGTTACATAGATTTCGCAAATAGTATTATAGGACAGATGCTCCACTTAGTTGTCTTTTACGACAGGCAGGAGGTACCTTGGGGCTATTCTTTTCCATCCCGGCTCCCACACGGGAACTCCTAACAGTTTTCAATCTAACCTGTATACATATAGTGAGTATCCATATCCTCAGAAATTGAGGTTATCAAGTAAAGATATAGCAACATATAAATACTTAAATCTATATAAATAAAAAAAGACTACTACTAGAGTTCCCACCGATTGGACACCTTTTTTTGGGACGGTCACATTACCGAGCATATAACTAATTACCGTGTCATTCTTTTTAATAAAAAATATTTTTTTTACACCTGAATACTTTATAAAGATGTAAAAACAAATTTTAGTACTTTATTTACTTCTTTCTATGAAAGAAAAAAATGAAGAAAGTCATGTAATGTTTGGGTCGCTTGATGAGAACCTCCCCTTAATTATGTTGTTTGCATCAAAAAATGTTTTCATATCGAGAAATTGATTCTTAACAGACTGCAGTCTAGAATTTGATCACCGATAACCTTGCAATCTTTTTTGTATTTTGTATTCTCTATACCATTATCATAACCTATTCCCGGATTACGTAACAAAATACTTTCTATTTCTCGATTATTAGACAACACCAATACTCTGATTACATATTCTCTATAATAATTTCTATTTACATTAATCACCTTAAATTTCAATTCTGTTCCAAGTTTTTTATTAATTAATTATGGCCAAAAATAGTTATGTATGTTGTTAACGTTAACACTGACGTTATTTTATGAAATAATTTAAGAGGAGTCTAATGTAGTAGTATCTCAAGGATATTACGTTGGTTTTGAATTATGTCCCTTAATTGATCTCTCATACTTACTCGTGTCCTTTAGGCAATCCCAAACAATATAATCCAGTAGATTATGGTCTAGCGCCTACGGTGGACATGTCAGTTTACTTGGGAATTTCGCTAAATTATGTTGGGATTCATAAATCACATCCATCGTTCAATGTAATTAGTATTCGCCTTTCCGTGTTTGCACGACATAATCTACAGGAACCCTGTTTCTTTGGATATACCATATTTTATTTAGCCAAAAATTGGAAATGGGTAACTTTTATTGGAAACCAAATTCATTAGTTATATCAGAAATCACTATTTTTGTAAAATATATTTGGTTAAAGAAATTAAATCAATTTTGATTTAAAGAATTTAAAGACGTAATTTTCATCGCGCTATTTCAGGCATGTACGTTCCGCTATTGCATTTTATATTATATACATCTTATTTTAGCTATACTTTTAGCTCAATCACTTAAATGATTACAATACTTCATAAATAAACTAAATAACTAAATCAATGGTATCTAAAAATAGATTACAGATTTTAAAATAACGTTAATTAAATCTGCTACGCGTTGATATAATGAAGACTGGGATTTGAACCCAAGATATGTTTTACGCTAGAATAAATAATTACCAACTTTTGCAATGGACCTGGTCGTCTTTAAATCAACAGTGTGATGAATCATTCTTACAACAATATGATTCATTACGGCTAATAAAACAATTTAATATAAAGCAATAAATATAATGTACATATACAAAAGTATATTAATTAATAACGCAGAATCATATAATGGTGATATATATATATATATATATATATATATATATATATATATATATATATATATATATATATATATATATATATATATATATACGATTTCATGGTGATGAGATGTCTTAAGAATATAATCAACACAGTAACTGATTTGAAGTGTGGTGTATGAATAATGTCCTATATTTTACTTTATTTAAATATTTTCATGATAGTTTACCTAAACAATATACCTGATACATAAAGATGTCCAAGCAATATAAAATGATCGTGGCGCTTTCGCCATTTCATAGAAATTTCGTCTGCTGGCCGATACATTTTCATTACAGCATTAGAGTTGAAATATGCTAATCTAAATCATAATAACTAACATTCAATGATCTCCGTAGAGTGTTTCAGTGTTTTGTAGAAAACTGACTGTTTTTTCTTTAATATAACTATAGGTAGTTCTTTTTATTTATATACATAATACGTAGATCAATTTTAACAGAATGTAATAAGAATAGAGTTTATGGTTAGAAACATATTTGTGTAGATGAATCTTGATAAGGTATACGTGAACTGGTTTGGATATATCCTAAATATTTATACATTATCTTGTATGCCGCTCCTGTTTGGGTGGGAGTGATGGATGTGGGTAGGTGGAGAAGGATTATTGGGAGCGTGCAGAGGAGGGCCGCGTAGCGAGTTGCGAGTGACGAGTGCTTATAGGACGGTGTCTGGGACCGCGGTGTTGGTCATTTCCGGTATGTCTCTGATCGATCTCCTGGCGAGGGAGAGGGAAGAGGTATACAGGGGGTCTGAGAGGAGGGATGTGAGGGAAAGGTCATGGGTGAGATGGCAGGAGCGTTGGCATGCAGAGGCATGCGCGGCGTGGACCAGGTCTCTCATCCCAGACGTTCGGTCATGGGTTGAAAGGAAACACGGGGAGGTTGGGTACCACCTTACACAGGTGCTGTCGGGCCGTGGATGCTTCAGGGTGTACCTGCGTGGGATAGGGAAAGTGGATGGGGATAAATGCTTTTACTGTGGTGAGAGGGACACCCCCGAGCACGCGTTGCTCAGGTGCCCGAGGTGGTCCGATGAGTGGCGGGATTGGATGAGAAGTGTGGGTCAGCCCGAGAGTATGAGAAAAGTGGTGAATGGTATGATTGGCAAAGCGAATGTGTGGGACAGGGGAGAATTATTGATAGGAAGGATAATGAGGAAGAAGAAGGAGGAAAGAGAGTTGGGCCCGAACCCCTAATCATGGCAACATGGAGGGGGGATGTAGGGCGAGGTATCTACGAGAACATTCTATGAAGAGATTGACCCCTATCTCGAAGAGATGCGAGAGCGGTTCCAAGGTAGGTGGGACACTGATCTGGGGGCCACCTGTACGGCTCGCGAAAGGACCGGCTACGTCCCCCTCTAAAAAAAAATATTTATACAACTTTGTCAATTGCTTAAAAATATATGGAACGTGGAAAAAAATAGGTAATCCATTTATTTTTCAAATATTGTCAATATAATATATTTTAAACCGATAATAAAAAGTATATCCCTTGGAATTAAAACGTGCACGGTATTCAAGTTGACTTAAAATTATGGATTTTTTATTTAGAAAATAAAATATTAAAGAAATGTTTGTGCATTGAGGACCAAATGAGACTCTACTATAAATTTCCCAGGTTTTCATTACAATTCTGAAAGAAAGTTGAAACGATTAAAAAATGATAAAATGGGAAAAGCAGTTAAGATAAGTTACCTTCTCTAAGCAGTCCATCCTTTATGACTTAATAGTAATTTATACGACATTTCAGTAAAAGTCATAAAATTAATACTGAATAAGAACTTCTCCTTGCGGTATAAGAACATTTCATCATCCCTTCAATATGTCATTGTTGTAGAGCAACAATATTTTTTATTGTTCATAGTAATACGAATAACGCTGAAATGCTATTAGTTAGGAATGAGAAACACACAAATTATTCTGAATTAGCTTACGCTACATTGAAATCTGGAATGTTTATGAAAATATGTAACTCCACGTGACAGCGAGGCCAACATGTTTACGTTTTGCGGCATAAACAACTCTTTCGTGTAATGAAAATACGCATAATGAAAACTAAATTAAATTTGTCCTAAAATTTCGCCGTGTCCATTAGCTTTGAATTTAAACAAAACAATGGGCGTGGAATTTATTTTTCCTGAAGCATGTTTGCAGTGTCACTCACTCACCCCCTTTATTCATAAAAGTTTAGGCGAGTCACCGAGAACAACATCAAATACATGTTTAACTACTAGTTAATGTACATAGTCTGTTGAATTTTTAAATCTATTCATATGCCTATTAATAGTTACTTATTCAAGCACAAAATTTTAAGCAAGGTGTATACACTGAACCAGATGAACTTTTAAATTAGGTACATAAATATATTGGTTAAATATTATGTAAATAGTTATATACAGTTTATTTCAGTTGATCAGTAACAACTATTAACAGACCATATCTCCTTTAGGGTACATTGAATTTACTTACAAATCGACAGTTGCCTACAGGATCAAATATTTAGACATTGAAGGAACAACTGAAGATGTGTTAATTTAAATGTGTTAATTAATGGGATCAAGTTGCTATTACAGCCTCTAATATAATGTAGAAATTTAGCTAGTTTGAGAACTAAATTATCTTGGAGAAGATATGTTTAGCTGAAGATCTTGGTCTATATTCTGAAAATCAGGGTTATATCAGTTAGAAATACAAAAATAAAATATGTACAAATTATATCTTCAGTTCAATTATGCCTTCAAATATATGTAAACAGAATTATACGTATTCAAGTTTTACTCTTTGTGAGTGAGGAGTTTATGATGGTTGATCTCTGATTGCTAGTTAAAATTGATTCTGATTTTGTTCGAGGGGTTGGTTTAGAAACACCAAATTTCATCCAGCGCCAATATTTACCTTAGATATTGTGGCCTAATAGCCACCGAACTTAATTGCATGTTGTAAATGGTCTGCAACTCTTAATTGTCGTGTCAGCTGAATTTTTATGCTGATAGGTTGTTGGGCACGACGTCGAATTTATGTGTTTGAATACTTCCGTAGACTTTCTCTCACTGCAGCAACATTTTCATCTGATCGACCACGACAAGGAAGTATTGGTGTTGCCTTATCAGTAACAGAATTCGTCTCTTCAAATTCCTTGATTAGGTTACGAACTGTTACTCTGCAGGCGCTTTATTTTGTCCTCATTTTGAGCGAATTTTTCTTAGTACAACTGCAAATGATCCCTCACTTTCATAAAACATAAACTATTCGTATTCGTTATTGAATTGCTAGTCGCGGAATGCCGACGGCGCATGGTTTAAATTACAGTCGTTAAATATTGACGCCCTATCTTCGACAGAAGACAAATGCCGCGCAATTCAAATCATATAGTTCCCGCTGAGACGCCCTATACATAGTCTGCGTAAATAATGAGTAATCACATCAGACTAATTTAAAGTTGTTTAATATTTCCATATGAATAAAATAATAACTACTTGGCTGAATTTACGGATTTCTTTTCGCCTAACCCTGCACTGATTGTTGTTTATAATGAGAACTAGACCCATTACAATAAAGAAAACTTACTACTTGCTACCTCTACTAATGATAAATACTTGCATACTTAAAATGAACGTCATCTTTTATATACGCATATTTGAAAGTCTGTAATCATCAAACTTAATCTGTATATTTGCCTAATTGTAATTGTTTGATTGAACTATTTGTATAATCTACGTTTGGTTAACATATGGAAAAGTTGTTAATAGTTGTGTTGACCACTATAAAACACTGCTTACGGAAAACAGAAAAGAATTTGATATAACAAACATAAAAATTGAAACAGACAGAGATCATGAAGTGACTGAAATAACCGTGGAAGAAGTAAAGAAAGCCTTGGAAAAATCCAAAAACGGAAAGGCCGCAGGGCCTGGAAACATCCCCATTGAGTTAATTAGGTATGGACCAGATATACTACTTGAAAATCTGGCAAACTTATTTAATAAATGCTTACTAAACGGAGATAAAATCCCGGAAGACTGGAATATAGCACACATAAGCTCCATTTACAAAACGGGCGATAAAAAGGTATGCCAAAATTATAGGGGCATAAGTGTGACCAGTGCAATGGGGAGGTTGTACGGCATAATACTGAAGCAAAGAATAGAAATGGTTATAGAAGACATAGAAGAACAGTCGGGTTTCCGTGCAGGGCGATCATGTATTGATAATATATTTGTATTACAGCAAATATTAGAAAAACGAACGTCTCGTAATCTGTCTACCCACTTAGTATTTGTCGATCTAGAAAAGGCCTATGACACAGTACCTTTAAAGAAACTTTTTGAAACTCTGACGAGGTTTAGCCTGAGTAAAACTTATGTCAACGCTATATGGAATATATATAAGGAACCAAAGAGTTTGGTGAAAGTGGGAAATGCCCTGTCAGAAAGTTTTCCTACCACAAAAGAGCTTAAACAAGGGTGTAGTTTGTCACCTACCCTATTTAAAATATATATTCAAGAAGCCATAAGTAATTGGAGGAGGAAAACTTCAGAAATGGGAATACAGGTAAACGAACAATGCTTGGCAACTCTTTTATTTGCTGACGACCAGATAATTATAACAAGTGACGAGGACGATGCAGACTGCATGTTTAGAAAGTTGGAAGAAGAATATGAGAAATGAGGACTAAAGATAAACATCGATAAAACCGAATATCTGAAAATAGGAGACACGCATGTAGAAGACCCAGATCTACAACTGCATAAATTAAAAAAATGTAGCCAGTTTAAATACTTGGGAAGCATTGTTTCGGATGATGGAACAACAAAAAATGAAATCAAAAATAAGGCACGTCAAGGGAAGAAGGCTGTTTGTTTACTGAACTCATTACTCTGGTCAAACAAGATGAAACTACAAACCAAAATGACAATTTACACAACTATTGTGGACCCTATTTTAACTTATGGCTGTGAATGCTGGCAATTGTCGGAGAAAGAGAAAAGGATGATCGAAACTATAGAAATGACGATAGAAATGGACTTCTTAAGAAGATCATGTAATATTTCCAGAATGCAATGTATTAGGAACGAAGAAGTAAGAAGAAAAACGGGACGCGTACTTACAACAACAGAAAGAGTAGAATCTAGACAGCTACTATGGTACGGTCATGTAAAGAGGATGGAGGAGACACGATGGCCAAAGAGAGCTTTGAAGTTTATACCATACAATAGGAGAAGAAGAGGAAGACCGACAACACAATGGATAGAAGGAATTAGAAAAAATATGGAAGATCGAGCAATCGGAGATGATGACTGGAGGGATAGAAGGAAATGGCGATCGAAATGCGGGATGCGGCACAGGCTGTAGGACCCCCGCTAAAAAAAAAAAAAAAAAGTTGTTAATTTCATTTAAATGGTTGTAAGCAGATACGTTAAGTAGCTCCATATTAATATTATTTGCATTGATTTTTTGTATCATCACATATTCATCTATTTCGATTGTACTGTATGTACCACCACCATGCTACATCCATTTTTTAGAATATCCTTAAAAATTATTAATAATTTATTATATACGTCTCCTTAATAAATTTTAAGCACTTTTCCTTCAACGTCTCATTTATTACTATTTCTCAGAATACATCACATAAGACATCTTTTCTTTACGATTATCTTTCCAAGCATTCTGCTCAATAATTCTTCGTTAGTACCCAATCGCAGTCTGTATATTTTCAATATTTTGCAGAACACCAATGACGCTAAAAACCTTTTATTTTTATTCACAGATCAGAATTCACATTTACTTCATACATCATCATGAAATCCATCGCATTGATCTTCTGATAGAAACCAATAACACTTTCATAATAATAATTTCACTTCATATCTATTCGCATTACTATTTCCTAGTATTGATATATAATCTATTATATATAGGCACACAATATTCAAAATTTAGCTTGCTGTATTTCTGATACAATAAAATTGGTATAGATATTTTGCATACACGTATATAAGTTAAAGTAAATCAAAGCTTTAATATATTTATTATTTTTCATATTTATATTTTTGTCTTTATGTCATTTTAAATAAGAATCAAATGTTCACGGATCTGTACGAAATATTATTTTATAATGAACTTAAACATTATTTTAAGTACATAATACATTTAATATTATAATTATTTTGCTCAAACTTATAAGAGCATAAACTGAAGATTCATTAAACCTCGTATGGTAAAGTTTCGGGATGGTCACATGAATTCTCCTTTTATTACAGTACTCCGCAAGACAAAACTAATAAGAAATTCCAGGCACGAAGGAGGACATGAACCAACAAATAAAGATAAGTAAGTCAGGAAGAGACAAAAAATGAACGTAGTTTGTAAAACTTTAACAAAACAAGAAGAGGGAGTTCTGTACGTGAATATTCAAATATGAGACTTCAATACCTGTAATACCAATTACTTTAATATTGTTTGAGTGATTTATTTTACACTTATTATAGCTACATATTATATTGTAATAGTATGTATGTACGATGTTTTCGGTGCGCCACTAGAAATTTATTATTTTTCAAAAAATTGGAGATGTTGTCATTCTAATAGCTATTTTCATGTATGTACTGAGGGTGTAGATGGTGGGCCAGAAGTAGCCTAGGCAGACTTAACGTACAATTATTAACAACAGCCGAGCAGTTCTTTGGTTTTCTATAAATCATTATATTTGTTATCATGATTACCATAATTGAGTCAAATTTAATGCCTCAAATTAGGGCGAGTTACTTTATTATACTTTGGAACGGTTCCATTTTTGTAGTTTTTTGCAATGAAAAATAAGGGTGTGTTAGTTAAATTTATATCAAAACTTGTAGAAAAATTAGAATTTTGTCCAATTAAAAGAGTTCCGATGTACAAATTGCTATCAATATGAAATTATTCCCGACAACAGCAAAACTCTAAATAAGTATCCTATTTTATTTGGTGCATAGAATTTCTAGAAGGAATCTTTCTATGCAACTCACAATCTTTATTTAAAATTTTAAGTAAAATACATTAGTCCTCATAATCTACCAGAAACAGTCCACAAGTCCCACATTAAGCTGAAAATGGAAAATCGATGATTTGAATATCAGACTCCATCTATCGACTATCTATCGTGTACTTTGTATGTATTATAGAAAACATTTTCTTGAAGGATATACATACATATATATATATATATATATATATATATATATATATATAAGTTTAGAATAAGCACTGAGAAGTGATAAATTTTTAAGAGCAAGGAACGGAAGCCCATTATATCCCGACTTACGAGATTGAGGAAATAATGTGCAAATACATTTTTAGTGAAGTGCGAGATTGCTGTACTGAATTGGTTTATGTTTGTATAAGAACATAATTTATAAGTACTTGACATTACACCTGACATTAATTTCAATTAAGAGCATCAACCTAAATAAACTTGATTTAGGTTTCTGGGATACTGTACTCTGAAATGATGTGTAAGTGTCTTAAATTAAAACGGGATTACATTAAATAACAAATATTAAGTACCAAATTTGTCTCTATTAAGGAAATATGACTACCTGCATAATGACGTGAAATAGCTACAATGAAATATGTGAGTTAAAAGTAATAGTGGAAAATTAATACAAAAGTAATAGCGACAAGTACTAAGTAATAGCTGCAATATTTTATCAAAAACAAATATTGTAAAAAAAATTGGGAAAGAAATTGCAATACCATTTATCACAATCTGCATATAGCCTGAAGTACTAAGTTTTATATAGATAATGCATTTAAAAGGAAGTGATATTTTTCCTTATTTTGATGTCTTTAAAAAACATTTGTCTCCCTGCATCATAGTCTTCATAATATAATCCATGAGTGCTTATGCGTATATTGATAGAATATATCCATCATACATATATGAGTATACTGATACAATGATGCATTATAAACTCTCGTTCAAAATTTTTGTAGTGAAAAATTTCCACTTACTGTTAGTTGTGGATATTGAACTAAATTAAATTAAATTTAAAAAAAACAAGAGGTCAGCTTTCCACAAACACTAAAAATATTACACGTTTCTCGATGCGCGTTTCGCCAACCAAGTTGGAATTATGTATTTGAAATCATCAATATTTAATGTACAAGACAATTATAGACTTTACAGTCTATAATTGTCTTGTATACAATACATTATGAATAAATTTATTTGTAGCCAGTAAGTAAATCGAATGTAGTTTCGAATCGAAGTTTAACCAAAGCATATACATTTGAAAACTAATTCTAGTCTCCGTGACGGGCATCTAAAGCTTGAGTTTTTCTAATTAATTCTAAAACGCTCGGCATATTTTAGTATTTGCTTTTATTGGTACAGTCATTGTAAAACATGCCCATTTTACTGTCCTGGAATCGGCAGCTATGTACTTAGGAAGTACACAATTCACATAAATGTGACATATCCTTTCAAGTAACATCGTTCCAACATTGCCATTATAATTTCCGGCCGCGACAACAGAAAAGCATCTTCAATAAATTTTTCCATTTCAACAAGACAGCTAGCTGCACGAGGGAGTAGAACACAATTTCTGTGAATAACCACTAAGCAATAACAAACTGGAGGCCATTCTCAAACGTGTCTAGCGAAGCGATCACCGAAAAAAGGATATGTAACTATATCTTCATAAATTATGTATGTAGGTAGTACGTAAGGCTTTTAGTGCATTGAAGCTTACAGCGGGGAGAAAGTGACAAAACTGGTTTTATTCAAATTTCTGTATATTCAAGTATTGATACTATATGGGATATTTCTATAAATGTATACATAATGTCGATGTACAGTTTTCTTATTGATATTGAATAATTAATATTAATGGTAATATCATTCGCTATAAACCGATTTCTATTGAAATATTTATTTTCATAAGACCACATTTTTATAATATCAAACGGTAAATGTTCATAAAATTATTCATAAAATTACTATGTTCATTTCAATAAAATTATATTATTTCTTTTATATCTGTTTACAATTACAAAATCAATATAAAACGACCACAGTTATTGGAATATTTATTTACATAGAAATTACTCGAAGGCAGGTTATTAATAAACATGTCTACATATAAAATAATGTTGACATGGCTACCATAATAACCGATAAATCTTTCAAGAAGCAAATCTAAAGAAGTTATAAATAATGAAGTTTGACGAAAGAATCTATTATTAATATTTATTATATATTTATTGGTATAAGTATTTTTTATTTATTATATAAGTATTTAGAAACCAATGAAAAATCTGCCAGCTAGTGGAAATTTAGACCAATCTAAGACTAAGTTTAATTCACTTATTACAGATAAACTTACAACATAAACACTTGCTAATATTAATTCTCCAATTTAATAGTTGCTGAAACTTTTATTTCCAAATATGACATATAAATCTATCCAAATATTTTGTTTCTAAAATCGTCTTGTACAACATACATGAATGAATATAATTGTAAAATAAATGTATTTACATTCTAAGTATGCGTAGGTTGAGTTACACTGCATATAGAGAGGCTTCGGAGGTAAGGGTTAGAAAGTATTACAAAGACTTTATAACTTCTTTGCTTCGTTCCTTAATTTATTCCAATATCTTTGTGAATAATATATCCTATAATACTCTTATTAATAGTATTCAACAGTATTTGTTATGTCTCAGAATTTTAACGTAATATCTAGTGATTTGATCAATTGTACTCATACCCATAATGAGTTACTGTCTGTAGGGAAACAACTTTTTACTGTCCTGTAAATTATATGCTACTGTAGTAATCCATTATATCTATTTGTATCAAAGAGTTACAGATATGTATGTATTTATTTCAATTTTTTTGTCCTATAAATGGATTTATCTGTTGGACAATAAAGGAATTATTATTATTATTACTTTTCCGCACTCAACTATACTAGCGGAAAAATAATGTAATTGTGTAAAGAAAAATGGAAAAAAAATGTCATTTATTTTTCGCTTTTAGGCCTAAAAACAAAAAAAATGGTTTTTAAAAAAGTTTGTCTGTGTGTGTGTCGTCGTCGGCATTAAAATTTCTTGTTAGCACGATAACTCGACTAAATCGTGTCGGATCAATCGGGTTTTGACTGATTCTGATCGGGACCGTCTCCCAGATGACACCTATTGATTTTGAGGTGAATAGGACATACCCCACCCTGTTCATGTGTCTATTTGAATTTTTTTTTTGTTAGCACGATAACTCAACTAAATCGTGTCGTATCGATCAGGTTTTGATTAGTTCTGATGGCGAACGTCTCTCAGAAGACATCTGTTGATTTTGAGGTGGATAGAGCACACCCCAACCTGTCCATGGGTCATGAGAAATCACGATGGTGGACTATTTGAGAATTTTCTTGTTAACATGATAACTCAATTAAATCATGTCGGATCGATAGGATTTTGTCTGATTCTGATCGGGAGCGTCTCCCAGATGACACCTATTGATTTTGAGGTGTATATAATACACCACAACTTGTCCATGGGTCATGAGATAGTACGATAGTGGACTACTTGAGAAAGTTTTTTCTAATAACGCGATAACTTAACTAAACTTCTAAACTGATAAAATCTATAAATTCCAGTAGATGTAATGTTAAAAAGAGACAGTAGTGTAAGCAACATATGTCTTCTTTGATTACGTAGTTTCGGTACGGGTTAGCTAAGGCTTCTTTGATGTGTCTAGTCTCCTTGGGTCAACGAATGAACTATTTTATTTTTCTTTCTTTGCTCCATGAGAACCAAAAAGAAGCAGAAACAGTTCAGTAAGCCGATAGATTCATAACACTGATGTGTGTGTGTGTGATATTGTTTAAAAACAGTAAAACAATTTGTGAGTTCTAATATAAAATATCTTTGCACTTGTAATAAGAAGAACAAGTGCGACGATATCTTACAATATCTAATTGCTACATCATGCATCTAAGTTAACTTATTTCAATAATTAAAAAAACAAATAATAAAAACTATTTAAAAGGATTATAAAGTAATTCAATTGTTTCTTTTTGTTTCAGAATCTCAAGAACCAAATCATGACAACGAATTTATGGGTTGAACAGGTAAGATTACTTATGTTTCTATGAATGCAGATTCTATGTATACAGATATAAATAAAAATTGATCAGTAATACAAGTGAGACACGGGGTTGACACAACAAAACGTTTATTTCAAACTTACACGATTCACTGTTAGTAATGAAGGACAGAAATGAGTATTTATAAAGTTTCTTATCTAAGGGCTGTGTCAGCTTATGTTGAGATAAATGATTCAAATAATTATATTACGTTAAGCGTAATATTGCCAAGAGATATGTTATCGAAAATAAAAGGAATGGTATAAGCATGGGTATCATATTACAGATCTTCAAATTTAACAACCAAACGTGTGGTATTTTCAATGATTATGATGTTTATTGTACCAAGTGTAACAGGATATTATGTTTCACAGAATTTACCATGCTTATGGTATTCATAGTGATACTACAACAACATAGCAGTTTCTCTACTTCTATGCCTTAGGTAAATACTAGGTACTGTATCCACCGCAGTTTTTACCGTAGCTACAGAATATTCGGAGAGATTTTGGGTACCATCTATCGTAAAATAGAAACATCTTTTGTTAAAAATTCAGTCTTCAGAAACAGAAGAAAATCCTAGCAATTATAAATATGAATACTATTATGAACTAACATTGTTTTGTCCAACTTCTTAAGTTCAAATGACATGAAAGGTATTAAAACTAATATAGTAGTGAACTGATTATAAGTATGAGGTATTAACTAGAGATATTCCCAATTTGGCTTCAAACTTCATACTTGTTTCTGAAGGAGAGAAAAAGACTGTATCAGTTTCTATCCATACTAAGACATTAAACATATATGAGCGTTTTACTGAAGAAGCACCATATCGTGACAAATAACGTATCAAGGACAACTTAGAGAAATATTACATGAATTTTTTTGTATAGAATCATGATTTAATATCGTGAATCAATTTACTTCTTTATCCTTTTTAAGAAGACAGACGGAAATACATGTTTTGCACAGTTTTAAATAATACACAAGTTACAATTATTGATTCTCACTTTTAGAAAATTTCTGTTAATAGATTGAACGCCCTCAACGATACACTGAAAAAGCATGGGGAAAAGGGAGGATACACATAAAAACACGCTACACAAATAATGAAACCCTGAGACAGACATCAATTTCATTAGTTGGGATTCAACAAGAACGTTAAACTTCATCGAGCAATCGATGACTCTCACTTCCTGCTTTACCTATTGGGCTACCACCCTAAAGTATCTACAATGCTGTTACTTTTATAGAAGTTACTATTAGCTAAAATACATAAAAATGTTATACATTCCACTTCTGAATTCGAAAAGTGGCTTTCATCCAACCTTTAAACTAACCTATTCAAGAGCAATATTTAATAATATTTTGATCACGAATATTCCAGATAGCAAGTGATAATCAGTTTAGTGAATATCTAGTATATATTTATAATGCTTTGATGCGTTATAGAGAATAAACTTTTCGGTATTTATTTATTTATTTTTTGTTTAAATCTGTTTCAGTAAAATGGTTCGGGAAAACCTATTGCAAAACAAAATCTACCTTACTTTTGTGTACTTTTTATTCGTCAATAGTGAAATCATGTAGAGTAATAACGTATATAACCACTAGAGAGGATACGTTGGAATTTAATCTCTTATCCCTCTATTAACGCAATTTTATCTTAACAAACCATTTTTAAATCTTTTTTTGTTCAATTCAAGCTGCGGTAGTCCGGTTTTAGCCAGCATTAATTTAAATAAGGCTTCTAATGATAATACGTATCGTGTTAGGAATACGAAATTAGATAAAAGGTACGCACAAAATGGCGAATCTGTTTCCGCATTCGGAAAGCCATACCGATTGTTTAAAATGCTTTGAACAGGAAACGGTAATGGGTTTCAATTCAGTAATCTAAATTTGAGAATAAGTTGCCGATTTCTTTAAGTTTCAGATAAATTACTTAAGCAGAAGCACCCACAGCACATGCTTTTGTTTAAAATTTTGTAATGGATTAAGTACTAAACATACATATATCCAAATAACTACGATTATAATTACGTATCACTACAATTACCAAACGACAAAAATTTTATTCGGTATACCTTAAATTATACTACAATTCTTAATGTAAAATTTTCATATGAAAACAAATATAACTAAAAAGCCGTTAATTTGCTCTTGATCGACTTTTCAAAGGATATATGCGAAATTTGGAATATATTGTTGTATACAGAGTGGACATTATATATTGTTCTATACAGAGTTCCTTACAAAAGAAAGATGTAAAATTTTTTTTGTGTGTTGGTCTAATAAAATGCAACAAAAACGGAAAACTACTAAACGCAGGATATTTCAATAGGTAATATCATCATTTTAAATTGAAAGCATTATTTTTTTAAGACATAGTCCATTTAAATTCCACCATACCATTTGTGGTTAACTTTAATGATGCATATACGATAGAACTTAAATAAATTTATATTTATTGGGCGACTTATAATTAATAAAACATATGGTGAATTTGAAATAAATTCATTTAAACCTTAAAGTTAACATTTAAAGAACACGTTTTATTGTCTACTCAACCACATAAAGGCTTTTTATTTTAATTTGATACACCGAGAAAAATTCTAAAAATTTATAAAGTGAACCATGGATCCATATTGTTTCCAGTTAATGCCACTGTAGTAATAAGTTACTTGTCAAAAGTGATGTTTCAATAAGGTTTCTTTATTATATAATGACTCATCTATTTTAAAACTCAGAGAATAGATATTCTAATTGTGACTGGACGTGGTGTGAATAAAAAAAGTTATAAAGGATATGTATAAATTCTATAGTAAAAAATACCCTAATTATCATGTATCAAAATCTACAACTAATAAAAAGACCAAATATCGAGAACAAAGCCAAGTAGGAATTGTCGGTTATATTGATCAAGAGGTTGTGAGGTTATCCTTTATACTTCAATTATCGTAAAAAACCAGTACATCATTTTTCTCTCCTTCAGAAGCATAGACTTAAATTTGAAGGCAAACTGAAATGCTATATAGTTCATGTCATCCCTAAATTTTGGTTGTCCCCAACTATCAACTATAATAATAATAACAGCTTTCATATCACTCTATTTATAGGCATATAAGACAGAATCTAGTTGCAAGTTGTGCAAAGTAGTTTTCGTTGAAAATCAATTTTTATATGTGGAATAGTGTCTTGATCTCATGTGTGAGAATGTTCAAAATTTGACAAAGTGACAAAGTGTAAGAATGTGGCAGCGTTCAATAAAAGACATTACAAAAATTACTTACTTTAGTTGTCAGCCTATAGTTCATAGTTTCAGCGACATATTTTCTATTTGGAGAGGAACTTATTTATCTTTAGAATCAGATAAAATAAACAGTTTTAAATCCCTAAAGCGAACTTCTCCGCACGTAGAACATTTCTATCTCGAAATTGAGTGGCCGAGAAAAAATAAACCAACACATAAATGCAGAATATGTGTGTTATGCGACAGTTTTACTTTTCTCAAATACTCCACCATCGTGCTTTCTCATAACCCATGGACAGGATGGGGTGTGTCTTATCTACCTCAAAATTAATTGATGTCGTCTGATAGACATTCCTAATCAGAATCAGTCGAGACTCCATCCATCCGAAACCATTTAATTGAGTGATCGTGCTAATAAAAATTTTTCTCAAATAGTCCACCATTGTGCCTTCTCAAGACCCATGAACATGGTAGAGTGTATTCTATCCACCTCAAAATCAACAGGTGTCATCTGAGAGACGTCCCCGATCAGAATAAGTCAAAACCCGATCGATCTAACACGATTTCGTTGAGTTATTGTGCTAACAAGAAATCTTATTAATGCCGACGACAACGACAATGACGACAACGACAACGATACACACACATACACACAAAATTGTTTAAAAACCTTTTTTTTGGTTTTTAGGTCGATAAACGAAAAATAAACGCTAGAAAAAATTTTTTTACACGATTACATTACGTTTCCGCGTATAGTTGAGTACGAAAAAGTAAAATACCCTAGTTATCATATATTATAATCTACAACTAATAATAAAGATCAAAAACCGAGAACATATGGCTGGAGATTGGAGAGTTGTCAGCCTATAATTCATAGTGTCAGCGTGATATTTTCTATTTTGAATTCTATTCGTATATTTTCTATTTTGAAGTGAATTTATTTATCTTTAGAATCAGATAAAATAATTACTAACGGATATGCGCCTATACTAGCAATATTTAACTACCAAAAGTTATAGCAGGAATTCCATATATTTTTTGATTTTAATGCTCTTATTGCTTTCTGATGCTGTAAATTACCTTTTTCTCGGAAAATGTTTGTATTGTGAGTATGGGGATACTTTTAGATAAATCGATAGGTTTGAACGAATAAGCAACTGGAAGCAATATCAGATTTTATTTTTAATCTAAGATATCTAAATTGATCTTAGTTTTCTTCACCACTGTTTTATTTATAACGCCAAAATAAATTTGCATTTATTTTTGTTTTTATAAATATACATAATCTATATTTACTAAACGGCTGTTTTCGTGTGTGTCACGAAATTTTTAGGTCGATGTACGAAATGTTTTTCGTTCAAATTTCGGCATTTTGACAAAATCAATACATTAAATCGACCCTTGCGAACAACGTGGTAACGAACGGTTTTTTTGATCCGAAGCCTTTGGAGACATGCTCCGGAGGTGTCTTCCATATGAGCAAGGGGGCGGCGGAATATTATTGCGATTTGATTACTCGTAGGGCTATTAAAGAGCTAAACGAAATGCACTTTGATTACAAAAATCAAAGTATTCAGATTTCTCTTCAAAATCTGACACCCACAGTTGCAACTGATTTTTCGTTATAGAAATCAACAGAAAAATAGATTATTACAACATAATTGTCCTATAGGGTCTGACAATCAGTGGGTAAGAAATAATAAATTGTATTTGTTAATCACTTGCAAAAATCTTTCAACCTTTTCTCTCAGAACTCAGCAATGAAGCAGACAATACAATAAAAGACTATCTAGATCTATGGGAGATCCAAATGGATATCCTCCATGTATTCATTAAATCAACAGGAGTAATAAAAACAATTATGACTGAAATAAATATTAAGAATGCACCTGGATTTGATTTGATTTCAGGTGAATTGCTACAGGAACTATCTGCAAAATACTTCAAGTTATTGAAATGTATATTCAACTCAATAGTCCGAATTAATAATTCCCTAAGCAGCTGCAAAGTTGCTTGTTATGGTCCTTAAACCTTAAACCTAGAAAGAAACCTGAAGATATTGGATCTTATAGGCGTATAAGTCATCTTCTGATATTTTCTAAGATATTTGAAAAAATATACGCTACAATATTAAAACAAATCATAGACTCACGAGAAATCACACCAAAACACCAGTTTCTAATCCGGGATAGACATAGGACAATGGAACAGATCAACCAGATAAATGCAGACTTAGATGGGAAAATATATTATTCTGCTGCTTTTTAGGTATTCGACAAGGTGTGGCACATCGGTCTTCAATATAAAATGAAAAGGTACCTTCCATATCCTCATAATGGATTGCCTACTTCCGACACCTTCAATAGACACTTCCTTATTAACAAAACAACGAACTGTCTGTCATTAATCCTATAAAATTGGGTGTTCCACAAGGAAGTATCCTGTGTCCTTTATTATATTTATTATATTCTGAAGATATACCTACAACCACATTAACTACTGTATCTATCTATGTCGACGACACTGCAAAACTGGCCTCTCATATAGACGCAATATTAGCATCAAGAAACTTACAGACCGGCTTAGATAAACTTAAAATGTGGTTTAAAAATTCGTATTAAGGTTAACAAATCTAAATCCACGTACATCATATTCACACTGTGGAAGGAATCGTGCCCACGAGCCTAAATCAATCAATATTAACTCCCACAATCAAATCATGCTAAGTATCTAGGTATGTACCTAGATAGAAGACTTACGTGGAAAACACACATCTTCGTAAGCAGTTGAGTTTAAAGTTTCAACAATTGTATTGGCTAATTGGTCACAGGTCATAACTGTCTTTAGAAGAAGTGAGTTCTGAGATTTGTGGAGAATATCGTGAAATAGTATTAGTGCATCCAAATGTTCTGGCTAGTCATGTTCTTGATACAAGTAATAATACAAGAAGAGGTATTCATCCTCAACTTAAGAAGTATTCACCCTCAGACCTATTTAGTAGATTTATTTAAAGACAATAATCAGATTAGTTCATTAGGAATTATTATTAGATTATATTAGTATATCAAACAACGATTTAGGTTTATATTAGGTAGGTGGTTTACTGGAATAACGCTATACATGTCTCTTTTGTCATGTTGATAACTTATCGCCACAATCGGACAGATTGCTAAACAATTACGAGTTAATGTCTCTTATAAACGACTTAGTATGTCAGAGAGAGTACTTAATAATATGGTGCACTGATTTCCGTGCATAACTATATATAAAGCTGTATATAGAAAATCACATGCGTAATTCAGATCAGAAGAAATATTAATAGGTGACCAGTCAACGACCAGTAGACTATCATCATATATAGTCGAAGTTTTAAAATTATAGATATTATTCTCCTTAAAAGTTAAGTGTTCTTATTCACCATTGTGCTTACAACGTAAAACTACTTCACGTCTAGGGCAGGATGATGTAAATCCACTTACAATAATTACTAATATTAACAATTATCTTATTAGATTATTTAATACTTCTTTATTTAAATTCAAAGTAGCATCGTAACATTACTTATTTTGGGTGCTTAAATTCCACATTGTCGCTCTCATGATTAACGAGTTAAATATTGCGGTAATTATCCAACTTTTAATAGAACTCCTCCTCGAGGAGGAATTATGAATATTCAGTCATTGCTCGAGAACAATTAAATTACGGGAAGAAATTGAATTTAATTAATTTGATTAAGGCACACCTACGCATTAAAATATCCCTTTAAAATATTAACTTTTTCCCAGCTTTTTTATTCACTTTGTGGGGCAGATATTATATGAGTTATATAAATATTTTGAATTTAATTTATTCTTAGAAAATCTGTGGGCTGGCTAATTATTTCGTTACATGGCTCAAAGAACAAATATACTTTGGGAAAAAATTGGTTGCGTGCTGAGAAGGCATGGAAGATTCTTTTGATGGCAAACTTTTTGACGCATTTATACTTTGTCGTCTTATACGCACAAATATACTTGAAAAAAGTGACTGTATACTGCTCAACATGAAAAAGCTTTAGGATCGTGATATATTTTTTATTTAATAATTTTAATATCGTATTATACGCTGCTGAAAAGGGCGTAATATTAATTAACTCGTTTAGTCACGTTATTATGTTTAAAAATACGATTTAGCGTCAAATTACATTTTACTACTTGGATGCCTCGTCGGTGGTGGAGTTGTATATAAACAATCATATATAATAAGTTACCTCTATACCTGAGCATGGCTGTGTATGTCCTCGTCTCTATGTACAACCATCTCCTTCCCAGCCTTTCGGAGAACGGGTCTATAGGGAAAGGCCAGTTTTGTTTATCCAAACGTAGACGTAGACATGATGTTGATTATTTATAATAATCAACATCATGTTCTTACCTACGTATTCTGTAACACCCAATATTGGAGTCTAAAAAATTATACGATATAAGGAAACGTTGAAATGGAGAAAATTTAAAAGAATTCTTTGTAAAGTACTGTTGTGGTTTTGATATTATAATTATCTTGAGGATGCATGATGAGGATTAAAACAGAAATAGACTTAAACCAATCGGTTTTGCTTTATCACCATATCTGGATACCCTAGGATTCAAAAATATACTATATAGAAGCGATGAAACATGTCTGAACACAAATAGGAGTAAACAATATTCAAATAGAGATTCAGAATATTCAGTAGGTAATGAGATATTAAAATAAATAAAAATTATGAAAAAAATATTTGGCAATAATATTAAAACATTACGTACCTGGTGGCACTTTTAAGTACTAGACTGACTCGTGTATACCTTTTAGGTACACATCAGTAGCACTTAATAAAGACGAGTAAGCAAATCGGAATAATATTGCGCCGCCCTCTCCCTCATATCGAAGGCACCTCTAGAGGTCGGAGCATGCCTCTAGAGGCTTCGGATCAAAAAACTAATATTACCACGTTGTTCGCAATGGTCGATTTGCTGTACTGATTTTGTCAAAATGCCGAAATTCGAACGAAAAGCATTTCGTACATCGACCTAAAAATTTCGTGACACACACACGAAAACAGCCGTTTAGTAAATAGAGATAAAATTTAATAATTATAAAATTATTTTGACTTCCTTCACTATACAAAGAAAGGAACCCCATAAAAGAATTTAATGCACTTATTAGTTATCTATAGAACACAGGTTAAAATAATTTAATATAAAATAATTCAGCATAAGTTATATAAAAATAATTTATATAATGTATACATTTTCATCTATATCTCATCATTCAAAACCTACCTTTCCAGTTGACAATAAAAGCGTGGATTAATTGGACTAAATATCTGCAGCAATAATAATATGTAAGTATTTTCGTAAGTGAATGGTATATAAAGGAAACGAACATTCGATATCTATAATAACAACCATCGTAACATTTTCATAATTAAAATTATCTCCAAAATTATTTAGTTTCAGCATTGCTACTATAAATATGTCAACCTGGATTTTGTCTTATTACATTGTCAAATATAATGCTAACATGAATACCTTTTTCGTCATTTAAATCTGTAGCACTTTTACTATACTATTGGTAATAATTCGCCCAATAAATATGAATAGAAGTATTAATTGTTGATGGCAATTGATAGTTCTGTTATTACTACTGATAGTTTTTAAATCTACTTTCACCTGGATATCTTCACATTGTATATGGCTGTCTCTAATGGAAGCTATTACCCCTGTATTGAACTGTAAAACTAAAGTTATAGATAACAATGAAAATTGTTTTAAGTACTTATTAGTATTGTTGCAAATTTTGAGCTCTTTCTGAAGCAAAATTAGGAAGATATTTTCGTAGGACCACAAATAAGAAAATTAATGCAGGACCAACAGTTTGAAGAAACAATCACAGAAATTGAAAAAGGATCTTAGATATGTTTTAAAAATTTAACGGAATCTTTTTAAGAAATTATCCTATATATTTATCCTAGATATAATATCCGCAGTATGAGCATATTGCCAACAAATAGCTGGATAAGTTTAAGCAACTTGGTTGTAACATGAGCATAAAAATTCATTTTCTGCATGCTCATCTGGACTAGTTTCCAGAAAATCTTGCTACTATTAGTGATTAACAAGGT
Organism: Rosalia funebris; assembly: GCA_037954035.1. Classification (NCBI taxonomy): domain Eukaryota; kingdom Metazoa; phylum Arthropoda; class Insecta; order Coleoptera; family Cerambycidae; genus Rosalia; species Rosalia funebris. The sequence continues at coordinate 12,043,922 of JAZFAV010000032.1, forward strand.
GAAAAATTCCATCAAGACTTAAAGGAGATGAAGAGGAGGTGCCAGGGTTGATGGGATGTGGCGATTATGGCAGATTACTGCTGGATGCTGAAAAGAGAACATCCAACGAATGATCACACAAGAAAAACTACAAAACGCAGTTTTTTGTTAGAAAGTTTTTTGTTAGAAAGAAAAGGAAATTTTCAAAAAAAAAAAGAAATTAAAAACTCGAAACTATTTATGTTGTTGTCGTTTACTATGTTTTTTAAATTTTATGAAAATGTAATATTTCCTTTAGTTTTTTAATATTTTGATTATTCAGTTGATCAAAAACCTTACGTGAGGAGCAAAAGTGGAAGGCAGATATGATATCAGCGTAAATAACTCACTTATAATCACCAACCAAACTCAAATAAACTTTCAAAATGACAAAATTTGTAGGCCTGTGTTATTAATTGCATTATATATAAAATTCAGATGTGAATTCAAATAAATAGTCTTTCAGAATCCGTTATTAAATATTGAAACAAATACAGATGCAAATAGGATTTATACTTCGATAATAGTCAAAATTAACATTAAATACGTATTTTTTTTCTTTCAGTCATGGTATGACTACAAACTCAAATGGGACCCTAAGGAGTATGGAGGCGTCGAAATGCTCCACGTCCCTTCCGATCACATTTGGAGACCGGACATCGTTCTTTACAACAAGTAAGACAAATTTTTATGGGCTCACATAATATATGATTTATTTTATGTATCTTGACAGATGAGGGATAGGTTATAAAAAACATATCTACCCTTCACCTCTCCATTGATTGATAATTTTTTTATCACATATGTAAACATAATAAGTAGAATTGGAGCAGCTACAGTCTATTGAGATACGATACTTTACATACAGTTCTTTACAGTTCTTTTTTTTTTGTTAATTTGAGTATTACTTTTCATAATTCTAATTTCGACAAAGATACCGCATCAAGTTTTTATAATATAACATACATTGCTTATGGTCCAGCAAATTTTAAAGACATAGTTTAGTTGAATAACTTCTTTATTTTTATTTTACTATAACAAAGAGGCTTGTGGACGCAAGTTAGAGGGCTTTATGACAGAAAGAATATCTGCCCTCACAAAAGCTAATAGTGGACCTATAAAATATTATTTAGGTTTAATAAATATATTTCTTAATTCAGCCCATGTACTTCATTGCACGCTATGTTAATTTTATTTTAAATTATAAAGGCCATAAGACGATAAGCATAGTGAATCGGCCCCAGAGGAATATTTGAATCATTTTAGAATATTACTAATTGTACTAGAGAATATTACTATTACTAAGTTGGTATTAATGAAAAACGTTGATTCTGCAAGTTTCAGACCTCTATCTACTTTGATTTTTGAATAAATAAAAAAAAACAAAAAATCAGAAAATATTTTTTTCTCAAAAACGGCTTAACCGATTTTAATGAAATTTAGATATTTTATAGAGGCGTATAAAAACTATACTTGAAGGCAATAACAGCTCATAATCTTCATAATAATCATTAGAAACAGGCGATTTATTCTGAAACTACTTCTTTTCTTTATGATAACATTCTAGAACAATTTTGAAACTAACTATATTTATTATGTCTTCTTCGATATAGATTAACTTTCCAAATCCTTATATTGATCAAAAAGTTACACCACATTGAAAAGCAAAATACAATACCGATTTTGTGATATGAAAATCGATTTATTTCAATGTTTATAGCTTTGAAACAACAGATACGAAGCTTATTTGACTAATGTATAAGTGTAGAGAACATTAGATATTGAAAACAATAATGTGAAAATAATTTTATTTTTAAATATTAAAATCTATTAATTAGTTAAAATCAACAATTAATAATTATTTTCTGATTTTTGTTTTTTTTTATTTATTGAAACCCAAAACAAATATAGGTCTTGCTAGATCAACGTATATCATTAGTACCGACATACTCTCAAATGATGATGATGATCCAGATATTACTCTATTGACCATTCACTACGCTTATCGTCCAATGGTCTTTAATTTAAATTAATAAGATCCCCAATACTATTGGCCAACGCTGTCAAGAGGATATCAAGGAGTGATATAAAGTATCAGTATGAAATAAAAATCGTAATATTTCACCTTCCACTAATATACAGTACTATTCAAAAGTCCCCTCTCCCCCTCTTATCTTTTTAACGATTATACATAAACTAGTGAAATTTGGTAACTGAATATTAAGGGTTGTAAACTTCCCTACTAGTGACGATAGATGACGTATGCATCAAAGATGACGTCACAAGGTCATTGTGACCAATAATTTTAAATGGAATCCTATGGCAAGCGACAACTCTTTTAAAAGGTATCGAAAAAACGTATTCAATGATACTAATATTGTTTGTATTTATGGTAGTTTTAATGGATTAAATCAGTAATCAGTAAACTTGGATAATAATTTTAATTACAGATTCAAGAATCAGTACCTACTTATAGTAATTGTTCGAAGTGAGCTCCATTTACTTCCTGACAGTAAAACATCCTATTGTGAAACTCTTCTCGTACTTTTTCAAATGTGTCTGCGGAAATAGCCCTACATTCTGTAACAATACGTTGTTTTAAAACATCATTATTGTCAGGCTAAGTGGCGTAAACCTTCGATTTAAGATAGCCCCACAGAAAAAAATCTGAAGGTGTGAGGTCCGGTGATCGAGGCGGCCATTCGATTGAACCTCGTCGTCCAATCCATCTACCAGGATATTCTTCATCCAAATACCATCTTACTGCACCGTAATAGTGTGGAGGAGCACCATCCTGTTGGAATGTTATTTCCAAAATGTCGAATTCATCTTGATTATCTTCCAAAATTTCAAGGATTAACGGTTCTATTGCATTTTGCAACATCTGCAGATACACCTACCGGTTAAGTTGGTATTTAAAAAAACAGGCCCAACGATGTGGTTTCCCAGTATACCTGCCCAAACATTGACCTTCTCGGGATACTGAGTATGTGTTTCACGAAACATGTGAGGATTTGCGTCACTCCAATATCTCACGTTTTGTGTATTTACATTTCCATTTAGATAGAAAGTACTTTCGTCACTAAAACAAATTGTTTTGACATAGTCTGGCTGTTGGTTAATTTTAGTCTCCATATTTTCACAAAATTGCAGTCTTCGGTCTGGATCGTCGTCTGAGAGTTGATGAACCATTTTTAATTTGTATGAGTGAAATTTGTTTTTTTTTCAACACCCTGTGCACTGTACTTTGACTGACTTCACAGGTTGATGCAACTTGAGTTGTTGAAGAAGTAGGATTTGCTATTACTTCTGCCAGTATATCAATTTTTTTCTCATCAGAAATTTGTGGTCTGCGAGATCGTTTTGCATCATTAATACTACCCGTTGTTTTAAACTTACAAAGAAGCTCTCTCAAATAAGTCCTCGAAACTGGGCGATCGGGAAACCTTTCATTAAAAATGCGTTCTGCTGCATGAATATTTTCTCCAGTTTCACCAAGTATTAGGATCGCTGCTATTTTATCACCTAAAACATATACCATTTCTCTTCTTGAAGCACTTAAACGTTCAGCTCACAACAGTTTAACAAATTATTGAATGTACAAATATTTTAAAATTACCACAAGGTACTAAAACAGTTAAACGTTCGATCAACAATACACAAATTATTAAATGTATAAAAACTTTGACAGCTAAAAAAACATCAAATTGGGAAGACTTGCGAAAACGTCAGATTATTTACTATCCAACTATCCAGTGGCGGAGCTTGAATTTTAAATTTTATTATTAACTGATTTAATTCATCACAGCTTTGCGGTTTTTGAAAGCCAGCAAAGTTATCAAAACTGCCGTAAACAGACACAATATTAGTATCATTGAATAGGTTTTTTCGATACCTTTTAAAATAGGTGTCGCTTGCCATAGGGTTCCAAATAAAATTATTGGTCACAATGACCTTGTGACGTCATCTTTGACGCATACGTCATCTATCATCACTAGTAGGGAAGTTTACAACCCTTAATATTCAGTTACCAAATTTCACTAGTTTATGTATAATCGTTCCAAAGATAAGAGGGGGGGAGGGGACTTTTGAATAGCACTGTATAGTCAGATGGCGTCCCTCTCAAGATGAGAGGGGGAGAACCTTATCATATATTTATTTTTACGTCCACTTTGCTATTTTCACTTTATAAAGATGGTTATTTTTTTCTTACATATACTACAAGACGAAACGAGAGCTACTTGTTTTTTCTTCTCGTTCAACTATAACGGGGAGAAAATAATTTTTTTGAATTTTCCTAGTTAAAATTTATCATTACCAACGAGTTAAAATTGTTACATTGCTTAAATTTCTTCAGTTGCTGTATACTCTTAAAGGTTTACGCTGAGTAAGGTCTATTCATGGCTCGGAATAATTTCTATATATTGTTCTTGTGTTACATAACAGTATTTTTATATGTAAATTAGCTACTGTAAGTATTTCACTATCAGTTGTGTGAAAAATGAGAAACATCGCGATTAAACATTGTATAAATAAAAATAAATTAATTAATTAAATCTCAAAATAATTTATCGACTCTTAGCCCAGATATTAACCCGTGAAACTATGCAGATTATAGGTTGCGATATTATTTATATAAACAAAAATAAGACAAGGTAAATAAAACGATGTAAGTCAAACCATAAAGGAATCTATGTAGATTATAGGCTACAACAGTATTTACATAAAAAATAAAGCACATTTATTGTAAATAATGCAACATATTGCTCCACTTTTAAATTACTCAGACAGTAAAAGAACAAGGAATCTCCCGAAGAGGGCGCGAACAAATTGAGTTTAATCTTCGGAGAGTCATCTAAAAATTCATTATAGCGTTTGAAATTATTAATATTATGGAGCAATGAATGCCTTAGTGAAAACGATCTTCAGGATATGAGGATACGCGGATAATAAGATACTTCAAGTGAGCGCTTATAAATTTTTTACGTTTATTGTTGTAATTGTTTTAGGATATAAAAAGGAGAAATATAATCATGATGCATTTAAATGCTAATTGAAGTTTTACTGTAAGGTATAAACTTTAAATGTTCTGGTAATATAGACATTACGGCTTACATTCTAACTTCTTTTGTTGCGTTAAATGAATCGCAACCTGTTAAATTTTAGTTAGGAAATAAAAATGGACATAGATCTTGACACCCTGATGGATATGGAGATGGAGCCATCATTTAGTAGAAACTTATTGGTGGAATTCAATGTGAATTTGATATTGTCGAAATATACACACGAAACGTAATTTAAATGATTGGTTTAAATTTTAAAACATTAGTTATGTTGCGTATATATTTGACAGAGTAAAATTATGCATCATATTAATTATATAAGATAAGCAAAAGTTAACCATAAAATATAATTACATTTTTTTTGTATGGCACATATTATTTATAATTAAACAAGAAATTTTAAATTATAATAAATATGTTGTTACTATCAACGGGCAAAATATAAAAAATAAAAAACTTTTGTGCATATTTTCTTTAATTGGGTGTAACGAGCATTGTATTTCACACGTAATTAATTATATTTAAAAACTATTTATAAATTACATAGTTGTATATTGGGGAATTATGAATGTTAATTTAAAGACTTCGGGAACGTGAAATTACTGCGACCTGTATATTTTATTACACAATAGTATTTTATACAGAAAAGTATTTTATGAACTAAAAAATTCTCTCCTGAAAAATTTCAGGCAATATACCTCTTCATAAGAGGAATAAAAATAAATAGTTAAATTGGTGAACTCACCTGTATGGATCCTATTAATGTATGTTTTTATTATGTTCATGTTACTAAAATAATGTATCGATTAGTAAAAATACGAATGGTTTAATTTTTAAAAACCAGGTAGGAGAAAATATAATTTTTTATACATGGATTTATACATACTTATTTCTTCTTTTTAGGTTTTCTAATTAACTGTTTTTATATCATAAGCATATCACTTGCTTCTTAATTAACAGTTAATTATAGTATAACAGAAAATTACGAAATTAAAGCTGAATAATTTTCCTTCATCTTATATCAATTACAACTGCAGAAATATAAATAATTCTATGGAACTTGTTTTTGTATCATTGAAAGGCTACCCCATCTCAAATTATCATTTTAAATTTTGTTAACAACCCTTTTAAAGTTGCCCACCTGCGGTGAATACCTGAATCGTCTATTTCCGCACAGCAGCCTTATGCAAGCTTAAAAGCATAACGAGAGGGTTTTTAATTGTTCGGATAAATAAAGCTGGCAGGCAGTTAATAATGAGTATGAAGTATAATGAGAGTAAGTACCTATTGTAAAATAACTTTACTGTTCCAGGGAAGCTTGACAATTTGCAAAATGTCTGAGAAAGTTTCCGGTTGAGAAATTATCTTCTTCTCTTTTTGATAGTGTTCGGTTCTTTCCTTAATGTAATACATAAACATATTTAATAGAGGCTTCGATGCAGGATATTACGTAGGAAATCCGTAATGGATTTGTGTTATATTTTTAAAGCAGCCTTAACAATATAAGAACGAAGAAGCAATATTAAATAATTAAATTTTTTTATCAGACTTGATCGATCATTCCTGCTGGTGGTAATTACTTTCATATAATATACTCGTTACAGTTCTGTTGGTAAGATAGTATATGATACAGAGAATGTGAAAGGTTGAAAGGGTAAATAATAATATGTATATAAAACAAAATATGTATGCAGATTTTTCATCTGGGAATAATACGTCATCGATACATGGATTTCACATAAAAACTGCCTTTGCCACTTTTCTATTCACGTTTTTTTTTTGTTAATGGCCCGAACAGAGAAGGCCAATAGAGCTCAGCTAGGTAGTAATTGTTTCTGTCAATTTAGTGTAATTATATCGATTGCTGTTGCCAATATAGCAAACTGTCGACGTCATAACTTTGTTTTTCTTTCCGTTAATTCAAAACTATCTAATAATGAGTGTCAACTAAATAAATAGTAAGGTAATTAACTCTAATATATATGTTTTTAAAAGTTAACTGTTCTTTGCTGGTGCTATGTATTTTTAAACTAGATAGGTTCTTAATGTTGATGTTCTATTTATTGTGAAATAGAATTAATGTAACCTCTCTCTCTTACTCTAGTTGATGTAAAATTATGTTATGTAAAATATTTAGGAATAAGATCGAGTAAACATTTTTATCTATGAAGAGAAAATAAGAAATCGTCATGAAGCTGGTGCATCGTCGAATGTTCTAAACCCGCCTCTAGATAGAGCACACCCACGATCTAATGCTAGTGGAATTATACCTAACTTTAACGAAACTGGTAATGGTAGACGCTTATCAAAATTTGGATAACTGGCAGAAGATGAGTCGGCTAATTTTTTAATAGAACAGAATAGAGTCTGTTTTTCTAGAGCTGGAGAAAAGTCACGTGTCAAGCATGGGATATCTTAATCCATAGGTTTTATGAAAATACTACATAAAGATCCTCACTAGATATTTGACAACATACGCTACCTTTCAAAAAACACAATATTTCGGTAAAGACTGTATATAATCGAGCTATAAGATGTATGTACTTTCAAAAACAGAAATAGAACTGCTGTCAACTACTATCCAAAATTATTAGGAGATCAACATATCCCCTTCCTGTGTAGAATTTTTGTCCCAAAACGCCAAATGCCTTACGTACATATACAATCGAGTGGTTAGCTAGATCATCAGACTTAATATGCATTAATTTTTTTCTGGAGATGTATAGAAACCATTTTAACTTAATAATCGCTATAAAGGGGAAATGCTACAGTCTGGAATTGGATTCGAGATGAGAAGTTGTAATAGAATTATCGATCCATTTAATATTCTCTATCCTACTACAATAATACAAGTAATCAGTTTTAAAATCTTAAAATGGACGTAGGAATAAAGGTAAGTGTTCTACGTAAGGTTAAAATGGACTTTTCCGTACGTAGAACATCTCTAAATCAAAATTGAGTCGCCAAGAAAAAATAAACCTACACATAAATGCAGAATTTGTGTTTTATGCGACAGCTTTACTTTTTACAAATCCACCATCGTGCTTTCTCATGACCCATGGACAGGGTAGGGTACGTCCTATCAATCTCAAAATCAATAGATGTCGTCTGGTAGACGTCCCTAATCAGAATCAGTCGCAACCCGATCGATCCGACACGATTTAATTGAGTAATCGTGCTAACAAAAAACATTTCTCAAATAGTCCACCATTGTGCTTCCTCATGACCCATGTACATGGTAGAATGTGTTCTATTTACCTCAAAATCAATAGCTCTCGTCTGGGAGACATCCCCGATCAGAATCAGTCAAAACCCGATCGATCCGATACGATTTAGTTGAGTTATCATGCTAACAAGTTTAAAATGCCAACGACAACGACACACAAACAGCAAACATTTTTTAAAAACCATTTTTTTTATTTTTAGGCCGAAAAACGAAAAATAAACAAAAAACATTTTTTTTCACTTTTCTTTACACGATTACATTATTTTTTCGGAGTGCGGAGAAGTAAAATTGCTTACAAGATTATTCTAACATTGTATTATTGCCTTATTTTATATTCGACGAGTTATCATTTTGGCAAAAGATATGTGTAATTCAAATTAACATTTACAAGGAAAAATAGTGATATGAACGAAAACTCATTAAGGTCGCATATATTATGCAATACGGATAATTTCAGCCAACGAACTATAAATATACAAAGATTGTGGGAGGCTTTAAATGTAAATTTGACTGATCCCACATTCACTCTATAATAATCAGTAGCATCGTCGAATTATAACTCTCACTCAGTTGAATATCATATCACCCAGCAGTTATAATTCTACACCCGACAACAGCATAACCTTTGATGTGAATTTAATGAGTAAACAACAGCCTTCAACAGTTCAATTAACGTTCAACATCGCAAGTTACTACTGAGAAGGGATATAAGATTAAAGGAACGAAAAATTAAATATTTGTTTAATAACGGAAAATATAAAAACAGATACCATCTTCAGTTAACAGAATGGAAATACTGAAGATACTCTCAATCATCATCGATCTGTATATAAAAACTTGTAATGCTCAGATCGAAATATCTTGTAATGCAGGATGTGTATAGATCATTGCCAACGGAAGCATTGTAAAACATTAATTTTAAATTATTCTTTAATAATTCAGAACAATATATATTACTTCAAGAAGCGTTTATAAGAAGGAACACATATTTTATATATTAAACATTATTTTCAGGTATACTTGCTACAGAATCAACTACTGTCACAACTGTCTTTGGTTACAAAAACAAAATGGCTTTTTGAAACAAATCTTTGTAATATTCTTTTTACAACTTCTATTTATGTAAAATGACAAGGAAAACCATGAATCTCTGTTAAAACATCTAGTTATCTAGTTATTCGAGAAACGTCGGTATTCACGTTCTATATATTTCTATAAAAAAACTATCGATTTATTAATTGTGGCTTCAAACAACAGAAGCATATTTTACTTGTTAATTATTTGATAGCTATATTAAAGTTGAACTATCTTAGATACATTTTGAACGTCTACTACCGATATCAAGATTTCTATCAGCATTACCTATAACATAATATGATGAGCAAATGTTAATTTAGAATAGAAAATTCCAAATCCTTAAATTCCTTATATCGAGTAATTTCATATTCAAAGATTATAGGATTAGCGTCCCCCTTCCTTGTCATGACTGTTTGAAATATTTAGTGGAACAGAAATTTATTATGAATACACCATATATTAATTTTTATAAAATATTATTGAACATAGCCATTTTCAGTGTTAATTGATATACATTACTTGAAGGCTTCCACATATATGAGAACTCTGACTTTTTGAGTTTCTTGACCCATATAATCAATAAATCATATGAAAAATAGACGTCCAAGGACGAGCCGAAGCAATAATTTATTAGTACATTAAATATTCATATGAATAAAAGTTCACATACCACTCGTATGCTAAAAATTGATTCCAGGAGTAACAACAGTATTGTCACGAACGCCTCGAGCGATCCTGAACGCCTGGAATATTCGAAACCATCGAAAGCGTGCGGAGTAGACTTCCAGTGCGTTCTATACTAGAGGGTCCGCCAAAGTTCTTTATCTAGAAGCGTCTTTAGAGACGTCCTACTGCCTATATAAGAATTTTGTCGTCCAGCCAGGAGTTAGTTGAATCTGGACCGCGATAGCGAGCGATACGGTGCGAAGAAAGTGACATTGTTGTAATACAGTGCGAAGAATTAGTTTACAAAGTTAAAGTAGAAAGAAAGTTAGTTAGTTAGTTGGACTTGTAAATAGTTGAGTTGTAAATAAGTGTTTGAAATAAAGAACTTTCTTGTAAATTCGTTACAGTATTAAATATAGTACTTGTTAAATCACAATGAAATTGTTCTCATCATAACAACAAAGTGGAAATGAATAGTTAGGATTTAGTTCGTTATTGTAAATGCATTAAAATAAACAAATAAATAACGTTGTTGTTTATCTAACTTAAATATTTATTACACACTAGATTTTCACAAGATAGTACTTAATATGTAGGACAGTCTATTGTTCTTTAATTAAGATTGGCTCAGAATAGATACAAGTATTTAACAAATGATAATAAAATACAAATAGAGACACCATAGCATGCGATGAACTGATAAAGTGAATATTACTCCAGCAATTGTATTAAATACTTGTAAATTTTAATAAATATTTCATGCTCATTTATAAGTTTAAGATATTGCCTTACAAACAACAACTTTAACGTCTAATAAACTACGGGATTATTGAATTATTAATTGTTTACCCAAACCATGCTTACCTAATTTTATCGATCTATCAATATTATACCAGAGTGTTTCTTAAAGTTTAGATATGCCTCTAATTAATTACTTACGCTTAATAATTAATTACACTTTCGGCGTCATTTCGTCAGTTCCCGTTATACGTCTGTGGTCTAAACCACCATATTTATTTTCAATTTAAATCGTGTTCTTTTCTTCTTAATGATATAAAGTCACCTAAACGTGCAATTATGTAGGCTTTATTACCGATTATTTTAAGTAATAACTTGCAATGTCTCAAAACCCATCGTGAATTCAACATTCAACTTAGATATACCTAATATGAAACCCTGTGCCTGGTTTTATATGACTGACTTATTATTCTTGTATTGTTTAGTAACAGGTATTTTTTATTGTATGTATTTCTGCAAGTAACTTTCATTATACTCCAATTATACATTTCTGGAATGTTGTTAAGTCATTATTATTTATTTTATGTTATTTAATTGTAATTGTGAAATGTTCTTTTCATTTACGTAATTTGTATTAAAATTTGTCCTTACGATTTCTGTATTGTCAATTTGCAAGAGAAAAGAAAATTTATTTCTATACTTCTTGTCTCAAATCCCCAAAGTCTTTATAAAATAGAATACCAAAAATAAATTATGGGGGTGGCAATAGTAATTTTGTAGAATGCAAATTAAAATATTTTTTAGTATTATTTCTAACTCTGACCACCCAGTATTATAAGTTTAATGTAGTTATCTACTATGGCGATTAAAGATTAGTAAATAAGGATACAGCAACAACAAAATAATTACAGTGTATTACAGTAGATTATGCTTTGATATAGCATTGGCGCATCCGCCATTTATTAGCATGTATTTCTGTAGTAAGTGAACAATAGCGCAAAATATTTTATTGGAATTCTATTACTACTCATTAATATAAAAAGCACAAATCTAACTCTTTGGATTTCATACAGTCTTATAAAGTACTGTAAATAAAAAAGGTTGACTGATTTAAACACCACAAAAAAAAATTACACTGAATGCAAGACTTTATAATATTTATATATAGAAATTATTGACATATATTATTGAGACAAACAATGTTTAACGAACACAGACGAATGAGTAATAAAAATAAGATGAAAATTCTATTGAAAAACATTTTTGATGGCGATCTTCACTTTAGTGATGATCACTTGAAGTGGCGATTTTTGAGGAGTAATAAATTACTTTCAAACAGTACTTATCACAAATTTAGCTACAATATAATATTAATATTAATTAAATCACTAAATTAAATTATCACTAAATTAATTAATATTTATATTAATTAATTTAGTGATAATTTAATATTAATTATTTTATGGGACTATACTAATTTTTATTAATAAAAATCACTAACAAGAGAATAGTTAAATGCTTATAGAAATATAGATTGATATCGAAACGACTGCGATAATTTGGTTTTAGAAAAGATGAGGGAGCCCACGATGTTATCCGCCTTAACTACTAAATATACAAAGCCTTAAATGAAAATAAACATAACATAACATACGACCTATGTCATTTAGTGTCTTGAATTTCTATAATTAGTTTTTTGATCTGTTTGCGTGTTTATACCAATGGCCATCAAAAATGGGATTTAAAAATTTGTATAGGGGACCGTAGTACAAAAATTAAAGGGTAGATCATTTATGTGAGTGGGTTCTGCACTCGCGTTTTTAAAAAGATCTCACAAACGTTGAGAAAATAACTTTAATCAGAAATAGGGAAAAATGACCAATTATTCGAACGTATGTGCGGCACGAATTACAAATAAAAAGCGTATTATAAATTAATATAAATAATAATGCTCCCGTCGCATCCTGGACGCTGGTTCTGGCTGACATCGAGATTCCTTATATTCCTTTCTAGCTTGTTGCTAGTTGTAAGGGCACGTAAATGCTCTCATATATACCTTTTGACATGTTTGCCTAACTTGATGTTTTATTATAACCACACTAATTGAGTAATTGTTGATCTCTATAGTGTGCTTTACATTCCTTATAAAATCTGTTTCCTTTTTTTTGTTTTAGTATATATTATAGAATTAGCTAATTTGTCAATAAGTATTTTACTGTTAACGTGGAAAAATATAAACTAAACATCCACGACCGGACTAAGCATTTGCCATATTACTTTATTTAGTTACATTACAGAAATTGGTTTGCATTACTCCTTAATTTGCATATTTATGTATTACCATTTGTATGTATATAAATGAAATTATTATTATTATTATTATTATTAATTAATTCATTCAGGAAAGAGAGAAAGACTAAGAAAGTATATTAGCTAAACAACCTCGACTATATATAGCATAATGTGTATTATACTATACAAAAGTATAAACGTAGATTACACTTAGACCCTTGGATTTCATTGTAAATATTAATTCATCCTATGTAATGAATAACAAACCCAAAGAGTTAAGCAAGAATTAAAACACCAAAACAAAGTGTTGTTTTGGTGTTTACACATGTTGAGAGAAACGAACAGTTTCACTGTTATGTAATTTTGCTGTGTGGCTCTCCTCGTAAGTTTCTTACACAAATTGATGCTTTCTCCTTAACTGAATCGATGTTCTCATGAGTACTTCTGTTTTGTACATTCGTTTTGTATTCTCATTTTACGAATTACATTAAAATATACATATTAGTTATATTTAATATAACGAAACTACATCTATACGGCCATGAAGAAATTTTATATTAAATGGAAAATCTTTATTTCAGATTTTTCTTTTATTTTCCGCTAACAATATTTGCATGTCTGGAAAATTAAATATAAATTTATTGAATATTTTTAGATATTTTTAGGTTAAAAAGAAAACGTGTCTTTCAAGAATTAAATAACATTTGTAACTTTTAGCCAATATTAACTTTTATTCACAGTTTTGGTTACCATATTCATTAATAATGTGATGTACAACATTCTTTATATTTTTGAAGTTCTAGGGAAAGAATATAGGATTTTAAAATAATTTAAAGTTTGACCATCAAATCGAGATATAAATGATAAGCCTCTGCAAAGTAATAACAATTTACAAGAGATAACTTGTAAATTGTATAAGTATATAGCAATAAACTTAAGGGTTTCCAAGATGGCTGAGAAGGCGTTGAAGATAACGCATGCAAGAGACGCTCATTCAACGTCAAAATATTTGTACTGAAAATATTTGCAGACTGTCCTCCTCATTCGCCTGACCTGACACCAAGTGACTTCTATCTGTTCTCCAAGGTTAAATTTGCATTAAAAGGAACAAGATTTCAGACCGTTAAAGCTGTGAAGAAAAAGCGGCACGCGTCATGAACGAGCTCACAGAAGAAGACTTGCAACACTGTTTTGATTTTGAACCATAGAAAATTTACATGGAGTGGTGTAGGGATAGACGAAGGATGTATTTTGAAGGAGATAACAATTAAATATATATAAATTTAAAATAACAGTTTTACAACATCAGTCTCATTATATTGTAGCCACACCTCGTATACTGGTATCGATACTGGTACGATATATTTCATAAATGAATTTTTCAAGAAATGGGTTCTTTTTGTCAAATAAACGAAAATGTAATATTTATTGAAATATAAAACAAGAAAATTAATTTATATTAAATGTACAAAATGTGCTCCATTCATAGCTTAATAAAAATGGGGATAGGGAACTATTACTGAAGAAAGTCTTATGTAACTAATCACTTATATTACATTTTTGTACGCAAAAACGTCTTTCAAATACACTAAAAATATTTACTTTCCAATACAAAACTGTAACAACATTATAACTTTTAAAGACACTGTTCGAACAAATTACAGGGCAGCTCTAAAAATGGCATTTCAAGTACATTTTTTAATATACCCAAGTGATTTTCAAAAAGACTATTTTGAATTATGAATTTATACATTACTTTTCGAACTCATTGTATAGATTGAATATGTGAATAAAGTTACCCCCCTTTTATTATTACCATACTGATACTAATAAAATATAAAATTCGGATTTGCATAAAGCTATAAAATTGTACAAGACCAAAAATAAGAAGGAATATATTGATTAAAAGATGACCCAAATCTAGGAATTAAAAACCTTTAAACAAAAAACGGCAAGCCAAGTAAAATTTCCACAGTCAATTACTTGACATTGAACGATGACCAACTCAGCCAAAGCTTAGATATGTGACGTATGTGACTGATGTAGCGTTGTGAACATAATAAATTAACTCGAGCGATCAATCAATAAGGAAGTGCGTCTTCAATCTTGACCTAGTCACTAAGAGACACTACTTTCGTTGGTGTCGCTGATCTATATTACTTTTATTTATAAGCGATCTATTTAGGTAGTATTCTACTAAACTAAAATTGATCTAAAGAAATTTTTATAAAGCTCGGATAATCGCAATATAATAGCTAGAGAATTAAATTATACATGTACGACGTATATAATAACATTTTAGCATTGCCAATGTTTCTTATTTAATAAAGTCAACTAATTGTGATAAGAACAACATCGTTAAAGATATCGCATTAGGTATGTTGTACAACAAAGCTTGCTTCTTTCGCTAACATTACTCTTTCTTTCAGCCGTATTGTTAGTTTTTAATTGCTCATGTTTCGGCGAAAGTATTATCGAATGAGCTGTAACTAGACCTTGTTGGTTTAGAGTTCTCCGTACCAGGCCATTAAAACAATTAAAAATGAATGTTTGCTTGAATTGAAGTTTTAATGCTCTCGGTTAGTACAAACAACAATCCAAAACTAATGGAGACGTCCTTAGTATTAAGTCGTATTAGCATAGTAGTATTAGGCCCTGTACCCGCGACGCTTAATACAAATTTTAAATAGAATATCTATTAACACTTTAGGCACGTGATGTAACTACAAAATATTTCGTATAGTATAAAGGCTGAAGAAGCTCATGAATCACTTTTCGTTGGAAATAATTTCAGTTATGACTTATTATGAGGACAATTGTTTAACTCACAAATCATAATATTACATTTAAATAAAATTTAGTGACATTACAAATGCTGAAGATTTTAACATCTCATTAGTTTTTGCCGCCTGGTAATAAAATATACTTTTTTGCAGAGCCTAGCCTGGATATGCCTACACTAAACATATTTAGTAATACGGCTGTACCTATACTATTATGCAATAGTTTAAATAAAAATTAGAGGCTAGTAAGCACTCTTCTAGTGTTCAATGACTGGATATCACATTTATGTAAGCTGATTATGAGCGTAGCCTCTCACTGAATAATAATTATCTATGCGAAATGACAAATACTTTGGAAGACGTCATTGAATATTTTCAAGTTGACTCATATGACTTAGATTACGGAGGTACCAATAGTTTGCCTGTTAGTTTCGTTATCGTGTCATGTTTCTAATTGTGAAATCAAGAGTTGTATATGTATTAAGGATCACAGCTGAAATTCCCAGAGGACAATAGTTTATCATCAAAGTACACACCAAGATCCTGAATATTTTCAGAACGTATTTAAACTGTACCACCTAGAGAATAATGATACATTAAACTGGTTGTTTTTTTAAAATGTACGAGAAAACTTTTTATTTTCAGTGTTTATTGATATTTTATTTTCTGATCACCGTGACACAACAAGATCGATGAATCTTTGTAACCTCAAGTGATCATATAGGCAGGTTATATTAAAAAATAATTCAGTAGCAAAAGGAAGATAATGTGACGTGTAGTGTCCCAAATTTGAGGCTTGAGGTACTCCAGGACGTTAAGAAGGTATTGGATTTAAAGCCACCATATCAAACAATTAATGTGCGTTTGGATAAATATGATTTTACGATACAATCAGTGAAGATGATTAATATTGAGTTGTGTAGAGCTGGCTAATTTCCCACCTTTTTTTGTTTTCTTAAACCTCATACACAGCTCTTTATGCGGTTTTATTTTCAGTTAGGAAAAAGTTAGTTATTTAGCGAAGGTGAGCGGAAATAATGTAATAAGAAAATAAATAAACGACGCCGAATACAAAGAACGTTGTCACAGTTAATGCATTGCAGGGTACACCAGCATTTGTTTTTCTGTCTATTATTTATTTTTGCTATAAAAACAAATCTAGTCTGTATATATGAATGTTTACAAATAACGTCCATGTTAGAACACATATGATTTTGGCTAAACTATAAGTTAGAATAAAAAATACTCTTAACAAAAGTTTTAGTATTTCTTTAATCTATTCAGTGATGTACGTTGATTTTTAATATTAACTCTATTATTTTAAGATATGACGTTACAGACAGTTTTGCTTTAAATGGATACTCATATATAGTTTTATATTTTTAGAAACTTCTTCAGCATAAATTAAGCTTCATAAGCTTTCACCGGCTTAACAACACCGTCTAGAAAATTGTTTATACATAAATTTAGTACACAAAGCTTAATAGCGAGAGCAAACTAAAATATACTTTCAATATATATATATATATATATATATATATATATATATATATATATATATATGTCGTTGTTACAGAGAAGAAGTAGCCTAACTGCAAAATTTGCTACTACTGCTAGCTGTAAAAAATAGTATATTTCTGCTCTAAAATATTTTTTTTCTTGAGACAGGATACTTTTTCATTTGACCGCAACTCCCTTAGTACTATCGACAGTAATAGGCTACTTGTGCATAAAAACTATCCTAAGCGATTAAAAACTGAAAATGGCAATTTTGCAGTTAGGTTACTTCTACTCTGAAGCGACAGTATAAGAACGATAGTCAAGTGAACAATGAATGAGATTGGAAAATATTTATAACGGATTATTGAACTTGAACAATATTTTGGTTTGAGTCGAAGGCTCTAACCTTTTCCCAGGATTTTATTTCTACATTTAAACCTAGATAAAAATACAATAGATAACTGGATAATGTTTATTTCTGAGGAAGCTATTTAAATATATTTTTGAGGAATTTATAACCCATTTATGGCAAAGAAAATAAAACAGGAGACAACTCTACAGATTACAACTGTAATGGACAAAATGATCTATGTATACCTCAAGGTCATTCATAATTAATTTATATAACATCCGTACCATACATGAGTGAATTTTCTTATAACAACAACACCCTCTACTCCTATCTTACATCATAGTATAGGCAAATCGCAAATATACATATGTATATTCATTTATATTTATGATATAAGATCAGCTTTGGTATTGCAAGTAATAAAGCGGTACTGCAAGTTCTTGGTTCTTTACGTTCTGAAGAAGACCACAAAAAGATGGATTTACGAAAACATTGATGAGATGACACAAAAGCAAAAAAACATTGTTGCAGTTGAGATACCATCATAAGTTTTGATAACATTTTATATAGAAATATTACTCATTTGCTCACACTCATCTAGAGTGAGAGTAATTAATTCATGTGATGGCAACCACTACTTGCCGTCACTCTTTTATAGGCAACCATATATTATCGTGTACAGTAAGAAACTTGTATAATATTTTATTGAAAGACATGGTGAGTGTAAATGATTAGCAATAATATACCTGTTTACATCTGGCAACCTAAAGGTTGCGGTTAACTAAGGGCTGGCAAGCATTTTCTTTAAATTTCTCACATCATGTTCTTTCAAATAATGTTTAATTCACTTTAAAAAAAATAGTTGGAAATCATTAAAATAAATTAATTATAATATAAATAATTAAAGGTAGTCGTGGATTATTTTTGATAGGATACCCGGCAAAAGTGTATTACATTTTCAATAATCATTCACTTGAACTAATTTTCAGTAAAAAACAGATACCTGGAGGAATCAATTGCCGGATCTGAGACTATATAAACAGAACAGCACTATTACCAGCTACCTGATATTTATCCGTTAATTTACCAGAGCAGTATTTAGCAGGCTGTATTTCATTTTTATTTTACTCTTTTATTGAATATATTAAAAACAGAAGGTCAAAATACCAATTAAAACCTAAAATTTTCTATACTCTGGCTGTTCTGTAAATCCTTCATAAATATATGGAAATATATAGATATTATTTAGTTGTAAAAGGGTCCGAAGTTATTATTCTCGAATAATTGTGATGCCTAGGTGTATGATTAGAAACTTAGAAATTATATACTTATATATATATTGTGTTCTTAAATATAATCATTGACACATAGTTGATTGTGAAACATCAGGATTATAAGATATCAGAAAATAACTCTGAAGTCGCCATGTCTCTTATCTTTCATCATTCAACGGGATGTCCTATAGAAATGTATTGAATACACTCTAAGTTTTAGATATTGCAAAGCTTAATCTAACCATCTAATAAGCTCCTCAAAGAATGTATAGAGTTCCACTTCGTTGGCTACAATTTAGTACACACAAATATCTCTGAGGAACTGAGCGTTCAAGTGTTAATTAGAGGGGTTCTTTAATATCAGATTTGAATACTGCTGAGGCAGGAGATCTTTAAAGTGGTCCTGCCTGTATTTGTAATATTAACTTTAAAATCCAGGCGAAACGAGAAACCAATTAAAATGTAAAATACGTAAGTAAATGAATTCCTTATTTTTACTTTACGGATAATTATATATAAAAGCCAAATTTCGGTGTTCAGTTCAAGTGTTACGTCCATCTGATACTAAACATATACGTAGTGCTCCATATAAGTACTAAATAATGCCTTAATTTATCTATATAAGCAAGCAACATTTAAACAGCTGAATATATCAATTTATTTAACTGTTTGACCTATATTTCTGTTAAAATAAATATTATTGTCTAAAATAAATCTGTCTTTTTGTATTACCTTACAGCTTTACCTTAAAATTGTTTTATACATCACTATTTGTTATATAATAAATTGACATCAATTTACTGGGGTACATTTAAAAATTGATGTATACAGGAAGGAAACTAGCACTTTAATATACATTTCTAATCATTTCCATTATTGTCATCGATATAAAACGGCAAATTTTAATTTTCCAGTCTACCGTTTGCTGTTTTCCACTCAGTAATGACAGGTTTGAAAAAAAGATAATTAGGGATGTAGCTGGAAGTAACAGGTATTCTTCCCGCATAGATAAATTAATTAGAAAACGTAGCTTTAGGGCAACTCCTCTGAACTCGAGATATTATGTCAATTTTGTATGGACCATAATTTAAGAGAGACCACAAAAGAGTTTTAAAAGATTTGGGAATGACATTAGTGCACATTTCTGGAAACCAATTGAGAAATTTTTAGGAAATCTCAAAAATAAAATAATGGTAGGTTCCCGATTTATGGAATAATTGGACAAGATTGTAGTCCAAAGTATATTGGACAGACAAAAAGGGCAACTGTAACCAAATATAAGAAGCACATGATCCATTTAAAATATGCCATATTATAAGAATCTAAATTTGGAAGATTATAAAAATCTTGCTCGTTGCTCACTATGCTTTCGAAAACTCTTAAATAGTGTCTAGTAGCTTCAAGTTAATAAAATATATATTCCCAATAACAGATTATTGCAATGAAAAATATTAAAATAGCTAAATGTGATAATAGAATAAACAAGACTATAATAAAGTCCCTATACCTACATAAAAGTTTGCTGTTTCGGTCGGTATGGTGAATGACGGAATTCCAGTGAATGGAATGTTTACCTTACTACGGTTCACTAACCATGAATGGACATAGTAATAAAGTACTAGGTATTAGAAGGAGAAACCGAAAAAACTTTTTATTTAATCTACTTTTATTCTATTATTAGTTTAATTATAGATAATTTTAATTTTTCGTAGTTTCTTAGTAGTGTCTAGTGATTATGTACTCAATTTTTATTTTTTGTCCCCAACGAATGAACTGAATTATCTATTTCAACTATATATATTTACTATTACACAAACCAATAAACAAATGAACAGATTATTATAGTTTTTACATAATTATTGTGCAATCAACCCTTAATGTTAAGAAAACTATGTTTTCAACATGTATTTCAGTGTTATGTGTAAAACTGATATTTAGATGTTATTACGTGGAAGGGTCCAACTCACTTCCACAATTGTATATTTTATATATTCAGTGTTTTCTTGTTTATGCATCATTTACTCCTAAACAATATTTGTTTGTCAAAATTCGAAAATGTAAAAATATAATCCAATTTTAACCAATATATTAATACTTTCAGAACAATATTAGAACAACATGTTGAACAGTGATGGAATTTTCTAATGAAAGTAAAAACTGTAGTAAAATTATTTCTATTTGATCTCTTAAAACCAGAAAACTAGTACATAAAACTCAAATTTAGTGACTTCCTATGATATCAAATTGGTTAACAAAAAATATATTAAATACAGTATAATATTTCGGTATTTTATAAAAAGTAATCCTCTTTTTATTGAAAGATTTTAATGGAGACATGAAAACAGTAATTAATTATACTAACCAATGCGTTTCACTTACATGAATCCTACACTGTTTTATGTTCTATTATATTTGACCTAGTGAAATGGACATTCAAACCGGTGTTTGAACAAAAAACGATTAAACAAAAACAGTCTATCTGGTTGCATATTGATCCAACGATCGCTGTACGGCAACTTCCTCTATATAGTCACGCTCTTGTACTGTGTAATGTGTCGACGCCTTATCCTGTTGAATCCACTCACTGCATGAATTCCCAGATTTTCTTTAATTGGATGGATAACAAACTGCAAATGCAAAAATTAATTATAGCGATTTTAGTAGTATTTATTACATTTTGATGTTATAACATGGTTACTTACCAATCTTTATACCTCATAATTAAATAAAAAAACATTGTTAGTGAGTCATATGGAAAAATATAAAACGCAATATTTTATTGATAATACCTAAATAATAATATCAAATATCCTCCAGCAAAATTATCTCTTAAAATAAATACCATATAAAATAAATCATCATGAATCACAAGGAGATTTAAGTAAACCTGGCATGGAAACTCATTTTGAACAAATTCGTTTACGCTGATTTTTTACATAAAGTATGCCAATATATCAGATATATTATAGAAAATAAATTGCGGTGAATGAACACTGTCAGTTTGGTTATTGTAATTTAATTAATTTGCTGTACTGATATTTTAATCAGCTAGAGCCGCATAATGGGTGCCGCGTACATGTGGCTTGCATATAGGAAGGTGTAGCGGGGGCCTCGAGCACGTGACGCGGAGTTCAATTCACGCTGATTTAATCTGACTTTTCACTTCTTTACGTGCAAATGGTATAGTTTATTTCATCGCTATTTGTCAAATGAAAAATCCCAAACGGCTCTTATCTCATACCGTGGCTTGTTTTTATGACTCGGCTCAGGTAGATTTATCCGTTTGTCGGCAAGATAAGAGAGTTTTTTCTTTGGCAAATAGTGATGAAATGAATAGCACATAGCTGCGCACTGTGGCCCTAGTCGGTAATGGGTATTTAGAATTGTATTTCTTTCAAAACTCCTTAAATGCTGCTGTGTCAAATAATGTAAGAGGTATATAACAGGTAATTAACTTGAGAACTAGATCAAAAATGAACTCCGTTTTCCGTGGCAAGCCCTTTTTTATATTAATATGTTCCGTACTATTTATATGTCTTTTGCAGTATCTCTTGTCCCAACACAATAAACCTTTTTCACAAACTTTACATACTATTTTCGCCCCATCATACATCAAATTTGGAAAGTTCCAAATAAAGTTATTCACATTGCCGGCAAGCGGCCGTTTTTTCGCCTTTGGCCTGTGAACATTTATTGTAACGCACGCACGCTGTACAAATTATGTATGAAATTACGATCGCAAAGTGATTTAGTTCTTTCGAGAAGCAGGCGCACACAATCTGAATGTTAAACAGTAACTGGATACCTAGCACAAATCGAGTATTTTGTGATACCTAATTTGTTTACAGCGTGAATTGAACTCCACGTCACGAGCTCGAGATCCCCGCTACATCTTCCCATACGCAAGCCACATGTACACCGCACCGATTATACAGCTCTACTAATCACTACGATCCTCTATATTGAAATTTTGTATTGAATATCTTTACCTAACTTAGCCTCGAGAAACTTTAAGACAACTCTAAAAATGAAAAATTTTATTAAAAACTATTTATTTTTATTATACACTTGTTAGACAAGGCCTATAACCTCTGAATGACAATCTAACTTTATATATGTTCCAAAATTCCACTTTTTGAATAAACAGAAGTATAATATATTAGCTCGAAAATAAATGTACAAATTCGATAATATTGGTACTACTTTTTTTTTTGAAAATTACACATGTTAAAATATGTATTTGAGATACCACTTTGACAGAAATTTGACAGCATCAACAATTTTGACAGCTAAATATAAAATGCTATCTTATTCTCTACTACTAAAAAAGTAAATTTTAAAAGCGTTATTAAACATACAGATTGAAGATTAAAGTATTAATTTTACAAATTGTGCCAAATATTTAGGTGTTATGTTAGACGAAAGGATTAGATTTTATAATAACAATAAAAATTATTCAGATATCTTCTGTTTGCTCAAAACTATTATATTCAAACATAAAAATTTTTAAAAGAACTTTAATAGTAGGAAGCAACTTATGAGACTTTAGTATTTACTTAAGTATTACATTTTTTTATTATTGTAATTTCGTATATTTTCCATTTTACATCAAATCACAAAAAGCCGAATCCAGAAAATTCAGTATACATGTTTTATATTTGCTTTGAAAAAGTATGATTTGAGAAAGTACATTTTTGAAAAAATAAAAATTCTAGGTTAGGTTAGTACGGATAATTTAATGAAACAACATTATACAGTTTCTGTTCATGAATTAGTAAATACTGGAATACCTTTCCACCTGATAGAAAACAGAGAAATATTTCACAGTGCTCATATTAGAATTCCTTTTCAAAAAATAAAACCCGCCACAGGTAGGATTCGACATTTGTCCCGGATCGGAACTGAACGACATGTTTTGAACTTGTTAGTTCTCATCAGTGCCGCACACGGTACGCCAATTCAGGACAAATGCCGAATGAACTTTATGGCGTATACATCTTTATCGATACGATCTCTGTCAGTAACTTATAAGTCGGAAATCGAGAAAAGAACCATCAAGCTGCCAAGCGGTTATCAAAGTAGTTCCCGAATAGCAAAGCTATTACATAATCGCTCTAGGAAACAACTACTCCTCGGGCTAAAGCCCCGCCAGGCATTGAATTATACCCAGAAGCGATCCTCGACCCCTTTCTCGTGTTTCTTCACGATCAGATAAGGTTTCAAAAAAAAAAAACGGCACTGATGAGAACTAACAAGTTCGAAACAGCTGTATGTCGTTCGGTTCCGATCCGGGACAAATGTCAAATCCTACCTGTGGCGAGTTTGATAACCCCTTGGCGGCTTGGTGGTTCCTTTCTCGATTTCCGACTTATAAGTTACTGACTCATATTAGAAATAAAAATACCTTAAATATGCATAAGCACACACCAACTACGTTTCGCAGATTATTTACATACAGCGCAGTTATACTTTATAATTAATTTGAAAGAAATTGTCACCTACTACGAAACTAACTATCTAAGAAAAAAATTAAGTCCCTTCTCTTAAATAGCTAGTAGTGTTTATGTACATTTATATCTTTTTTGGATTATGTAGATCTACATCCCTATCTGTGTCAAACTTTCTGAAGTTTTAATGAAATTTATTTAAATAAGTTTCACGCTAATTCCGCAACTATTAATTAATTAATTCAATATAACATATCTATTAGATACACATAGTATAAGCACTAGTATAAGTAAATTATTGTGACTCAAATTAATTGTTTATATAATATATACTTTATTTTAAGGTTAAGTGTCAGACTAGTCTAATGGATAATTTTCGCCAATTACATCAGGACAAGAATTGTTATATTTTCCTAATTCAAGAAGATATATTATTATTATTGTAATAATTTATATAATATACTGCTAAAACATTTGTTATGCTATAAATAAAGAGTTTCCATTGTTAAATTAATTATCTCACCCACTTACAAATCAACAAGAATAGGAAGAAGTCTCAAAACTGCGATATTAGACCGCCCACGAGGTGCGCAGTAAATAGCTTGGTCTTTACTCAGTCGAATTGAAACCTCTTCAGAGTGAATATCGATGAATATAATATATTGATCGATATTTATATATTGAACGTGAATGTACTATTCATTTCGTCGCTATTTGCCAAATAAAAAACTTTCTTATTTTGCCGATAAATGGAACTGTCTACCTGAGCCTAGCCATAAAAACAAGTGACAGCATATTTTGAGATATTTTATTTGGCAAATAACGATGAAATAATACACAGAGTTTGATCTGGCCGCGCGTAGAGTGCATATTTTTCTCTCCGAATGTTGCCTCACTCTTTCTTCTACACATATCTAGAGAATTTCACACTGTTTCCTATTCCTGATGAGCAGTACTTTACGTAGAGAAATGGGTTTAATAAATATCACGTCTCTCGTTAGTTGTATTTGACAAAATAAGTCACAGCTTTTCACTACGTTTTGTCAAAAAAAAAAAAAAAAAAATGTAACGCATTTTTAGTCGACCCTGATATTCATACAGAATTCTACATGGCGTAAGGTGGGAGTTCAAGCTTGTTATTTTAGAACATACTTTTCAATTCGTATAACTCACACGTGGATAATTCACGCAGTTTGATCAAAATAAAGTGAAAGCTATAAGTGGTGATCGACTAAATGAAAAGAAAACCTATTGAAGTAGAAACGGAGGTGTGGGAATGAAAAGCTGTAATTTTCTAGGGCGCTGACGACTCAATATGGTTTTATAGCGTCGTTTTGTAAGAGAAGAATAAGTATATATAAGAAACGTATATCTATTTATTCGTTCGGGGATTGAAGGATCTGTTTTTAGAAGTTATTCCAATATAAACGACATATATTGCGTGAGGATTCATGCATTACGAACATGATGACCAATCTTAGGATATAGTACATTTACTTTACATAAATAAATGTAATTTTAAAATCCTACCTGCTTCTATTATTTTAAGGGATATACAATGTGTATCCTCACTTAATATATATTAGATTAAATATTATTCTATTTTAATTACTATTTCAGTTAAAATTAGCTAAATAAAATAATATTACGTGTTACTTTAATTAAATAACGAGTAAGCAAATCGCAATAGTTTTGAGTCGCCCCCTCTCTTTTATCAAAGGCACCTCCGGATCATGCATCTGAAGGCTTCGGATCAAAAAACAAAAGTTACCACGTTGTTCGCAAGGATCGATTTACTATATTGATTTTGTCAAAATGCCGAAATTCCAACGAAAAGCATTTCGTACATCGACCTAAAAATTTCTTGATACACACACGAAAACAGCTGTTTAGTAAATATAGATTTTGGCTAGAATTACTCGTTAAAAATGTGCGCAACCATGTATATATTCGTGTGTTAAAATATTGAGTTAGAAAGAAAGCTATCAGACAGATTTAAATAAACCACCATTACTAGACAATATTACCATACATATTAAAATTGCAATGGTACTCGAATATGCCTATAAGTTATTTTCTGGGGATCCAGATTTTTTAAGAAATGGCGAATGCGCCAATATCATTTTAATGTGTTTAGATATTTTGTTATTCATTTATTTTTGCTATTCTTAATGAAAATTAAATCTAATATCTAAAATTAAAGCAAAGACGAAAAATATTTGAATGGATTTCTAGTGGGTTAATAAAGTCAGTATATAAAAAAACTTGATATAAAGAAATGAGACAAAAGCTAAATAAATTGTCTAATCCTATTCTTATCTATTTAGCAAAGGAATATAAAACATATCGTAATAAATTAAATAGTATTTTAAAACAGCTAAAATAAGTAACTATAGAAAGGAAATACGTAGGAATATATACAGTTCTAAAGACTTGTGGATAAAGTAATGAATATTTGGAAATAAGGACCCAAAAACCAAAAACTATTATATGTGAAAAAAAGGGTGTAAATGGAGACCTAGTTCAGAATAGGAGTAATACAGTTAAATGATTTGTTCAGTACAATACTAAGATAGGTACTAAAATTGCAAAAAATAAGATAAATAATAAATATACTCAGATATAAAAGGAAACAACAAATCACCGTTCATTGTATTTAAAACCAACATACCCAACTGAGGTTGAACAAATACTTAATAAATTTAATTATTAAGTATTTATTATTTATTTATTATTTAATAAATCAATATTAAATAAATCATCGGATGTTGACCAAATAAGATCTAAACATGTAAAAGCTATAGCCATAAGTATAAATGCATCTTTATACTTGTTTAAACACATTTCATAAATTTATCTATGACAGATATCTTCCCGCTAGTATTAAAGCATGGTATAATAGAACCACTATATAAGAGTGAAGACAATCCATCAGTGCAGAATTACATACCAATTTCGCTAATAAATAATACTCGTATAACAAAACTATCCGAAAATATATTAAACGCGAAGGGCAATCGATTATTTAAATAAATTGAAAATATTATCAGATAAACAGTTTAGTTCTAGAGAGACTAAATGGATAGAAGATGCAAGCCTATGAATTATAGTAGAAAAATGTACAAAGCTCTTGATAAAACTAGCCCCTCTTTATCCATCTCCATCTTTATTCATCGATTAAGCGAAGTAATTTAATACGGTTAATCACCAAATATTTTTACATGCGCTAGATAAAATTTGTTTCCGAGGTATTGTGTACAATCTAATAACTATTTATCAAGAGCAAGCAACAAGTTATTATAGATAATACTGAAAGTATTGAAAGAATAGTAGAATTTGATGTTTCTCAAGAAACAGTTTGGAACCCATTCAATTCGATATTTATTTTAATGATCTGCTTAGATTATATCACAACTAAGGATGAAATTGTTAGTTTTGTGGACGACACTGCTGTTTTCTACACAAACAATAGTTGGTCGAACACTGTAGTTCTCCTTCGTGCAATCTCACATTAATTACGGAATATTAACCTGAGGTGAAGTAATGAACAATTTTTGGAGAAAATGGAAAATTTGAAGGTATAATAAATAAGGCCAAGAAGAAAACAAAACAAAAAATATTGATTTATCTTTATTTCGTCGCCATATTTTATTTGACTTTACGTACCTCCTTTCAGAAATTAGACGGATAAATTCATTTCCTCTGGTTAACTTCAACATCATGACTAATATTCACGATAGTTGGCAGAAAAAATACTACCTAAAATAAAGAAAACTTAGTCAGTGATATGAAATACCTACTGTAACTCACCACTAATTGCTGAATATATATAAATAGATAAAATTATGATTATACCATATTATTAATGCTAAATATTCTTTCTCTCGTCTTTAAACTCGTCACTGTCACAAATAATGGTTTTACATCTCCTCCTCATTGTGATTAATTAGGGAGTGGGTATACAATAACAGAAAAAATGGCATAAATGAAGTCTTATATTACAATAATACCTCTGAATACGATGTTTCATAATTATAATGACAACATCGCCATTTTTTAATTATTGCTCCCTGGGCGCATTTCGGGAACACAGGGAGTCCGGTTTCGGGGGTGGGTAATACTACTAACCCCCAATTAACAAATCCAAACAAAGCACTCTTTCCCAAATGACATATTATGTTAGGATTTATGAAATATTCTGTGAAAGCTAATGGGCAACGAAAAAGAGTTTACATCCTTTAGGAAGCAATTTAAAAAATCAGCAGTATAGAACTTCAAAAAAGGGGGGGGGGGGGGAATAGGTGGCCATATTTTCACAAACACAGACAACTTTTAAAATGCGACTTGAACGAATGTTGGTAATGTAGACCTTACGGCTTCGAGATTATCTAAAACAGTGGTTAAATATTTTTTAGAATTTTCAACAAACTACTTGCAACAAAGCAGACGATTTTAAATAGCTACAAGAGAAGTGTGTGGTAAAAGAACTACTACATAGCTATGTCAGTTACGATGTCGATTATCATATTTATTTTTTCCCCAAAAAATTTGGAGAACTGTGCTGAGCAAAGAGAGAAATTCCATCAGTATACAGTATGTTCGTGTTGATGATGAGGTAGCCACACGATCTTAAAATGGTAAGAGTTACAAAGTTGATTGAATTAGAAAAGAAATTCATTAGAAAACAAATTTCATGGTGACGTTTACAAAAGTAAATCTTTTTTAGATTTTGACATATTTAGAAGATAATAATAATTTGATATTTGATTTTATTTACATCTAAACTTATTTATTATTTAATCTAAATTTATTTTAACAGCTAAAGATAATAATTTTAATAGTTATTTTAATAGAATATCAGGATTTGTTCGTTAATTTTGCCTCATCCTAAATAATTCTCGGCTGATGATAGCTACGCGAATTCTAGGGATACAATTCCAATGACCGTTTTATAATGCTATTAATTGTGTTTCTAAGTATACAACCCAATCAGCCCGATATTATTCGTGATTTTCTTGTAAATTTTTTTGTCTTATTTGTCTCTAGAACCCTGTAATAGTGAAGTCCTACCAGTGAATGCACAATATCCTGCGTAGCCACCTAGTCACAAAAACTTCAAGTAAAAAAAAAACAATTTTTTTTCGTTTATTCCTAGTTACTTTCCACGAATCATAGCCATATGACAAATCTAACTTTACACTGAAATCAGACATGCACATCTTGGGTCTGTTTGAAGTGATTTTTGCATTATATATAGTCTTTAGTATACCAAGCGATGTTTTCCAGCTTTATCTACCCTCTTATGAACATCAAGATCACTGCCTTCGCATTTATCTATGATATTTCCTAAATACATCAATTTATTGACAACTTTTATGGATTAGTTATATCGACGAATTAGTTTTGCATATAAGAAGACATATGCATGTTGTCGATGTAGTTTAGCTCTTGAAGACGCCGTATTATGTATCTGGAAGTACTATTTATTTCAGAATGAACATAACTAAGAAAAATTTTAGTGTGTTTAGTGACAAAGGAAAGTTTCATCCCATTTTTACTGGTAGTTCTGCACTTGTCTTTATGAAGAATTATGCACGATGAATTCTTGAATAGACCGTTGATGATTCTTACCAATTTGTCATATCATATAGATTCTTTACATTCTCATCCCTCTAAACAACATATAGGGTCATCATGCAACACATTAGTTAAAACTTCAATATATAAAACTATAAATAATTTTATGTTTAAGGTAATTATGTTTTCAGTATTACCAAAACATATTACGGTTATTATAAAGAAATTTTCAAAATAAATGCACTCTTATCAAAATAAGTCATCTCAAACCAAACAAAAAGCAGTACATTCTTAATAATCTTGAAAATTGCCGAACATTGTAGATTGATATTTGTGCTCCCTCCTAATTGTGTTCCTTGTTTGCAGTGCTGACGGCAACTTCGAGGTGACGCTAGCCACGAAAGCTACCCTCAATTACACGGGAAGGGTGGAGTGGAAGCCTCCCGCAATCTACAAATCATCCTGCGAAATCGACGTGGAATACTTTCCCTTCGACGAACAAACGTGCGTCATGAAGTTCGGTTCCTGGACATACGATGGCTTTCAGGTAAGCACCGATAAAACTTTATAACGTTTCATATCTTCGTTTCGTCGTGCTATCTGATAGGAATACTAATTAAATTAGTTTACAATTCAAGATTCGTAACTTCTGCATAAATTCACATCGCAATATGCGCGAGGTATTCCTGAATTTAAGTTAGCGAGTTGTGTTTAAGTTCAAGTTGTCCATTAAATTCTCTGTCAGTTAATATCCGTACCATCAAAGTTTACGTGCGCGCGGATGTTATTATTTCATCTGCTCCCATTTACAGACAAAAACCGTTTGTTATCTTGAGTGTTTAATCATATTCCACTATAGCTATCAACGAATACAGGAAGTAATGAGTGTCATTATACGCTCCGCAAGTGTGTAAATGTTGATACTATTTTCCTTTATATGAAATGAAATGTAAACAGATATATTGTCTTATTTATTTATAAGGTAATAAAGTTGTAAATATTTCAAAGGATAAGATAATCGAAATCTTTGAAGAGAATATTATGGAATTATTTACCATTCACTTCATCGCTATTTGTCAAATAAAAAATTGCCGATAAACGGAACAGTCTATCTGAGCCTAGCCATAAAAAGAAGCCACGGAATGTTTTGAGATTATTTATTTGACAAATACCGATATGAAATAAAATGCAGGTAGGTATATTGTCTTATTTATTTGTAAGGCAATAAAGTTGTAAATACTTCAAAGGATAAGGTAGTCTAAAACTGAGTTAGCATCGTCAATGCTGATTAATCAATCAACTCTGATGATTAAAACGAACTTTATACTAGTCTCTAGTCTACCTCTAAGCTCGATTTATCCCTACGTTTTACTCATGTTCCGTAAACCGTAACAAATATTTTTCCAGTTTCATGCATTTTTTACAAAGAAACTATTTAAATATTAATAAATATATTATATTAGATATATAGTACATATCTTCCTTGACAGTGAGCTATTCTCTTTCTTTCTTGATAGTACAGGAATGCCTAATCTCTTATAACTATTTTTATTTTTGATGACTATACCGAGGTAAACATTTAATTTACCGATTCCTTAATGTCGTCATCAGCTGTATGAAATAAACCTTGAATTATATGGCCCTCTTCTTGTGCATGCTATTTTCTCATTTAGTTATCTTAATACTTTAAAAGGAATCCAACAGTGTGTCATTGATTATACGTTTCACTAACTTCAAGTTATTAGAGTTAACTCTATGATTGATTGAAAGTATGTTGGACAATGAAATATTTTTCTAATCATACGGAAGATTAGAAAAATCTTTCGTATTCATATTAGGCGAATCATACGCTTCTTCAACCTACTTACTGTTGCTCTGTTCGTCTGTCCAATATAACCTTAACTACAATCTTATTGGCAACTGATTTTATTAAATCTTTCGCCAGTTTCAATGTTGTCTTTGAGATTTCCTAAAAGTTGTTGAGGTTTATCTCCAGAAGAGTGCACATATTTCATATCATTTCCAAATATTTTAATTTTTTTTTGGCATCAATTGTGATTCGTATGGAATAATTTTGCGATTTTCGGAGTGTTCTCGTGGAACTAAAAAGAGTAAAATTGCATATTATGTGATCGGACCAACTGTTACTTGCATCTACCCTTAATTACCAATCTTTGTTTTTAACATTTCGTTACTAAGCCGAAAACGATATTATTTTCAATTTCATATGTAGAATTTATCGATGCGTAACAAAACTACCTATATCTGTTTCTGTAGTATTGAAAACAACAAAAATATCATACACATATATAAAATCTAGAGTAGATATGTGGATATATGTGGAAATATATGATTTCTTTGGTGTGTATCTTAAATCCACTCATGAAAAGATTTGCATGTTATCCATGTAGTACCTTACTGTTGTTGAAAATATTCAGAATTGAATACAAAACAATTCTTATTAAAACAAAAATCAATTAAGTAGCGAGTTAATTGAAGATTTATTGAATGAATGAAATTAATTTGAGTAGTTTATTGAGATAGCCCAAAATTTGTGGTATCGGAACAATTTGAATTAACTGAAACTGTCTTCAGAAAATACAGAAATTTCACCTTGTTGCAATTGAATATCTTTAATGTTTCTATTAGAATCTGTGGAATTCATCCAAACATTTAAGCATAACTAGCACCAACACTGTCGGCTACGACAGAAAATTGAACCACTCATAACATATTTACCAATATTTCCCCGACTCCTTTTACTTATCGCAATTTTCTGTCGCGTGTAGTTGAAAAATTTTAACCACAGTTCGCTGTCCATACATCCTTAACCCAATACAAATATCGCTTATGTTATATAGTTTTCAAATAACAAATAGTTTATTTGAAGTATCTGAGATTTGAATTCATCGACTTAAATATATTGAAAACCAAAACTAACTTATTCATTTGCCCCTGCTAATGTTATTGACATTAGCGATAGTAAATTCTAGGTAGTGGAGAACTGCAATGACGACAGTAGTAGTTCTCTGAAGAAGGCTTTATTTCCCGACGAATAAATCAAATGCACACATACCTATAAGAAATATCTACATCTCTTCTCTGTGAGAATATCAGTTTATCAAACAATATCAGTGGTATATATTTATTATTATTGATAATATATTTTTCTAGGTTAATATTAGGCTACCTAAGATTAAAGGAATGAGGTAAATAATGGAGGGTGATACTTTCTACCCTCAGTCCTAAAAAATCGCCAAAATAATAAATACCTGTCCAGAACCATAGTTGATGTAAGAAATAATTTGAAAAGTTCTCTACTACTCGTATAAAAGTTGGAATAAATATTATGGTCTATTCATAAATTATAAATTTGTACTTTATTTATCTCTTCTATAATTTATCTCAGTTCTAGCTCGAATATAGGAAAAAATATATTTATTAGTTTCTCCTATAAGTTTAATACATATGTTTACCGGTAAAAAGTCGTTACATAATTTGAGAAGTTATCAAGATGAACGTTGGGTAGACGATAATATTTCAGGTTTTCATAACTTTGACTGAATAGTAATCGGTAGTAGAAGGCCAACTAAACCTTCTGCGATATGGTATATGCCACGAAATTATCTATATTTTGTTAGAGAAACTTCTGATAGATGAAAGAGCGAAAACTGGCTGATTGTCGATATTATTAGTTAACATTATCAGAATTAATCCAAAATTGATTTAAATAAGCTAAAAACTAGGTAATCTTATGACAAATAAATCTATTTTGTTTTGTATTTTCTTTTTATTTATTAAATTGTTAATTTTAGGCACTAACTACTACTGCTAAATAAGTACCTTTGGTTACAAATAAAGTACATAAGAGGCTTTGGATTACACGATTTTAATACTCGGCTAATATAATCAATAAGTTTAATAATAAAATAAATTTAAGATGGTAAAGTGAATTATCGTTTGTCTATCATATTACATTTGTAGATGGGCAATAGCAACAGAAACCGAAAAAACACAAATGAATGGAAGCCAGTGAATCTAAATAATATGAATTATATTTATTGAATAACTAAATGTTAATAACAATTAGACATTTTAGATACGTTTGTTTAGTATTATGGATAACATTTATTTATTACAACTATTATATAAATATAACATGAAAGAAACGTAACACTGATAAATGGAAAACGGTAATCAAAATCCTAATACAACCGTTTATTAAACTTGTCTAGTACAAGTTATGAATGGAAGCGATCTACGAAAGCTGTCTAATTATATGGGTTATTAAGCGATTTCAGTTGGATGTATGTTAAATTTCGTGTCTAATACATTTGCGTGGATATCCACGTGAATAGTCACTGAATGAGACTCCTCATCTGATGTGATATAAATATATCGATTCACCTACTTACAATGTTATTCTCTCTCCCGACTTCAACGTATTCAAATTATCTATTAGCTTACAATACTTTGTTTGAAAGTGATTTTATTATTCATCTATCATTTTCCTCAAAACATGTGCATAAATAAATCGGTATCCACAACGTGACAAAATATTTTACACTCAGTAAATTTCCATAAATATGTTTACGAATACCAACAGATTCAAAATATTTTAATTTGTTCACAAAAGTCAAATACAGAACACCATAGATTTGGTATGTATATTATTATGTTAGTACAGTAACAATAAAGGTATTGTTACTGTATGTAAGATAAGTTTTCCATTACCTATTTTACAGTTCACTGTAAATGACGCGAGTAAATGAGAGTAGTTCTTTCTATCTTTACTATATATCTTTGTATAACCGATTTAATAACAGAAAAAATGATCAGAAAAAATAAAGTAAAAAAAAATGAGAACAGGCACAATTAAAAGAAAATGTAACGAGATAATATAAAAACCAATATTTCAGAATCCGGTTCTTAAAGAAATATATATAATGTTCATTAACTTACAAGTAGGGAATCGAAATAGGAACCACCAAACCGCAAAGCGGTTATCAAGTGGTTCCCGAACAGCAAGGCTATTACATAATCGCTGTAGCAAACAACTACTCCTCGGGTTAAAGCCTCGCCAGGCATTGAATTATACTTAACAGCGATCCTCGACCTCTTTCTCGTGTTTCTGCACGACTAGAGCCTTTTTAAAAAGGGAGCCTGCTACGGGTAGGATTCGACAGTTGTCCCGGATGGAATCCGAATGACAGGCAGCTGTTTCGAACTCATCAGTGCCGTACACGGTACGCGAAAGGTACGAGAAAAAGGCGTCGAGGATCGCTATTAGGTATAATTTAATGCCTGTCGGGGTTTTAGCCCGAGGAGTAGTTGTTTCCTACAGATATTATGTAATAACCTTGCTATTCGGGAACCACTTGATAATCGCTTTGCGGTTTGGAGGTTCCTTTGTCGATTCCCGACTTGTAAGATACAGACATATATATTATCGATTTAGATGAAAACTCCACGGATTTGTTTCGGAATTTGTCATGGATTGGCGTACCGTGTACGACACTGATGAGAACTAATAAATTCGAAACAGCTGTCGTTCGGGTATTCTATCCAGGACAAATGTCGAATCCTACCCATGGTGGGGCCCCTTTTCCAATAACGCTCATTGTTACTAGCTAGTCGACGATTACAAAGCTGTACTGGGAAAGAATTAGTGTGGAGCTAAATTCATTAGACAAATTTATACTTTCGAGGAAGAAGTGTTCATGTTTGTGGCTGATAGTATCGCAACTATGCATTCTGCAGGTCGTTGTCTAAGCAACAGTGTAGTAACTTCTTATATATTATGTGTAAACTTCATGTATTACATCTTGTGGCTCACGTAATTCGAGGATACTGTCCAAGCGTAAATGAATTAGTATCATCTACAAAAGTGGTTTTTCTCAAATCTCCTACGATTATACCCGAGAATTTCATAGACAGTATCCCGGCATCCTTGAATCGTCTGTTTCTATTCGATGGAGAACACGATTATAGGCAAAATTTTATTATTTTGTTTATCATTTCCAGAGATAATGTCTGTAATGTACAATTTCTTGTCGTTAATAGAATTATTACAAATCCTGGATGCTCTACTCAACATGTATGTACATATACATGGTTTAAGGGGCGCAAAGAAAAGTGTTATAGTAAAATAGTGTTTTTAAAAAATATTCAGATTTTGACAATTTTAAATAAATATATAGTGTTTTTGCATCTGAAGATTTGTTACATAATTGCAGCTATTATTTAAATATGCCAATATTAGACCACTAGACGTCGAATGGTCGTTTTCTTCATATAAGAGCATAACCAGGGGCTTATTATTGTTTTATTACTTGGCATTACCTATTTTATTTTAACTAACCGGCAAGGTGACGTCTCTGGTACGCTAACAAACCCAGTGGACCTAACGATTAATTAGTTTTTTTCAGATTACAAATTTAGCCCCAGTTAAATTTTTCCACTGGAATTGACTAAAAATACAAGTTTATAAAACGTAGACATAATCAGATTTGATGATGTGAAAGGTAAATAAAATATCTGGAAAATATATGCAAGTACCCTAAAAGCGTAACCTTCAATATTTGTTACAATTTTATGATTTTTGTCTAGAGTCTGAAGAGATTTATTAGTTTTATCTTATTTTAAAGCAGTTAGACAATTTGAGCAAACACAGAATTTTCTTTAAATTCCTGTATTCAAAATTGAATCAATTTTCAAGTATATTAAAAGTTTTATTGTAGAAAAGTTCCTGTCATATTTCCAAATACAAGTCTCACCTCTGTAAAAAGTTATATGCATTCTATATATATAACACCCTATATCCTTATCAGTTGTAAGGAAGGATAATAAATGAAAATAAAAGTAATACCTGACGAATATCTATCTTATGAATATCTATCTTTGATAGATATTTATAAGATAGATATTCATCAATTCATATATATGTAGTCAATTATGGAAATCTAGGAACACAGTAAATATTTTAAGAAATGGCGGAGGTGCCATCGCCATTAAAATATATGTGGATATTTTGTAATATTCAGAGTTTATTTAAATCTTTTTCGTATTTTTTCATTCTAATTTAAACCCTTCGAATATAAATGTTATATATTTTTATCTACTGGCGATGGTTCGAGGTTTTTGAGATTGAAAATATAGAAACAGTAAATAATTTTATTATTTACTGGTTTACCTGTAATATAATATAATAAACACTATATTACAATATATTGCAACAATATACCTAAATCCACTAATTATAGGTGTATATCCGCCTTTTCTTTAAACAATGGTTATATTACAATTATAATTGCTTCACCTGATAATAGACTTTCTGTCTAGTTATAAGCACAGCTCAAATTAGTTCAACTTCAATTTTCAGGAAAATAATAATGAGGGACGTTATATAAAAATATATATTCAGGAACATTCCGATACTTTTAAGTGTAACACTAACCTCGTGTCTAGTGCAAATGAATACTATTATACATCAATAAAACAGGATCAATTAAACAGTACCAATACCATTAGCTGCGTAATTAGTTACATAATCATCCAAATCCTACACGATGTCACATGCACAGCAGTACATCGTTGTTTTGTATGTATCTATCTGTAATTAATTACCACGAATGATCTGGCATTATGTGAACTACAAAAGCTATCGACAATGATTACTACTGTACATAAGAGATCTAACATATGTAAATGAAAACGCTGTAATATAATAAAATTAACACATTATCGTTAAACAAATTAGAAAAAAATCATAAAATTCAAACTGTTATTTAAATAGTACCATAATTAATATAAAATAATTAACTTAAATTTATACAGGGTCTTTCAATAGGGACGATCGAAATTTGTTAGGTCATAGCGACCATATTGTTAAAGCAATATCTGTCAAATTAGTTGTGCCCTGTTTTAAATATTTAATTTATGACATTTAGTCTCGTAATAAAATTAAAATCCCAAGTTCATATTGCAAATAATCCAGAAAACAACATGAAGAGATACAAGAAACCGCTCAACATGCTCGTCATGTGAATAGTGACCTTATCTCTTCTCCCACCATCTCATATCCTAGAGAAATGCACAAGCAATATATTCTTAATTCTACTCGCCCTTATTCCAATCAGTCTCTTTAAATTGCTTCGCATCCTTGTGAAGTTATTATATATTCACGGGTGACCTGAACTTAACTTTACCTCAAACGTCTGTCACTATGGAACTACCTATGGTAAATGTTAGACTGAAGGGTCCTAAAAATGATGCTTCATATCGAGAAATCAGAACATGTGCCATTTTATTTATTTATTCTGTGGAAATAATAATATTAAAATAGGAAAAAGAATATTGTTCTTTAATTTTAAATATTTTGTGATGTTTTTCTTACAGTACCATAGGATATAACGTTTATTCAGAAGTTATAGTGAACATGGATATTGACGGACACATAAATATGCACATATACTCATATACATATATCAGTACCTAGCGAAACAAACAATATTGACAGTCTGTATTTTTTGATACATGATTCCACTTTATAATGATGTTTTTATTTAAATATAACATCATCTATATACATGCTGTAATGGACCATTTATCAAAATATTTTAACGAAATAACTACTTGTATCGAAAAGTCATCAAGTTCATGTAAAACTGTGTTAAATAATGTGGATAAGCTCAGATAAATGTGTAGTTTATGGTGTCTGAGGTATGTTACAGTACAAAAAATCGTTACCGTTTATTTCGAGAAGAAATTAGAACTGACTTATAAAGAGAACTTGATTTAATTTAGAACCGCTTGTTTGGATTTGGTATCTTAGTCACGTCAAAAGTACATGCACTTTCTATTTTGGACCAAACACCAAAGGAGTTTGGGTTTTTATAGCGAAAAATCTATGAAGTCAGTACATATTGATTTTACAGCTACTTGGAATAAATATAAGGTATCTCATAAAAACCCTGAATATGCCGAGAACTTACTGAAGGCTATGTGAGAATATAATAGCAAACATGTGTAATAAGGTAAAGCTGTTCTGTTGATTTGCAGTACTTTTGATGCTATTATTATACCTTTTCTTGCTAAATTATAGAGTATTATCAATTACTATTGTAGTAAACAATGATTTTTCATACAAAATACAAATTGTTTAGTTACTATATATAAATGATGTTACATTCAAATAAAGGCATCATTGCGAAGAGTAGTCATGTATCAAAAGAATACATACTGTTGTCAATATATTTTTTCTCTAAGTAATGATATATAAATATGTATATAAATGCACATTTATGTGCTCGTCAATATCCATGTTCATTATAGCTCCTGGGCATACGTTATATCTTACAGTAATGTAAGAAAAACGCCACAAAATATTTTTTAAATATTTAAATTTTTTTCCTGTTTTCCTATTTGTTATTTCCAAAAAAAATTAACGAGAAAAAAAACGGCACGTGCTCTGATTTCCCAGGTTGAAGCATCATTTTCAGAGCCCTTCAATCTAACGTTTCCCATAGGCAGTTCCGTAGTGACAGATTCTTGAAGTAAAATTTAGTACAGGTTACCCGTGTAATTAAAACATAAAATAACTCACACGTGACCTGATTATTTAATCTAAAATGTGCAATACATAATAAAAAACTTTCTCCTAAATGAACTAAGCTTTAAATATTTTCCAAAGCTTTAAAACCTGTTTTTGTTAATAAAATTTGTATTAACATTGCTAATATATATTTCTATAGACATTTTAAGTATTTTATGTAAATTTCACAATTCCACTTATCACTTTTTTAACAATAATGGCCCTTCTGAACGAGAAAAATATGTGTTGTGTAGAAATAGAATGCGACTTACTTGGAAATTATGAATATGTGGCCAGAGTAAATACATCTAAATATGTTCAAAGAAAATGTATTTTAACGCAATTTTCGTTGCTGGATATACCTCGAAATATTTATAACTTTCTCTAAAATGCAAATAGTATGTTATTTTCTAGGCATACACTCTTTGGGGGAAAATAAACAAAACTATCTTTTTTATTTATTGTGCAACGGAAATATTTTAATGTTTTTATTTTTCTTAAGAGTTTTACTAAGTACAGAGTAATTTCTTAGTATTTAGGAAGGAGATGTATGAAAACTACAATCAATTACATTTTAGTTGAGATCTTTACGTATTTCAACATCGCGTGTTGTCAAATAAATGGCTTGATCTACTACAAATGAATTTTATTTATCCATGATCTTCGTTTGGTTTAATATATTTAAGCGTTATGCGCGAGCTGCTAATCCATCAGCAACATGGATTAAATGTAGGGATTATATTTACTTGAAATAACGGAGTTTAGATTGAGGATCCGTCTTAAACATTTCCTGTGCGTCAGTCAGTAACAATTAGTTCCCCTAGACGGCAACCCTCCAAGGTATATTGTGGTTGTATAAACGCAGTAAGATTACGCTGAGTGGTATTTCACTTTTCAATTCATTAAAAGTGGCGTTTCGCAAAGAACATTAATAAAGACAATTTAATACTTTGTCAACCTCAATTCTTACATTATAATCAATTGACTGCATTAAGATGGCTGTAATCTGAATCCTGATATAATAATTAATTGGTATCATATAATAGAAGATCCTGTAACTACATCCAGTTAATATTTCACGTGAACTGTTTAAACACCTATATAATAAAATTGACTTTCTTACTGGTGCTTTAGACAATTTAATAATATTTTGCTAAAGATAAAACCAACATCAAAAATAATTCAGGAATCTATAAGCTGGTTTGCTATACTTGCCCTAAGGTATGTATATATACAAACAGGAAGAAACTTCTTCAACAGGCGAATAGAAGAACACAAAAGGAGTTTTAATAATAAAAAAAGAAATTCAACATATGCAACACATCCAATTGAAGCAGACCATACCTTCAATGAAGAATTTAAAATTGTACACGTAGAGAAGAGAAGCTTAAAATTAAATTTATTAGAATGTTTAGAAATCAATAAAGCAAAGAAATTTGATATCATATTAAATAATGATCAAATAGAAACAAACTCATCTCCGTCATTAAATTTATTTTACAAATTACAACGTAAAATTTTGTCTATTTAGTTGAGTAACTTCCGAAGAAGCCACTGAGTGTTCTGAGTCAAGCCAAGCGAAACAATTGTTATGTTTAACAAATAAAAAGTGAAAATCTAACCAGCGAATGTTATAATTATGTATAATTTAATAATAGTGGAATACTAATATTTAGAGTACTTGACTCTAAATTTAAATAGCTGTTAAATACACCTCCTATAGCTTAAGGCCTTACAAGTGGCTTTATTAACATGTCTTAACAAACTAGTCTCATACTGCGTCTATCTGATTTTACCATTCATTCATTTATAACCTTTTATTTTATCATCTATGGTATATACTTCTTAACCCAACTATATATATGGTAACGGGTATTATATGTTATAATATGCCTAGAGTTTTACAAATGACTAGCGATGTTACAATCTATCACGAAGGTAGTAGTTCATACGGTCGATGTTCCTGACCTCTCACGTGTATGTGTTTTATTATTTAGTTGCATGATTTTGTTTGTCCGTTTGTTATAGAATCTTTATTTAATTTTATTTGATCTTTAAAGAATATATGTTTCAATTATTTATGTATCGACGTTTTATTTCGCTTTACAGGAGATGGTAAAAACTTGCTTTAAGAAACCGAGTTTTATTGTTGTTTATTTAATTATTAGTTGACAATTTTTATTTAAATGCTATTTTGGTATAGCTTATTGTATCGCTATTTGCCAAATAAAAATTTAAAAACATACCGTGGCTTATTTGTATGGCTAGGCTCAGGTAGACTGTTCCGTTTATTGGCAAGATAAGAGAGTTTTTTATTTGGCAAATAGCGATGAAATGAATAGTACTTTATTTCTCTGTAGAATATTTAGTATAGTTAATATTTTAATTTTTTCGTTTGTTGGTGTAAGATAATTGATATGCAGGGAACGGAAAGTGGTGAGATTGGTTTTCGGCTGGGGTTATGGTGGGGTTAAATGAGTAGGTGATCGGGTAATATAGGAGACTCGCAGTCTCATTATATTAGTCATAGAGTACCTCATGTAACTATTTGTGTGATGTGCGTTTTAAGGGTTGTACTAGAGATGCAATGAATATATGATGGTTTTAAAATTTTTGTGCTGACTTTTATGTAGCATTTTATTGGCGTAATGTGTATGTTGACGTGTATAGTTGCTTGCACCTTTGTGCATATGTTCACGTTTGTCAGTAGTAGTAGTAATTTATTTTGCGATGTTTTTAATCTTTTGCATTGGGTTTTAGAGATATTGTGCTATACAGGGCAGGCATACGCTAGAGTAGGTTTAAAGATTCCTTTATATATTAGTATTTAGTTATTATGTGTTAGCGAGCTACACCTGTTTAGTGAGGGGTAAATTTTATTTAATATGATATATATTTTCTGTATTATCTTTGATATATGCGGTATGAATCTTAACTGTCTGTTTATCATTAATCTCAGGTAAATCATTGTGTGCTGATTTAGAATTTCTTTACTGTTTATTCGAGTTTTTTAAGTTTAAGTTTGTGAATCTACGTGTTATTGTCAGTTGCGCCATGCATGTCTTAAATTCAACGTTGTCTTCAGACCGCATACAAAAATTTCACTATTC
This sequence comes from Rosalia funebris, assembly GCA_037954035.1. Classification (NCBI taxonomy): domain Eukaryota; kingdom Metazoa; phylum Arthropoda; class Insecta; order Coleoptera; family Cerambycidae; genus Rosalia; species Rosalia funebris. Next base: position 12,086,637 of record JAZFAV010000032.1, read on the forward strand.
TGAACTATAGCTCTCATAAAGTACAGTTGGAATTTGTAAATAATTACTTTAGTAATGCTGACTGGATACATGATCCAGTCCATAATAGTGATGCATAATCTCCAATAATAGTGACGTATACATGAATATATGAATAATACATTATGGCGAAGTAAGTTAAATAAATTTCTTGCTACTGTTTTAATGTTCTTGTGATTTATAATATCTGTAGATTAATAGGTAACTTCAGGATATACAAAGAGGAAATATTAATTTCATAAAGGGTAAACCAATGAAGTGATACTTAAAATACAAGAAAAAATATATAAGAGAGCTAATTAAGAATAAAAAAACTAGTTCCAGCCCTGTGGTGCCATTCAGTTAAATATTATAGTAGATTGAAAATTGACTACGTTACTATAACTATTGATTACTATTTTTGGTAATAATTTACATGATTTCTAACGTTTTATCCACACTGTAAATTAATACATTAACAAATAATTTAATTAATAATAATTTAATTAATTACATTAAATCAATCATTTTGAATGTACATTATGGTTGGCGATCGATAATGAATGACCTTCATTTACATGATTTTCTTTGTTAGATAAAACATTTTCCAACGTGAGCTACAAAAAAATAAATGGGAAGTATCGAGCATAATAAAAGACATTTAGAAACCGCTTTAGAAAAATTATTTCTTAACTTATAAACGATACAATAAAAACAGATCCATGCTCAAGAGAAGATGCAGAAGTCTCCTTCATCCCATATCCTTCATCCAACACAGATACCGTTATATCGCGAGGTTACAAATAAATTATTGGTACACATAAGCTATCGCTTGACTTGTATTGGCTCTACGACTAATACTGAACTGCATAATGATCATATTCTCTGTCCGAAATTTTATTTCAGATATAAAATGTACCGATTTTGGTTTTATTCCATTATAACTTTACATTCATTATTATTTTGAATTGCTAGATATAGATCTCTAGATATTTTTAGACTATCGGCATTCGATAAAGATTAAATATATTTCAAAAAATATTATAATTGGTCTGCATTCAGATTTACCAGTTTTGAATTTCTCCCCACTTACACTGACTCTGGATAAGATAGAAAAGCGTAACGCATAAGAATAGATGATCTCGAAATAAATATTGACCCGTCCAAGGGATTTGTTTCAGAAATCAAAGTCGGACATTCTCAGAATATTACTGCTGCAGACCGCATCGTATTTTAGACAGAGGACGTTCCATCTCAATTTATACAGCAAAACGTGAACAAAATGGTAATAAGGCTGTTACCCTATTATTAACATTTTAATGACAATATCGACAATTTTTTCCAAGCATTTGGAATATAATACGTCAAATATATTTCATTGAGAAAACGTTATTCATAATTCTTCGAAAATGTGTCAATAAATAATTTAATCTACATGACAAAATTGTCAATGATATGAAAGCTTTGACCACGATCATCAATATTACGTACGGCAAAAGTTCAGCAACTATCTAGCGAAAAATTTTAAACAAAAATAATAAAATAATCAACAACATTAAAAATAAGACAAAAATTAACCCATATGAGCACGTTTTCAAAAATTTTCTTTGATACAGCTCTTGAAACATCGTGGAGATTGGTCTACTGTGATACGCCCAATATTTTCGTCCTATGCTTTCACCAGATCATACTTCAGGAAACAATTTGTGAGACCAAGCATAAACTTTGAATTTGATAATCCTCTAAATAACACAATTCAGTAGCTTCATATAGGACGGGTAGGGAGGCCATTCTTGACAAACCCAGAAAATTGGATTTGCAGAAATGTTGTGTTGTTGTTTTAAATGTTGTCTAAATCCTGCTGGTCCGGACTTTTATTCGGTCAAAGGGATCACTACAGTCTTCAAAATAACCCTGACGTAGTTAGTGACATTAATTTTAAAATAATTTTCGACTATACTTAGTTCAGCTTTGCCTTCAAAAGGAATTCTGGCCCAATCCATCACTTCGTTCGGCTTCCGCGTATGCGAAACGATCCGTTTTTTTTTTTTTTGTTAACTTCAAGAGACCTATTCTGTCGGTTCAGATTTTGGAGGAATTAAACAACGTTCACGTAGAACCTGGCGGAAAGTTACAGACGCATTTCGCACTTTTTGTCATTGAGATACTGACCAATTTAGAGTTGCGCTTGACTTGCGCTTAAGGTGTTCTCTGACGATATCGTGAATGCTGTCTGTATTCATCAATATCAATCTTTTTGGCCATATTTCTCATGGATCGTTGAAAATTTCATTGAATTTGATCATCGACTCAGAGTGTTGGTAGTTTTATAGTCCGAGGATGGTTTTTCGTTTCGCTTAACTCATCGAAACGTTTAAGTTCTTTGGATATCACCCATTTTTTCACATAGAGAAAACAAACAATCTCGACTTAAATAAATCGTAAATAAATGATTGTTTTGCCCGGACCGCTGTTTCACGTTTACTAATAACAAGAGACAAAACATTTTTAAATATATAACGATGTCATTCGAAATGGAATTGAATGGTGAATCCAATAATATAAACAAATTAAGAAAATTGTTTTTTTTATAATATACTTTATTACAAAAAATGTCGCAGAACTGTTCTCATATTCTACGAAACATATTTAAATCTCTCAGTCGACGTGATTGAGTACTTCGTTACCAAGCCATTTTAGTGGTATATCTAAGTCTCTGAGGAAATAATTAAATTTAAACCAGCTCAAATTAAATTCCTTATACTTACAGTTATATAATTTAACATCTGTATATTCTCTTATAGTTTTAATGAACTTGGGCCAAAGTTTTCTTAGAGCTGGCATTGCGAGCACGCGAAAGTTGCGACGTGAATTTAAAATTTCCACAAGTACTAATTAATACCCGAAGGATTTTTAATAGCGTCTACTATAAAAAGTAATAAGCGGGAGATTTGTCCATTAATCGGGAAACGGGATACATTCGGGAAAAGGATAATTAAGCTTATTGCCTAAAAGCCCTCCTGTACGTCGGAAATGAAGCACCATAGTTTGCACATTCACATGAGAGATTTACAAATCTGGACAAGGAGTATTGAGTTTGCCAAGTGCTTTACATGGTCGCATCACTAATTTGAATTAACCAACTATAAGTGTCCATTACGTTGTGTACTATCAGCAAAATTGTGGTTTATGTTACCTAAAGCGTATCTAAAAGCGGACTAGATTAAGTGTAACCAAACAATTCCGTGCCCCATACATGATAGTCGAATTTAATGCAAGTGGGATAGAGTTATAATTGTGAAATTTTAATTATAAACAATGAGCTAACATACACATTATGCTCTAGATCCAGCAGGTGGAGATAAATGTTATGTGTACTTATGCTCAATGATTAGTGCATAAATAATTTATATATCTGGAAGCACAATATATTTGTTTATTTTTCAAATATCTTAAAATCGTGGAAATTAAAAAATCAATTAAATGTAACTCATTCTGTTGTAAATATTATAATTAAAGTATAGTACTGTTTATTGAAATATGAATACAAAAATATATATAGTAACATTAATAATATTAAAAAATAAAAAATAATTGCAATATAAAATAACTTATTTAGTTAGTTATCAATAACAGTAGGGTTAATAATGCGTGTAAGCTCTTTGGGCTTTTATAACTTGATTTCATCTTCGATGCATGGACTCACATAAATTTAGATACTGGCATGAATAATTTAGCCATGTTTGCAGGAGACCGATATTTTTGGACTCTTAGAATAATTATGTTCCATACATTTTCTCTCAAGGCTAAATCAGGAGATACGTCAGGCCATGATAATACATTTACTTTACCTCTTTTACCTTATTTCCTCTTAAGTATTTGTACGTTTTATTTCAATACCTACACGTATAGCAAATAAAGATATATAAAATAATTTTATTGATTTTAAGTTTTAATTAACATTTAAATTCATTGGTTTCCTTTCGTGACGTTCTCTCTTTCGCTGTCGACTTTCTACGCCATCTACAAAAGTAATCTCACAAATAAAAGAATTAATTCAAAAAGCAGTAACTTACCTGAATTATGTTGACTGTAACATTTTAAATTAAACATATTAATAAAAAAATGAAATTAATGTCGAAACTAGCTTGGCATTCTTTCAGGCCTGTACCAAATATTTCAGTATAAACTCCACATGATCTGCTCGGAGTATAACAAGTCCATAAATAATAACGTAACACTTTGCGAAGTCATACCCGGTTTCAATAATGGACCATGACATTTATTTTCCTTCTTTTACCTTATCTCCTCTTAGGTATTTGTACGCTTTATTTCAATACTTGCGAGTATAAGGAATAAAGATATATAAACTAATTTTATTAATTTATTCAGTTTTTATTAACATTTAGATTCATTGGTTTCCTTTCGTGAGATTTTTTCTCTCTCGCTGTCGATTTTCTATGCCATGTGAAAAAGTAATCTCATCAATAAAAGAACTGATTCAGAAAGCAGTAACTTACCTGAATTATGTTGACTTTATTATTTTAAATTAAATATATTAATAAACAGATCAAATTAATGCTGAGGCTAGCTTGGCGGTTTTTCAGGCCTCTATGAAATATTTCAGTATAAACTACACATAATCTGCCAGGAGTAAGGAAAGTCCATAAATAATAATATGACACTTTATGAAGTCTTACCTGGTTTCAATAAGACCTGTCAAATTTATACAGATGGATCCAAACCCAATAACGATTTGGGTAGTGTATGTACTACATTAAAAATGAGAATAGTAGCTTGAGATATAAATTCAACGATAAGTGTTCCACTTTTATGGTAGAGGCTTTAAGTATTAATAATATTACTAAGTGTAAAATCGAAAATACATAATTATATATACTTCGAAATTTTGTTACTATATCAAATTCTTTATCAATCCTTTCGGCAATTCTAAATCATCATAAATGTATTGCGAAGAAAGAACTAATAACAAAAATCCTTGAAAACGCGATTAAATTAAAGGAAATTAATCGAAATATTATGTATATTTGGTGCTGTTTAGTTAGCAATAAAATGGTAGATGAAGCGGTTAACCCGTTTAGGGCACTACAACTGAATACCTTGTCTATCTAGATTTAATCACTCATACAAGAAATAATGAGGGGGAAATGAAAAATGAGTTGAAAATGGAATGGCTGAAAATGACAAGTTGAAAAATTATATGTGCTCTTAAATTTATAATAACAAAATGACATCCTTGTCTCAATTTTACAATGATGAGTTATTAAGTTAGTGCCTGGAGTGTTGATGTTTGGTATCTTAATTTTAGCATAATTAATTTATCTGTATCGGTTAAAGGCAGGTAATTTAAATATTGACATTTAACTGCTAAAGGATCCAAGATTATCTATTCGCATTTATTAATCACAATAAATGGTGATATTGACGTAATCTCATATCATAAATAAGATAAGGAAGAGACACTAAAATTAGAATATTAATGAATATTTATTACTCATTTACCCCATGTAGGACGTCATCCCCTTATAAGAGAAAATTAAAAAGGGTTTATCTACAAGTAGGCCACATTGAGTAGTAAGTCACTATACAAAATGCAAAACATTTGTTAGGAGAATATTCTTTATGCTCAAATAAGATATTTATTAAAAATAACATAAAATAGAATAATATTATTAATTTAAATTAAATTTTGTCAAATTGAACTGGTCAGAATATATATGACATTTCACTTAAATAATTTGAAACACAGTTCGTTAGCTTTTTACCTCCTCAAGAACCCTTGGGAATTTCCATTTTGAATTTGAACTGCTAATAATAGTTTCCTAATATACATGTAGGCATATACATATATTTAAAGCACTACGACAGTTTAACTAAATGTGATGCAAAACAACATATTTTCTGTAAAATGACATGGCAATACTTAAATAAAATTAAGTGGTGATAAAATTTTATACATCCATAAATAATAGGAGTAATTCTTTTCTTAATATGTACAAAAATACGCCTTTCTTAAAAAAATATTTAATGGTCTATAAAGCACAAAAACGAACTACCAAATTGGTTTTACGACTGCCTTCAAAATCAGTACTTATTTGTAATATAATAAATATGTATTCAATTTCATTACTAAATATGAATTACTTCTAGGTATTGTAGTTTCTATGACACTTGGTTATTATATTATATTAATAACTAACTAATATTTTTTAATAAATAACCAATCTCATTTTATAAGCAACTAGCCATTTAAAAATTAATTAGACTAATGAACAAGATATCTCTCAGTTCACCACTATCGACATGAACTACTGTATAATACTGTAGTATATATTACGTTTAAATATCTTCTCTACTATTATTACAAGTTTTTGTCCTAAGACAAATCTCTGTATGTATTGATTTACGTATAATCCTGTAATTCTGTTTTAGTTCTATTATTTGTTACTGCATTAGATGGACGTATCATAATTTCTTATTAAGATTTTTGCACACAAATCTGTAGTATTGACTATTAACTACATAATATAATCAACGGAACGTAGCCAACAGTCCGTCTATTATGTATTTCAATGGGCAAAGGAAGTCCAGACGTTTTTGCTGTATTATAAAACTTAAGCGAGCGCCTTGATATTTGAAACTTAACTCCCTTCGACCAATAGAAGAAATAAGATGGATGGTCTTGAAACTCAGAAAACACAAACCCTTGTCAGTACTTCACTGGCAACTTTAAACTAAACTGGTATATACCAAGATTCGGATTATTCTTGGTTAGTTAATGTCTGTGACCACTTACTTCATTCATAAGGAAATTTGAAATGTAATGAAAATTGATTTAATATATCGAAAGTTTATTAAGAAAACATAGGAATAATTTGATTTAGTATAAGGTCAATGATTCTATCAAAAATATTTGAAATTTGACGCCTCTGAAATTAAGTACAAATAAAAATAGTATTATTGACCAGATGCAGATTAGGCTGTGAAGGTGTACCCAAGACACATGACAAGTGTACATTCTTAACTAGATTTAATATTAATTATATCATCCCGTAGTGCCAAATCATTGATTTTAATTTGATTTTAATTTTAAAACAATTTTTAAAATTTATACGATATTTACCTACTAAACAGTGTTTTAATATTAACTAAGTCAAGTGCGTTATGCCAACTAATTTGCCATTATAAGATTTAGATCTTTGTAAAACAGAAGAAACTTGTTTAAGTTTCAATTATCTCCTGATGATGCCATCTTTATTGGTAAAATGCACGTTAAGCGACGTATAATGTTTCATCGTCTATGGAAAGGTGATCTCCTTTTTTCTTCATATATTTTGTTACCAATATTGTTCATTTATTTAGTGCAATTAAATCTATTTAACTATGATTGTCGCTATTCAATGTGCCTCATTTCTATTAAATTGTTATGGATATTTACTCATCCGAATGATCAACCTGATGAATATTTGTATATAAAAAAACAGTTAGTCGATTGTCATCGCCAATCGTATACCATATTGTGGCGGTCAGTTATTAATCTCATTTACTCCTCGACCCATCAACTCAGTCAATTCCCATGGCAGGCAATTCATTTTTTGGAGTAGAAGCTCAACTGACATGCATTAATGTCATTCAATATTGTTCGAACATCAATACGCACAATTTGTACGCTGTTCGAACACTTCAAACTATTGGGTTGGGTAGATTATCATCCTCTCATATGAGCAGCTAATATGTGTACTTCAATCCGAGAGACTAGCAAAGGATATTAAATGCGAAATCGCAAATGACATAATCTATTCTACATGGCAATCCATTTATGCATTATTAAAAAGAAGTAAAGTAAAAATGTTATAAAAGGTTTTATTCCACTATATTTCAACAATTCAATATAGGTACATATATAGTTTACCTCATCGCTATTTGCCAAATAAAAAATCTCAAAACATACCGTGGATTGTTTTTATGGCTAGGTTCAGGTAGACTGTTCCGCCTATCGGCAAGATAAGAGAGTTTTTTATTTGGAAAATAGCAATGAAATGAATAGTACTCGTATGCATTTCATTTTTAAGCGCTGCCTCACGTTTATGTTGTTATGAATGGGTAATGACAGGAAGAAGGATATTATATAGTCAGAATTAATTATAGAAGAAATTAAAGCTAATTTCAATGAATCACAGATTAAACAATATTTAAAGAATGGAAGAGATTTGTCCAGTTTAATTTATCTGCCTGTAATTGAAACATTAGGGACAAGAACACTGCATAGTGCAGTTTTATCCTTCTGGAGACCACTGTTCTGCAGTGTATTTAACGTTTGTTGATATACTATTCTATGTGAAATACACATAGAACAGAATACTACAGCTATCTACCTATTAAATGGCAAAACCGCTCTCATTGCACAGGGTATCAAAGATGTTATTCTCTCTGGTATGGAGTCTCTGATAAGGTTAGTATACAATTATAACACCATGAAAAATAGTACATGCCAGTGCTGTTAAAGTAACGAGTTTTGACTGTTAGCGTAATACAATCCTTTTCACTCATTATTTTATAGAACTGATTTAAACAAAACAATATAATCCGTAAATACAGAGTAGAAAAATGTCTTCCTAAAAAAATATGTTGTGAATGGAAAAGTTCAAGACAAATACATTGTAATATAATTAATTTCAAGAGAGTTTTATAACAAGTCTAATGAGTTCTATAACCTGTCATAATTTCAAAAATATGTTTTAAAATATTTGGTGATTGGTCTTTAAAATAATGAAAACAGAAATAACCTAGCATAAAACTTTTCTGACACTTTTAAATAACAAATGTACGAAGACTGGCCTCGATAAATTAAGTAAAGTCCGTAATTAAGAGAGAAGTAATTGTTTTACTAAATTTATGATCATGATCTAACACAATATAATCTGATGTTTCACATTCCAATATCTTAAATATCACGAAATCCCATACACATTAATACACCCAGTATAGATTTGATATACTCTGCATAGGCTTTTAAATAATGCTATTTGGCAAATATAAACGACGATATACATTTTTGTCGATATTTTAAATTTATAAAAAATATACACTATTGAGAAAATATAAAACACCTTTGATATATTCCTATGAAATATTATTTATGAATTAATTATAGTTTTAGTTATGATATGGGTCTCAACATTTTTGTATTCTCTATTGATTAAACATATAAATAACTCTAAAATAACTTCTATATTAATTGTTATTCCCTATATTTCACAGAGAAAACAAGAGACCAGTTTTTAACAAACACCAAGTTTTGTTTAAGTTCAGGAAACCGTTTTAAGAATATTTTTTACGGTTTTATTCATCATTCACTAATAGCGTCACTCCTTATAACTTCACTCTTAGTGAACAGTTAATAGATAATATAATACAGTTAATAATAATAATATTAAATTCAGTGTTGCAGAAAATCGAAATGACTTCCTGCAACACTGTATTTAATATTTAGTTTTTTAAAACTATTTTTGGCGGTTAATAAACTGTAATATAGTAACATTTTTGTTTACTAATCCATTGCTATCATTATTCACCGTATCAAACAAAACAACATACTGATATGAGCCTTTACAAGTATTATTATCATATTTAGTTATATTGATTCTTTCAAAGGCATCTATCCCACTGTCTGCTTTTCGTCTGTCCATTATACCATTGGCTACAATCTTGACAAATGATCTTGTAAATTCTGGACTTTTCATTGTTTTAAATTTTATCTTTGGGATTTCCTAAGAGTTGTTGCAATTTGTTGCCAGCAAAGTGCATTAATGTCATTCCCAGTGGAACGCATAGAAAGTGTGTCGTTACTTCCTTTCTAGATGGCACATTTATAAAATTAAATCGACCTATCTGGGAATTATTTCCAGAGAAAAATTGTTTCAATTTTAGTTCGGTATGGTTTCCACATACAATTCCTGAACATTTTGTCATATTGTAGTATAAACTATGTTTAATTTTGGGTGGCATTGTATTATTAACTTCATTTTATTTTCAAAAATGCTATATTCGTTAGGAAAGTTTTGAGAAACATTAACAACTTTGTCCAGTCCGCAGAATTTATGATTTTTTGTCGTCTAAGTACTTATATAAATAAATGTCTGTATTAGAAATCGCGTACTGTTTCTTTTTTACTATAAATAGATATAACTTAATGTAGTAACAACCCGTTTAAATAGCGTCATAAATATTCGCTTTTGAAATGCATTTTTTCTAATTTTGTTATTGGCGAATCACTTAAACGCACATTTTAAGCAAACTCACACCCCACGTTTGCCTATCCTCAGGGGAAAAGCTCCCCTTTCAGTAAATGTCAAGGTACTTATAATGTAGAGTAAAAATTCAAGTTTTTTTGGTGATAAGTATAGTCTCGTGAAAGTAAACAGAAAATAAATATCCCTTGTGATCCATCCAGAATGAAATGTAGTGAGGAAAAGCAACATCCATTATTTCAGTTAACAGGTGTTGTATAGATGCCGCTGTGAGAACTAAAAGTATTTATTATTTTCAATTTATGACTTCTGCTGGGTAACCCACCATTTGAAACATGTCAACGGTCAATTCAGCTCTGTGTTGACGATACTTAAAATGAAACTACCTCTGTACATTATAGGAAAACTTAGTAGTACGAATTATGTAAAAATAAAAAAAGTTATTATTTCTTAAAACTCTAATCTTCGGACATCGTTTTGACGAAACCTAATGCAAATGGAAGGCGTTATAGTAACAAATTAATGTTAATCCTAAATTTGATTAAACAACTTCATAGTCTGCAAAAATTTAACCTAAACTAATGCGACTGTAGAGGGCGATATCATACAAACATAAGATTAGCAACATACAAAATTGAAAAAGGATACACTCAATTTAATATCATCTATCATCAGTAGATCGCCCGTGAAATAAGGGCGGGATATTGTTGGGTAAATTATCTAATAAAATAATTCCTAAATGAAATAAATGTGGACTGTATCGAAAAAAATATAATATGAAAATAATAATACTGCAGCGGGTTTGAACCCTTGGTGTGAAGATAACACTCACGTAGTTTTTCACAAAACACCAAAATACTATGCACTACAATCGACGCGCGTTTCGCCAACAAGGTTGACATCATCTGGAGATGATTAAAACTCATCACTCATGGAGTTTCGATCATCTCCAGATGATGCCAACTTTGTTGGCGAAGTGAGCTATAAGAGCGGTGCTAAACAAAGTAGGAGATTATGGAGAAAGGAAATATCTATAAGACAAAACACCTTAATTTCGTAATACTTAATTTCGTCTGTATCAAAACAGTAGAATTATCTAACGTAATAAATAACGTTATGTAACTATAGTGAAAATATATATCTAAATTTTATATCTAAATACTTAACTTGATGCTATATTTAAAAATATCTATATTCTAATGTATCTTTAACGAAAGAGGGAATAATACCCTCTCAGGGAGTTATTTTTTCAAGTCTCTTTTCATGCAAGGTAAGAAGCTTAACAATGTACATGCTGATTGAAAGAAAGAACTATTAAATTTAAATAGATTGTAATGAATATATGCAGGTAGAATAGAATATTTTGAATAGAGTTATTCTAGACTATCTATAATAACGCAAGTCAACAGGAGTTCAAGTAAACACTAATGTAAAGTTTCCTAAACGCAAGGTCCAACCAGTTATATTACATTAGATTTTTGCTGGATATGAAGTTATTTTAATAAATTTAGGATTCCTATTAATTCGTATAATAGTAGCATCGACCTGCATTAGGTTTCGCTAATTTAGATTTTCTTTGAACTTAATTGCTACATAACAACTACTATATTGTATCCAACCTCGTCCCACGAACTACAGGGGTAATTTTATTTTATTTTTAACTACTGCTGGATTTTATCGTTGATATTTTCTTGGGAGTGACACGCAGCAGAGATGATATAAATTGAACTCACTACTTCAAGTCTACACCGGCTCTTGATATACATAACAAAGAAAATTTGCACATCGGCGGTTGCTAACAGGCGTGGTTTTCCGCCTAAAAATTGAATTTTGAATGGATGGTAATTTGGATTTATCATTCATAACATCGTGAAATCAGAGTCAATTGCCATTCAACACAGGTAAGCCGAAGATTATTTTATATGATTCACAAGAAACATCACTAATGTTACATATTAGTTAATAATAACCGTATACAATCATATATTTATGTACCAAGTTTAGACATGACTATGGACTTATCTTTATGGTTTTATAATCATATTAATTTGTGTATATAACGGACACTTTGTAATGATATAATAAAACACTTAACTTTGTTACTATCACAGATTTTATTGTAACTTAACGCTACTATACCTTCGATACTTTAGCGCATCATTTTCAACGCGATTCAAAAGATTAATTTCGTATTCATTTGTTTCGTATTAATTTCGATAGTATAAAAGTATCGAAACTATATTAGCGTTAAGTTACAATAAAATCTGTGACAGTAACAAAGTTAAGTATTTTACTGTATTATTATGATCAATTATCACAAAGTAACGGCTAACTCCATTCAGTTTTTGAAACGTTGTAACCTAAAATGTCTTGCAGTATGTAGACTAATATATGGCAAAAGTAAATCAATTAGCCAACGAACTAGAGAAATTAAATGGTTAAATATGGAAGAAAGAATGGTTTTTAATTGTTGTACTCGTAGTCTATAAACAGTACTGTTGTTAACAAAGCAGCAACGTATTTTCAAATAGAAGTTCAGAGGAACATTCATAACATCGGTATTAGAAACGAAACTTGTATATGCTGTTCATAACGTTAAAATAACAACCTAGAGATCATTTTCTATTAAATAACGAATGTTATAATGTAATACCAACTCAAACAAAAACTTTATCCATGTCTACATTCAAGATTATAAGTCGGGCTGGTTTTATTTTTTGAAACCTTATCTGATCGTGCAGAAACACGAGAAAGGGGTCGAGAATCGCTTCTGGGTATAATTCAGTGCCTGCCGGGGCTTTAGCCCGAGGAGTAGTTGTTTCCTAGAGCGATTATGTAATAGCTTTGCTATTCGGGAACTACTTTGATAGCCGCTTGGCGGCTTGGTGGTTCCTTTCTCGATTTCCGACTTATAAGTTATTGACAGAGATCGTATCGATAAAGATGTATAGGCCATAAAGTTCATTCGGCATTTGTCCTGAATCGGCGTACCGTATGCGGCACTGATGAGAACTAACAAGTTCGAAACAGCTGCATGTCGTTCGGTTCCGATCCGGGACAAATGTCGAATCCTACCTGTGGCTGGTTTTATTTTTTGAAACCTTATCTGATCGTGCAGAAACACGAGAAAGGGGTCGAGGATCGCTTCTGGGTATAATTCAATACCTGCCGGGGCTTTAGCCCGAGGGGTAGTTGTTTCCTAGAGCGATTTTGTAATAGCTTTGCTATTCGGGAACTACTTTGATAGCCGCTTGGCGGCTTGATGGTTCCTTTCTCGATTTCCGACTTATAAGTTACTGACGTTTTATTTTCCTTTGTTTATTATTTTGTCTTCTATTTTTTTATGGAATATAAAAGACTTCACTCCAACTCTACTAAGATTACTAGATCGATTATATTTCATTTATATTACTTTATTTACTTAGTCAATTTCCTATCTACCGTATATATTGCACTATCCTTAAATAAATATTATTATTATTAACGTATTTAATAACATCAGGTTGCAGAAACTAATTTGGGTTTTTTCATGCTCTTCAAAGAGAATTTATTCATATAAAATTTACACACTAATTACCGACAGATATGCCGTTTTGATCGATGACCTCTTGCCACATTTCTGGTAAAACCAAAATTCCCTCGCTGTAGAACTTCTGAGATTTTTGGCCGAAGAACTGAACTGAGTGATTTTCACAAGCCTCTTTTGAAGCCAGCTTGACACCATTAAGAGATTCCTGCAGAGACCGAAACAAATGGTAGTCAGACGGGGCAGGGTCTGGGCTATACGGTGGATGCATCAAAACTTCCCAGCTAAGGTCTCTCAATTGTTTCGAATCACTAAAGATATGTGTGGTCTAGCGTTGTCGTCATGGAAGATAACGCCTTTCCTATTGATCAATGTTGGCCGTTTTTTTAACCGCCTGCTTCAATCGCATTAGTTGTTGACACTAGAGTGTTGAATTAATGGTTTGGCCAGGTTCGAGCAGCTCATGATGAACAATTCCTTTCCAATCCCACCAAGCACTCAGCATCACCTTCCTTGGCGTCAATACGGGTTTTGCAACCGTCTGTGAAGTTTCTCCGGGTTTCAACCACGATATTTTTCGCATATTGTTGTCGTACGTGATCCACTTTTCATCGCCCGTAAACATTTGTTTCAACAAAAACTCGATTTCGTTTCGTTTCAACAGCGATTCACAAATGGAAATTCGGTCCATTAAACGTTTCTCTGTTAATTCATGTGAAACCAAAATGTCGAGCCGCTTTCGATATCCAGGCTTATGTAAATAGCTCAAAACTGTTTTATGGTCGATGTTTAGTTTCGTAGCAATGTCGCGAGATGAAATATGTCGATCTACCTAGATTTTTTCCAAAATTTCATTGACTGTTTCAACGATTGGTCGGCCAGAGAGAGGTTCACCTTTAACATCGAAATTTCCGGAACGAAAACCAGTTCTGACACTGGCGTTCTCTCACCATAAACGCCACACAATTTTCGATGAGCTGCGCTCTATGTTTCCCTTTTCGGAAGTAAAAAAGCAAAATATGCTGAAAATGACCTTCTGGAATCTCCATTCTCAACGCGCAATAACTTGTTGCTGCGTGAACGAATGACGCTACCTTTATATCCAGACTGTTCTGTTGACTGTTATCTTTCATACGCGCTATAGTGTAGCTGCATTCAATAAGTCTTCCTAGAGATATGCGACTTTAAAATCATCTATTGGGAAGAACCGAAATTACTTCTTCCCCAACCTGTTATAATTCCTTCGAAAATAGTACACAGTAAGTTGTATACAACCATGTATTTCTGTAATACATTTAGGCATAACTATAGGCTCATATTTTCAATTTCGTAATAATATTAATTTGTGTAACGGGTATTTTCTAACTTAAAACTTGCATTTGTTAGTCAAGGAATTAAATAAATAAAAAGGTTCAATATGCAAGAAAAAAAGAGTACTTCATTATTACAGTCTATATCATAATATTATATTTAGTAAAGCACCAGCATATTTTTATCATAAAGTAGAAATTCAAAGGAACATTCATAACATTGACATTAGAAATGAAAATTCTCTGCGCCGCTATGTAAAACTGCATTCCTTAAGATATAATTTGTTATTAAATAGCAAATTATAATGTAATATTAAACAAAAAACCTTATCCATGTCTATATTTAAGCTTAAACTGCATATCTTATTATGTGATCAAATGGTCAAATTTAGTGAAATAGATTTAAATAAAATATTACCATTATATTAATTTATCCTACAGAGTTTTTCATAAATATATGTGAAATTTATTTCACAGGCGATTCTATTACGTTTTATTTTTCTTTGTTCATTATTTAATGGTTTCTCTTTTCTCTAGAGTCCAATGGATATAAAAAAACTCATTCTGCGTGGTTGAACTCGTTTTAATAATACTGCTAGGATTACTAAATCGATTATATTTCGTTTATATTACTTTATTTACTTACAATTAGATAATTTATCTACTGTATATATTGCAATATTTTTAAATAAAGACTGTTATCATTATGAAGGTATTTATTAGTATAATTCCTTCGAAAATAACACACAGTATTTCTGTAACAAATTTAGGCATAACTATGGACTCATATTTTCAATTTCGTAATTACATTAATATGTGTATCTAACGGGTGATTTCTAACTTAAAACTAGTCTTATTGCACTAGGCTAATATATGGCAAGTGAAATCAGTTAACTAACGTCTTAATTAAATAAAAAGTTGAATATGCAAGGAGAAAAGAGTTTTGCATTGTTGTAGTCTATATCACAGTATTAGTTTTAATAAACCACCAGCATATTTTTATGATAAAAGTAACATTCATAACATTGATATTATAAATGAAAACTCTCTGGGCTATTATATAAAACTGCATTCTTTAAGAGATCATTTGTTATTAAATAGCGAATTATAATGTAATACCAAACAAAAAACTTATCCATGTCTATATTCAAGGTTAAACTGCATATATTATTTTGTGATCAAATGGTCAATTTCAAATATATTTAAATAAATGATTACTTTTATATTCATTTATACCGCAGAATTTTTGATAACTTTCCTTCGTGAAGTTTATTTCACAGGCGATTCTATTACGTTGTATTTTTCCTTGTTAATTATTTCTTGGTTTCTGTTTTCTTTAGGGTCTAATGGAAGATAAAAGACCTCATTCCGAGTGGTTCAACTAAGTCGTTTTAATCATACTGCTAGGATTACTAGATCGTTTATGTTTTTATTTACTTTATTTCCTTATGTAATTTTCTATTTACTCTATATAGTGTATTATCATAAAATAAATATTATTATTATTATTAAGCTATTTAAATATAATTCCTTTGAATATAGTACACAGTATATTTAACTTGACTTTACGAAAGTAGCTTGCGATAAAATAGTCAGGTACCTTGAACTTAAAGCCGCCCCAGCTCCTCTCATGATTTATTGCAAATTAGGAATTAAAAGCGAGTTTTCTATTCCAGGTCGACCTCCGTCATTTGGACGAAATGAAAGGATCCAACGTGGTGGATATCGGCATCGATTTGACAGAGTTTTACACTTCCGTCGAATGGGATATATTAGAAGTTCCTGCCGTCAGGTACACAATAGGCAAAAACTGTTAAAATAAAAAGTATTTTCTTTTTACAGCTTATGTTCTGTAGTCGAAGGTTCATTTGTTCACGTAACAATGCGATTTTCCTCTGCTAAATAAACTATCAAAATCATACTGGTTTAAGTCAGCTAATATTGTTTGCCGGCTAAATTCATTTAAGTCTGTTTCATATCTGGCGTATATTAGAGAGGACAGATTATTTTCAGACTTTAACAATTTAATGTATTTAAAAATAAAACCCGTTAAAATAATCCGTTTTAAAACGGAATGTTATTATAACTTATATTCGTCAAACTTGGCTTGGTTATAGTTTAATTTTTATGTAAATATGGATAAACCTTTAAAGTTGATAATGACTTAAGAAAATATTGTTTTTACATTTTGTTAAATTACGATAACCCATATATAGTAATTTTTATACGAGTTCATTTATATTAAGTGATACTGAAAATGTAATATCTAGTAAACGTAGTTTAATTCTGTTAATATTTTATGAAATATTGATATTCTCTGGAATAACAGACCAAAATTCAATGATGAGTTGGGCCTTCTCTATAATCTGCACTTTCCTTAACGGATTGCTGTCAAATAAGATTATCAATGTTGTCTTCATTTACTTAGCCCAAGTAATCCTCCACCTTACGCCGATAAGCCTTAGAGTTTACGGAGGGAGTAATAAATTTAATTAGCTCCTCTTCATTCCATATATGGTCAATTAGCAATAAATTGGTAAACCCTGGTGATCATAAATTGAAAGACTGGTGAGATTTTTAAGAGACAACATTACTCTCATCACGTGTGATTGTAAACGTTCAAAAAATTTCAATTGTATAGTTTATTTCATCGCTATTTGCCAAATAAAAAATCCCAAGCTCTTATCTCATACCGTGGCTTGTCTTCATGGATAGGTTCAGGTAGACTGTTCCGTTTATCGGCAAGATAAGTTCTTTTATTTGTGCAAATAGCGATGAAATGAATAGTAGAAGTGTATTTAAAGTATATAATATGACATTAACCGTGGATGCCTAGGTAGTGTAAAGTGAGGTAAATATATCTTTATAAATTAAAATTAATAAATGATTCATATATATTTCAAGATACTAAACTTTTTTGGAGTAGATAAACTCTATTAGTACTTATGAAAACTGTAGTCAGAAAAAATATTAAGAATTTTGTCAAGAATTTACCAAATTTTCGAAAACATTTTTTGTAATAAGAATAAACTTTATTGAATGTGAATTAACAAGAATATTATTAGATTTCTATCGATCTTCTTACCAAAAAAAAAAACTAATTGCAAAAATTTCATTTTGTTTCCAATTATTTATAGAATTTTTGTTTTTCAATCATAGTAGAAATACCGTCTGTATATAGGTTGTGGAAAAACATTATTTTTGAAGAAACAGATTAAAAAGATTGTGGAAAATCGTGCTTTTTGAAGAACTGAATTCTGGATTTCGATTATCGTACTTTAATATTCAATTTCCTTATTCTGATTAACGATGGTTTACAATTGCGACAACATTTATTTGCTTACGATTGTACATTACAAAAGCTCACAATAATGAATTTCTTCATTTTGAATCTTTGATAACAAAGTTATATTTGATCAAGAATACAAAATAATTATAAGGATTACCTTAGTTCATTTTTGTATTAAGAAAATGTGGCTTATGGTGTACGTTGTGGTCTGAAGGAATTATTAAACCATTTTTCTTTGAAAACGAGGTAGATTAGTTAACGGTAATTGGCGAATGTTATCGTGACATGATATTCCGGTTATTTGTGTCTTAATTGAAAGATATAGCTCTTGAAGATGTGTAGTTTCAACAAGATAGTACCACTTGTCATACTACTCGTGAAACAAGATATTCAAATAGATCAGACACCAGATAGAAAATTCAGATAGATCTAGATATTTTAAACATATAAACTAATTGGACATTGAAAATCAAATAATTTTAAGTCGTATACTTATTATATTCTGTATTTTATATACTTTGTGTTCTCTTTCTATTTAAAAAAATAATTAATATATTTAAGGTGTTCACAGAAAGTAATTTTTAAATCTAACTAATATTAAATCTAATTAAATTTAACGTAAAACATTTTATTGCAGGACATTATCTTGTTTAAATACTTTATAATATAATATTTGATATGACTGTCATGGAAATTGTCTGTGAAAATAATTAAAATTCTTATTTAAGAAAAAAAGTTCGTCCACAGTTTTTAAATAAATGGCGGAGGTGCCAATGTAATTTAACACATTTTATGGATACTTTATTTGAGTACTTTTTAATTTAATCCAATTTCAAATATAATTAAGTAAATGATCAAAAAGCAATACTAATTTCATTGATTTGCTTCTTTCTGAAGTTTTATTATTTCCATCAGCAGATGCGTCTTATTTTAGACAGATTTTGTAAATTTATATATAGTTCTTTTTTATAAATTATCTTACTAAAATACAGGGTTCGGTAATGTTTTGACAAATTTAAGAAGGGCTAGAATATCATGTGTACATTCATTCCTCACTTTTATACTATCGTCGTGCATTCCCAAATAAAAATGCAACTGAATGCAATGTCATTTCATTCGTTAACGTTAGTGCTTGGCAATAACATGTTATACGTAATGTAACCAAAACGAAAAGAGTCCAAGAGACCTTATTCACTATATTATACCACCGTATTGTTATAGGTGTACATTCATCATTAAACTATTTCAATTTTTCGTAATGATTTGCGCAGATGTAAATTGACCTTTTGCAGTCAATAGTCTAAGATGGTCACCTTGATGTTCTACAGAGCGTCATGGAAGGGACTACAGTGGAGCTTCGGCATCGGATATCTGCTTTGTTAAATGCCTCTTTCAGTCCAAAACACAACATCTCATTACAGATTACTTATTCATTTCTGTCTAGATAGTGAGCAATTTTCCTAAATAACATACCATCGTCTCGCAAAATAATGCAACTACATCCCGGCTCAATAAGTTAAGTAAAATTATTGTTTTCATACTCTAGGTATTCTTATATAAAAAGGTAAGTCAAACATACTAAAGTATGAGTAGTAATACATTAACCACTTGTGATAACTTCAAGTGATGATTGGAACATAAACTATAGTAAAAAATACCAACTAATTTTACGGTTGCCTTCAAAATTCTAGTAATGTTTATGTTATACATGGTGTTTCCTAAGTACAACAAATTTAACAGCATATTCTTGAGTCAATTTTATGGAAAAAAGTTCATATTAACATATGTCCTCAAACGCTTCGTTTGCAAGATACAGGGTGGTAACGTAAAGAAAAAAATATTTTTTTATAATATCTATGATGTCACTGTAAATATTTTTGTGAAATCTAGTACACACACTCTATGCATCTGGAGGCACACAGGTTTTGCTTAATTAATAATGAATTGACGTTTTAAAAATGAAATCTCAATTTATTAACATTTACAGTTATTATTGTTATGACGTTCAATTTCATTCAAAATATCTTCTTCCAAAGTAGGAGTTCTTTTTGTGGTAGGTCTTCCTGAAACATCTCTCGCCCTTGCAAATGAACTCGTTTCTACTAAGCATTGATGAATTCTTGCAAATGTGCGAACATTTGGTATTTGTCGGCTGGGAAATCTTTCTTAGTAAATCCGCTGTGATACTAAAGAATTTCCATCAGCCAGTCCATGAACAGTGTGGATGTCTGCCATTTCGGAGTTCGCGTAGTTAACAATTGTCAGAATATGTTACTTGTAATATATAATGTAACAGTAATTATTAAAACAAAGAACAGGAAACTTATAAGCACAACAATAGAAACTAGAAAGTGCGTTTAAAATTAGAACCCAAATCAAAATACAAACTTAATATGTATTATTTATGATTGTCAAAAATGATTTTGACAATCAGTAACCATACCAATTTATAACTAACACGTATCTTGGAAATGAAGCGTTTGAAAACATATGTTCATATGAACATTTTTTCATAAACTTGACTCAAGAATATGCTCTTAAATTTTTTGTACTTACTTAGGAAACACCCTGTATAGTAAATGTTACACAGAGTTTAATCAAGAAATATCAAATGGAAAGTGTTATAATTTCTATGTTTATTAGTATAGTTCTTAGTTAAATGGTTGTAATTTTATAAAGTTGACAAAATTCTCTGTAAGCCAGAACAATTGTTTAAATAACCAAATAAAATTTTATGTATTCTTACACAACCTCTTTTCCTACTGCACACGTTAAATTGGTTTTAATCTTATTTTATGACGGACTAGGAAATTTATGTGCGTCATAAAACACCATATTACCCACTCTAGTAGTTTGACTCGCTTTAATGCAATTTGAATATGACGTGCTTTCATTACGTCAGTATTTTATTTGTAAAAATTCCAAAATTAATAGGGTTAGTATTTTATGTCCAAGGATCAATCTCTAGACTTGGAATTCAGATCATGTTTAATACCAAAACTCTTGCATTGATTTTCTTGCTCTTATACAGTAGGTTTTAAATATAGCTTCGAAAAATGTACTGCAGCACTATCCTGTTTAAATACTTCATAATATAATATATGATATAACTGTTATGAACATTTTGTGGAAAATAAATCAAAATTCTCATTTAAGAAAATTATAGGCTTATCCACAATGTTTAAATAAATGGTGGATGCGCCAATGTACTATACCAGTGAGGATAACTAAAGTTTATTGACAATTTTTAGTTTCTAATTGTTAATAACCAAGTTAATTGACAAATTGGCATTGTAGGTGTCGGTTATAAGAAATTTTATGATTATAAATATATTTTTCCTTATAAATACGCTACATACTTGGAAACAAATCTAGACAAATATTTTAAATAATCATATTATGAAATAATATAATGGAATCTTCAGATATTATATTTTCGTATATTATAAAAAACGTTTATTTAAAAAACCTTTAATATCACAAACGTACAAATATATTTCAAACTAATAAATTACTGAGTACCATCTCCATCCATATGTATAAAAATTTCTATTTATGCTAAAGAAAACCAGAATATATTCTATGCAGCATCATAGCTATAACTTTATATCTTTGCATAAAACTCCAACGTATTATATTCCTTCATATAACAGTAAAATTATGTCCAACGCCCGACTCACATTATAATATACATAACACAGAGGTGAATAAAAAGAAATTAAAAAATGTGTAAGCAACAAAACCTGAATTATAATGTTATACTAATATTTTATAATATTATACATTCTAATATTTATTTAATATACCAGAAGTCAACATGTTTTTTAACTGTAATAAAACTTTACAATTGAAAACTAGTATATGAATACTACTGTCGGTTCATCGGCAATGTTATAAATTTGTATTTTTTTAATAGGTCGCCCTATGTATACCATATTAGCATATTTCTATTGAGCGTGAAATTTTCTATACGATAAAGTTAATTTTTTATATTTCCGTCAAATGTAGCGCACATATAATTTTTTCATTAATTAATAGTTGAAAACTTTTGACTTGAGCACTGGCAATGATAATATGATTATTTTATTTATTTGGGTGCAATATTGATATTTCCTAGTAATCCCTATTTTCGATTGCCCTATAGGAATCAATTGTTATGATTTAAATTCTACCTTGGTATAAGTGCAATAGATCTTATTGCAAATAAATTGTAGGAAATTTAAAACTTTTTGTTTCATATGAAAGCTATTAATCTAAAGAATCAAATCAATGCGCAAATTAACTAAGTTGCCTTTTCTACAATTTATTTTCAATTACGTTCATTATACATACCAGTTAAAACTTAAATGATAATGATTAAGGAAAATATACTGTTCAAAATATAGTAAGTGCCACCTAAAAGTCTGGACCAAGTAATGTTGATTTATTTCAAATAACTTCATTATAATAAATATTCACCTCAATATTCCACCTCAATTTCAAAAATGAATCACTATCATTTCCAAAATCTACTTGAAAAATTTTCAGTTTCAGCATAGAAAGATATTTGTATTCCTTATTTCAATTTTTGTAGAGAATTTAAATAAGTTCGACAGATATGCGAGAATAGCCAAATATTTTGATAAATTGTATAATAAATTACATGCAGAATTAGAACGTGTTAAAATATACCGACGTCTTCTTTTAATTTGAAAATTCAAAACTGATGATAGTAAAATCCCATTGTACTGAAGACAGCAAAATATCAATTCCAGTGACACCATAATTGGTATTGATAATAAATGTATGTCAAGATACATCAATTTTGAAAGCTGATATTTCATTCTAATTTTTCTTAAATGAGGAACTAATATGTCCTCTGATTGATATCGTATATATGTCAATTTTACTTTAGATGCTTTTAATTATGCGAGAAATTTTAACACATCCCATTACTATATACTTTTATTTAGCACACTTCTTTCTATGTATGTACATTTCCAGCGTATTCATATAGGAAATGTAAACATTTTGTCTTATTGGTTAACTTGAAATGAAGTCTATAAATTTTTTATATCTATATTATAACTCTTTTATATATGCCTCTATAGAAGAAACATTTCAGTACTCAACACTACCCGAGTATTTAATTATTTATATTTACATAAGTTTTACGAACTTTGTACCCATTATCCTTTGCACTCAATAAGTTTGAGTAGGTATACTGACTGAACATATCATTGGCCAATTTTCTATCGACAGTAACTTAACTGGCAAAAAATATTTTGATCTACTTCAACAAGAAATTGTTCCTAACATCAGGAACTAGTAGGCGCTGGACTAAGTAATAAGGAGGTTAATTATTAACTTTAATGCAATTATTAACTTATTTGTAGCATGGTAAATGCTTCCTTTAAAATCATATATTTTTTCTAATTTTATAATTGGTATTTTGTGCTATTTTAAAGTATTATTTCTTTTGATGAGAACTAAGTATCATTTTTTTTTATTTTTCATAAAGTAACATCTTGTAAATAAATATGGGTACAGCCCATCCACTACCAGTGCCGTTTACGTTTATTTACTGAAATAATTCACTAGAAATCAAATAAGCTTAATCTGTTGATAAAATACTTTGCCAGTTTTATTTAATTTCTCATCAAAAAATTTTATTTTCAATATCAAATTATTATTTATATTTTAAATCAATAAATTATATGAATTAACCCAAAATAGTTAATATGTTTTAATTTAATTGAATATTTTACCAATATAATTTAATGTCCAAAACATTATGTTGAATTGATGTGTATTGGACTGTCTCAATTAACTAAATTGTATTTTAATTAATAAATGATTGTAGTAATAGCGTTGTCGAATATTAAAATTTCTGTTTTCTTTTTACATTACAATCTGTTAATGCAGAAATAAAATCGGGCCCGTCAACGGTGTCAACACGAGATATTCATCAAACGATGCGTGATTTTAGGATTGAATTAAGTGCAAATTGGAATCCACATTTCTCTGATTTAATAGTAATTGCCTTGTCTATATATCTGAGCATCAAGATTCAACATATGCATTAAGTTATTGCGGGATGGGCAAATACAAAATCAAATTTCTCCAACATTTTAATTAATTAAAGTCAAACCTTTTATATGTCTTACAAATTAATGACTTGCTACCGTCAGCTTTTTCATTTGTTACAGGAACGAAAAGTTCTACACGTGCTGTGATGAACCGTACCTCGACATAACATTCAACATTACGATGAGGCGAAAGACGTTATTTTACACCGTAAACCTCATCATACCCTGCATGGGGATCTCCTTTCTCACCGTACTTGTGTTCTACCTACCCTCCGACAGTGGCGAAAAAGTAAGTCTGTAATCTTTTATTACCGGCGCTTTATTATTTTTATGTGCAATAATTAATAAGCTGTTACTATACAAAGTTAATTTTCGGAAATTCAAAACGTTTCTGTTTGTTTTAAATATTGTCACGTTTCTCTATTATTATACAATATGCTGTATATAAATAAAGAGTCTTTCAATAAGGGTGCTCGATTTTTAAACGTAAGTGAAGCAAGTTGTGTGTGAGGCATCCACTCAATCTTTTTTTATCAGAAAGAATATTTTATGGCATTAAGTATGGAATATAACGTCATTAAAGTGTCCGCCGCGACTTTGCTTGGGGACATGTATTTAGGAGTTCCAATTTTCGATGACTTCTGAATTTGCTAGATGATGTTCGTTATGTTGACTTTGAGGGCATCAGTTGTTCCCGATTTATTCGCATAGACGTGCGATTTAAGGTGCCCCGAAAGTAGAAGTCTAAAGGCGTTAAATTCCACAATTTCGGTGGCCAGTTCACGTAGTCACTACGCAAGATAACCATGCCTTCAAATCATTCGTGAAGAATGAATGTTCATCGTGGCATGCGCTGTGTGGCACAAAGCGCCGTCCTGTTGGAATAACATGTCGTCGGTATTCATATCCGTAAAACTCGTCGCTGACGGTAGTGACAATGTCAATTTCCTTTTGGAAGAAGTATAGACCGATGATTCCGCCAGACCAAATCTTCACCAAGCAGTGACTTTTTCGGAATGCATTTGGTGCTGGTGTATCTCATGTGGGATGGTATCGCCTCAAATCTGACAATTTTGCTTGTTCACATATTCGTTCATCCGAAAATTGGTCTCGTCCCAAAAAATTATTTTTTGGCGAAATTTGGGTCAACTTCCAACTGCTCCAGAACCCAATCAGCGAACACACGGCGTTGTCTATGGTCTTTTATCTACCTTAAGTTCCTGGGTCGATTAGATTTTATACGGGCGCAGATCCAAGTTTCGACGCAAAATTCGTCCCGTTGAAGTCGCAGAAAGGCAAAGTTCTTATGAACGAAGAAAAAGTGACTGCCTCGGGTTTTCCCAGATCTTGCGTTGTGGTGAAATACAGGTGTTGGCTGATTATTTATCAAATCGGTGGACTCGAATTTGGCCACCAAAATTCGAATTATCGATTCGGCGGAACGGTTGTGGTGAGGATAAGAATGACGTAATGCGCGGAATGTTTCTCGAACGGAGCACTGATTTTTAAAATAAAATTTGATGATTTGCACACGTTGTTGAACGCTATAACGTGTTAACCTAAAAAATTTCGAGCGTCCCTATTGAAAGACCCTATATTAAAACTTTGATTTAGTAAAATACGGTTTTATCGACATTTCCAAATTTTGGTATCAGAATATGGTTAGGTTGATATTTCAGTGGAGGCATGGGTTCACGGAAATATTTATTGACAATTTGGTTTTGTGTGGTTCATTACAAAATATGTACGTGAATATATTTGTATAAATGTTTGAGAATAAGTATAATAGGATGCCAATTGGTTCAATTAACTTGATTGAATAAACTAATAATATTACAGGTGTGAACCAATAATTCGTCTGAATGATGAAATGATTGAACTCTTCACTAATTTTACTATATTCAATAGGAATATAATTTGTAATGTACCATACGCCACTGTGCTTACATATCAGATATTGGGACCAGCTCTCAAAAAAAATTACTAAATTAATTTAAATTTAAATGCAACACTTAAGTGTAAACTTAATAACATGGACCAGAGTGCACTCCAAAAAATAATAATTGAAGTGTACCAATGGTTGGTTGCGGCTTGATTTTTAATCTTAATAACCTTAACAAAAGGTAAAAGTTTATCAAAGATAATCTCGCACATACCTATAATGAAAGGGAGTCTTATGTGAACTTATCTGATACATAACAATACGTGGGTTCTATCGTGAAATGTTTTTACTTGAAACTGAGAAAATGAAATTGTTTCTTATCCAACACGTACCTCTCGTCACTTGTGGTGATTGTTCTGACTCCATATCAGAACATATACTCACTTGGTTCACCTTACCTTAGTTACTCGTTATGTTCGAGTTGCCTCAGAAATATATTAAAATGAATACTAGCCAACGAGAAAGAAATACTAATTTAATTGACACGGGAAAGGTTGATGTAATAATAAATTTAACTAATAAGTAAAAAGAAATAAAATGAGAAAATTAAATAGTTAAGTTACTGACAAATACAAAATAGTATTCAGAACTTACGCAAATAAAATAAGGTAAAGTTTCATAGTGGTTTATAGAGGTAACCAGAATCCAACAAAAAAATTTTGAAAAGTAATTACAATGGCTAAAATATTTACTTAAAGAAGACCGAAACAGAAATGACAAAAATTGTAACTTAATTTTGTTCAAGGGTTCAACATCCCATAGGTGTAGTTTAGTCGAACCT
This sequence comes from Rosalia funebris, assembly GCA_037954035.1. NCBI lineage: Eukaryota > Metazoa > Arthropoda > Insecta > Coleoptera > Cerambycidae > Rosalia > Rosalia funebris. The sequence goes on from JAZFAV010000032.1 coordinate 12,113,821, forward strand.
AGCCAGAATTGGTTGAGATCTTGACGCTTCCTTAATTCGACCAATAATATTGATTTTATATTTACCGTCTGTTCGGATGTCGAATATCGACATCTCTCTTTGTGCAAAAGAAATTGTATAACTAATTAATTACAATTAGAGATAGAATGACATACACATCTTATTAACTGAATAAAACATCGATTATTTATTGTATCGTTAATTTCTTTCCCCATATCCCGCCACGTGTGATTTACATGATTTCAGTTTATGATTGGTCCATGTCTGCTATTATAACGAGAGAGAAACGCGACGAAATCTCTCCATGGACCAATTGGCGAGTAATGACTTAACTACTATAGCAATAATTATTTTAATTTAGTCGTTCCCCTATTTCAATTAATTTACTATCCAATATGATTTACTATGATGAATTTGTGTCTCTTCAGACCCTTAGATTGCCTAGCTGAATCTTTAAAAATGTAAACATTTTATCTAATTAATCTTTATCATGGGAATTTAGAGAAATATACGGTAAATATACATTTACCGACGCATGTTGAAAAAATGCAATTAGTTGATTGCAACCACCTATATTCAGACAAGCGTTACAACACTTTTACAAGAGCATATCGTCGCCAGTTTTCTAATAAATTTCGATGAACACAACTTTGCTTTACTAATATTTAAAAAGGTTGCTTAAAATAGAGTGAGTAACATATAAGTCGGAAATCAAGAAAGAAACCACCAAACCGCCAAGCGATTATCAAAATAGTTCCCGAATAGCAAAGCTATTACATAATTGTAATAGCTTTGCTATTACAATTATGTACAAATAAAACCATGGTTTTATTTTTACATAATTCAGATAAGGTTTAAAACCATGGTTTTATTTTTTTAAACCTTATCTGATCGTGCAGAAATACGAGAAAGGGGTCGAGGATGGCTTCTAGGTATAATTCAATGCCTGGCGGGGCTTTAGCCCGAGAAATAGTTGTTTCCTAGAGCGATTATATAATAGCTTTGCTATTCGGGAACTGCTTTGATAACCGCTTGGAGGTTTAGTGGTCCTTTCTCGATTTCCGACTTATATGTTACTGACAGAGATCGTATCGATAAACATGTATATTCCGTAGAGTTCATTCGACATTTGTCCTGGATCGGCGTACCGTGTACGGCACTGATGAGAACTAATAAGTTAGAAACAGTTGTATGTCGTTCGGTTCCGATCCGGGACAGATGTCGAATCCTACCTGTGGCGGGTATTATTTAAAAAAAAATTAAAATAGAGTGCTTAATGGCAACCATATGTTCACAAATCTGTGGATCTGTCTGAAGGAACACTATACAAGGGGTTTCAGGAATAACAAGAATGCACAATTGTCATCTTGCTATATTCCTATCCCCTTTAGACGTGATCATTTTTTTATGCAACATAAATTGAAACATCACAAATCTAAGGATATACAGGGGTTTCAACAATAAGAAAAATGCAAAATTGTCATCTTGTTACAGAAGCAGCTTCAAAGCTGCAGAAAACTGTACTTTTCAATAACTAAAGGGTAAGCACAGCTTATTAGGAACAAGACAGCAAGGGTAGCACAGCTGCTACAGCATCTACTAAGCCTTTTAGAACCAAATCCTCAGCCTCAAATCTCGTCATCGATGAGCTAAACAGTAATTTGTTTCAGCCCTCAAAAACTCTATACTCCAAGTAATACCACACCTATAAAGGCTTCTTTTACCGGTTGGAATTTATAATTGCACGAAATTTCGAATAAATATTTTTATCACCACACCGTATGCCTGTAACATGCTTTGAATATTTAAATGCTTATTCTGTAAATTGTAAAAACGCGGCTACAAGAAGTATGCGAAAAAAGTTCCCCATATTTGCTCCTTATTACCAGGCTAAATAGTTACATTTTATATTAATTAAATAAACGGAATTTCAGAAAAAAATAACCCTAACGATAGAGAAACACTAAATAGATATCCAATTACTTCTAGGAAAATATAAAGTAATATAAAACAGTTTACTACCTACAATAATAGCATAATATAATGGTAATGTTGGTTTAATGTTGAGTGTGATATTGTTTTAGGTCGCCATGAATGATCTATTTATCAACCTAGACTTTCCTGTAGCAAAAATTCTCTCTATTATACATTGATGATTCATGATAGTAGTGAATGAAATTTACTATTGTGCAGAATGTACAGAAGGTTTTGAATATAAATATCAAACAACTAAGAACACGTTATGTGTAGATAGATAGGTAGAAATAGATTTTCCTATTCTTCATTAAAAATGTACTGTATTCACTTGTGCGAATTAAGAGGAAATTACGACCAACCCAGAATCTACAATATACGGTCATGCTATAGCACGTAAAATCACAATTAATTTTTTAATAGATACACTTTACTAAAAACTAAATTTGAGAACGCACATTAAAGAAATTACTAACAGATTTAAAAAATATCTTAATGTTATTAAAGGTCTGGCAGGCATTCAATGGGGAACAAGTAGATAGATGTTACTTAGATTACGTAACACTTTAATACTATCGAAAATCGACTACACCTGTATTTATCGGCCGGAAAATCCCGTCTCCAACTATTAGATACTATTCACTGCACCGATATAAGTTTAGCTTTAGGCGCCTTTCGTGCAAGTCTCTATATCTCTCTATGCTGCGAAGCTGGTATACTTCCTTTAAAATATCATAGTCAACAATTTTTTATTTCTTGTAGCGTAATAATTTGGGCTCAACCGCACCACTGAAATAATTTATTAATATTCAAAAAAGACGTTCATTGCATAATATGAAAAATAATGTCAAAAGTAAATATGAGGAATGCTGTACGTAAAAATGTTATTTGTAAATTTTACTAAGTAATTACAAACATAAGTTCAAGTTCAAGAAGGACTCTGTCTTACTGAAATTCATGAAACTTAAGTAAAGCCTAAACTCCAAACGCCAACCATTAATTTGCATCAGCGATACGTAAGTTAGACACTCGATTAAGCTTCAGTAATGAAATACAGATTTAAATTATTTATTTATGACCCAAGAGAAATCCAATTACAGGACAAGAATTACAAATTAAGTATTAAAACCTAATGATATTTGGATAGCAATATTAAATCCTAATTATAACATGTTGATATAAACACTAACAATATTGAAAGTAAATATAATCCTCGTACAAGTTAATGCAGTTCATATTTACTGCTCTCAAAGTTTAAAGTTTAATATTTTTATGATAATTAACAGATATGTCTTAGTAAAAACGATTTCTTCAATACGAAGACACTAAAGTCACACAAGACACTACACGAAGACACTAAAGTAATGCACTCATTACTTTAGTAATATTTTAAAATTAAAGTCGTGATGTATGTATATTTGTAATTACTTTAAAATATTTTGTCTAGCAATAGCTATATGCAACATATCGTTTAGCCCAGTATTAACCTGTGAAATAAAATTAAAGCCCCTTCGAAGTATCTCGGGGCAGGAAATTATGAAGAAAAATAACAGTCTGCAGTATGTGTTTGCTTCTTGCACATAAAATCTAGATACGAGTCGTTCATGATCATAACCACACTTAGGGTATAAGCCATTTTTATTAGCAAACAATTTTTTAAATATCTTTTGAGCCGATTCAATAACATTTGATTTATCTTAATAAATTGGATACTATTTTAGAAACCATACTCTAGTCTTGAAGGTACAGGCGAATAATATAAAAATTGTAATGTTTTATTTGTGAATAATTTACAATTTTGTATACTAAACTTCATTTCCCTGTAGCACACTCGACTATTATATGTTCATTAAAGTGTAATTTATAATAAACATTATACCTAAATTTTGTGTTTAATGTTGCCTACTTTAGAAAGTATTGGGCAATGAATAATACAAAATAATTTGTTCTTGCTTATAGAAATAAATAAGTAATTATTTTTCATTTAGAAGTACTTAAGATTAGCATAAAATTCAAACACAAATTCTCTATCCTATACAATTTGAGGTACAAAAATAGAAAGCCTAAAATTCGACAACATTTAAGTAATGATATTTTTTTACTAGTTACTATTATCAATAATTTAGATACAACAGTTGATAGATGTCACTTTCACGTAATAGGCTGAGCATAATACACTCGTCAGATGGAGGTAGAAAGTGTTGTTATTTCTCCAAAATACCAATTTCTCATTTTCAAATTCTAGAATCTAGATTTTTAAACGTGTAATATGGCAAAAGGAAATTTGTGAATAGAAGTACATATTTTATATTAGAGTTGATTATTCAAGAACCATATGAATTATATACCAAAGAAGTGGATATTTTTAGAGAAAATTTATTTTTCTAGAAACCCACTTTGCTTTTCTAAAAAGTAACGTCATACCATACAGCCACTTTTTCTGTATCACAATAACATATGGAAAACTAAAAAACTTATTATAAAAGTGCCATGACTTTTAACATCTACTTAAATATTTCAATTATATGTTGAATCAGTATTAAACCAAATCTAAGAAGTTCTTCTTTTATTGAAACAATATAAAGATATAATCGTGATAACATTTGGAAATACATATATTTAATGAAATTTAATTATTGCATTTTCTGTAACTATTGCTACGTTCGTTTTTCCCTCTAAATTATATCAAAAGCAAAACAAAAAGAAAAAGAAAAAAATCAGTTATTTTGTAACACATTTTGTCGTATCTAAATTTTATAGATATGCCTGTAATTCAAAAGTATAACTATATGTGCATGATTTTATTATTAAAATATAAAAATAACTTTAATAGAAATAAACAAAACATAAAACTGTTTTTAAAAAATTTTAACAAAAACCAATGTTATCTAGAGCCTAGAGATCTAGTTGCGAATAAATGGCGGATGCGCAAATGTAATTTTTATAGTAAATGGTATATTGTTGTAATAGACAATATTTAAGAATTATTTTACTATTACTGTATACCATGATTTTCCCCCTCTAATCACTGTAGATATACAGCCATGAATAACCGTTATCTGTAATGGTCTCTGGTACAATAACTAAAATTTGGTATTTTTTTAAAATTGTGAAAGCTTTTGTGCAATTTTCTTTCTTAGTGACAATTTGATGGAATGTACCTTATCTTTAAGCTAATAATCGCACAGAATATTTAGTTCGTGTTTATTTTGTTTTTAGACATATATAAATTATTCGCGCAGAAAAAATACTATTTTTTCTACATCGTGAAAACATTTTAACTATCATTATTATTTACGTACATATAAAATTGATTTATTTTAGATAGACAAATAAAAACCTTGTCATGCGATTCTTTAGTGCTTACTCTCATATTAGAATTTATTATTTAAGACCTATATGATACGTTTATTGTATATAGAAGTGGATATGTGTAGATCACATTTACTCTTCTAGGAATCAGCTGTATAAAGTAATGACATACAATAGCCACTTTTTAAGCATGACAATAAAATATGGAAAACTCCAAACTTTTTATAAAAGAAGCGTGTCTTTTGACACATCATTAAATATTTCAATTATACGTTGAATCAGTATTAAATTAAATATGAGTTAATCTAAGAAGTTCTTCTTTTATTAACACAATATAAAATTCGAAACGTGATAAAATTTGGAAATATATATATTTAATGTAATTCTATTGCGTTTTTCCCTCTAAATTATAGCAAAATCGGAACAAAAAGGAACAGAAAAAACAACTCCTAAGTAGGAGTAATTTATTTCGCCTTATCTAAATTTTAAAAATATGCCTTTAATTTAAAACTATAACTACATGTACATGATTTTTTAAAATATAAAAATTTAATTTTTAAACTTGTGGCATATTGTTGTAATAGACATTATTTAAGTACTCTATATACCATCTTACTATTACCATATGCTATTATTTCTACTCTCTAATCACCGTATGTATACAACCATGTATAATCGTTATCTGTAATTGTCTCTGGCACAATAACTAAAATTTGGTATTTTTTAAAAATTGTGAGTTTTAGAAATTTTCCTTCTTAGTGACAATTTTATGGAATGTCTCTTTATTTTCTCTTTAAACTAAAAATCGCACTGAATATTTAGTAGCTCGTGTTTATACTGTTTTTAGATATAGACAAATTACTTGCGCAGAAAAAATACTATATATTTTTTCTATATGGTGAAAACATTTTAACTATTATAATTACTATTTACGTACATATAAAATTGACTTATTTTAGATAGATACATAAAAACTTTGTCATGCAATTATTTAGTGCTTGCCCTTGATTTATTATTTAAGATTTATATGATGGTTTTATTGTATATAGAAGTGGATATTTGTAGAGCACATTTACTCTTCTACGAATCAGCTGTATAAAGTAATGTCATACAGTGGCCACTTTTTTATGCATGACAATAAAATATGGAAAACTACAAAACTTTTTATAAAAGAGGTGTGTCTTTTAACACATCAGTAAATACCACAATTATACGTTGAATCAGTATTAAACTAAATATAAGTCAATCTGAGAAGTTCTTCTTTTATTAAAACAATATAAAATTCTAAACGTGATAAAATTTGGAAGTACACATATTTAATATAATTCAATTGTTATATTCCCTATTGCGTTTTTCCCTTTAAATCATAGCAAGAACGAAATAAAGAGAAACAAAAAAAAAGTTCCTTAGTAATTTATTTAGCCTTACCTAATTTTTTAAACAGCCCTGTAGATCAAAGCTACAACTACATGTGCATGATTTTTTGTAATTAAAATATAAAAATAGTCTGATAGAAATACAGATAAATTTTAATAAAAATCACTGCTTAGAGTAGTCATAAAAATATCTTATTGTTAATAAATGGCGAATGCGTCAGTGTTATTCTTATAAGTATATAATATATTGTTGTAATGGACATTATTTAAGGATTATTTCACTATTACTGTATACGATATTTTCTACCCTCTAATCACCATAGGTATACAGCCACGTATAATCATTATCTGTAATGGCCTCTGATTCAATAAAAAAAGGTATTTTTTTTTAATTGTTAAAACTTTTGTGCCATTCTCTTTATTAGTTATTTTAGTTTATTATTAGACAATTTTATGGCATGTATTTTACCACTCTTTATTAACTCGCTTTCCTATCTGCCTGTCTGTTCGGTACAAATTTTGCAACTGATTTTAAACTAACTGCTCGATGAGGTAGACTTGAAACTTTAAAAATAGCTCAAAACTGGATTACAACGCAGTATTAACTCGCTTTTGTGTACTTGTTCGTTACTGCATTATTAAACTGATGCTACATAGCCATCCGTCCATATGTCCTACCTTTAAAAGAATCTGTCTTTTGAACCGTAAGGTTTTATCTAAAAGTCAATCAGCACTAAAAAGTATAAAATGATTGTTTGAAGAAAAAAAATTAATATACCAAGTTTTTAAAACGGACTAAAAAGTATAATTTCTCCTATCCCAATATAGATTCCTAACCTCATACGAATAGTACTGAGAACTTGTGATTGTGAATTTTTAATAGCTATGAAAATTTTTGTAAGATTTAAAATAAAAAGCATGGGGCGCATGTAATAGATAATTTCATGATGCATGAATAATTCACCTAAACCGCTAACAATTTTATTGCACCGCAAATGATATGAACTGTTTTGTGAGTTTTCTACAGCTACTCTCTACATTGCTTACACTATTATCTATTACTATTATATTACTACACACTATTATCTATTGCATGCGCCCCATATTCTTCATTTCAAATCTTACTTCATATCAAAGCATTGTCATAGCTGTTAAAAATTCACAATTACAAATTCTCGGGACTGATTGTATGGGGTTAGAAATCTGTATGGGGATAGGAGAATTTATTTTATACTCTTTAATCCATTTTAAAAATGTGGTATATTAAACATTTTTTTATTCGTATAATTATGTCTATTAAACTGAATCTGCACAGAATATTTAGCTCGTGTTTTATTTTGTAACATACATAAATTATTTGCAAAGAAAAAGATACTACACATTGGTGAAAATGTTTTCGCGACTGTTATAGATCTAAGGAATATTTATAAGAAACCATTTATCTATAACCATTAGGTATCTAATTAAGGTAAGTAAATTATCTGATGAATATGATATCTGATATCAAACTGGTTTTTAGAAGAAATTATACTTCATAGTATTCATATTACGATAAAAGGTTATAGTTCTTATCGAATTACATGTAATATTATTAAAAATGTTTAATCCACGTTGCATATTTTATCCATTAACTATTGTCTAATTAACATATGTACAATATAGATATATGTGTACAAAGATCTACATGCCATTATGACACGATTTATTGAAAAATAGATATTATGTATGTCTCTAATCATTTCTAGAGATAATATTACCTTACTATTAGAGATAATATTACCTACCTTAAGTGCCAAACAGCTTTAATTACATACTTGATCATGCGACTATCAATTTATCTTTTATATATACGCCTGTATATAAATAAATATATAAATATATAAATGTATATATATAAATTAAATATATTTAGATATGCTACGCTTCTTGAGTGAAACTTCTAGTATATTAATCCTGAAGAAGCCTTTAACTAAAGCAAAACGTGGATTTGGTGTAAAATATCGACTTTCATTGTAGCAGATGAAATTGTAATACAACAAAGTAGAAGAAAAACATTGAGCGGAATAATAAAAGTACAGACATTGCAAAAATAATACAATAAAAGGAACAATAAAGAAAAAATATATAACATGAAGATGCGCTACAAGAAAAAATATAATGTCAGTGAAATAATATATCATGAGAATATTTCCTTTTTTTGGGCTCTCCCAAACCCCCAACACCGGCGGTGTCTAAAATATAAGCCTGTAATCTTTTATGAACTGTCGCTTATTTTGCCTTGCCAACGCTTAGTGTAGTCGTAGTTGTCATAAAAACACACAATTGATTTATATAATTATTTTACAATATTTATTCTAAAATTTAAATACTTTGATGATTAATAAAATTCAATATTATATACCCTCAAGTATCATCCTAAATACTTGTTGAAATCAATCGAATGTAATATCGAAATATGATCAAGAATATAGAAAGTAGAAGAATGTAGAAGAACCCTGAATCCTTATATGTTCAAGATCAAAATAAATAATTATAGTTTTTATAGCATGTACCAGAATTATGAGAGAATTGATTTGATTAAATATTAAGCAATAAATTGTTAATATGTCGGATTCTAGAAGAAATGGTTTAGATCCCATGTTATAGAAGTTATATATAACATAATATTTTTAGGCATTTCGAAATCGACCTCTTTCCCCTAATGCCTCGGGATAGGAAAAGATAAGTTGCAAATACATTTCTGGGGTATATTCAATGCACAAAATCAATTATCTGTCTCGTTCATGGAAACGTCACTCTATGGAATTGTCAATAATATATGCAAACAAATTTCCCATATTTGTACGATTGTCGTTGATTTATTGCATACATTAGTTGGCAATCCCTAAAATTATTATTCCATATTTAGTAGCCAGCCATATATTTTCAAACTTATACTTTGTAGAGAAGCAGGATCAGAGTAATATCCATGTTCATTAATCAACTGCCTGTTAAATAAATGATAAGCGTCACTGTTTTTTGCAATTCTGTTGCGATTATCTCTTCATATACTTAATGCTACCTACATATAATGAGTTAATGTAGGAAGATACTATTTTTTGAAAATGAATTACTAAGTAATGAATGACATTTGAATTATCTCCTGGTAAAAATTAACCTTACGTTTTAAAAATGATAAATTCTATTATTGTATAGATTTATAAAACTATTATTTAATGAAATATACGATTATATTAGCAATTAATGTATACAAGGAATTAAATCTGGTAAAAACTACATAGTACTCAAAGTAACGAAAATTCGCACCTTTACAAAATGAAGACACTAGTTATAAAAATTTGGTTTAATTTTGTCCGTATAACATGTGTTTCGTTAAGATGAATACCTTCTTATCTAAATATCTTCTTCATCTTATCTAAAATCAAAAGGTTTTGGTTTTTGTTTTCGATAGGATTTAACAAAAAACACAAATGGTTTTTTAAAAAATCCTATCCAAGGATTTGATAGGATTTGAGAAGAGGCAGATTGACAGATTTTTTTTTCGTTCTGCAGTTCGGGGTCTCTTACGTTAATCTGTCTCCTTTTATTTATAAAGATGACCTTTCTCTCTTCCTAGTGTTGACAGAAATACTATATTCGCTGCACCATTTCTCTATTATTCTGAAAGCTACTTGCATTTTATTACAGAGTATCCCTTGGAATTTTCCACTAAGCAGTATTGTTAAATCATCTGCATATGTGATACTGTAGAAGTCTTTAGAATTAAGAAGGCGCAGGAGGCTGTCAAGAATTAGGTTCCATATCAGCTTTTGTAACTATTCCTCATACCCAAATGTTTTCCACTGGTTTATATAATAGTTCTTTTTAAGATTATCCTTGAGGCTCAACGATCTGCGGTGCATTCCTAACTATTGGTACTAATCATTGGGAAGGTGGTTTTATCAACACAACTTTTATATCAACAAATTCACCCAGAGTGGATTCCTTGTTGCGCAATGATGCCCCAATCAGAATAATTACTATGTGAAATGTAGTGTCGTAAATACAAATTGTTGATAGTCATAGTTTATGATATTGATATTATATCATACAAGAACCCATCCTAAAAGACGAGCCAAGAGGAATTGTATAGTTAAGTATAGAGTACTAGAAATTTCAATTTTCTAAAAATAAAATTGAATTCTCTTTAGTACATATAAATCCAGGTGCGAACTAAGACTTGTCATTCTAAGATTTTATCATTTATTGTAGCTATATAAAGAGATTCTAAGAGTATCTTAGATACTTTATTACGAGTTATTGAAAGTTTTAATAATTTCTCTAGATTTATGAGTAATTCTTTGATAATATGAAGGGGTTTCATTAGAAGAGAAATCAATGATCATCCAACAAGTTTTATTCAGTCGTTGTAGAGGTATTCCGAAAAAAAGTCGTAACGCAAATAACGCAGCAACAGATGGCTTGATAAATCGTGCATTATGTCTTCACGAATCTTTTAGTCATAAAAAGACAGAAACATACACTGGAATATCAACAAATATTCCATGAAATGGTAATAAATATCTGAGTTACATGAAAATGTATACAGATGGATCTGAGACAGAACATGAAGTCAGTAGCCATATAACGAAACATACAGAGTGACATAACGAAATTCATACGTCAAATGATAGACATCTTATTTCACGAACCCCATTGAAAGCATAAAAAATAACATTTCTAAGAAACCACGTATTCAATAAATAATCTCTCTTTAATAAACTAGTTATATTCCAATGCCAACACAATCATCTTTACCTTGACGCCACGACATGTAGGAATTAAAGGCAACGAACTATCCGGCTTGGGAGCTAACCAAGATGAAAAAGAATTAATATGTAGGATACCAGGATGCACCTAAGATCTAAAATTAAATATAAACCGGGCAAGTAGAGTAGCTTAATAGAAATATCGAATTGAAAGCTATAAAACCTAGGGTTGATAAGTGAAAAATGCCATGTGAACTGTTAAGAAGAGAACAAGTCAGATTATGTCACAATCGGATAGGATACACTCACTTGACATCAATCGACTTGCTCCAAAGAGCAAAACTTTCTTGTTACTGAAACACATTTTACAAGATTGTGTTCAAGATATTTTCCAACTAGGTTTGCTAAATTGTCTTCCACAAATACTACCAAGTGAAACAGAATCGATTAGGTGAGTACTAAATTTCATACAGTCAATGATCTTATTACACAGAACTCACGCGTGAAAGGACTTAGTGCCAAAAAGATGGAGAGTATGACGAATGACCCTGGCAGTCAAAGACGCTTAAGAGTAGCATGAACTATCGTATCAATATAGTTATGTTAGGAAAGAAACAATGTCACGGTAAACTTCTGCGTTTAACATACAGACGGTCTTTGAAGGCAAATGAGGAACTATTGGCATAGAGTCAGAAAGGGTCGCGAAGATAAGAGTAATTTATTTAGCAAGTCCATGGAAGCTTACAAACTATAAAAGTATTTTTTTATTCTAGTTCTGTTATCAGTGACAGATTGACAAGTTGTAACTTTATACCTATGTATTATTATATTATAGCTATATTAGTTATATTATAGAGATTTAAGAATTTATAGTTTATCTGAATAAAAATAAGAAAATGAAATGGGGGCCTGAACTAAATACTTTTTCATTTTATAAAACAAATTAAAATTTCATTCGCCAATATAATCCGTGAACATAGTCATCAAAATGGAGCCTAACATTTGACTGGTACAAATTGAACAAGGTAATAAACATCAACCGTAATATTTTTCTATTATTACAGGTGAGTTTATCCATTTCCATTCTGCTGTCACTCACCGTGTTCTTCCTGTTGCTGGCAGAGATTATCCCGCCCACTTCGCTTGTGGTGCCTTTGCTCGGCAAGTTTGTGTTATTCACAATGATTTTGGACACATTCAGGTAAGTAAATGCCGTTACTACCCAATTCTCCGAAGCCCTAAGGTGAAATACGATACTACGATATTCCAGACGTCGCGTAATCGTTTAATAAATAAAGCTCTCTACTGTTCGCGCATACCGCTAATTAAATAAAAAAAAAAGCGGTGACAGGTTACGATAAGGGTTTATATTTACTAAATATTGTGCCCAAATCGTTATTCTTTAGGTCTATAATGAGGGGAAAAGTCATGATGTTTAGCAGATATTTCTCACAGATTGTGTAAGTCCAAGAGAAATTATTATTTAAATATAAACAGTGCTTTCGTAAAGTAATGTATCAGTTGTTAAAAATTCAAGGAATAATTTTTCAGAAAAACTCTCGGACCTTTTTAGTTGTGCATTTTTTAAAATAAAATTAATACATACACGGTGATTTGTGTAGGAGGTATGATTGCATCGAGATTACTTTTTAAGTAAACCCTTTTTATTATGGAATATGAAAGGGCACATTCTTTACATAGGATACGGTCATAATTAGCGTGAGTAAAGGTTATACAAGGAAAATGAAGAAAAACGATTGCGGAATTTTAAAATATTAAGTTTAATGGCAATGATTATTTAAAAAATTAACTAAATTAAATGTTCAAATTATGAACCAGTGGCTGCTTGACAGTAGACAAGACGATTAATAATTTTTTTTTGAACATTGTCAGTAACATATAAAGGAGGTATATCCTGTATTTTGTGAAGAATTCTTGCGTTAAAATCATCCAGCCAAGTAACGTATATACTTTAATTTTTAAGAATTCCCCCAAAAAGTAATCTAAGGGTATGAAATCTCGCCATCAGGTTGACCACTTAATAGGTCCCCTTCCCAATGACCAAATTCGTATTTAGACACAATATTGCTTACCATACTTTGACTAATGTCTTCAACTACTTCTCTTTGGATGTGCATCCTGTCTCCAAATTAGATCATTAAAGAAATTTCAATTCTTGTTCAGTTAAACAATATTATTACAAATTGATAAAGTTATTACCAGATAAATACTTAAAACACATTAATTTCGGTAAACAACAGAAATGTATTCTTAAAGAAATAAATCCAAAAACCAAAAGAAGTATCTAACGAAGTACATTTTAAAGTTTTTATCTAACAGCAATAAAAAACATTATCGGTTGTTAAGGCTACTATCGTACAAACAACTTGAACGTTTACTTTAGTTGATTTCTTAAATAATCATTGTCTTTAAATTTAGTATTTTGAAGTCACATAATTTTTCTTTATTTTTTTTAGCTAACCTATATATATATATATATATATATATATATATATATATATATATATATATATATATATATATATATATATATATATATTAACCATGTTAATATAATTATTACCGTAACATATGTAAAACAAATGTGCTCTCGCATATGCTGTAATAAAAAAGTGGAGTTGCCATTAATTTTAGAAAATTCGCAACTAAACATAAAACATGACAGACCCAAGAGCTTTTCCCAAAAATTATTCCTAGAATTTTTAACGAATTTATTCATTATTTTATGAAGGCACTGTATATATTGAAAGAGTCAATTCTTTACATATACGTCACTTTGTATGTATTAATTATATTAAATAAAGCGCAATTAAAAATGAAATTTGATAGATCCGAGTTTCCCCAAAAGTTATTCCTTATAATTATAATTAGTTATATTAATTATTACTCTTAAAATTACATCAATATGTCAATAAATTATCAAACATATTTGCGTCACGTACCAGGTGTCAACGTTTGGCATTCATATATTGTCAATACCACTTCCTGTTTCACCGGTAGTGTTATCAACTTTGACTATTTTAGTGGATACACAGTGAATACAAATTTTTGAGAGTCCCCCAAATATGGCAAAGATATTTGAATTTTTTTAATATATAAAAATTAATATTTGTAAAAAATTATTAATTATAGTAATAAAATAATTTATGTGTAACACAAAAACATAACAAAGATACGAGAAATACTTCAGCTGCATGATACACAATTTAAAAAACAAATTGTAAATTAATAATTACTAAAAAATATACAAAAAATGATTTAGTTATTCAATGATGAATAGTTTTTGAAAAATATTATTCTTAACATAATTCGACACAGAAGAACTTTTTAAAAATGTAACTTTATTTTAAAAATATAGTTTTATATAATTATATAGCTTTATATTTGAAACACCTTGTATAAAATGCAATGTCTCATAAAACTCTATACACCCTTTCTATATTAGTAATCTGTTATAAGCTATTGCTCCATTGATAAGATCTTGTAATAGATAAATAACAGTTTTAATAGCAAAAAGTTATCAAACTTTGTCGAGCTGGGCTCAATATTCACGTTGTCATTATATGCTTACGTTCAAGTTCCACTGAACAGAGTTTGATACACCTCCCTGAGTATAAGTGTGTATTTTCGTCATAAAGTATAACTATCTCCTCACCAGCCTGAAGCGTTACGGAAAGGAGGTTAATTTCTGCTGATATAAAACGTCTAAAGAAATTTAAGTACAACGTTTCTAAGTTCCACGTATAGACTGCTCTTATGGGGATGTGCACTATCGTGCTCAAAAGTCAATTTTTATATTGTAATAGTCTATGCATTTAATTTCTAGAGTACCTTAACCGTTCATAAAAAAATAGTATGGCCATCTATCTACATTTTATCAATAATACCCTCTGGAAATTTCCTCTCCGTAGGCTTCAATCACTTTTCAGCGGATATATCGTAGTTAGTATTGAAATTTTAAATATTCTGTGAGAACAAGGTAATGCTAAACTCTTTCAAAAATTTTCTAGAAAGTGCCATGACGTTTAATCTTATCCAATCTGACATAGATTTTAATAATTTTGTCAATTAAAATATTGGTTAGAATATCCTCTCAACTTTTTTTTAATTTTTATTAAGTAGAGTCAAGTGTTTAAAGGAAACATTCTTTAGATATTATTTCTACTTATACAGATTTTTATTGACTTACCCTATACTATAGTCATATATAACACTTGTTCATATTGTACATAACTTTTATTTTAATAAAATATAATTGAAATCGGTTCTAAGGATACCGGAATCGGAATTTCAAATAGTTTTAATAAATAGTAGTTTATCTAATGCACAATAAACATTTATTACAATGTTATGACAAATATTTTATCTGCTAAAAAATTAAAGATTTAAAATTTCATTTATAAACTATTTATTCACGAATTGTAATATACTAACTAATTTCAATTTTGTTCCAAGTAGTCTTAGTAAACGGTAATGACCTGTCAAATAAATAAAATTTTTCTCACAAAATATATTTACTATAATTCTATATCAAACATTTTGATTTATGCATTGCGTCCTCAGAGGACCTCAAAATATCGTTTATAAGCTGTTTGTGTACTAATGGTAAAATATTGGTATCTAAATGTTATAAGGAAAATATCCATTACAATAGAAAAAACGATTTATGATTCCAATAGCATTGCTGTAACAGATTCTATAGGAGAATATGATAGGTTACCCATCCATGTAGTGACCGCGTTACAAAGTGTTTAAATTTTCTAACCTAACCTAACCTAAACTGAATTAGTCTAAGAAACCAAAAATTTCAAGATGTATGTTGGGTCGCATTTAAAAAAGGAATACATGTTTATTTAAAATTAAACTGGAATTATTCAACCATATTTTTTATATGTACAGAAATTAAATGAAATTTTTATTGCAGTTTCCTAAATGTTTATCATCATTTAAAAAATGAAGAAAAACAATATAGCTCCAGTATTAATTTCGTTTACACCTGGTATAACTTAATCTTTTTAATGGATGTTTCTTTTTCTTTTTTAGTATATGTGTTACGGTGGTGGTGCTAAATGTCCACTTTCGTTCTCCTCAGACTCATGTGATGGCACCGTGGGTGCGACGTGTTTTTATCCACATTCTTCCAAGGCTTTTAGTAATGCGACGGCCTCATTATCATTTAGATAGGAGAAGGTAAGCTTTTGACTTGCTACCGCTTGATACGCGTTCATTTTAAAATATTAATGTGGCCACCCAATTGTGCGACTATTAATATGCTCTATAGGATAGAGCTGGCAGAAATGAGAGAAATAATGGTGAAACTGAATAATAGATTACAAGTCTGGTAATTACAGATTTGAATTCATGAAAACATTAAAAATGTTATTATTAATTCCAACACATATCAAAATATTTATAATGTAACGTAAACATTTATAATACATTTAAACGATCTATTTTGTTAGCTTCTAAGGTATTTTAGGGTAATACTGCTTATCTAACGAATTTTTGTTGATATAAGGCAAAAATACGGGTTAAGAAAATCTGAAATTTATCTGCATAAAGCTATTTTATTTTTAAACAATACCTGAACAAAAACTAGAAACTATTCTCTATAGTTGATAATTTGGAATTTTTAAGAACATATTTGCAAATTGGTGATATTTACGATCTTCACGGAAATATTGCCCTCTTACCATAGAGGGTAAAATCTAAGGTGAGCAATGTGGACATCATCTTCCAAATCATCTTCCGTAAAATCGACGCATTATCTGTGTACCCAATTCTGTCTTTGATATATACGAAACATAACCAGATTTTTTCTTAATATTCACAACAATAGACATTTTGTCTTTAAATTAGAGATATTTTATCCACAACAGAGCTTAGCTATTTTGAAAAACAATTTCCTAATACGTACGTGTGTCCAGCTATTGAAACTATATATTACAAATAGTTATACTGATATGGGGAATTCTGACGAAGAAACAACTATTAAATAGTAGGAAAAATAATTAGAAGTATAGACAGACAGAAGTATATACATAGAAGTATATACAGCTACATAAATTTATATTATTATCATAGGCATATTATACGTATATGCCTCTAATACGTATCCGATGCGTCCCAAAATCTAGACAACCCTCTTAATATTTACATTATTTGAATACATTTTTCATCACTATTCTCAGCAATATTTCTTTACCGATCAAGATTGAAATTAATTAAATGGTGTAGAGGATATATGCATATATGCCATATATATTTATCTTCTGTATATGTAACGTGTATAAATTATCTTGATAAACAACGATCCGTATATCTCCAGTTACTCGAGTTTAAGATGAAGACAGAAGAAGACAGTGACGTTATTATTTATTATAGTATTTCCGAAATATATGTACTGGCTGTCTTCATAAAACTTCATAGTTCAGACTAAATGTATTAAAGTCTTTCTATGTAATAATATAATCACTGTTGAGGAGCCCCAAATGACGGTATTCTCCGGTAACTTCACAAGAATCTTCATTGAATAGCATAATGCGACGCATCTATATGGAATTTTATTTTATTATCCGTCGCATATTACATAGATAAGGATGTCATTTCTGTTCTTTTGTAGCCAATATCCATGGAAATACATATCCATATACATACTCGTATATGTACAGTACGGTGCAAAGGTTTGGAAGAAATAACATTTTTTCCAAACATGACACAAAAAATATATCAGAAACATATTAAATGTACCCATTATTGAACTTAATTAGCCATGACGACTAGTTGAAATAAAACAGTAATATATTTTGTATATTTCTCTTAGAAAATCATGCATTATATATTTCTAGTCATTATATATTTCTAGTTATGCACGTGTTTTATCACCGAAGCATTATCCAATTTAAAACAAGTTCTTCCCCTTACCGGATGGGTTTAAAATTGAATGACGAATATTTCAACAAACTAGTAAATAGAATGTCCAGAATTTTCGAACAAATAATTAAAAACAGGAGTGGTCATTTTGACGAGGCTAAAATATGATTTTGTTGTGGCAAATTGCTGAGTTTAAAAGAGTTTTTGTTTAATTAAGTATGGCTTCATTGTGTAACATAGTTTTGTGCCCAATAAATAACCTCGATGAGCATATTTTTTTGTTTTTATTTTCAATCTCTTAATGCTTCCAAACTATTGCACGATAGTGTATGTATGTACGACACACTATTTACCTGTACCTATTATAGATGTTCTGATATTATCTGTTATTAACGCTAAACATCCTGGAATATTATTTATACTGTTATTGATGTTATACTACTGTATAGAAGAAACATATTTTCTATGGTACTTCTTAGACTTCTCACTATTTAATAAATATTTAACAAAAATGTTACCTTTAAAATAAGACTTCGTTACTACTATTGTTAAGTTTGAAGATTACTGTTTAGAGACTTCAAAGTGCTACCTACCTACAATGGAACTCGATAGAGCCTCGGGAGTCTATTACTATTACCTTCGCTTTTGTTACCTACTTCGGGCGAGCAACAATAAATAACTTCCTTAATCAATATATTACGTTTGATCTTATTCTATTATAATATACCTGTGGCTATACAAATGTATTATAACCTTAGCTCATATATATGGTTCATATAACATTCAAGTGATTTATAGTAAAACCAAAGTCGGTCGCAATATATCAAACTAGACTAGAACTAGATAGATTGGTCGTATCAATAACTCATATGTATATAAATTATATATTTCTTGTGTTTTTCATATTTATCCAAATATTTTTAAACAGACTCATTAAGTCGTTGAATGGCATTTTAATGTAATACAGGAAAATGAGAAAATTATTCTTATAGAGGTCACAACCTACATATTACGTTGAAGGCCGTTAAATATAATATATACTTTTGTTCATATTCATATCCTGCCGATATTAACTTGACTAGCAAAAGGTACATCGACTATTACAACTGTATATGTAGTTCTTTATTATATATTTTGTTACACTATCTATTACGAGTGTATACCTAAATACCTATAGAAAAAAATCTTACCTTGTACAACCGGTATTCAGCTCGTTCGGAACCTACCTGAAAAGAAACATATATTTTTATTTAATTAACAATTATACATCTTAAGGTAATTACATAGACAATATAATAGCACCAATACAATGTATTGTTTTAATTGTTGGCTTTTTCCACATACATATATAAATATTATGTCTTACTAAATCAAAGTATTGTTTTACTTACAATAAAGTCAGTTATGACATTTCATTAACAAAGAAAGTCATTATATTTATTGTCCATGAAATTTTATATGCCATATATCTATCAATATATGTATTATTCCTAATTTCTATTCCTAAAAGGAATAATCCCATTCCACTGCTTTGTATTTTAATTAAGAGTAAAGTACTTAAATACTTAACTTACCTATTTAACTCCTTCCCTAATTCCAGTCGTCTAGACCAGTTTCCATCACACACAAATCACAAAATACAGTCCAGAAAATTGTTTATGCACATCCACTATATATTTACACTGCACATGTTTTCGATTTAATTAAAGCAGGTTCAATCGCATTGAACAAAGAAAAATCACTACTGCACTTCGCTATCACCTTTTCACGACTATTCAATAAAACGCTCGGCAAATGTTAACGTCCAGTTTTTTGCATGTTACTTTATTTATGCAAAAAACACTGACGATATGTTTTTGGCTGAAAACGGACATGAGGTGATATGCTTTTTATACCGTATATGAAAAAGCGTAAATCTTAATAAACTGTTATCAGTTGCCGCAGGTTTTATAATATAAGTACTGCAAAAAATGGACAACAACTGGTACTCACCCGGAGAAAGCAATTAAAATATATATTTATCGCATTTCCATTTATGTAACTAAGCATTTTTAGAAACCGTCGGGTTTTGGGTTTGGTTAATGTTTTGCAGTTTATTGTATTACATTAAAACGTCATTCGACGATTCATGAGTCTGTTGAAAAATATATGATAAATATGAAAAACACAAGAAAAATATAATTAATGTAAATGTTAATTAATTTCATTAATATGACCAGTCTATCTAGTTCTAGTTTAGTCTGATCTATTGCAACCGAATTTGTTGTTGCTACAGAGCACTTAAATACTATACAGGGCGTAGATTTAAGCTAAGTTTATAATAAACTTTCATTGCCATAAGTATATTATAAGAGAATAAGACCAAACATAGTATCACGACCAAAAGAATGAGTGGTGGGGGTGGGTATGAATAGTATGTTTACTACTCATCCTAGTAAAATTATTTTTACTGTAGTAATAATGCAACCTACTTGCAGTATATTTAAAGGCACCAAAACATATCTTTTTTTTTTGTTATGTAATTTGCTTGTGGTTTAAAAAAAATCAGTAAATCATTTGAATTTTACCACTACATATGGCTCCTTATAGGTTTGGAATTATAATTCTTCTCTGGCCAGATAATCTTAATATAACTAACTGTACAACATGATGCACAAGACGATGTAATAATCAAGCTTTTATATAGCTTTCTCCACCTTCCTCAATTTTTATGAAGTAATACATACTTTACACATTGTGTTGAATGAAGTAACTTTACACAGTGTTACAAAATAATTTTGTGATACTTCTGAAGTGAAAAAAGCTTTAAAGTTACGAAGGTGATGAAAAATAAAGACATATATTTCATATATTCCTTCCAAATATTTTTAAAATATTGTCCTCCAGTCAAGTATACATGCCTACTTCTAACCACAGCGAGGAAGAGTTAGAAGCCGGTTATTCGGACATAGAGCAGGTAATAGGATTTGTGAAGGGTCATGAAAATTTAATAATAGTAGGAGATTTTAACGCAGTCGTAGGTGAGGGGAAAGAAGGAGAATTTGTAGGGCCTTATGGATTAGGAAACAGAAACGAGAGAGGTAGCAGACTGATAGAATTCTGTGAGAAGCACAAGATGGTAGTCGAGAACACATTGTTCAAGAATCACGTTAGGAGGCGGTACACATGGAAAATGCCAGGAGGGATAGACAGGTATCAGATAGACTACATTCTGGTTAGGAAGAGATTTAGAAATCAAGTAAAAGACTGTAAGAGTTATCCAGGAGCAGATGTAGACAGCGATCACAACTTGGTAGTCATGAAAGCTAGATTAAAGTTCAAAAATCTGAAAACCCGGAAGGATAAGAAACGTATAAATGTAGACATATTGAGGGATCAGAATATGAAAGATAAGTTCCAGGAGAAAACAGATCAATTAATAAATAAAACGAGTAAGGACGAAATCAAGAACGCAGAAACTGAGTGGGAGGGTATCAAGAATAGTCTAGCTTCCGCGGCTACGGACGTTTTAGGACACGATAAAAGGGAAGCTAGAAAGCCCTGGATAACGGACGAAATCTTAAACTTAATGCAAAAGAGACGAGGCTACAAAAACAGACGAGACGAAGAAGGACTGAAAACGTATAAGGCAATAAAGTGGGAAATCATTAGAAAATGTAGAAAAGCGAAAGAACAATGGATAGAGGAGAAATGCAAAGAAGTAGAAGATAAGTTGCAAGTAGGTAAGACCGATGAGGCTTACAAAATAATTAAGAGGAACTTCAGGGATGTAGGAACAATAAGTAGAAATGTTAGGAGTCAATCGGGGGACATACTGATAGGAAGAGTGGAGAAAGCGGATAGATGGAAGCAGTACTTAGGAAATTTATACGAGGGTCAGGAATTAGGAGAGATATTAGAGGAAGAATCTAGCATCGATAGGGAAGATGTAGGAAAACCTATATTGAGAGAGGAATTTGAAATAGCACTAAGGGGGCTAAAGAATAATAGAGCGCCGGGTGTAGATAAAATACAGGCGGAAATTTTGAAATGTGCGGGACAGAAAGTAGTAAATAGGATGTTTGAACTGGTAAAATACATATACGAAACGGGCGAGATGCCGGAGGATTATAAGAGGAACATTATCGTTACTATACCGAAAAATAGAGGAGCCGACAAATGCGAGAACTTTAGAACGATTAGCCTAACTTCCCATGCGTCAAAAATCTTAACTAGAATAGTGCAGAAGAGGATGGAAAATAGAGCGGAGGAAATACTAGGAGAAGACCAATTCGGGTTTAGGCGAAATAGGGGAACTCGCGAAGCTATTCTGGCGCTAAGAGTTATGTTAGAGAAAACAATAGAAAAAGGAAAGAACGCTTATATAGGATTTGTAGATTTAGAAAAAGCTTTTGATAACGTAAGATGGGAAAAAATGTTCGAGATACTAAAGAGCGCGGGAATGAAGTATAGAGATAGGAGAGTAGTACACAATCTATACATAGAGCAAACTGCTGTTATAGAAGTAGAAGGGGAAGAAAGGGAAGTAGGTATTAGGAAAGGAGTAAGACAAGGATGTACGCTATCACCACTAATTTTTAATCTGTACATCGAAGAGGCGATTAATGTGGTAAAAGATAGAGTGGATTTCGGGATTAAAGTACAGGGACAGAAACTAAAAATGCTGAGATTCGCGGATGATATAGCAGTATTAGCATCTAGTAAGGAGGAACTAGAATCAGCATTGAACGAAATGGAGGCAGTGTTGACAGAGGAATACGGAATGAGGGTGAATAAAAACAAAACTAAAGTGTTAGTGTGCAGAGGGCGCGAGAGCAGAGCAAAAACGAAAGTACAAATTAATAATGAAAGATTGGAGGAAGTTAAAGACTTCACTTATTTAGGAAGTAAAATAAATTGGGATGGAAGAAGCGATAAAGACATAAAACAAAGAATAGCGCAGGGTCGAGTAGCTTTTAACAAAAAGAAAGCACTTTTATGCTCGGGGGTAATAAACTTAGAAACAAGGAAGAGATTTTTGAAAACATATGTATGGAGCACGGCACATTACGGCTGCGAAACCTGGACGGTAGGGGAAGCAAGTAGGAAGAAATTAGAAGCTTTTGAGATGTGGTGTTACCGAAGAATGATGAAAATACCATGGACTGATAGGGTTAGAAACGAAGAAGTATTGGAGAAAGTCGGCGAGAAAAGGAGTATGTGGAAAAACTTAAAGAAGAGAAGAGATAGAATGGTAGGCCACTTGCTGAGACATGGGGGAATAGTCCGCGATATTTTGGAGGCAGAAATAGGAGTGAAGAAAGGCAGAGGTAGGCCTAGATTAGACTACTGCTCGCAAATAGTAAGGGATGTAGGTTCTAGCACAATTAGCGAAATGCGTAGGTTAGCACAAGATAGGAGAAGCTGGAGGTTAGCGTCCAACCAGTCTTAGGACTGATGACCTAATGATGATGATGTCCTCCAGTGTCAAGAAATTGGTATATTCTTAGTTCAAAAATTGGTCAGAAGCTTTTGTATAATTTAATTATAGTCTATTGGATAATACTAAAATTTATAACTATGAATTATTGTATCCATCCATTACAAGGTTATAAGACAGCATCAGAACTCATGTCGAACCAAATATTTCTAGTGAAATACTGTAAAATATATAAATTATCTTTAATTAGTTTACTTTTTGCCATAAAAAATTAACGGTTCCAAAACTCATTTACTATATTCCATTTTTTAAATAAATAAAGTGATAAAAAGGACACCAAAAGACACATCATAAATGGATTTCCTTTCCTTTCCTTTTTATAGAAATAGTTTGACTTCATTAAAATCTCTATTAGTAAATATCAACCCCTTTGATTGAGAAGTAAAATATTTCTTAGAGACCAGAACTTAAAACAAAATTTAATTTAAATATATTATAAGACATAGATTTGATACTTCATGATAAAAAAGATCACGCAAATTTTCCTATACTCAAAATAATGGTCGTACTTTATAAGACATTTGCAAATTGTTTACTTTCACGGACGAAAACATTATACTTCAATCTTTGATATAACTATAAACAAAGTTTACTAGGGAGATAATGCAGTGTTACTTTGAACTGAATACATTTTCAGTATGACTTCAAGCCACCGCGTTATGGTGAGGACTTGCAACGGTTTAGAATTAAGAGATGCAGGGCTATACTCGGATTCCGGGGATTTAGGAGATGACCCTTCCGGCCTTTTCCCAAGTGCCAGCTCAAGAGATGAACTCACACCAAGGTAAAGTTTGTATGTAAGAGCGGTCTGTTATTCATAACTTTGTGTATAAAGACAAAATTGTATACGCAAGACTATTTTTTTGAATGTTTTGGTTTCAGGACTCACCTCAGTATTCTTTTCTATTATTAATAAATAATGAAATAATATTACTAATAAAATAAAATATGATATGCGTACGTGGTTAACTAAGGCTAACCAAGGACTAACTACTGGTTAACTAAGCACATTCTCATAAATCCAATATAGCGACAATTTGGAAAATTACGTAGAAAAAAATTATAATGCATCTTATGTTAAACGCATTTTTATTCTAATTATATTCCCAAATTTAAATACAATTGAGAAATAAGTACCAAAATTGGAAATTGGTATTACCGCAATAAATATTTTGTAACGAAAAAAACAAAATACAATCGAATATGTTTTCAAATATATTTCTTATCATGTTTTGTTTAATATCGAGTTGTCCTATGAAGAGTAATTTATAAGTAACAATGATGAAATCAATGAAAGTGGTTACCTCATTAGTTCTAAATATGGATCTCATTTAGGGATATTTCAACAAAAATATTATAATGTGTACCATCTACGTGTTACGACTAGCGGGGAAGATACAAAGCATATTATATTACCAGATAACTATATATAGGGTAAAACTTTAAATCTGAATATAGAAAATGAATTTTTTATTGTTAATTATACAGTGCTATTCAAAAGTCCCCTCCCCCCTCTTATCTTTGGAACGATTATACATAAACTAATGAAATTTGGTAACTGAATATTAAGGGTTATAAACTTCCCTACTAGTGATGATAGATGACGTATGCGTCAACGATGACGTCACAAGGTAATTGTGACCAATAATTTTAAATGAAACCCTATGGCAAGCGACACCTCTTTTAAAAGGTATCGAAAAAACCTATTCAATGATACTAATATTGTGTCTGTTTACGGCAGTTTTGACAACTGGCTTTCAAAAACCGCAAAGCTGTGATGAATTAAATCAGTTAATAATAAAATTTAAAATTCAAGCTCCGCCACTGGATAGTTGGATAGTAAATAATCTGACGTTTTTGCAAGTCTCCCCAATTTGATGTTTTTTTAGCTGTCAAAGTTTTTATACATTTAATAATTTGTGTATTGTTGACCGAACGTTTAACTGTTTTAGTACCTTGTGGTAATTTTAAAATATTTGTACATTCAATAATTTGTTAAACTGTTGTGAGCTGAATGTTTAAGTGCTTCAAGAAGAGAAATGGTACGTGTTTTAGGTGATAAAGTAGCAGCGATCCTAATACTTGGTGAAACTGGAGAAAGTATTCATGCAGCAGAACGCATTTTTAATGAAAGGTTTCCCGATCGCCCAGTTTCGAGGACTTATTTGAGAGAGCTTCTTCGTAAGTTTAAAACAACGGGTAGTATTAATGATGCAAAACGATCTGGCAGACCACAAATTTGTGATGAGAAAAAAATTGATATACTGGCAGAAGTAATAGTAAATCCTACTTCTTCAACAACTCAAGTTGCATCAACCTGTGAAGTCAGTCAAAGTACAGTACACAGGGTGTTGAAAAAAAAAACAAATTTCACCCATACAAATTAAAAATGGTTCCGTAGACTTCAATTTTGTGAAAATATGGAGACTAAAATTAACCAACAGCCAGACTATGTCAAAACAATTTGTTTTAGCGACGAAAGTACTTTCTATCTAAATGGAAATGTAAATACACAAAACGTGAGATATTGTGAGATATTTCGTGAAACACATACTCAGTATCCCGAGAAGGTCAATGTTTGGGCAGGTATACTGGGAAACCACATCGTTGGGCCTGTTTTTTTAAATACCAACTTAACCGGTGAGGTGTATCTGCAGATGTTGCAAAATGCAATAGAACCGTTAATCCTTGAAATTTTGGAAGATAATCAAGATGAATTCGACATTTTGGAAATAACATTCCAACAGGATGGTGCTCCTCCACACTATTACGGTGCAGTAAGACGGTATTTGGATGAAGAATATCCTGGTAGATGTATTGGACGACGAGGTTCAATGGAATGGCCGCCTCGATCACCGGACCTCACACCTTTAGATTTTTTTCTGTAGGGGTATCTTAAATCGAAGGTTTACGCCACTGAGCCTGACAATATTGATGTTTTAAAACAACGTATTGTTACAGAATGTAGGGCTATTTCCGCAGACACATTTGAAAAAGTACGAGAAGAGTTTCGCAATAGGATGTTTTACTGTCAGGAAGTAGATGGAGCTCACTTCGAACAATTACTATAAGTAGGTACTGATTCTTGAATCTGTAATTAAAATTATTATCCAAGTTTACTGATTACTGATTTAATCCATCAAAACTACCATAAATACAAACAATATTAGTATCATTGAATACGTTTTTTCGATACCTTTTAAAAGAAGTGTCGCTTACCATAGGGTTCCATTTAAAATTATTGGTCACAATGACCTTGTGACGTCATCTTTGACGCATACGTCATCTATCATCACTAGTAGGGAAGTTTACAACCCTTAATATTCAGTTACCAAATTTCACTAGTTTATGTATAATCGTTAAAAAGATAAGAGGGGGGGGGAGGGGACTTTTGAATAGCACTGTATGACTTAAGTCTTTATAAGTTTATAATAGCTTTACAATAGACTTCTTATATGGAAGTGGCAGATTCCATATAAAAAGATTCCAGATTCTTGTGGTTCTGGTGAAATTTATGCCTTTCACCAGTTGCCATATCTGCGGTTTAACAATGATACCCTCATTGAGTTTTGTATCCATTATTTTTTATATTATATTTTAGGTATAAAATTGTATTACCATTTCGTCCACAGCTTTTACGCAAGTCGTCTTACCTGTGTAGGAGAAATGCCATTTTATGGAACAATCAGAGATAAATATTTTACCTGATTTCCCTCAAATAAATTCCGATTGTCAGTAAACATTTAACCATTTGATATTTGTTTACTCTCGGTTATCCTACATACACCAGAAAAACCAATATTTTGTAAAACCATCTTCGAATCCTAGTAATATAAGGACCCCTGTTTAGCATAAACTTTCCAGTTTGAGCTTTTATGTTTTCTAGTCTAAAATTAACTTGATATATCATATAATACTGACTTAGTTTTCCACAAAATACCAAAACACTATACACTATACTCGACCTGTGTCTCGCCAACAAAGTTGGCATCATCTCGAGATGGTTAAAGCTTTTTTAATCATCTCTAGATAATGCCAATTTTGTTGGCGAAACGCGCGTCGAGTATAGTGTTTTGGTATTTTGTGGAAAACGAAGTCAGTGTTATCGTCACACAAAAGATTCCAACGTATTCCAATATGATATATCATAGGAGTATGTTTTTCAGACTGGATATTCACCATTAATAACTAAAAAGCTGATGTTATTAGTCAATGCTCATGTTTATAACTATATTAAAACTGTGTAAGGAAACCGAGACTTTTATGACAATGTTAGCAAGTCTTTGTGATGCGGTAGAATAAACAAAATATAAACTTTTTATAAAAGGAATATGTAAATATTTTTTTTTTGTAATAAGTAGATCGGACCTTAGCTCAAGCGACTAGCCCGTTTCCTCAACTTTTATGGGATGAGTTATAATCGTAGGTCTATTCCAATACACCAAATAACAGAAAAGAAAAGAAAAATGCAATAATCAGTATCGCCCGACGCTCGAACTGCTGATTATGTTAACTTGGTTGGCGTAACGCACTTCAATTGAAGGATAATATTTCTTGATTTGTGAAAAGCTG
This sequence comes from Rosalia funebris, assembly GCA_037954035.1. Lineage (NCBI taxonomy): Eukaryota > Metazoa > Arthropoda > Insecta > Coleoptera > Cerambycidae > Rosalia > Rosalia funebris. Next base: position 12,142,176 of record JAZFAV010000032.1, read on the forward strand.
GTCTTCTGTTTATTGTTAGTGCAAGGAAGGTTGCAATCCTCGTAGAATATTCTATAAGATTAAATAACGAAAAAACTGAGACACGAATTTAATTAAAGTACCCCGGAAATTACAGACAGTGTTTTAGAAGAACTTAAACAATGCCTCTAATATGGTGGACAAGTAACCGGCTCTTAGTTTCAATGTTCAATTTCCGCTGTTTCATTTTACAGAAGTATAAAATTATGCTCAAGTAATGTCATTTAAAGATAAACATTGACGTGTCTCAAGATTTAATTTGAAATGGTGAATTACTTTAAAAAAATAATTTATTGGTGACTTATGGACCATAATGTATGTAATTTATATATTTTAAACTAATTACGGAAAAGTATAATCAAAAATAACTTATATATGATGTTCAATAAAAGTAAATAAATTGATTGGTGGTATTTTATCGGGTTCAGTGACAAACTTCCCAGAGCGAGCCGGCTTACATTTGAAAAATATGAAATTACGAAACACTATTTATCTCGGGTATCTGAACAACCCTACATAAATCAGTTACTTGGTAATTGAAATGTAGAAACTCGATTTCGTCCGGAAGTGTTAAAAACTTGCACCCCATATTTTCTCTTGTCCTATGGAAGAATTTGTAAGAACATTATCAAGGACAAATATGAATATACTCGTTATAATAAGTTATTAATATCAACTTTATTAGATAATGGTAATTCTTTACATGCTATCAATTTGTATTTAAGTCTATTAAGTTCCAGAATCGTTAACTTAATATACACTTAAAGTTATTAACTTGTAAATTAATAAAAAAAAAAATAAAACGATAAATTGTGAAGTTCCCATTAGATTGATACTATCAAGTGTAAATATACATGTTTATTAATACTATACTAATTAATACTTATAATAATTTATAATATTTATACTTACAAATTTTATATCAAGTATAATTTAAATAGGTTTAACATATTTTCAAAATAAGTTCACTTAAATTGAAATATATTTACTATATTTAACACCCTGAAAGCAGGTTAAAACTTTCAATGCAACAGGAAACCAGTTCTCCACAAATGTAATCAGCTCTTGATCATGCAAACTTGGTTGTGAAATGCACCTCGAGTGATGTACAATATCTTGGTAATTGTGGAAATCTGATCTCTGATTTTCTTCTTTTCGTGTTTAACTCTTCTACTGTAGGTAGTAGATTAATACAATTTATCCGAAATAACCCATATAAGTAATTGATCATAGTAGATATGAGTCTTATAAAAATATCTTAAATGCTGTACAGTCTTACAAGAATTATACATGAAAGGGAAGTCGTAATTAAAATATGAGATTTTCATTAAATAACCATGGGCATACTTTAACTAATGGCTAACTAGTAGAATATATCAATTGATTATAAATAAGCTATAATCCTATGCTATAGGTATATCGTATGGAATATCCCGCCAAATGTGACATTCTCCTGAAAATATTTATGCAAGCCCTAGGACCTAATGTATTGAGGATCAACCAGTGAGGTCCTATGTAGCTACGTAGTTGTGTTCTATGTAGCCATGAATGGAATAATTAGCTTTTCTGTTCGTAACACACTTGCTATCACATTTTGTTGTATTAAACCCACAATCAAGGCACCCTGACAAGAAGTGCAACAAGAATAAATCAGCAGATTTACAGAATGCAGAAGCAGAAATATATGTAGGATATATGGTTTACATTTAGAAAATCCAGACAGAAAAAACTATATTGCTGAAATTTAAGCAATTTGTTTCTAACAAAAAATATTTTATACTACTATAATAAACATGTCTAGAAATATGTTAATATTTATCATACACCATAACATAAGTACATTATAAACTACAACATTACCTAGTGGCGTAATTTTATCATTGCTAACAATTCACAGAAAACATTGTGACTAATGCATACAATTATCTATAAACTATATGGATCTAACTTCATCAGTCTAAGAAAATGGTATCAGATGTTTGAACAGGCGACACTAATAAATGCTTAATAGTGTTACTATAATTGTATAATAAACGTCTACAGTATCATCTAATAAAAATAAATTGAAGCATACTTCATATCCATTTGAGAGGATTACAACAGGGAATCTACGGAATAATGGTGGATTAAGATTTTACATAATACTCTAGACATGGTTTATATAGGGTGTCTCAGTTGAAACTATAGGATTTATATTTAAGACTATATTTAACGACTATCATCTATAAAGGATTCGACATCAACATGTCTGGGTGTCCCATTTTGAACTTAACAATTATTGTGCACAATGTCGAATTAATTTATTTGAATATTCCCGTACACTTTCTCTCACTGTAGAAATATTTTCATCTGACCGATCAAGGTGAAGATGTATTGCTGTTGCCATATCAATAATAGAACCCGTCTTCAAATGCATTGATTGAGTTACTAACTGTTCCAACTGAGACGCCTTATAAAATTACCGATAACCTACCAATTTCTGATTTGACGATTGTTGGAATATTATTTATATTCAATTTAGATTTCCGCACCAAAATACTTCCACACTTTGTTGAGTTCAACTTAATGATACAATTAGTTTACACTAGTCTTTAGAATAAATATGATTTATTATTGTACGTGAAGTATCGCTATTTTCCTGACACTATCATGAAAAATATCCCACTCAGCTCAAACTTTAAAAGCATGATAGTAAACATACCCCATGTGAAAGCTGATGTGGCCAAACTTACGTCCTGAAACTTTATAATCCTAAAACGCCTTCAAAGTACGAAACTTATGTGATGCCTAGAATGAATTACTCATTTGCAGATTTAAGATTACCTGCAGATTTACGTTAATTTTATCTAAAATTATAACAGAACCTGTATGTATTCATAGTATTAACTTAAACTACACCTTCAAATAATTTTTGGAACATCAATAACCTATTGCGTCCAATTGAAAGACTAAGGAAAGGATACTACTATAAGTATAAGTTTACTATATAATAAGGGTATATATATAAAGGCAAGGGCATGTAAATTACCTACAAAGTAGTTTTATAAATATGGATAAGCTACTGTTTCATCATTTGTGAGTAAAACTTTATAATGTGTATTAAAGAAATTTCTCTAAATATGATTTTAAGAAAAATCTATATTTAAGGTCTATAGGAGAATACGATAAGTGACCCACCTATTTTACGGACGTAGTGCAAGTACTTGACTTTTATTATCTTTGCGTACGGCACTTCCTCCAATGGCCGCCGTATTTATTTTGATACAGATTTTAAATTTCCTAAATTAATTTTTTCAGGTAGTTGCATGTTTCTCTTAATCTACTGGGTATATTTTTTTAATTCAAATTTGACTTTAAGGTTATCGAAAGCTAGTATGACAATTCAAGATATTTCCTACGTAATATCTATATATAATTATCTAGATTTCTTTTAAGAAAATATTTTACAAATTCGAAACAATCTTTCTTTTTGATAAAAACAATAATTAATTAATATTTATTATTTCCCCACTTTAGGTATAATTTTGAAATGACAATGGGTAGGTAACTGTTTGATTGATAATACTGGTTGATCAAGTTCTGCCATATTTTGGAAATTATAGTTAATTCAAAATAATTAAAAAAAAACAGTTTTTAATATTTTCCATTCTCCCGTTTCTTATGGATCATCTACAAATATCATGTTCCTACTCTCGTAATATAAATGCTTCTGATTTATTTTTCATTTAATTTTCTTAATAAGGGAAATTGCATTCTGTAAGTTTATTCAAACGAATTTGTGTAGACTAAAATGTGATATGTTAAAATTACAAATCGACATATCCGTGCATTTTTGTATTCTGGTCTAGAATATATTTATTTCACCGTCAAAACAGTGCACTTATTTTGCATTCAACAAGATGATACGCCTCAATATTATGATTGTTACTGGGATTATTTGAATAAAATATTGCAAACTTATATTTTTAAGATTTTACAAAGGAGTCTAACCCGAGTTACAACTAAAATCACTAGATCCAAACCTGTTAAACTTTTTACAGACGAATATTTGAAAATAGTAGTCTACAATAATAAATAAGCAAGTTTAAAGGTTGAATGCATACAATAGGCTTTTAAAGCATTTAAAACAATTTAGTGATAAATTATGTTATTGTAAAGCTGAAACAATAGTAATATGATCATTCAAATAGGGAAAAACATTTCAGAAGGGATATTTCAGTTGAGTTTACCTCAATAGAATGGAAACAAATTGTATGTAAGTACAATAAAAACCAGTAACGTATTTATGGTCTGACGTTCATCATTTTTATTCCTTCTTGAAATAAAATGCAATATACCGAGCATCTTAGTCAAGATAAGTTAGTTATAGTTTTCTAATAAAGTAAAAATGGAGGAACACCGCCATATATTTTTCTAAGTCTGAAGGCTTAGAAAATGTCGTGGTTTCTGAAATACTTGATTGTCTCTTAACGTATGACTGACCCAGTATATTTACATCGTATAAAGCTGCTTTTGTAACCTCTATAATGTATTCTTACGGTGTCTTTAATTTGTAACAATAGAGGTAAAAGTTGAGGAAGTTACATAATAAATTTCTTATATATTTTAAATCTGGGAAAATTGGGAATTAAAGAATCCCCAATATAGTTGAAGACTACAAAATAATACGCCGCATTTTATCCTAAATGGATGGAAATCAAATTCGTTGCGGTTGTTATAAATAATTATAGGGATTATTAATTTCAAAAACCTACAATTAATAACTATTCCAGAATAAGTTCTTCGCATTCTATTTAATTTAAATATTAAATCACCCATATCAATAGCGGTTTTTTTACATTTTTTATATCACGGATTGTTTTAGTAAGATATTATTTATTATTGAATTCTCAAAGTTAGCAAACGTTTATAACATCGTTCCTGTGTCTTATTTATTATGTACTCTTAGTTTCAAGCTAATCGTATTTTGGTACGACAAACACGCGATTAAACAATGACCATTTTATTCGAAGACATTTTTTCCATCATTTTGTCTGATAATACGTATTTTATTTTAGGGAACTGGAAGCCGGGGCCTTAAGGTCGTGCAGTATTCACGGCACCACGCCTCCACCGGGCGTCGGTTTTCATTTAGGGGATGAATTAAATGGAGGTCACTTGGACGATCATTTAGAAGACGTCCTTTGTAAGGAGTCCCACCCCTGGCATCATTGTCCAGAAGTTCACAAAGCTATCGACGGTGTAAGATTTATCGCGGACCATACTAGGAGAGAAGAGGACTCGACTAGGGTAAGCGAATCTAATGTAAACATCGATTTACATGTGACAGAAACTTAATTTATATTTTAGGTATAATATAAGTACAAAGCGGTATATTTTCATAATTTTAAAATTAATTTCATAATTTTGTAAAGTAAGTCTCGAATACTTTTTTTGTTGAGCATTACATTCAAATACGAGCAACAATATTAAGGAATAACCCGTTGATAGGGTCACTTGCATAACGAAGGTGTTGTTGTTGCATTGTAATCCTTCCTCCATTTGATTGTGCGGTTATGTTTTTCTTCTTTGTTACACTATAACACGGCGTTTGCACAGGCAAGTATTACTGGCACTGACACCGACGCGGCGTGACAGTCAGCTGTGCTGTGTAACACGGCGTTTACACAGGCAAGTATTAGTGGTATTGGCGCCGTCATGACAGTCAGCTGTGCTGTGTAAACGTCTAATGTCCTTCAACAATCGCTGGTGCGACAGTTGTGCCATCGCCTGTCGTGAAAAGTTTCATGACAACGTTTAAGACAGTTTGTTGGCTTATTATGATAATAAAGATGGCAGAAATTGAATTTCGTGGGCAACACCTTGTTGATTTTATTAAGAAATACCGAGCATGTGAGTGTTTATGGAACATAAAAAGTAATCTTTACAAAAGACTCGATTTAATGCAAAACCTTTACGTTTTCTTTTTTGTTCTTCAAGTTCCAAAAATGTATGGCTACTAGAGCAACGATAACTTTTACTTGTTTTCCAGTTAACGCCATCCAAAAAATTTTTAGGCGGACAGTTGCAGTAAACACAAAATATTGTCATGATGGTGTCATTGTCATGTCTCTGCCAGTGATAGTAATACTTTCCTGTATAAACGCCGTGTAATGGTGTTATGCCATTCAGTACTAGCTTCTCAATAATACTATGCTTATCCATCTCTTGAAGTTGTTAATATATACGAGCAACTTTGATGAATTCGCTGCTGATCGTCGGGAATTACCTTCTGTTTTCAGTAATCACTTCCATTTCTTCAAAAATAATAGTTCCTCCTCACTACAAACGTTCCTCAAGTTGTCCAATCTGGAGTCTCTTGGTATTTTACTAACTAGTGCGTACTGTATATCTACATTTTAGTTGGTGTACTCATTATATCTGCAGGTTTAAAAGCGAGTTCTTATTGTGACTCTGATTCTGTCCGTAAATGACTGTGCCTAATGGAATGACTTCCGTGCTCTATTCAGCAAAGTATGTTGGACTAAAAAATATTTCCTGCATTGTGTATTGTGATATAATTTTGCGTATATATAAGTACCGATTTCTGTGGGCTAACGCGCTACCGTTCGTATATTGGTGTGTTTATACAAGTACTTAGCCTTCTTATGAATTCCTATACGTATTAAATAACGCACTTGCATGCTCTGTGCATTTCACGTCGAACATGAAAATTAAATGTCAGTTTATTCTTCTTATTCTATAAACTATCAGAGGTTATCTATCATCACAGATATCTAGACTTTATTAACGGTAACTCGAAGTAGTTGATTGTTGTTACAACCAAACCAGTCCCTTAGATTTTTGAGCCAGGATACACAATGTCTACCAATATCTCTCTTTTCCCTAATCTTTTCTTAAACTATCAATTCGAGAAATGTGTATTTGGCCCTCATTATATGGCCTAGGTAATGATGCCTTCTGTTCTTTATCGTATTAATTATTTCGCACTCTTTTTAGATTTTATTTAGGTATTAGTGATCCTATCTGCCCAGGATATTCTATATACTGTCCGATGTACTGTCCTACAACCATTCTTACTGATTCCAAGGATAGGAGACTAGTTTGTTTCTATTTGATCATTTAATATATCCGATTTCTTTGCTTTATTAATTTCTAAGGACTCTAATAAATTTAATTTTAAACCTGTCTTCTCTACATGTACAATTTTAAATTATTCGTTAAAGGTATGGTCTGCTTCAATTAGATGAGTTGCATATATTGCATCTCTTTTATTATCATTAAAACTCCTTTTGTGATCTGCTATTGGCCTGTTGAAGTTTCTTCCTGTTTGTCCTATATATACCTTAAAGCAAGTCCCGCAAGTCAGCTTATAGACTCCTGAATTATTTTTGGTATTGGTTTTATCTTTAGCATTTTTTATGTGTTTTCCAAGAGTATTATTAGTTTTGTATGCTATTTTATTACTTCGTTTCTTTAAAAACGATGAATTTTTTTAGATAGTTTCGAGATGGTTATAATACATCTAGGGAATATCATATAACACAGCATAGGTTTTAATTTTGTATAAATATGGATTTCCATTAAGTAACGGCCCAATCAATTCAGAATTTTAGCTTAGGAGTAGCTGATGTAAATTATCATCATCATCATTAGATACTTTAGTTTTAACTTATGTCAAAACATTATGTTAACTTACCTTGTGTAACTTTTAACTTACATCTTAACCATGTAAAATATAAGTTTTACATGGTTAAAAAGTTCTGAATTATCTTTTAATACATAATATAAAATACTTCAATATTTTTTTTTCAAATAGGTGCACTAGAAGGGGTACATAGTACCAAAATAGATGCATCTAAAGAAATATTAGTAAAGTGGATGCTTTACCAAGTCCAAGGCACAGTCTAATATTTCTTTATATAACCTATAAACAATTTTTTTCTCTTAGCTGTTAGTTTTAAATAAACTCTAAATTTTTTCACTTAGTACACGAATACTTTACAAGTAACTATTATTATAAAATTATACAGTGGCGGCTTCTCCATTAGGTCATTTGGTCAATGACTCCCCCAATATATTTCTAAACAGAAGCATAATAATGATATACCTAAATAAAATTATATATTTTTAAAATCTTTTAAATTTGGAATTTCCCTCTATTATCCTAACTATTCTAAGCGACAAGCATATAAATACGACCGATTACTCATTCCGCATTATTACCATTACCGATGCATTGCTTCTGCATCTGTACTGGTTTTCGTATCGGGCTGGCACCCAGAAATAACAGCATTGTCTTAAATGGAGGCGCAAATCGTCCGAGTATTCCCGATCTAAATTGCATTAGGTGGTGCAGGCTTTCTGAAGCAGCGTATGACGTGGGTTTGAGTCAACAGCCGTGCGTAGCAAATTTAGTATTGTTCGAAAGTTCGATGTGATTTTGTTCGTTATCAGTTTCTTGTAGATCGCGTGATATACATTTGCATGCATTTATTTTTTGTTGGTGTTTCTTGGCTCGGTTTCTGTGGTGTAAATTAATATTTAAAAAATGGCAGCTACAGTGGTTGAGCGGATTAAGACTTTAAAAGCCGCCAATGAGCTGACCATTGACAAAAAAATTGAGTTTAAGATCAGTGGTCGACCTTTGCCGGAACTTAAAATTAGTAAAATCGGCAAATTAGTACAGACAAAAACAAAGAAGTAAATCGTTATTTTCGCAAAAATATGTATGAATTAAGTGACTGGATATGCGGTTGCGAATTGACAAATGCTTTTTATTGTTTCGTGTGCCTAATTTTTTCAAATGACATTTTATGGTGTAAAAATGGCGTAACAGATTTAAAACATTCAAAATAAAAAATAAAAAAAGACTCTTCGTCTGCGGAGCATATTAAAAACTCGGTGAATTTTGCAACTATCGGTACAGTGGATATTCGATCGCAATTGGATACTGCGTATCGAAAATCGATCAGAGACTTTAACAAAAGTGTATCAAAAAACCGATATATATTAAACAAAATAATAGACTGTGTAAAATGTTGTGGGGCATTTGAATTAGCCCTAAGAGGGCACGATGAAAGTCAATCAAAATCAAGTGAAAATCCGGGAGTATTTCGTGGACTTATTAACTTTGTTTCCGAACTAGACCCAATATTTAAAGAATTTTTGGAGAAAGCAACAATTTTCAAAGGGGTTTCTAAAACCATTCAGAATGATCTACTTGAATCTATGTTAGCGGTGGCGCACGAGAAGATTAAATTGGAAATTCAATCAGCTAAATATATCGCAGTGCAAGTAGATGAAACTACGGACAACTCGAATAAGACACAAATGGTGTTTATTATTCGTTATGTTTTGTCTCGTATAGTTTATGAACGATTTTTAAAATTCACTCCTCCCGGAACTACAGCCGAACACTTAACGAACGTCATTTTAAACGTGTTAGAAATTTTAGAAGTAAATAAGACTCCTAAAAAATTAATTGCACAAAGTTATGATGGTGCATCTACTATGAGCGGACGATTGGGGGGAGTGCAAAAAAAGATTAAAGAATATTATCCCGATGCAAATTTTATACATTGCTATGCACATCAATTGAACCTAATATTACAAAAAGCGGCGAGCCCGAATTCAAGCGTTAAGCTCTTTTTCACAAATTTACAAGCATTTTCAGCATTTTTTGGTCGATCTCCAAAACGTACCGCTGTTCTGGATGAATGTGTAAAAGTTCGTTTACCTAGAGCTGCACCAACTAGGTGGTGTTTTAATTCGCGTTGTGTGGAAACAATATTTTTGTATAAAGACGATATAATCACATGTTTAGAAAAAATAATTAGTGATGTCGATGATTTTGATGCTACCAGTGTTAATCAGGCAATAGGGTTGCAAGCATTTCTGAATAACAAGAACTTTTTATTTTGGTTAAACTTTTTTCATTTAATAATGCCACATGCTGAAATTATTTTTAATCAAGTCCAAAAACGAGGGATTGATGTGCTATCTATTAAGACTAATATAGACTCCTTTAAAAATTCGATTCAAAATATTCGAGACCAAGTTCTAAATAAATTATCTGAAAATAAATTTTCGCATACAGTTAGTGTAAAATGAATGAAGAAAAATGAAGATCCTAACCGACGAACCGCTTTGGAAGTGTGTGATATAATAGCATCCGAAATTAATCATCGTTTCACATTCAGTGACCATCTTATAATAACCCAACTTTTTTTTGTTGATAACTTTGAAGAGTATAAAAAGAATTTTCCCGAAAATATTTTTATATTTTATATAAAGCGAATTTCCCGTACATAAACCATATAAAACTTAAAACCGAACTGGAAGTAATATATGACCGGGATGATTTTCGCGGAAATTCTGGGGCTATAGGGTTACTTTAGTTATTTATTAACAATGGACTTAGTGAAACATTTTCGGAAACAGTGCATTTGTTGACAATTTTGTGTACGTTACCGATGACAACGGTAGAGAGCGAGAGATGCTTCTCTACCTTAAAAAGGATAAAGACATTTTTACGCAACACCATGGGGGAAGATAGACTCTCTGCGTTGGCCATGTTAAGTATTGAGAAGACCTTTATAAATAATATTGTAAATTACAATGAAGAAGTAATCAATCATTTTGCGAGTGCCAAAGACAGAAGGATTGAACTAAAATTTAAAACTGTTTAGGTGAGTTAACACATATTTATTGTCATATATGCTCTTATTTTTAACCAATAAATTGCTGTTACACCTTTGGCATTGATTACGTATTACGTCGTGTTTTTCTTGAAATTGAGCCCCCCGAAAAATTGACCACGAGCCGCCACTGAAATTATATAAAAATGAATGTTCTTCATTCATATTCATACGAGATGACCTGTTTCCCAATTTTCTTTGAAATATACTCCAATTTGATCAATTAAAAATACTGAGGTTTGTTATTGGAAAGAAATATGTTTTAATAAAATATATTTCACTGAGAAACCTACTTCTTTAAAAATGTAAGTCAACTTATTATTAACATCTAACTCACATATTTAACTGCCACAACATTATTTCTAACATTCATGTACCGCTTTAGTTTTAAATTGTTCTGCTTGGAATTTGGGCAAATCGTAATAATTTGTCTTATGTTTGCTAAATCATGTTCCATATTCCAGGTAAAAGAAGATTGGAAATATGTGGCCATGGTACTCGACAGATTATTCCTTTGGATATTTACGCTGGCAGTCCTTGTTGGCACAGCTGGAATAATTTTGCAAGCTCCCACCTTGTACGATGACCGTAGACCCATTGACGTCCGCCTTTCTGAAATAGCCTCTACCACTGCGAAGCCTCACATAGCAACTTCTTTGTAATAAAATTTTAAATTTAGGTATATAAATATTTTAATGGTGGCTCTAAAAGAAGACACGCAGGTCCAAAATTAGTTTGAGAGGTTTGTTCTAATACTCAACCTACCGTATCATTGCTAAATAGCTAAATGTATGTATATTATACAGCATGAACCAAATTTATTGCATAAATTCATTATTTCTAAAACAGTTAAGTTTCATAACATTTGGTAAGGCATGTCGACTTGATTTTTTTTAAATATACTTTTTTCTGTATGTATGCATTTCCAATATTCATTTGCTTGCGAGCGACATTTTTTTAATAAAACATCTACATTAATATAATAGGATCTAGGTTCTAATAGGATCGTTTCAAATTCGTTCTGGAATTCGGAATAAATTTTACAAAATTGTACATTTTTGTATTAAAATTCCATTTTCTCCTTAATAATTCACATTTTGCTTCGTCTGTTTTTCTTTTGTTCACATATAAAGCGCAGTTACAACTATTCTTAAGGGTAATTCATAATGGTATTCCCTTTTCTAGTTTGATTCTTAATTATGTTTTCAGTAATACAAAATTGTTAACGCGTTACGAAAACAAATATTGCGAATTTAATAGTGAAACGGCAATGACAAAAACTACAAAATTAATTTCAAATTAGTCTGATCAATAAAAGAATTAGATTAGTTGTTCAAAATGATTACACTTCATTAACTGACAATGATCCAAGCGAAAATAAAATTCTTGTAAAATATTTCGAGTTATTGTTAATATTATTAAATAAATCCTTGGTATAACTCGTTCTTTTGTATCTTCCAGATTATTTGACCTATTTGGATATGTCGATAGGTTACTTGAAGAATAGACTTCCTTAAAGTAACCCCACAAATAGTAATAAAGGAACGTCAAGTCTGGTGATCTAGTAGGCCACTCTATGGGCCCTCTTCTACTAATCCGTCTATTTGGAAAAAAATCATTGAAATATGCTCGTACTGTAACTTCATAGTGAAGAGGCGTTCACTTTGTTGATATCAGATATTATTAATCATTCGGAAAATCCCAATCTTCTTCGTATGGATGTAACATCGTGAATAAAGTACGGTCCTATAATGCGACCGCTAATGATTCTAGCCCATAGGAACCATTTTTGGAGATTTCGAATATGTATTGAAGATATTTGGACATGTTGAAGATGGTGCTGACATGTATATATCAGTGGAAGTACATATTCAACATATGCGTTTTCTCTCGCCCAATGATGACAATTTTTTGATTAACGGTACCGGTAAGGTAAAATCATCCGAAAGGTAAGATCAACATCCGAAAATTTCAACATCTCGCAAAATTATCTAGTATTTTTATTTTCTAAGAAGCCGAAATATTGATATTTGACTTAGGTTATGGCTCAAGGTGAGTTGAGGGCTTACAACACAAACAATATGTGAATTTTCTTCTACTTCTAATGGTACATTAAGTTGCTTCTTCCGTGATCATGAGTAATATATTTGGTGCATTTTCACACTGTCCATTTCCCGAAACTTTCTTTCGATTTACTTACTGCTGACTATGTATGTAGTGGTCGCTTTAGGTATCTCTCATTAGATAACATAAAATAAATTATTTAACCATTTTATCAGTTCGAAATATCAACTTACCTTTAAGGATGGTTAAAACGGTGATAGGCATATTTAAAAAATAAGATTATTGTACATACGTGAAGCTTTAAATATATGTTGAAAAGTATAATGTTATAGTATATGTTGTAATAGTATATAATGTACAAATTATTATTAATTAAAAACGCTCATCTTCATTCTTTCTTTGGTTCAAAATTTAAATGAACAAATGTTGTTATACGTAATAAATATGGGCGTTTGTGAAACTAAATGTGCTCAATTAACTTTTTTCAGTTGCCAAAATTTGATATGCATTCAGTAATAGTATGCAATTAAATGTTATTATTAGTTATAAATTGAAAATTTCAAAACAAGAAATATTGCTATTCATTTCTGATATCTATTAGCCGTAAAATATGATATTCTTGGATGTAATTACGTAAAAGTTCTTAAATAAATAACTACTTGTATATGTAAAGAAATATTTAATTTAGTTGGTTTTATGCGCTTTTGAGGAAAACATTATTTGGTATTAAACTGATTCTTTTGTGGCGCATCTATAATTACCAACATTTTGAGTATATATATATATATATATATATATATATATATATATATATATATATATATATATATATATATATATATATACATATATACATTATAAAAATATATTAGTGCTTTACCCTTTAAAACCATAAAATTTCCTCATATGTATCTACTTGTCTGTTAATGAAGTTATAGTCTGAATTACTAATTAAATTTAATTTTTTATATTCTTTAATATTCAAAAATTTGTATACCCTCAAAACTGCAAAAACATAACTACATTGCGTAGTGGATGGTGATTTAAAAATAAACAGGATTAAAATAAATAATTATAAATAAAGACCCACAGTCAATGTCTAATACTTTTTTAAATTCCAATGTAAAAATAAAGAAATACTCCTTTTTCTTTATTTATTTAATTTTTTATTTACGAAAATATACAATTTTTCTTCTCAAGGGATTACTTAATTCTGAGGATTGTTACTTAACTAAAGTAACCTAAGTAATTTCATAAAACTATATATATATATATATATATATATATATATATATATATATATATATATATATATATATATAGTATAATGCTGGTATTCCCAGTCATTATTGACTTTCCACATACCGTTAATGTAACGAATAAATCTACTCCGTCCACAAAAAAGGTATAGCAAAAGCTTATATAGCCAATATAGGGTGAGGGCGATATATATATATATATATATATATATATATATATATATATATATATATATATATATATATATATATATATATATATATATATATATATATATATATATATATATATATATATATATATATTCAACAAATTTTGTGGTTCTGTATAGTCTCTGACTAAAAATACCTTGAACCTACCTATGCTATGAAAATAAAATTAAAGCTCAACTATCGATATGAAAATAAAAAATATATTAAGAAAAAAGTAACTTTAACATAAATCTGCTATCTTCTATCGATCTAGTTTCACTTCAATAGAAAGGGTCTCTCGCCGCCATTGTCATATAATAAATATATTATGTCTCTATATTTTTAGTACAACATAAGCTTATAGCATGAGCTTATTATAACCATAACATTTTTTTTTTTCAATATTTTCAATAGAAGTATTTTCTACATATTCATCTTGATACAAACAATTTGTTGATTAAGAGCGTCTAGATAGCCATGCATCAAATCTTGAAAATCTAAAAAGACTCCTATTATCTTAGATGTATTTGTAAACCTACTCCTCTGAGGTCTACCTTATCTGAGATTGTAGATGCAAATTCTTAAAATGTATTTTGATCACCACCAGTCAATAAACAGATTGATATTTTCAAAACTGGATAACATAGAAGTTGATGCATGTCAATACACTATTTCCAGTCCTTTACCTAAATATCTTATTTGTTATGTCTTCGATTCACGCAGAAGATAAGAATTTAAATCTTTGTAGTGGTATTACAAGTGGTCTACAAAAATAATTCTAATAAAAAGTTGGTATAAAATAACTCGTAACGAATAAGAATTATTTTTCGAAGAGTTTTCGAAGGACGAAAGAGATTTCGCAGTTTTCCTTAAATTAAATTATGTACTTAAATTTTCACGCAACATGATTCAAAATTTTATTTTAGCTTTTAATAACAGCGTCAACTTCCAAAGGTATTTTTATCGCGACTCGGTTCTTACATTTCTCTCATTGAATTGGTTTCATAAAAGAGTCGATTAACACGCATATATTTTCTACGAATATCGCGGATAGTTGAAATACACATATGTTTTTGCATAATTATTTAGGCATACAGCAAAATCTTCCGAAATTTTTCTAGATTTATTCCACATATTTATTAGAGTATCGTACTATATGGTTCACTAAGATATGCGTTGCATACATTATATCATGGTTGTCTAGTTCATAAAATCAGAAAGGATTTTGTGAATGTGTGTTCTTCTAGTCATCTAAATCTTATCGCACTAATCGGAAATCACCTTGGTTGTATACTAGGCTTAATAGTTTTTAGTCTCACACTGCTGGAATTCCACTGACGTTGCCACAACTGTTATAAGTTTTTAACTTCCATTTCAACATCCAGGTGAAAAGAGAACAACGTTTATTAATGTCAAGTAAGCTCTCTTCTCATGGGTAAATATTCACAAACTTTTTAATAATTTTGATATTCTTCAATCTTTTCATTTTTATAAAAATTTAACCAAACCATTATTCATATAGTTTTTTCACTGAATGTAGACAAATCGTTTGAATGAATACAAAAGATAATAGCTCCTTTCGTACTTTTTTAATCTATCTTTAAAGATGTCGTTCTTTCTGATCTGCGTTTTATATAATAAGAAGTATAATAATGATGAAAAAATGTTACTGTAAAGAATGTTACTAAGAAATGTTAATATAAAATTAAAAATCGTACTAAAAATAACTTTGTAGATAAAGGTGGAAGACAAATCCATTATGTCGGCAACAATAAGCTCACTTATAGTTAGGAATGTAGTTAAGAAAGAAAACATAACTTTAAGAAATATATAAATAAACGTTAGAAGAATATGTTAATAATTGTATTTTTTCTTTTATTTAAATTTTGAGGAAAACTAATGAACTGAAGTTGATGCAGCGTCTCTATTTGTTCCGAGAATGTCTGCTATATGTTATACCGCTATGGAAGTAATCGTCGCAATTATTACAAACTAATTTTGGACATCTGTTGTACCTTCTCAACTTTTATACTGCTCTTAGCATGTTAATTGAGCCGCCATATACACAGTTATTGTATAAAAACATATGAAAACTTTTATAAGAACGTGTTGTTTTCACTTTGAATAATTAGGTAATAAGGTAGCGGCATTTTAGGCAGCCAAGTTGAAGAAAACTGTAAGATAATAGTTACAGTTTAGCTATGGCACACATTAGAGATAGATAATTTTTCTTTATTTTATGTGGTGTAGTCAGAAATGGTTTCGAGTGAATTGGAACTGTTCAGGGTATTAAGTCATAACACAATATATTTTTTTGAAAAACTGTTTTATATTATTATTTTTTTCGTTTGCTTTCGCAACAATAAATGCAATATTTATGTGTTGTGCAATTTTTAGTTATTATATTTGTGACTGTAGTTTAAGTTCAATTGGATATAAACCAGGATCAAAAGATGGCAGGAGGAATCCACGTATGATTATATACACAGTTTTCCTTACGTTATGCAACAAAATATACTGTTGGAGTTTAATTTTCTTCCTTATCAATTCATCATATCAGTAAGTGAAGGTATACACTATATTTACAATAAGAAATTATTTCAGTTATTTTATGTTATCACTTTTTGTGAATGCTAATTTTTTGGTGTTCCTTGCAATTAACCTCCTTAATTAACTTTCCGTTGAAAAATTTTGAAACTTTAATTACTTTAATTTCTAAATCGATTCTGTCTAAGGAATACCACCTTTAACTAACCTGATAGTGATATTTATTGGTTAGAGGTTTTTAAAAAAATAGATATCTGGAATACAGAAATGATGGGAGAAAATCTGATTGAGAATATTTGGCACAGCCAGGAGTTGATTAAACTCTAGTACAGTTGAGTATAGTTTATTTCAGTTCAATTCAGTTCTTAAACTGAAATTTAGTTTTAATCAATTCTTGATTATGTTAATATGGTTGGCGAAACGTGCGTCTAGTAACGTGTAATTTTTAGTTGTTCGTAGAAGGCTGGTTTCCTGTTTGTGTTTGAAGGTTTTAAAAAAATTGCCAATTTTTAAATCAATTTTGTCCTGCCTCATATTTGACCCTTTGTGAATGGTTACATTTGGTAATCTAAGAGGCGACCCTTTTGCGATATTTTTATATATCTGACCGATGTGTTGCAGAAAAATGTAATAGCTTATTAAATATCCACGTTTATCTCCAATACCGTATAAAGAGTATTTGCTTATTGTTAGGGTACAAAATATGTACGAATTCACAATGTCGATAAACCATTGTTGCATTTTGCTTCGTCTACGTATTCTATCGATTTATGGCACTCTGACTACACCTATTCTTTCTATAGTTATATAACTATATGTTCTACAGTACTATTTACTGTGTATAAGGGAACCAAGAAGTATTAAGAAATATATTTATTTTAATTTACTTAAATCAATGTAAGTATATAGTATAATTTATATTTCTCAGTGTCGAACTTATCCAGCAATACTATCTGTAGGCATACTTACATAGAAGGATACTTTAACTCATTTACAAGCTTACACGGTTTAATATAATTTCCTAAATGACAATAATCGATAATGCAGTGGTCTTGAATGCCATTTGAAATGTTTAAGAAAAAAGTTAGCACGGTTGCATTTGATGCCCGATGGTAGTTGATCGACTGTAATTTTTTTCATTAAATATATAGAAATAATGTATACTTCATACTGAATATGACTTGAATAAGTTTAAATAAATAAATACATAAATATTTTATGAAATATGATCCACCATATTTTTTTCGAAAATATCGTGTGTAATAAAAATTTAAATGCCTATAGAACCCATAAATCATTCTACAGGCATGTACTTTAATTTATCTGTTAAACTAATGTTAAGGTAGCAATAAATAAAAAGCGATTGTTGAGAAATGGGGAGATTTATTGTAAAAAACTTGACAGATTAATGGCGACGAGAGCAATACGTGAAGTTAGATAAACAATAGAGGAATGGCAACTTAGATTAAGCTACCTTAAACTATCAATACTCTATATAGTACTGTCCTTAAGCAATTTCTTGTAAACAAGAAAATTTAATATTTGAATACTGAATGCACTAGTTTTCATTTTAATATTAACATTCTCCTCTTCAATATCTTACAGTATAGTAATTGCTGGATAACTGACCCATTAACGTTGAAAATGCTCACAGTAGTAAATTAAGAATATATGTAGGTAATTATAAATCGATTTTTCAATCTGTAAAATATATTGTTATATTTCACAATTAATTTTATGTTTAGCTATTACAATGTTTCGTACTGTATTGTACTGTACATAATAGACATGAAATTATACTTAATCGTAAAGAAATGCTATATACAGTTGCAGACAAAATAATGGCAGAAGGGAACGTTAATTACAGTTATATATAAAATCATAACCTTTTTATATTTGAAGTACATATGATGGCAGCCATATACAAATTATATCTAAACTATAACAGTATAAAAAAATAGTAGCGCAGTTAAGCCAGAAGCATATCCATGATCGAAGTTTATAGGAAGTCGTCGAAGAGGGTACAGCAAAAATAATAGAAGCATTTTTGAAACACATAATAAAGGGAATAACATTCGTCCTTGAATTTAATTAGTGTATCACATGGTATGTGGAATTATCGGCTTAATTATTAATATCACAACTATAGTTGAAGTCAAGTATGATATATTTCTTTCGGCATATTTAGATCTTTATGTTTATCCAAGCATTATTCAGAAAGTGATCGAAAGTGGTCGAAGACTGCGAAATTCAGAATATCAAAAATAACTATACATTGCATACAATTTCGTTCTATGGACTCCAATATATCTAATTTCTAACAACATCAAGGGAATAAATTAAAATCCTCTAAGAAATCAGGATGCCTTAGATCGAAAATGAAATGTTGTTAAGATTGATGTTCCAGGGTAAAAGAGCAAATGAACGCATTTAAATACTAACCTGCTATCGAATTAGTGTTACGTTATACCTTTTCCATAATCTTTTATAACATGTAAAGACTGCTATTATTTTTTCCATTGCATATTGGACTTGTTGACACTTTTTACGTATAGCAAAACCCTAGTTGCAATATGCCCGTTGTACTTGTACGAGTATATGCCTCTTGTGTTTTGTATATGCACCGATCTTTTATTACACCTATAATAAATAAGAAAATCAAATTGTCATGTTTCCATTTGGGTACTATTATTTTTTCCGCAGCTGTACCTAATATAATTTGCGTGTTACAGTAATTGTAAGAGTAGATATTATTAGTTTTGAATTGTACCTATTATAGTTTTTTGAAAAGAAAGATATATCTATTGTTAGTGATTACAAGAATTATTTTGGTTTAGTTGCGGTTGAATGTAATAACATATCTGCGCTACTAAGAAATGTATATCAGAATTTCGATTACAAACACATTTTAATGAAAACTATTTTCCTAAGCCAACTGAATCGAACTGCTGATATATTTTCATGAAAAGATAATCACAAACAGTCTTCTCGTATGAAAATCAATATTTTTCTTTCATATTATACAGACTCAACAAACAGACTAACACATCAATTGTTAGTGATTATTGATTTATATTACTAATAAATATATAGTCATTGGATTATTTATTATAATTTTGCTATCAGAAAATTTAATTTCAGTAATAATTTTTTGGTTTTTATGTATCTTTTTAGATGTATACGATTTTTGAGGCTATTAAAATATACTTTGCTCAAGATTATAATGACAATTATTGTTGATTGCTGTATGTTGCTAAGTATGAGAATTTATAATAACGTTGTTCTTTTATTCTGTTTATATTTATTTAGTGAATTCTGTATGTGATTAACTTTTTTGTTTAACGTTTAAAACGATGCACTACAATAATAGACATGTTTTATTTGACAAAGAAAAAATTGTATTGATGTAATATTAAAGCTGCCGAATAATTTTATCACAATTAACGCATCGATATAAAAGAACTATATAAATAAAAAAAATCTATATATCCTGTAAACTAACAAATTTATTAATAAACTCGATTTTGATAAAAATATATTTGTTAATAATAAGTTGCATATATGTACGATAATAAATGAAATATTGTATTAGTTATGTGTATTTTTAAGAATATTTTGCAGATACTCTAAAGTGAATAAATATGCTATTATAAACGCTTCAATTTTTGACAATTCCGAATGTTTAGTTCTATAATTTATTTGCTTTAGATACTTTACTGTATTTTATCTCCAAAGGTGATGATCAATCAAGTGAAAATTCAATTAACATCCCTTAAGAACCATATTAAACTTCGTGTAATTTAAGACATTCAAATAAGAACAATCCAAAACACAACAACTGAAAACAATCCAAAGCACAAAGCCCAATATCAGTAATTTAAAATAAATATAAACTTTTTATTCAGTTATATAACTTCTATACAAAATTTCTAATTTTAGGAAATATTACTGAGTGTTCTGGATAACCTTTTGAGAGAAGCAGGAATGACTTTTAACTTAATATTTTAAATACGTAGACAGTTTGTTTACTCGACTTAATGTTTGATCGAAAATACGCGGACATACCTATCAAAACATAAAAATAGTACAGTTGTTGCATTATATACAATAGATATATTTTTTAATTATTTTTGTTCTTTATATTTTTTAGCGTTCTATCGTTCTTTTTTAAACAAATTTAGAGTGTGTATAAAACCTAGAGTAAATGTCCAAGGAAGTCATAAATCCCTTTTACTATTTTTGACAAAATGACTATTTATTTCCACAACTTTGACCAAGTTTTGTGTACGATTATTTTCTAGGTGTTCTCAATCCTGGTTGTCTTCTTTCAGTACGCATATATAAGAAAGTATATGATATAATGGAAACCATCATTCTTTCTTAATATACCTAACTCATTAATCTAATTACTCTTACTTCCAAATGTTTAGACTTTAAAATCGATATTAAATATATACCAACTTTAACAAAGTTGTTTAACATATAGTGCCGTGAAAAAGTATAGATTCAAGCGTATATAATGGCATTTATTATACCTCCTGCAAGAAATATTCCTTAACATATAGCCCAGTCAAATTAGACAAATCGGTGGAATATTTTTGAGTTTTGCAAATGGTCTTAAACGCTCCCTTTAGACTTGGGTTAACGTGTGTAAAAAGTCCCCGAGGGTGGGGGGTGAAATCGAGGAGGGGGAGGTGTTTAAATGTTCTTTTTTTAGTTTTTCGCTTGTATCTCAGAAACTATTACTCCTACAGAAAAATACTTTATATACAAAATTGAAGCTGAAAATTTCCTACAAAAATGGTCTTACACATTTTTGTCCTAGCACTAACCAGTTAAGAGTTACAGGGCTGACAAAAGTAATACCTTTTCAAAAATTGTGCTTTATTCGCATTTAAAACCAAATTACAGTCTACAATTGTATTGTACATTAACATTAATGATTTTAATTACATTATGAGTAAATTTAATTGTAGCCAGTAACTATATTGAATGTATTGGGTCAAACAGTTCATTATAGGGTGTCAATGGGGTCTTCAGGTTCGTCCTCATATGCTGAATTCTCATCTTCAACTGGAGGGCCATTGGTGCACGCGCTCTCACAACTGCATATTAAAGAGCAATTAATTCCTGCCTTAAAGCATCCACAGCGTTTGTTACAGCCTTTGGTGCAGCTGCAGAATATTGTTGATAGGATAACAGCTACGGCAGCGTAATGCAAGGTAGGCAAGGGTTGAAAATCTCCATCTGCCCCTCTCATCCAACCCCAATCAGTGGGTGGCAGATTATTGCCCAGCCATTCCTGAACTTGCAAATAGACTCTGTATGAATATTCAGAGTCTTGCAGAGTGCAGTGCAGAGTCTTTAGTTGGTGGTAGAGAGGGGAGGTCTTGCCTCACCCTTGTGGTGGAATTTAGAAAGGCTAAGTAGCGCTGTTTGTCCAGGTCTGTTACACTGGCGTGGTACATTGCTAGGAACATCTGTTCCCCTGCATCTGCGACTTCCTTGTGTGTTGAAGTGTTTGTGTAAAAGACATGGGAGATGGAATACAGGCTGCTATTCATCATGAATAATTTAGCAATCGATGCCTTGCCTTTTCGGAAAATTGCAGAGGTTGTATTACATTCACTAAAACTGTGAATGAACAAGATGCTCTTGACAAAGTCATGTTCCTGCAATTCCATGCAGGAATAAGTTCTGCTTTCCACATTCCCCTTCCCTGGTTTGAAAAACTTTATCTCTTGTTCCCTTGGAGCTAAAGCAATCAGCAGGACCAGCAGATCCACATCTTCGCCGATGACAGTAGTGGAACAACTAGACTGCTTTTTCCAATGCATACTTCACTATCGTTATATCAGCATCAACATCAGCTTGTCTGACTCCAATTCCCTCAGCAATAATTTTCTGAGTCAGCATGGTGATGAATCTGGCCTTATTTTTTTCGTTACTTAAAAAGTGTTGTTGTTGAGGCGTCACTGCCATCTGTTCAGTAATGTCAATATTGACTGATGTGGTCATGGTGATGTTTCTGCACGTATTGTGCTGTTGACAGTGTCAGAATAACCATAAAAAACGACAGTGTAGCATTCACCATAGTAGTTTTTAATGTAAATCACATATTGATTAAATATCACTGAGATGGTTGATCCTGTACCCCACCTGACTCGATGTAGAAGGAATCAGCCATCCGCAATCACATTAGTGTGAAACTGGAGGTCTGGAGTAACAGGGTGAACAGGGCAAATACCATTTAATAAAGATTTTGTCTTTCGCATCCTTTTTTCATTAAATAGAGATAAATGGAAAAGATGCCAGTTCGTAACGGGTAAAGTCTTCTATATCCTCGTCATTCTTCTTGGAAATGTCTACTCGTTGGAATATTAGAAGATTAAAAATTAGTTTGGAAGGATTTTGAACGCTGGAATATGCAATTTGACCTAATATCTAAACTTCAGAAGCTCATCTCGGCAATCGTACGCCCTAGGACAAAAATTCGTAAGACTTTTTTTAGTAAATTTTGTCAAGATTTAATTTTGTATATAAAGTATTTTCTGTAGGAGTGATAATTTTCGAGATACAAGCGAAGAACTGAAAAAGGGACATTTAAACCCTTCCCCCTCCTCGAGCTCACCCCCCACCCACGGGGACTTTTGATACGCATCAACCTAAGTCGAAAGGAAGCGTTTAAGATCATTTTCAAAACTCTAGGATTTTTCTCACCGATTGCTCTTTTTTTTTTTGTCTAATTTGACTGGGCTAATATATTAGAACAGGCTACTATTAAGCCGCGTCCACATTAGTAAAAATTTACGTTGTGCGTGGCATTCGCCGCAAATTTGTGTGTGCGTTTCAAATTTATGCGAGTGTGGACGTGCTCACCCATACGAACGCACGTAAAAATTTTCGTCACATTCCACACACGCGATCTGTGGCTTGTCGGTTTTTTCAAAGACATCAAAGAGATTTGTGCCGCAATATCGTTCTTCTTCTTCTTTGGGTGCTTATCCGTTCCGGATATTAGCGATCATGTTGGCTATTTGGATTTTGTTGACTGCTGCACGAAACAGTCCTGTGGTTGTTGTTGAGAACCATGTTCTTAAATTTTTGAGCCATGAGATCCGGCGTCTTCCTGGTCCTCTCTTCCCTGGAATTTTGCCTTGTAAAATGTTTTGTAACAACCCGTATCTTGAGCTATTTCTCATAATGTGGCCTAAATATTGTAGTTTTCTTTCCTTTACTGTTATCATTAGTTCGGGTTGTTTGTTCATTCTACGGAGGACTTCTTCATTTGTGATATGGTCCACCCATGAAATTTTCAGTACACGTCGATATAGCCACATCTCGAAGGCCTGAATTTTCCTGCTAGAAGCCTCAGTCAGAGTCCACGACTCGACCCCATACAGGAGTACGGTGAAAACATAACATCTCACCAAACGAACTTTAGTATTCAAGTTCAGATCTCTGCTTTTGAACAATTTTTGCATTTTTATAAATGCAGCTTTGGCTTTCTCTATTCTACATTTTATTTCAGCAGAATGATCCCAATGTTCGTTGATGGAGCTTCCGAGGTAGACATATGATTGGACTCTTGCAAGTGGTCTCTGGTTCACTGTTAGCTGTCCCAGTGGTGTAGGCGTTTTACTGATTATCATATACTTCGTTTTTTGTGTGTTCAGTTCTAGTCCATATCTTTGGCTGACTTCTACGATGTTATTTAGCAATTTCTGTAAACCCTCCAAGCTACTCGCGAATATGACTATATCGTCGGCATAGCGTATGTTATTTAAAAGTTCACCGTTTACAAGAATACCTTCCACCATGTTATCTAGGGCCTCTTTAAATATTTGTTCTGAGTAAACGTTGAACAGTAAAGGGGACAGGACACATCCCTGACGCACTCCTTGCTTTATCTCTATCGAGTCTGACAATTCTCCCTCCACTCTGATCTTAGCTGTCTGGTTCCAATACAAATTAGTAATAATTTGTAGTTCATTTTCGGGAATTCCGGTTCTTTTTAATATTTGTACGAGTTGTTCGTGTTTGACGCTATCGAACGCCTTTTGGTAATCGATGAAACAAGCATATATGTTTACATTTACGTCTCTACATTGTTGGAATAAGACTTGTATAGCGAATAATGCGTCTCTTGTCCCCAAGGCACCTCGAAAACCAAACTGTGTTTGACCTACTTGTTTTTCTAACTCGTTGTAAATTCGTCTATGTATTATTTTCAGAAACAGCTTTAAAAGATGGCTCATTAGGTTAATCGTTCTGTACATTTCTTGAGTTTGGTTTTTTCGGTATCGCAATGAAGGTTGATTCTATCCACGTTCTAGGAATCTTTCCGCTATTATATATGGTGTTAAAAATTCTTGTTAGCCATTCTAAGGATTCATCATCGAGAATTTTAAAGAACTCTATATGTATTTCATCAGGCCCTGGTGCTTTTCCGTTTTTCATTTGTTTCATGCTTGCTCGAATTTCTGCTTGTGTTATGGAGTCCCCTATATCTAAGTTTTCTGTGGGGAGATTAGCAGCTCTGTTGTCATCGAAGAGTTCTTGGATGTAGTTTCTCCAGACGTTCCTCTTTATTGTTTTATCCATGATGATATTCCCTTGATCATCTACCAGGCGTCCTGCTCGTTTTGGGTGATATATGACCGCGACTTCCTTAACGTTTCTGTATATCGTTCTAGTGTGGACTTATTTTTCGTGAACGCAGTAATGTGAAGAATATGTTGTCGATTATGTGTTGTTCATGGTGTTAATTCGAGTTGCTTAAATTCGTGACGTTTATAAATTATATAGGAATTAATTTAAATTCCATTAATTTTTTCCATTTTGCTTTCCACCATGTCTGATGCAGTGTTCAAAATGAAAAGAAAATGTGCTGCTTTCATCACATGGTGCATACATGCACCATCTTATCAAAAAGAAAAAAGATAATACAGTTAAAAAAAAACAGACGCTATTGGATTAAACACCTGTATCAAGATAAAAGCTAATTTGATGGAATCAAACTAATGAACGTACTATCCTTGGATGAATATTTTTTTTATATTCTTGTATTAGAAAAAGAACGTCCTCTTTGTTTAAATTCATTTTTTACGGAAATCCCATAGACAAAGCAACACTAAATTCAAAACAAACCGCTACACACTGGTACAGACACGCACGGTGCACGACGTAAATTTTTGTGTGAACAGGTTGCTGAATTTGCGTCGCAAATATTTGTGCCGAATCCTACATTCAACACACAACGCATTTATTTACTAATGTGGACGCGTCTTTAGATAAACAGCGCTGTCGCTTTCGAACTATAACGTGCTTACGTGTTGCTACTGCGCATTTGGCAAGATGTCCTGCCGCGTATATGGGAATAAGTATAAACTCAGTTTTATTTAAACAGTGAACAGGAATGCACGCCAATACAAATTTTGAGTAACAATTTGAGAGTGACTTGTAAGTATTTTTTAAAGTGTTAGCGACTTGAAATGTTTACTTATTTTATATTCACGTGGTAAAGAATTGAATGATTTAGAAAAACAACGATTGATCTATTTATGAACTTTTGGGAAAACACAGCGACAGAACGCCGCGTTTATTAATCGTTCACAAAGTGTTTAAACAAAAATACTTATACTTCGAAAATGGTAAAAGAAAGCGCTCGAAGAGGCTATCTAAATTTTCACCGAAGACAAAGCGTTCTATTCTGAGGGAATTATCAACTATAGGAGCGTCATTTGGTTAGGTTGTCCATCGTTTTAGATTTAGATCCCAAATTAGACTGTGATTCCAGTCTCATTAGAAAATGGGCGGCGAAGTAAGGACATTTTGAATACGAAAAATGTTTAAAACTTAGGCTTAAGTAACATCACATAGAAGCTAGATTAAAATTTTGTATGTTCAAAACAAAAATTTTTGGGACCATGTAACATTTAGCGATGAAAAAAAATTAATTTGGATGGATCGGATGAGTTCAGCTATTATTGGCATGATTTACGAACGGAGCAAAAAACTATGCCAAGAAGACCTCAAACAGTTGGTTCTGTTATGATAGGGGCGGCTTTCAGAAAGGGTATGAAAAGTCAACTGCCATTTGTAAATGACAAAATGAATGCGACTGATTATCAAAAGCTGTTAGAAGGTTACCATTTTAAATTCTTATTGAAGATGATAGTGCAATATTTCAACAGGATTATTTGAAATGACGATATTTTCAGTTTTGAGTTTTACTCATGATGTAGTCCAAATTAAGGGTGACTCTATATGTTATCACAGCACTGTATCTGTGAATATGGCAAATAAAAAATAAATGGACGATTTAGATTTTAAACCAACCAACAGATACACTCTCATTATTGGTCTAAACATAACTGGACTGAACATTACCTTATTGACATATGCACTTAAGGAAGTACAAATAATTTTAATTTCTTTTGCCCAAGAAAAAAAAAAAAAGAAGAATACAAAATCACATATTACATCAGAAAACTGACAAATAATATGTTAAAGGGGCTACACATCTTCTGTTTATCTGCGCAGTTTATCATGTATGACGTCATATCTGAGTGATAAACTATGTGAACTGATCAGTTTAGACCGGTATTTACGCAGATGAAACAGCTGTGCATTTGGACCCTGTTTTGCGATAATCTGCGTAGTGTATGCAGTTTATCGTACAGTTTGTTCAGTTGACGCCCTGTTGTATATGATGACCACGGTTTCAAAGAAGATGCTCTTTTGGCGTTTGCACCAACCTTTGCACCAACGTTCACGGCGCTTTTTCCTTCTTCTTCTAGCAACATAGCTGTAATTATACAACAAACTGTAGGTCTTCTTTTTCTGTTACCCATTAAACCTTTATTTATTTTTAACGCTTTTTGAATCAAACGTGTCGAAAGTGAGGAAAGGGCTGAAGAAAAATCGGACGGAACTGACACCAAAACTAAACGTAGCCTACACACCTTCAGTTAAGATGAATGTACAGATTTTCACACATTTATTTACGACAGATAACTGCACAGATAAACGGAAGGTGTGTAATTTTTAGAAATCAACTTAGTATCCAAAATATATTAAAAAAATTAAACCTCTGTAGTGAGCCCCAACTTTATGAACTCCAGAATACGAACAATTACAATATAATCGTTTGGTTTCCGCTGACTAAATCGGTTGATTTAGTTAGTAGATTTTAGAGAAAATGATACGAAACCAAAATATCAATTTTAGAGAACGAATTGACGCACGTAATTGAAAATGGACACACGTCTTTATTATGAGAAGGAAATATATTTCTCATAGTCAATCTTGATATCTCCTGGAATGGTAATGATATACTTTTTAGTTTACTCAATTATTTTTAAGTTAACTTATTACAAATTAGATAATTGAATAATTCAAATAACCACCAAAAACATTTTCGTTAATTTAATTGTATTATTCTTATTTAAACTCCTTCATTTTTGGTATTCTCTCAAAAATGAGATTTAATATTAATTATAATTCCTTTGATTGTGCTTTTTATTATTCTTGTATTTACGCTGTTATTCTATTGGATTTTGCTGCAATACTAACTTATACAGCAGAATTACTGAGAAAAAACTTTTCTAATATCTTTATTAATTTCATTTCATTGAATAAGCCCAGCAAATTAAACAGTTATCTTTGATTCTTATTAAGAAGATAATTAAAGAAATAGTTAATAAGACTCCAAAGTTAAAAATATTACTGTAAAACCAATGGAAGAAAATTATTTCGTAAAATTTTTATGACTCTATACTCAATACATGATTTGCAATTTTGGAATTGATTTTAAGCAAATAGCCACAAGAACCCCAATTTCCGCAGAAACTTCCTTTGATAAAAGATTAAACAAAATGGTCTTGTTGCTTCCTGTTTAGGAGTAAGTGAAATAATAATAAAATAAACAGTTTTAAAACCTTAAAACGGACTTTTCGGCACGTAGAACACCTCTACCTCGAAATTGACTGGCTGAGAAAAAATAAACCAACACATAAAAGCAGAATACGTGTTTTATGCGACAGTGTTACTTTTTTCAAATTGTCCACCATCGTATTTTCTCATGACCCATGGACAGGTTGGGGTGTGTCCTATCCACCTCAAAATCAATAGGTGTTGCCTGGTAGATGTTTAATCAGAATCAGTCGAAATCCGATCGATCCGACATGATTCAGTTGAGTTATCGTGCTAACAAGAATAAATGCCGACGACAACGACACACACACACACACACAACAAAAATTTTTTAAAAACCGTTTTTTTTTTTGTTTTTAGGCCGAAAAACGAAAAATAAACCAAAAAAAATTTTTTCAATTTTACACAATTACATTACTTTTACGTGTATAGTGGAGTGCGGAAAAGTAAAAATATAGGTTAGATGATTCTAAGATGTAAGATGATTCTGAGATGAAATCGGAATAAAAGTAATGCCTGGATAGTGATGTTACCTGTACTGACCTGACCAAATAGTTAAAGGGATAGGTCTATTTGTTTATGAAATACCATTTATATATAAATTAATTATTTTTGTGTACTTATTTTAGTAAAATTTGTAGCTTTGAATGTAGATGTCGATACTTATGTAGAAAGCATTTGCTGAAATACTAAATACTAGAGGTGGATAGTTCATGAACGAACTAGTTCAAATGAACTATTCCCGCAAAGGAACTAAAGTGAACGGTCACAGTTCCTCAGTCAGGTCACAGTACTCAGTACGTAGTACAGTTCCTCCAGTTAGGTACATATAATCTATGAATTCCTCCGTCACAGTTCACCCTACACAAGTTCAGTTGAGCACGACGGTTCCTTGGGAAAGGTGCTCCGACTACAATTCATTTCGATCAGTTTTCGACGCGAAGTAAATAATGGATTTACTTGTAAAACTAAAAATTGTAATATACAATTTTTTTAGATATAAATTATTGCTTTTATTTATTACCTAATTGTTCCAACACTACAACATTTTAATGCCTTTTCTTTTTTTTTTAAGATTAATAATAAATAATTTCAGATTTTGAATGAAATCTATGTAGGTACAAGATAATTTTTCTTATGTTTATAATTAATAATGCTAGCAGGTAAAATTTTGGAGAAGGTTGAACCGACAGATACCGAGGGCTAACAGTAAACTCGTCCCCTAAGGCAGAGGGTGAGAGCTTGCCCAAGGACGCGTTTGCCACTTTTCCAGGTAAAATGGGACAAACCCTTTCCGCCCATTTTTAATCCTCGATCAGAGAAGAATTTACCAGCGCCCCTGCGGAGTTCTTTCTATATTGGGTAAGAAAATGGTAAATAGAGAAGGCAGGCCCCTTCTCTATTTGCGTTGTTTTTAACAGTTATTTCTTAATATTTAGTAAAGAAAATAGCAAAATCAATAACTAGGTAATATAAGGTACTGGCTTAATCAACTTTTTATGCTATCTATTCGATAACTTTTAAGATTATTTTTTGGAAAGCCTATAAAAAATTGAGAACAAAAATGGACTATAGTTCATTTGAACTAGTTTACTGACCTAGTTCATCAAAAAGAACTGAAATGAAAGGAACAGTTCTTCAAAAAGAACGATTTTGCCCGTCTCTACTAAATACTATATAGATAAAAACTACAGAAATAAAGAGTTTATACTCCAACCCATCTGCAAATGCCTTATATAATAAGGACTTATTATATAAGGCATTTGCAGATGGGTTGGAGTATAAACTCCTTATTTCTGTAGTTTGAATATTACCCTCTGGTAGTAAAACTTTGCATTATATTGATACTATATAGATATCTACATTATTTCTACGAAAGTAGTGTATGAGTCAGACTTGCTGCATATACGGTTGCCTATACTAACGGAACCGTCACATTAAAGAGTTTGCGCACTGAAACTTGTCAATCCCTAACATGGGCTTACATTTGCGGTGCAGTTGACTGGTCAATGTTTTTTGAACCATCGTGGTAGGATGGTAGAGTGAAGTGTATGTATGACAGGTGTTTTCAGTTAAGACTCCGGTGAATACGAAAAATATCGAGTTGACAAACTGTGGCGATGTTTTGAACTACTGTGTGAATATGTTTGATATGGATTTTTTTAAACTTTGTCCATTTTTCATTCAAGGCAGCGAAGGTAAATATTATCTGGCACTATTGATTTTTGATAGGTTAAGAAAGGCACATGTAATAATGTAAGAGGAAAATTTTTGAAAGGTTTTGGACGTTGTTTTTAATTAAATGTTGATAACATTATTTACGTTTAAATAATTAAATTTGCTTATCTACATCATTCTGCCACTTTACTCAGTAAGGTCCATTTGTAATTCGTAGTTACATAAATAACATTTAAAATGTTACATATGTACTTTGATGATGTGTAGGAAATTAATCCGAGGCATTTTCTTTTATAAACAAAACGAGTACATCATGGTTCCTAATATTAATATTTGTATTTCGTCAGATGACTATATAGGTATAGTTATGTAAATACATATATTATGTTATACTTTATATACATACATACATATATCTTGTTTCCTATTAAGGAGACCACATTTTTTTAGTAAGGCATTTTTTAGGTTAACTTTGCTTTATTAGAAGACTTTTGTTATGAGTGATAATGCAAAATGAGAATGCCCACAATTTTTTATATTATATTATAAAAACAAAAATTCACCATATTCATTTTTTACATGGTACCAAGTTTGTTGCCATGTAGTTTACATGGCAACGATTGATAATCCTAATCTTTTAGAATGAAAGCAAATTGTGATTTTAATATGTATCAATGTACCCACTTCACTTAATATTTAAAATTATTATTAACCTAACATGTGTCATCTAAAAGTATAAGTATGGCTACATATACATACATAGTAGTCTAAATCAATACTATGTAAGTAGGTATATTACTTTCGTAATCTTGATTAATATCTTATTAAATAGATAGGCAAAGCAGTTATCTAATCACACAATCTTTAACCTCAATGAAAATGTTTTTTAAATTTATATTTTAGATTATTTTATACACTCATAGCACATTCTGACAGTAAATTAATTGCAGTCCTCAACAAAAAGAATCACTTCTCATTTAATAAATAAATGCACTATAAAAAAGTATTTATTTCGAAGCATAATATCCAAACAAGCATGGATATATCTTCTTCTGTTTGCTCCGCAAATGATAATAGGGGTCATGATTGTAATGATGGTCTCTCCTTATTAACAGTTTTCGAGATATAAATAAAATAAATAGGAGCTGTTTTTTTCTGATGAATCATAGTATGTACATATATGTATCTCAAAAAAAAAATCAGATTACATTTATTCCAAAAACTTATCTCCACGAAGATGTATTTTTTAATATATTTTCTATTGGTTATTGTTTTCAATAACAATTTCAAGCACAAGATAGGAGAAGCTGGAGGTTAGCGTCCAACCAGTCTTAGGACTGATGACCTAATGATGATGATTGTTTTCAATCCCTAATGAACGAGCAACTTATATATATTATAAAATAATATTTAATGCTTTCTTAAAATTTTTTTGATTAGAAAGGGGTAATGTATGAACGTTTTAGTTATATCCAGTCAGAATCCAGAATAATAATGTACATATATATGAATCTGTGAAGATTCTTTATTTATTCAACCACATATTTGCTTATTTTGCATCTCCATGCGATATATGTAGTTTACTAATAAATGTTAGTTATATATAAAATTTTATCAGAAAAAAATAAAAAAGTTCTAAATTTTAGAAAATATTATGACTTTATTTTATTGGACTCATTAAAAAATCAATTATAAAAAAAAGATTTTCAATAAATGTTGTTTCTTTTAAGATACGGTAATATTTGTTTATAGGTTTTCCACGAATCACTATAATTTTTCAAAACATACATAGATAAGACGTATAGATAAGTTTATAAATAAAAATGTAGTATAAACAATGTCTTGGTTTAAATATATATAATATATTGTAATTAATTTTAAGAGCCACATTTATTTAAAAATAATTGCACCCTTATTTTCAGAAAAAATAAAAAGTTTTATAGTCCGTTTATATTAAAGAAAAGCAAATGGTAAATCTTAAATTTGGTCATGAATTTCGTGTAGACTATAAAACTTTTTTTCCAGGTGTTATCTAATTCTAATCAGCATTGAAATTAACAATGTTTATATAAAAATACTCCAGAACATACTTTAAAGTTAATACGATATAATTCTTCAGATTCTGTTATATACATAGGGATATAACAAATGTATTTTATAATATATATTTTTGTAATTAACTTGTTTGGTTGATTAGCGAGAGGATATAAACGATAATACGGCTACCGTCAAGACTGTATAAGTATTTATCTAATCTTGACATCTTATTTTAGAGTTACCAATCAGCATTGCCTTAATCGTCATTTGAAAATTATCCTGTCTTGATGAGAATTCTGAATTATAACGTCTAATAATTGTTGAGGATTGAAATCGTCAGGTACGATCTCTTGATTGACTAGTTCTAGATTTTTCTAATTATTTTCCTTTCTATCTTTAAATTGAGTTAGATAAGTCCCATCGTTATATTAACTTATATCTGAAGATGATAGGTTTTATATAAGAGCAGATAATTAAGTTCTAAGTTGATATCTACGTATTCTCATAATATCTTTGTTTCAGATAATTTATATACCAATTTGCCAAGAAATATTTCAAATATTTGTTATGTTATTTATGTTTTTACATAGCACAGTTACAAGTCAGTTTAATATTCGTACAAAAAATACGGTAATGAGAATGAATAAATGAAGTATTTCCAGGGAAGATTTTGATAGTTTATAAGCATCTACCAAGAGTATTTTTTTATTTATTTGTTGTATTTATTCTAATCGTATTATTATCATATTAACACGGAAAATCAATTTAAAACTTTTGGGAAGCTTTAAATAAAGTGAACATTTTCAGAAGTAGTCTGAAGTAAGTAGAAATAGGTTTTTGAGAAATAATTTAAAGGAAAACTTGGATATTTTTATAATGAAATAACCTACGCAAAGTTATATATTTTTTATTTATTCATTATATTTATTCTAAAATAAAAAAAACGATAATCCAGTTTCATTTGCAATCGATCGAACTAAATGATATGAAATGAAATATTTTGTGTTTATTTCAAAATACACAATTTTAGCACGCAAATCCGGTAATTAACGTGACGTTTTTGAAAATCAAACAATATAGTTTATAAAATCGCTAGCATCCGCTTACGTTTTACATGCATATTAGATTATAATGTCAACAACCGTTTTTTGTAACGTTCACCACATTCCTGTGGGGACTGCGGTATACATTAGTAATGGTTAAGATTTAAGAAAATGCTATAGAATAACATTGATGGACCGAGAAACGTCACCTTTATTTTTATGAGAAAAGAATTAGCTTTGGAATGAGCGCCTAAACGAACATCTTCAAACTAGCTGTTT
This sequence comes from Rosalia funebris, assembly GCA_037954035.1. Lineage (NCBI taxonomy): Eukaryota > Metazoa > Arthropoda > Insecta > Coleoptera > Cerambycidae > Rosalia > Rosalia funebris. The sequence goes on from JAZFAV010000032.1 coordinate 12,176,430, forward strand.
TGATAACAATTAAATAAAACATAATAATAATAAAATACACTCCTGGATAGAGTTAACGCATCAGCACTATGGAAAATTATTTCTTATAATTTTTCGAAGTTTTCAATTCTTAAGTATTTTATGTAGGTGGCCTGATATCCTCTGTTACTGCTGATAAATAATTACAATTATTTGGTAGATGTAAAGTAACATTTTGTAATTGTTTGTTAACAATACATTTAACGCTGTTTCAAGTGATTTGTAAAAAGCAATAAATTCAGTTACATTAGTGATTTTTTGTTTTAAATTTAATATCATCAAGTGAATGAAACACTGTTCAGTATACTTAGAGTAGAAGAAATTAACCATCCACGCAATTTAAGAGAAGATGAAAAAGTGAAAACGGCAACTCTGGTTAACGAGGGAGGTAGCCAGCGATATGTTGTCAATTTGTTAAAAGTTAGACAATCAACAATTAATCGAACAGTTAAATGTTTCAATAAACTTGAAAGTTACTGTAGAATTGTTGCGACAAGGTCGTAAGAAGTCGAAGACGAACGAAATATTATGAAAGTCGCTTTAAGAAACAGACATTCTACCAGTTTAGAGCCAAGCAGCGCTTTAAATGAAGCAATTTCTGGACGAACAGCCAAGAGAAGGCTTAATGAAGAAGGACTGGATAGTAGAAGACCAGCTATTTCATCACTGCTATCAGAGAACGTAGAGGTCCTAAACTGTGTTTTTCAAGAGAACAAGTAAACTGAACCACTGACGATTGGAAGCGAGTTTTCTTTTCAAACGAAACAAGATTAAGTCTTAATTCACCAGACGGGCGTCAATGAGTCTAACAGCGGCCAGGAGAGAGGTTTGCTGCATGAAATACCTCTCCAAGAATCCCATTTCTTGGTGGATCCATAATGTTCTGAGGAAGCATTTACTTCGATGGGCGCACGGATTTTGTTCCTATATAGGGAAAATTCATGAATGCACGTTTCTACGTGGAAAATATCGTACAAGAACAGATGATGCCATATTCCCCATTTGTTGGCGATAATTTCATTTTTATACAGGATAACGCTCGACTCCACGTTGCTGGAGAGGTATTGGACTACGTTCGATATGCGAATAGTCCAACTATGAACTGGCCACCAAGAAGCTCAGATATAAACCCCATTGAGTATCTACGGGATGCACTAATATGATCAGTTGGGCATCACCTACCCGTCTCTATGATTCTTAGGGAACTCGAACAAGTCTTTCTTGTCGAACGTGAGAACATTCCTCAGGAAATCATTCACCATTTTATCGATAACATGCCCAGATGAATTGAAGCAGTGATAAGAGCTAGAGGAAGATCTACACGCTACTGAATTCAAATTCTTACTATTTCATTTCACCTAAAAGTTTTTCATTAACATGTTTCTTTTCCCGATAATACCATTGTCATTTGTTAAATATTAATTGAAATCACTTATTTGCAATATCATTTAGGTACTATGATTTAATTCTTCGAAAGTGAAGTTTCACTAATGCGTTAATTTTGTCCAGAAGTTTATATAGAGTAAAATATAAATCTGTAAACGTTACTAGAATCGACAATGTCAACACTAACTTCTCAACCGCACTATCTGGGGTTGGGGAGCTAGAATATTTATTATTAAATTATTTGATGTAACGTATCACCTCGTGTGTAAATATTTACAAAGTACTCTGTGGCATTGATGACAGGTTCTCTAAACAATTGTGACTTTAACATGCTACTTGTGTGTAGGAAGCGCTGTAATTAAACAACAATAACTTGAAGGCAGTCTCCTATCCCAGTTCTTTTTATATCGTAATTGCTAAAGAATATAACATCGATGACATTAAATTTAACAGATAATACATATGCATCGTGATCTCTAGGTAACGGAAAATTAATTTGTTTCGAAATTTTTGTAAAAATCTTAAACATTTTTTAATGCTAAAGTGATAAAGTTAAAATTATTAATTCTAAATTCTGTTTCTAAATTTTGAATAACATTATTTAAACACAATTTTATACCTTCCTCAACTTTTCTTAGTAGCAAAATCAAAAAGCCTATTCCTTTAATGATATCCCTGATGATGTTGATCGAAATATATATCATCAGGACGGAGCTATCTCCATTAAGTTTTTCTCAATAGATATAAGGGCAGACGCATCAAAATTCAATAGTTATATATGCGTTTATTTTAATATACAAAATAACGTCGTAAAAACAGATAGGATAACAGATTAATGATCACTCAACAAATGATTAATGATTAAAATACAAAATACCATAATTTCGATAGTACTTCTATTATTACCAGTATAATAGATAAACAAATGAGGCATGTGTCATTTAAAAAGAAACATAATAATAAGCAAAATTATCGAACTTGGGCCACAGAAAATCCGCATAAGTTAACTGGAACAAGGCAGCACTCTATAAAAGTTGGAATATGAGTAGTAATGTCAATAACAACAATTGGTCCCACTTTTTTCTCCGCATGATAATTACTGAAATATATAGAATTACTTATTCTAGAAACTTTTTTAAAACAGTTACATAACGATAAATTACAATTTGTATAAAATGCTATTAATAATATAAATAAACTAAGAAGAAGAAGACTTTGGATTCTACTTAAGTCTTCTCCGTTGATTCTTTACTTTCATATTTCAGTGCTCATTTCGTGCATGTATGAATGTTTTTACATATTTATATAAGCAATTATCCCTTAAGAATACTAATCGCCTTAATATTCTACGTCCCCATTGAAATGATCGAAATTTATGTTGACATTTTATTTAGACGCCATATTCTGTTATTTACTCCGATGTCGAGGAGTTGATCCTAAATAATCAATCAGTAGCTAATATCCCAATATTGTTTGTCCGACTCTAAATCAATGAAATGCATTAGGTACCTAATAATAAAGTTGTTTTCATTGCATTTTTAGTAATGGGCTATGCTGTTTGCTATTTATTTTAGTAACAGAACAAATAAAGTATTACGAGAAATTACATGTATAATATTTTAACGTAGTAACAGCAATTATGGTCATAAATTCTGAGCTATATGACTCTGTTACATTTATCTTACATTTAAGGACCATTGGGGTAGTATTCATTCTCCGTTATAATGTGAGCGCCAAAACACTTACAACTGCATACAATATTTTGGTTTTTTTTTATATTAAAAGACTCATAATACCGGTGCTGTTAAATAACGTTTTTGAATATAAACTTTACTTTCATAGTTTAAAATTTTTTCTGATAATTATTTTCAATTAGAATATTTACCGTGAAAAAGTATATAATAATTTTTCAACTTTAGATATAATTTTGGATGGCACTACATACCGGGTGATATATTCAGGGAGGGAAATACCTCTGTATATGTGTTAATATTGAGTTTACAATATACATTATTTACAACTCTTTTTGTATTGGCATATACGCTACTTGAAGGCAAAATGTTTTATATTACTTCCGGTTTTACAGGAAACTGCATTAACTTACGAATTTCAAATGGGACACTTTGTTTTTGTGCAGTCTTATAGAACTATTAATTATAAACATTTTTTGCACCACAGGCACCTTTGAAATAACGTGACAGTTGCTGTCAATGAAAATGCTTTCAACAAAATGGTACATATTGAAATATATACCACCGATTCATTGTTTCAAAATGGAAATCATTCAGGAAAATTATACTAAAAAATTACAAAGAAACATTAACGACTACCAATTAACCAACATAATCATCACCAACTACTGCGCTGAAACAATTTACTACTGAAAACCAGCATCAGGACATGTAAATAATTTTCAGAATTCTTAGAGGGAGGAAACAATCGCATTGTTGGTTATATTTTTATTATGTGAATTTCAATGGAATCAATATTCTTCGCCAAGTTAAAAACGGTTTCTTAGATAATATTCACGTTGCGAAAAGACTTTTTTTCAGCATGGAGAATAGGGTACCGCCCCATAATGTCGTTGTTAATCAATATTTAGCAAATGTTTTCGACAAGAGATGTATTGTAAATAACAATTCATTTCGATGGCCCGCGCGATTTCCCGACCTAAATTCTCTGGAGGTTACACTAAATGCCAGATTTCCAATAACGAATGGCAAACTATTCGTTCCAGAATGCCCGAGGTTTAGTGTAATCCAATATATTTTGACAAGAGTAACTTGTCTCGATAAAAATGGTAAAACTTTTGAAAATTGTTTTTAATGTATTTGGATTTATGTTTCAAAGGCGTCTTTGATTTGTTAAATTATAAAACCAAGTACATTAAAACGTTTTTTTTTTAAACTGATAGCTCAGTTGTTTTTAATTTTAGAAGTGTAGTTCTATTAGAAAAAAACTATTTACAATTCATTATTTTATAAAACAGCAAAAAGGTGCAGGGTGTTCCATTTAAAATTTGAAAGTTAATACAATTTCCGGTAAAACCGGATGTCATGTAAAATATTTCTGTTCTCATTCAATCTTTCAGTAGCTGATATGTCAATATAAAAAAGTTTTAAACAACTTATATCGTAAACCCATTATTAATATATCTCCAAATGTATTTCTCTTAAAAAAAAGTCACGCGGTATATAAATGTACGAACTATTATAAGATTTTTAGTGTTATAGTATGGTATTTATTTGTGTTAATAACTAATAATTTATTTTATATTTTTTGACAGTGTTTCCATTTTCTCCTGGCAATAAGATATTGTTGGAGATATCATACCTATCTTATTTGTGAGTATTTTTTACAACTCGGGGAATTAGCTGGTGAAGGTTCTAATGCTTCTGCTGCCTATTAATATACAATACTTATACGTTAGTAATTTTAAATAGGATGGAAACATGACGTAATTGTAATTAGTGTATTATTTCATTTCCGTTACTCACTAGACAATCGACTAAGAATTTATAATTAGTATATAGGACAGGAATCTAATTTACAGTATGGTGATTAAGTTTCGCACAATATTAATAATTTTGTAATCATATAATCTTTTGACAAACTGAAAAAGTTAACTTTATTTCATTAAAAATACATTGATTGATGTACCTACGCATTTTATATTTTTTTTATATTTTGTGTTTGAGTTAGGATATAATAATGGTATTTTTTAAATTGTAAATAATTCCTATTTAGGTTTATATGACACAGGGTGCTGCACGTAAAATTGTAAAATATGGTTATATGGAAAAATAAAAATATTTTGCAAGTGCAGATGTATCTCGATCAGGGATCTTGTAGACATCTTGACTCAACATATTTAAATTGTTAAAATATAAATAAAATACAATTTCGTTTTACGTACTCATTCATATAAGTCGCATATAATTTTGCGAATATATCAGACTACATTGTGACGAAAATATCAACTTTTGAAAGTTTGTTGTTTTCTCTCATTTTCTCTCGCAACTTTTCCTTTGAATACAACAGGACATCTTTATAATTGCGGATATTGGTTTCAAGATATTCCAAATTGAATTCAAGAGTCGCATAGCCACGACTAAGGTAATGTTAAAATATAGGCTGGAAGTCATCTTTAGGGTCTTACATCTTTGAAGAAAATTTGATACTTGCTAGATGTTTAGAATTTCCTTTAAATACGTTACGACTTAGTTTCAGCTTTAACAGTTCTTTATCTAAACAATAAAGATAATGTTATCCACCAAATAACTTAGTTCCAAAAGACGGAACTTTTTATTTTACCTTGATATCATTTTTTGACAATACTTTCCCTGACAGATGACTAGGGGAACGAGGATCAACTTAATGATCACTACGTGATCACTAAGTACCTTATTTGACTTCTCTAGTGAGGTGCTTGTAGGATTACTTACTTAAAATCATGAGGTTATTTTAATAGGCCAAATAATTTAGAGGATCTGAAATAACGATAATTCGAATCGAAATGAAAAACATCAGACAGGAAATTATCGCACGTTTTTCAAAATATCATTTTATAACAAGTTTATGAATATTGTCGGAAACTCACCGGTATGGTAGATATATTATACACTATTGACAAATTAAAATTCTGCACATGGACTTTTCTATATCATAATACATTATATAGGTATTATACATTTATATACGACTGAAAATTCATTAGTAGAGTAATAAGATTCTAGAGGTACAAATATTTTTTCAATATTGTTTAGAGGCACAAAATAAAGACTAATGTTCTATAAAAAACTGGTTGCATTCAAATGTCTTCGTGTATAGGTTGAAAAATTCATCGTAAAAACAAAACAAAGAACAGGAAACATTTTCTATGGAAAAATATAAAACACAAAATCACTATACTGCATTTAATCTAAGTTTGGTAGAATAACGTCATCTCTCGATGATGCCAATTTAGTTGAGAAGACAAGTTTGCAATGTACTGATTGGGTATTTGTAAACTATACTATATTAATTTCTAAATACTGTAATGTCGTAGTTGTGTCTAGGTTTTTTAACAAATGTAGGAATGGCCATAAATAAGAATGATATATTTCGAGATTTTTTACTATTTTTGATACTACATGCTATAGGTGCAATATCTATTCTATTCTCTCATTTGCATCATAACCAATTTTTATTTGAATTTATAAAGAATCTTGCTGGAAGAGAAGACATTATAAATATAGTAATAGACTACGAAATTTTATTAACAATACTGTATTGCTTAAAATATATTACTGTATAATGTACTGTAGAATTAAAAATGTATTACAGTATTAACATTAATAAAGAGGTGTCAAAGCTCTATTCCTCCAAACATGCCCAGATTAACGTTCAGTTAATGAAAAGACATACTGTAGAGAGAAAAATATATATTCTTGGCCCTGGTGTTATTATTTAATACAAAACTATTTAATTTTTATTTTAATTTATTAAAATATCAAAGTAAGTTCATTATAATTATTATAATTGTTAGCATCATATATGTATAGAATTACATGTGAAATTATTTTTACATATGTAACATTCATTATTAAAGTAACATTACTTTAGACAATTCCTTTGATCCTCTGAGGCTTTACTTTGTATAATAAGGAAAAACTTAAGGAAGTATTAGTCAGGTTTTTATTAAATGATTATAAACTCAGCAATATATTTGTTTTATTTTAAATCCGACTATCCAGAAATACAGATATTAATCGATTTCTTGATCGTAGTTATTATTCATATTTTTCTTCTATTTCATGGGATTTCCACCAATCGGACTGAAACAAATACATTTTATTTCATTGTATTTAAATTTCATTAGCCGAAATTCCAGGAAATACAAAAGTCACGTAATACACCAAAAAAGAAACGTTTATTGTGTAATATACGCCTATCTTCCCATCAACTGGTCACTTTATTAACCCTTACATTAGACCAAACAACTCGTCAAACACTTATTTATAAGTACTTCAAAGTCTCATGCAGTAGTCAAGAAGTATACCCACAAAAGATGTGGAATATTTACTTTAAATATGTTCTACAAATAATTATTTTATAAAATATGATTTGAGGCTATGACAAATATTCGTCAGACAGGGTGTTTCTGAAAGGCGTACACAGTGCGTGTCTAGGGTAAATCTATAATAAAATATTATGGAAGAACGTTATTTCTGCAGAAACTTATCGACATATCGAATTTAGTTTTCATAGAGGATTATTTCCTGTCAACATATTCTTTATTAATTTGTGACGTCATCGACAATCTTCAATAAGGGATACATCAGTTTGTTGGATTTTGTTCGTGCATATAATGGGCAAGTTTCATATTTTGTTTTCTCTTATTCAATTGTTTATTAAGTTAAAAAAAAGTCGTTTTTTCTTAAGAAAGAAACAAAATTCAGTGTGAATCTCGTGGTTTCTCAAACTGAAGGTGCATCGTAATAGGATGATAAGTATCACCAATGAAAGCAAATCAAATAATCAAATATTATGCACAGTTATCAAATCACGGTTAATACTCATATCGCTTGAAAGTAAGTTTATCTTGATGTATCAGTATACAACGCAAAAAAACTATATAATCTCATTTTGTTATTATAAGACTCACATGAAATGTTAACGGCCTCCAAAATTGCCAAGTATCGACATTGATATATTACCAAATAATAATTGAGTTGTAATTGAGTTATTTACAAGCTAAAACTATAACCTGTTAAACATTATAATAATATTTATTATTACAACAGATTACACTCAATTATAGGAACAAAAATATAAAATTAACATAAGTGAATGTACTGGCAATGAAATATCTATTAAAGTCATTTCTGACTATCCTATCTACATAAGTCCTAGCTTTATATTAAACACAGACGCATTTGATAAAAAAAATCATAAAATTTTCTTTGTAGATAGGTACCATCCTGCATAAGCATCAGAACATTACTTGCCCTTGAACCGATTCCAAATTTGAACAATGAACATTACAAATCGGAAACCAACCATTAGAAGTACGTATATTCCAATTTAGACATTGTGAACGGACAAAATGAAATTTTGACCCCTCCATACATCAGAAAAATCTATTTTTCTGATATTTTCCACATGAAAAATTTCCATACATAAAATCAGTTTAACGAACCTAAGACATTATTGTTAATATTGCAATAACTATAAATTTACTATGAAAAATTATACCTGAGTGCATGAATAATTCGACACGACCATAGCAATTTTATAAGTGGCAGACAAACAATATTTAATTTATGGAAGAGGTAATGACATTCTGTTTGCGCATTTTTGGAGATGTAAGCAATCCGATGGAAATAACCTCTAAATAAAGTTTATCACAATTATTCAAATGCAACAGCGTCAAGATCATTCATAAATAGTAGGAATAAGAGGTGCTTCATATTGGAACTTGAGGCTCGCATGAAGAAGAGCGGTAAGAACTAGATGTAAAGTTTCGATATGTCAACAAATTGTCTATTCATTAGGTAAGGTACAACAAAAATTATTAACAACTATGAAAAACCAATTAATCCAATTTCTCCAATAATACATAATGAGCAAATTTGAGCAAATGTTTCTGAAAATGTGTATTAAAAAATCACTAAAGTAAAAGTATTTTAACAGGTAAGGTACTTTATATAATAAATATCTTAAAAGTTTTATTTGGAAGCAGTATAGAATACTATCAGTATATGTAATTCTATAGTCGTCACTATAGGCGAAGTTGTTATTGGTATTGATATTTCCATAGTCTGACATTGTATATTTTTAAATTATGCGTAAATTGGTTATACTTTCTTTTGAATATACACTATTCAAAATAATTTGGGAACAAAGGGAACAAAGAAATTCCGAAAGATTTTCAGCAATTTTTGAAAGGCTGTGACTTTATGAAGAATGGTCGTATCGAGACAAAAAAAAAACAGTATTTTGAATCTTATTTTGAGACAAAGAAAACAGCAAATTTTTAAGTTTTTAGTTTCTAACAAAAATTCAGCTACGGTTACACGCAATCCAACGAAAAACCGAGAGACAAAAATTTTCCAATTTCTTTTACGGGCGTCCTCAATTTCTGTCGGACTAAATCAATGCAGAAGCCAGTTAGTCTGTTAATTCAGCGTTGATTTAACTTTTTAACGGACTTCGTTAAAAAATCAAATTCATCCGTCCTTTTTGTACGACCATTTGTTGCTGAGATATCGATCGTTGAATGAAATATCACACATTTGTCTTTGATCATCGATATCTCAGGAACTAATGATCGTATAGCAAATCGAAGAATGATTTTGAAGACTCGAACAAACTGTCTATAAATGGTGAATATCGTTTTTGAGCCCAATTTTTTTACCTTCGTTATTAATTTAAAAAAAGCACAAAAATTGGCTTTCTTGACTTTTTAAAATATCTACCGCCACATTGAAAATATTGAGGAAGATACTAATGTAGCCAGTTTTTTTTTAGCTTATTATACTCCCACTAACCCTGTAAAATTTCAAATTGATACATAGAACCGTCTTTCCCCTGAATGATTAAAATTTTTAAAATAATTAAAGCAAGATTATTGTTTTGAAAGATCCTTTAATGATTATCAAGAGGGATTTTTTTTTCTTTAATCAATTTCTACTTCGGAAGTTATCTTTGTTTGCTGCATCTTTGGTTCCGCAGGCGCTGTTTGCAGCTCCCTCGATGTATTTATTGTCTGGCACTTGCCATCATTTTGTGAATTAACATTAAATTGAATGATGAGTAGTGTAAGCAAAATTGTAAGCAAAGTTAAGAAAAAATTTGTTTACATCTTGCTAATTATTAAATGATGCTTAAAAGCAATAATCTTGTTCTTTTAATTTTTTCAACACTTTGATCGTCCGGGAAAAAACGGTTCGATGGATCAATTTGAAAATATATAGGACTATTGATGGAGTATAATAAGCTAATAAAAATCTGGCAAGATTAGTATTTTCTTTAATATCAGCAAAGTGACGGTAACTTTTTAAAAGTCAAAAAAGGGTATTTTTTGTACATTTTCAGATTAATAGCGAGGAGGGTAAAAAAATGTTTGGTGCTCAAAAGCGAGATTCGTTATTTACAGAGGGTTTATTCAAGCCTTGAAAACCATCCTTAAAATTGCTGTACGATCATTACTTTCTAAGATATCAGTGATCAAAGATGGCATTTCTTTGCATTGCACAGAACAGCAGAAAAAGTTTTTGCCAGGAGATTGTAAAACTAGAAACTTCAAGCTTCAAAATGTTTTTTGTCATCTCGATTTTTCATAATATTACAGCGTTTTAAAAATAACTGAAAATTTTTCGAAATTCTTCATTATTTGAACTTAAAAAAAGTGATTCCCGAAAATCATCGTCTCCTATATATCATATATACATAAGTCTTATATACTGGCAGAATATAAACAAATTGATGTACAGTTTAACGGTTGAAATATTAAGGCGTAAATAGGTCATAGGCAACAGAGAAAGATAATTCAAGTATCTCAATATTAATTGTTTCATTTCATACAAAACGTTTCAGGTAGTATAAATTTTTTCTTGCATACGATAAAAAATAATCCAACCGAATCGATAGCCGAGCGTGCAAAATACATTCCACGTGGAAGGATCAGTATATGAGGGAACATGATAAATTTAAGGCAAGAAATGGAAGACCAGAAGATGGTCTTTTATAAAATTTCCGTCCAGTCTGATATGATGTAAACTGTCTGAGTTCATGAAACCGGAAACTAATTTCACTTCATTATCGTTCTTATATATTGTATAGATGTTTTTCTTTATGTGTACAAATTACGTTTAGTCACTGAGTTAGTAAATTGGTTATATATTCCAGTCACAGAATAATTCGAGGGATATTTCAGTTTTTGTCAGATGCTCGATAAAAATGCGGAGACAAAATAACAATTTGTGCCCAAAAGTTTAAATTCCTAAACTTGGAAGATGCAACTCACTTTGTACTAGTTTTAAAATAATTTCGTATTTAAAAACACGATTGAAATTATTTACTTTGCCATTTACACACATTTTACAAGTTTACATTCATATCATACAATCTTTATAGATAAACCAATATTCTTGAGAATACCTGTAATGGGAGACATATTTGTATATTATATGTTTTAAAAGTTTTATTTTCGTTTAGAGTACTATAACCCAACTTAGAATGATATGTATTTTGTCAATATTCAAACACATGAAAACAGACACACTTGATATCGAACGTCGTTACACAAGTATATTTTATCATAATACACAGTTTTCATAATGAGGCATAACTCATTCAACACATTTTTTCATGTTCTTTATTTTTCAAGAATAACAGTTGAATATTTTTATTCGACAATATTGTAAATTACCTAAATAATTAGATACACATTTTAGATTGTATGATTTAAAAAAAAATCGATGTAACCTCATACCAAAGTCAATCACTGACGCGAAAAGCAATTCGGACTACCCCAACCCGGAAATGTTGCCGAAACCACACTCCTGTAGCGGAATAGTGGTATTTTTCTGGCCTAAGATATAATAGATAAGGGACCTAGTTTTACATCCTATCCGAAGGATGGATGTTTTACTAACCTCGTCTACGACTTTAGATACGCATCCAATTGATACTCACCCAATTGATATCCTGCGACAACCTTTACTTCACTATTCATAGAGCGAGTTAAAAATTGCCTTGTTTTGCTTGCACGCATTCTTCAAAGGCAATTAAGTGTACCAAAATTTTTGTACCACTATTTATATCTACGATATCTAAGTCTAGAAAAATGAAATCATCAGAATTGCCTTTTTCGAAATGTTCAACTTGCATAAATTTTACAGACGTCTATACTTTTTAAAATTAATTGAATTAGTAGCACGTTATTCGTTATAAAAGTAACTCATTAGAAAACAATATATGTAGTTAAAATCTGTCCCAAGTAGTGGTAGCTACATATAGCTACATTATACATAACCTCTCGAAGACGTTTACATTTTCTTAAAGAGAATATTAATATCATTTAATAGTGTGTTTCATTTAATACTTATACATATATATGAACATTATTTATTCACCTTCTTCATTCCCTATTTTTGTTGATGGTTAATATATATTATTATCAGGTTTAGTTTACTGTTTATTTGTAAAAATTTACTACACAGTAAATACATATCTAATTAAAATCTAGGGATGATTACCTCCAGTATGATGAAAGCAGATATTGTTTTGTTCAATATATCGTAGTTATTTGCATATAAACCCAAAATTTCAATCCATTGTATGGATTTGCACATAAGTCCAAAGTTTCAATTGGTTTATAAAGCGGTTTATGTAATTTGCTTTTACATAAAATAAACCGTATTAAAAAAAATTTTTAAGTGTACTAAAGTATTATAAACGCAATATGAATTATTGCCAATCCTTGGTTTCTTGAGGAAAGGGGAAAAATTACGATATCATTGTTTGTAATGATATTTTTTGGCAAATTTTACACAACTTAAAAACACCCGGTGTTACTATTTGAATATACGTCCGAGGTTATTAAAAATTGAGGTTATTGAAAATTGAGAGTATTTTTCTAATTTAACCAACCTTCTTTTTCGAAAATGAGTCAAAATCCAATTAAAAAGTGAATAGTGTCTTTAGGTTATTAAAAACAAAACATGTGAGGGCTTCAAACATATTATTGGTGCCAAATAAATACTATAAATCAACTCATCTGCTTTTGTATCTTTGCACACACAAGGATTGAGCTCCTCCCCCGAAAATCTCAGGCGGTGGAGCGAAAGGTTACACATATCGACGAAATAAATATGCCTATGCTCAAGAAGAGATGCCAAAATCTCCCGCCTCTCTTTTGGGGCTCGAACTGAAGCATACAATGACACCCCCAATATTGGACCTAAGCCTCCAACCCCGACCACAATATGAAAGACGTAACAGCCACCTCTATAATAGTATACGATATGTCACTCATAGGTGTTGTGGCAGTGTAACAAAGTGCTACACTTTTATTAGTGACCTGACTTCCTTCAGAAGATAATTTTTTTTTAAATAAGATACTAAGTCATTAATTTGCTATAAACTTAATAAAGTTAAAAAAATAATATTTAATTATCAATAAAATTAATTGTTTTTTTTTCTAATCATTTCTAAAATATCATACTCATTTATATATTTGTTATATATAAATGAGTATGATATTTTAGATAGATATACTAAGATAGCGATATAAATGTTGAATTATGCTAACTAAATTATTGAAATGTTAATTATTGCCAACATGAAGATAATTTCTCTCAGTAAAAATATATTAATATAATTGATTTAAATAAGATTCTCAAAAACAAAACAGGGGACCAGTTTTACACAAATATCGAAATGTTACACGTTGCTGTATGCGCTTTTACCAATCAAATTAGCATCATCAGGAGATTATTAAAACTGTCGGTTTTCGAAGATTAGAGTCCTTTTTAAGATTCTCATAGTTAGTTTATCAACTCAAGATAACTATACATTTGTAGATCTACATCTACGGTATACAAAATACATCTAAACGACTTATATAAATTGTTATCAAATTACGAGCTTTAAAAGTGTGAAAGATGATACATAAATAAGAAAAGGTAACACAAAAAGTTCGCTATTATTCGTGAATATTTCTGACACAACATTGAACATATTTTATCAACTATTTTAAGCAGATTTACACACAATTCTAAAACATGGACCAATCTGAGATCTATAAGTAAACGTACGTTAAATTTTAAACGAAAGAACATACATCTAAGCTTGTTACTTCCTGATATATATCTAATTGTTATAGACTTAATAAAATGTAAATACACCGCTACGGCAATTACTTAGCGATAATATCTGTTAAATAAACGTAAAGCACGTAGATAATTATTTGTACATTTAGAGAAAACCGTCTAATAGGTCAGAAGAAAGTTAAGTACAAATTTGGCAATGCTTTACTTTTTAAATTTGCACAACATTATCTAAATATTTAAATATTTTTATATACCTAATGCGTAGTATATTGAGATAAAAATCGTTTAATTAATATTCATTTATGTAAATAAAATGGAAAGTAAATTATGCTCACATTACCTCCTTTTCCGCTGTTCCAGTATTGCTGGTTTATTAAATAAACACTTGTGACAGCAGTTATTATCCTCTCAGAACAACTATTACTCTTATTTTCAAATGTGAAAATACCGATTGAGGATGCATTAAGTATATACAGGGTAATTCGAAAAGAAAAGAAAATATTGTAAAAACGTATCAAGTTAGCCAAAATACATAAGATACTATAATATGGTTATATCAAATTTTCATCGATTAAATATATAATTAGTTTCAGATATTTATTAGTAAGGGAGCTCTTCAGTGGCGTGCGGTGAGATTTTTTATGTGGGGAATCGCCCCAAAAATGCTGTTACTTCATTTAATTCTTGGCGAGTGTTGATGTGGGTACCATAAATTGATGAGTAATATTTTTTTGAGAAACATCGAGTAAAAAAAATCTGTTTCTACAGAACCAGATGCAGAAGAGAACATACAATGATATATTTATTTGTAATGTAATTTTATCCTCTTATCCACGTTTGCAAACCTGTTTATTATGACTTTATAAAACCTTGTAATTCGTGATATCTTCTTTATATATTCCTTTTCGATAGCTACTACTACTAAATGAGACTATTTTTCTTCATCCGTTGGGAATTTCATGATTATTGACTTCATCAGGAGTGTTAAATAAAATATTTAATTGTTAATGTAATGTCGCATTATCAAAAAAGTTATTATCCAATTCTTAAATTACGTAATTGAACAAATTTTAATGTAAAACCATTTTTAAACCTCACTTTCAGTAGTCCTGTAATATTATTCACAATTCCTACGAATGATCGACGGTTTAACGTTTCTAAATCACCCACATTATCGACCCTAATTTTTTTTCTTTGCGGTTCAAAATTAAAATGTATTGTTTTCTCCCAGAAATATTGAAAATAAATTCTTTATTGATTTAATTTTTCCTCATTTAATCTTTAATATCTTCTTTTACCGTTTCTATGTCGAACATAGAGGCCAATATTATTTGATTTCATTTTTAAAATATCAAAAGATCACTGTGGGGAAGATTTCGATAATTTAAATAGAATAATAATGATTTATATGGAATTTTGGAGGGTATTGAATAGGTATATATGTCATTCAATTTTGTCAATCAGGCAAGGACTCGTTAGTTCAATATTGATAGCTATGTTGATATACGAGTTCAGTAAAGCAAAACGATTCACCGATATTATTGAAAAAGTTAACAGTTGAGGTAACTTCAATTATTTATAATTTTCGGGCAGAACTGCCTCGTTCTGTCGAAATCATTTTCTTTAAATTTGTGTTTGAAATGTATTTTATATGGATGAAATCTATTTATGAATACTAACCTCCTTACCCATCTTGCATTAATAGTATATGATAAGATTTCAGATAAAGATGTTTGGTTGTTTCTCTTGATTGGGCATTAAATATTTGATCTCCATTTGTTACTCATTTTGGTCAGATTTAGGAACAGATTTGATACTCTCCTTTATAAAATTCCTATACAGTTCCTAAGCTATCATATAGACACATTTATCTGTACGATGAAAACAAAAAAAATCTTACTAACGTTAAAAACTTTTTTTGTTGTTTTATTTTTTTATGTTCAGTTGATACAACTATAAATAAAAAGCACCACGTACTAGTGAACAATGTTAATTCACACACAGTTAACTCACAACAGAAATGCTTTGCACAACTAGAAGCAATCTGAGTCTGCTATTTTATAAAAACTCAATTTCATAAAAAATTACATAAAACAGTAAAACATTATTGTTAAGGATTTATTTTTAACTACATTAATTTAATATTTTTATTTTATTATTGTTTTATTTTAATATTTGCAAAACCACAAATAGCCGCAATTACTTCAAATATTGTATTATATATTATAGGGTGTCTCAATTAGAACTATAAGATTTGAATTGCACGCCATTTGTGTTCTGTCAAAGATAGAGCGTCAATATTTAACGACTGTTATTTACAAACCATACGACATCAACATGCCTGGGTGTCTCATTTAGAACTATAGTATGTGATTTGTTAATAATACTAATAATATTTACTAAACTGAGGTTCAACATAAGATGGACATGATACGGCTACAAATGGAAGAGAATATCATTCATATGGCCACCTCGATTCATCTAGCATGATGTTATTCTTTTAACAAAATTGTTCATAACACGGGCACACAAAACTGGCTCTATTTCCCCAATAATACGTTGAATGTTTGCGTTGAGGCCATTAATTGTTGCTGACTGAGTAGTGTACCCTTTTACTTTGACACAACCCCAAAGAAAAAGTCCAGTGGTGTTGTATGCTAACAGATGCAGATCTTTAAAATCCGATGCGTGATCGCTCTTGACAGGTTCAATTATGCACGATGTCGATTTGTTGTGTTTGGATTCTCCAGTACACTTTTTCTCACTGTAGCAATATTTTCACCTGATCGATCACGACGAGGACGTATTAATATTGCCTTATAAATAACAGATCACGTCTCTTCATATTTCTTGGTTAAGTTACAACTATTAACTCTGTAGGCGCTTCATTTTGTCCTAATTTGGTGCAAATTTTTCTTAATGCAACTGTAAATGATTGCTCACTTTCATAAAACCGTTGTACACACACTATTCGTTGTTTAACTATTAATCGAGGCATGTTGACGTCGTATGGGTTATATATAACAGTCGTTAAATAATGACGCCCTATTTATTGACAGAATACAAATGGCGCGTAATTCAAATCCTATAATTCCAACTGAGACACCCTGTAAAATCACATAATTCTCTACGTCACTTACAACACAGAAGAATATAAAACCCTTAATTTATTCTCTGTATAAGATATATAGCTAACTCTCGATAATTTTATTCAATATGTCTTTTGAAAGAAAATTTGTAAACTTGCAATATTTCGATCAGGTTGTAGTTGTCGAAAAATAAAAAACGACCGATGACGGTATAGTTGTACTTGGATAATATGAAGACTATTGAAAATCAAAGTTAATCTGTGAATAATCTAAGAAATTAAGATTTTATAAAATACTCTTTTTTAATATTTTTGAACATCTGATATATACAGAAATTAGGTATTCGAATGTATTCGTCTCACTATATGGATTATATTGTTCTTTTGAACTCCCCCATAATACAAGAGAAATGAAACACAGGATATGGTAAAAAAGAAAATGTTAACGTGAGAGAATACACTGAGAATAAACGGGGGCGTTCCAATAATGAAACAATACCGTGTGAAAATAATTTCTAAAATTTCCCAGAGGTGAATTAACGAGTTTTACGATATACAGTAAATAGTTCATACCCGCTACTTTAATTTTCTTTCCGTGACAAAATTTAGGTTTCGAGGCTGATTGTTATTAATTCTTATCCGAATGAAATCTTAATTAGTTTCTGAAGTAGATGAAATAAGAGTTCCAATACCTACAGGACTATCATCATTACATGTCAGAGATACTCTTTCTGTACCCATTGCGAAATTGTTTATTTTTACTGTTACTGCTAATTGTTTTTATTTATATTTTTACAGTTAACAGTGGTATTTGAGAACTTATTCGTTATTCATTTTAATCGCGGTCTCCGGTAACGCTAGTTTTACAATCAATGGTAATCTCAATTTAATTAGTTTTTTTTTTATTTTGACTGTTGTCATTTCTTTTATTGTTTTAGAAGAGTTGGGAAACGAATTATAACAGCAGTAGTATTATAATACACCGTAGAAATGTTTGGTAATTCCTATTGTAACAGTTTACAGCTTTTGGTTTTTTTGCTCATGTATAAAATGCAAATGGCTATACTTTCAAACAAAAGTATCTTATATACAAAAATTATTAAACCCCAGCGGGATATAATTTCTTATCTTTTTTAATGAGTTATTGGCCTCTGCAACCATTGGATAACGCTTCGTTATAATTTTAAACTAAAAAAGGAAACATCTTATTGGAGAAATTTGAAGAAAGAAGAAATAGACGAAAAAGTATACATTATATTGTTGAGATACATGTATTCATGATTGTTATTCTCTTACCGATGTGATAGAAAAATAAATTAAATACACAAGTCAAGACTATGGAATATATACGAAAGAAAAATTAAATAAATTAATATAAGAAATTAACAAAGCAACGACAGATCAGTTTCCATGACACACACTTCATGAAATCGCACTGATGCGAGGAATCTAAATCAAATATATTTGAATCTATAATTTCATTAAATTCTAAAGAAATAATGACACTTTTTTAAATTAATAAATTACTGTATTTTACAGTTCCCTAATGATAATACAATAAACCGAAATATAAGAAAGAATGGAATAATGTATTAATAATGCACAATTAAATGTTAATTATATATAACATTATAAAAACTATAATGGAAAAACTACCTATTCTATAAGAGGTTGAGGAGGTATAAAGTTTGAAAAGGAATTTCATAAAGAAGCAAGTCTACTTTCACTTCTAAAAAAATATTGCTATTGTCTTATCCAGCTGATAAATAGAAGACAGGTTTCTTGCTTAGTTATTTTCATCAAATTTAATATCTAAGGGGCTCAGAGAAAATTCCCAAGAGCCCAAGAGCTTTGTTAATGTTGAGAACTTTATAAAAGAAGGTCAGTTTAAGCTTCAGTCGAGACAATTCTATGCTCTAAGTAATTTCTATACCTACGAAGTTTTAGGATCATTTGAAATACCTGTAGTAATATAGGAATATCCAATAATAGTTACGTTATTTTGATACGACTATTCTATACTAGCAATGAATGTATCTATGTGGAAGGGCTCATGTATTTGTTTTGCAATGTGGACATGCAGGCTTTCTACATTAAAGGCCTTCCAAATTATTACAACCTTATTTAGTATCAGTTGTAAAAATAAACTCGATATTATATAGTGCTTTTAATTATATATTTAACACTTATATGCATCTTTATGAGAGGTGAACGTGTCTAGTGGTCTCTCAATCATGACAATTTGGCATCATAAAATGAAAACCTACCTGAAAATTGTGTTCTTCATTTACAACAGGGTTTAGAATTTTGAGTAGTTTTAAAATATGCCTCAAGTATTCCTCAACATAGAATCGGTTTGAGTATCGCACTGCAAACACCTGATAATCTCTCCGAGGTGCAGCGGAATTTACAATGATAAATTTTTGCTAATAGTGAGACGAAAAAGAGAGTGTATCTTTATAAATACAAATTACTGTGCACAATATCCACTAAAAAAGATGTTGCCTTCGGGGAGCGTAAACAGATTTGTAAAGAATGTTACTTCAATATCAATTAAATAATATACAGGGTCACCTGCCAGTTAACCTTAAAATACCTCCAATGGAAATGTATACAACTCAACCCTTACAAATGCAGTATCCCATGCAAGAGTCACAAGCACACGTGCAAGTAAGCCAGTTACTCAGTATACAAAACATGCTTCGCTCAAGTCAAAAGCAATTTAGACAATCCAGTTCACAGCCACACAACAGCCAGCTTGTAAGATTGAGTTCCACTAATGATAAAGAATAGCAAAGATAATCCATGGCAAGTCGTAAAAAGGGAAAAAACATCTAAAGACAGAAAAGTAACAGATATTACCGTTAATATAGAAAATATATATAGTGCACTAGCAACCCGATAGACTGAAAATATAAAAAATACAGAAAAACAAGAACCCCAAAACCTCCTCCAATCTTCGTGTAGGGAATAGATAACTACTCAAGTATGGTAGATAAAATAAGAGACGTTATAGGGGATATAACAATATACTACAAAACCCATGGCGGACAATGCCATCAAAATTAATACCAACACGCCAGATACCTACAGAAAACTTTATGAAAGTAGTCATAAAACATTTGCACCATTCAATAAGTACTAACGATATAAAAGAAGAACTTCAAGAATTCGGACATAAAGTCGGAGATATTGTTGTTTAAATCATCTCGTTGTACCGTTGCACCACATCTTTGTAAACTTTAACTCGTAGAAAAATGAAAGTAACAGTTTACTAAACACGATATTTTCTATTTACGAGTATTTACAAACAGTAATTTTAAAGAGAAAGTATCTAATGATACTATATATGATAACGATCTCAGTGAGCACAAGGTAGAAAACTACGACCTTTCCGTAGCACCTCTACATTCGAACTGGTTAAAAACAATAAAAACATACATTTTTCTTTCCTGGTCGACTTACCTACTAGGGGACGCTATTAATTTAAATTGGAATTTCACAGTATATTGTCCCTATTTCAGATATCTAACTTAATGTAGGATTTACAAGGTACCTTATTATACTAATAGGTATAGTAAATTGGCCTAAAATATTTGGGTACAGAATTATAAATACAAAGTTTCTTACATTCCTAGGACCATAGAACTACATAAATTTTGAACGGACATCATAAATATGAATAGCCGAAAATAAAGAATACAAGAGAAATGGAAAAACCCAAGCATTATAATACAGGCCAGCATTTAAGAAGTTTATAGTATATAAAATTAAAACCTAACACAAACAAATATAATCAACGCTAAGCACAGACAAACCAAGGAACTGTTGAACATGTTTTTCTTCGACTTGGAGCTATCAGAAAATAATAAAGATATTTATAAAATAAAGGACCTGCTATAATAAATCAGTGTCGATTAACCCACCACCCCCCACAAAAGATTGCACAGCGTACACGGTGTCGACTGTATGGTCACACTAAAGCGTACTGCAACAGACCAAACTACAAAAGCTGTGAGTGTTATCATAGATTATTTAAACATTACAAGCTACCAACACCACAACAACCAAATGAATATAGTCACCGGAAGTTAGATCCTAAGTAAATTTCTAGAAGAATTTAAAATCATGTTCAATCAGCTTATCCAACAAAACAGCATGGTGTTAAACATGCTAACAATGTTAATGAATAAAATTCCAAATGGCTAAGTTTCTTCGAATAGCACCGTGGAATGCTAACGGTTTGCTCCAATACAAAGACGAAGTCAGTATAAAGTTTTTCAAACTCTGGGGCTCAAAATTCTTGGCAGGTGAAGCTTATAGCAGCAAACATGCGCTATGGGGCTCTAGTTTAACTACATCAAAAAGAGAAGAACTATCGAACCTCCTGCACGAAAAAATATTCATTTCTTTCAACCGGCACCTTAAAATACTTTCCAAGCGACCCCAAAAAGCTACCTGGACCTTCTGGACTTATTTATTACCAATAGTATAACAACAACATATACTGATATCATACCTATGCCCTTCTAATTCATCATACACCGATTATAGCGACTATTAGTACAAACGTAATAAATGCCAGAACAACATCAAGACTCCACAACTTGAGAACAAACTAGAAGGAATATAGAAACAAGATGCAATTCATCCAGGAGGCATATAGAAACAGTATCCAAGAATTTACAAGAAGAAATACCTCAAAGAAGCAATAAGCACCACGGGAGACTAAAAACACATACCAACTCCCCTATTACAACCACTTGTGAAGGAGCACAATAGCAGGAGACTCAAAAGATGCTGGCCATCAGACCTAAAATAGGATTCTAGAGGTATTTCTCATTGGAGGAGCCTCATCATGTCAGAATAAGAGAAAGAACAGAATAGCTTATAGATTGAATTATCTAATTGCTATTTTAATAAATAAAAAAAAAAGTGAATCTGACGCAAAATTCTTTACAAATTCCTTTAAATGTCTTATGCCAAGAGCAGCTCGACTTATTGGTTTAATTTTTATCATGCCATGTAAATTAGTGTCCCAATGATGTATTTATTACAACTGTATAATAAATATTTTGTTATTAGACTTAAATTGGCTCATTTGTATTGTTATCTAAACTCTCGAAATGATTATCTCGTCATTGACATGTCTACATACATATATTGTTAATATTAAAGTTCAATATACGGTATCCATTGTATTATTTTTTTCTTCTATCCATTAAAGTTAAATTTGTTATTATTTAAGAATTGCATCACATTATAAATATAACTTCGTACGTGCATTCATAAAACGGGAAGGTTAACTGCGAAATAAAAGAATACCGTGAGATTATAAACTGTATATAACAGGCAAGTTCTTTCAACTTATCTCTCATATAAATATAAATGTTGCCGGTAATGATACGCCATTATATAACAAACAAACATAAATGAAGGTTAGATTTCTCATATACATTGTCTATGTGCGCTTTGCAATTTTCGCGTGCATGAGTGCATATTGGGGGAGTCGAAGTACTTGTCTAAATTAATAGGTATGTAGTTATAATCATTGGTAACATTATGTTACATTAACATAGTTTCACATAACATGTCAATTGGTAACACTATGTAACACAAGCTATATTTTAGCTTCCAGGGATATGTAGCTTGTAAGGACCAATACCTATAAAATAGTAGTACGGATGCATTAAGTACGAACCCAGGCTCAGAATAGTTTGGCCAGGCATAATTTTACAACTAATATATTTAAATAAAAGTAATACTACTCTCAAAACTATTTTATTAAGGAAAAATATTGGTAACAGAAACAAAGTATAAACTTAAATACGATGAAATATTACTACGTTATGATGTGTCAATGACAAGATTGTTAGGCAAGCAATTGGAAAAACTATTTCTGTATCCATAATTAAATGCTCAATAAAGAAAATAGGATACACATTCTACAAGGTAAAGTTTGATTTTTTATATTTTACTTACCAGTTTCTCCTCCAGGCAAAAGAAAATTCATTATTAACTAAACGATAGAAAATCAATCGGTTACGGTGGGCCAGAGAACGTAGACGCTGAACTTTACAACAATAGCACCAAGCAATTTGGAGTGATGAATCCAAATTTGAAATCTGTTTGGATGATATCAGAAAACGTTTCCTAAGAACCTCACAGGAGATTTATCATCGTGATTGTTTGGTTAGGAAAGTGAAGTTCCCTGAGTCTGTTATGATCTGGGGGTGTATTAGTAGTATGGCGTAGGAACATTGTATTTGCTAGATGGTACTGTGACAGCAGAAAAATGTAAACAAATTTTGACAGACAGTTTATTGCCATCAATACCAATATGTCAAGACACTGACGCACAGTACATTCTCCAGCAGGATGGTGCTGCGTGTCACACAGCAAAAACTGTCAAAGCTTGATTTACAGAACATAATGTTCCTGTTATGGAATGACCCTCTAGCAATCCAGAACTCTCGCCAATAGAAACATTGTAGCATAAAATGAAAAAATAGTTGCGCAAACATCCAGCCCGTTCAATTAACGATATACGTACCAAATTTTAAGAAATTTGGGAGAACACACTTCCTAAAGAGTGCGCTAAGCTGATAGATACAATGCCTGCTAGAATTAAAGCTATTATTGTTAATAAAGATGATGTAACACAGTTTTGATGAACCGGCCGAACTATTCTGAACCTTAATATTAATGTATTTTATTAACAAACTTATCATTGACACAACATAACGTAGTAAAATTTGACTGTATTTAAGTTAAAAGTTTATGCTTTGTTTCTATTACCAATATTTCTCTTTGATAAAATGGTTTTAAGTGTTGTAAAATTATATCTGGCCAAAATGTTGTGAGTCTGGGTTCGTGTACACAGAAGTGAACGCAGAACCAATACTGGAAATGTCACAAGTGAAATGGTCTTCAGAAATAACTTCCACGGAATTTACAACATAATGCCTGCCAGATAAATGTGGCAAAATATTTCGCTTATAAAATCTCAGGGAATTTGGTATAGGTTGATTTCTAGACCGAGTAAGGGGCAACAGTCGGGATTTATGAGACAATGACTAATATCAAAATCTCTGGGTTTAGGTCAAAATCTAAAGAGACACGCAATAGTATTTCAGGTGGACGGCACATGGTTGCAAATAATATTACACTAAGCAGTTAATAAGGCAGGACCTCACTGGCTATTTTCTTTTAGTCAGGCGAGGCTAAGAGCAATCCATACAAGTTACTTCAAAATGAGTACGGGACTGTCCCGTATCATAGTAAGTACCCGCGCAGAGATAGAATTAAAACAACCTGGAGTGAGTGTCAGGATATGCCGAGGTTTTAATAAGACCTAGAACCTTTTACGACCTGACTAACTGAAACACTAGGATGTCTGAAAATATCTCGAATGGTAAAAGAAACTCTTTTACCGCAACAAAGACAGGCAAAACAACTAGTCGGCTATCAGAATAATACTTGGTCTTCTACCAGATCAATGTCGACTTAATAGACATATAACAGATGATGAATTTTGCCAAGGAGGAATGTGAATCTTTAACACGTGTGAGGTTCCAACTGATTGGTGAAGAAAAACCAAAGACAGATAGCTAGCTACATGATGGTTCTTAAACTCTTATCAAGGCTGTGGAGTCTGATAACAAAACATAAATAGATCCAGAGGGTCGCGGTGGTCCAGGCCTAAAAGCCAACTCCACCCAATCGCCAGTTAACTATATATAAAAACGCTGCTACTGAGTTTTCTAATATTGTAGTAATCTATGAATATGTCGAATTTAATTCCTTAGTGAGGAATGTACTACACATATATGAAACTAATTGAGATACATTAATACTTCTGATTCCTATCTTGTAACCCCATGGTATTGTATTTTTTGAAGAAACGCCGTTGTGAGTCAAAATTGCCATAAACTTTTCGGATAACGTCTATTGCTTCCTTCTCATTTTCTCTGGAAATATTTGTGGTGATCGATCGTGACAATTATCCACTCTTGCTATTTAAGGATCATGTTTACTCAAGCATGCTATATTACTATTTTATCGGTGTCCTCTCTCTCTCTCTCTCTCTGTTTCTATGGAAATTAAAAATTATAGGGATAAGGGCATTGGTGATCAGTACAGGAAACGTATTTTATGGAATCATATATTGAAAGTTTGAAAAATAGAAAGGAAGGAATAAGAGATGCATTGGCAACCTGCACTACATATATAGGCTAAATGATAGAACTGAATATTACTTATCCACTTCCACGTATCGTGTCTCCCAAAATTGACATGGGTATTAATTGGCCCATCGCTTTCGTTATTGTCCTTAAAACACACTTTTTTTTTCAATTATTATGAAAGATTGTAAACAAGTTTATAATATTGGTATACATTTTAATGGATTTTTATAGATGTTAAAATAAATCAGAATTATATTATAATTTCATATAATTCTAGTTACAATATGAATCACCCAAATTTACATGTACAAATTCGATAGATTTTTAAATAAATACTGCGGTACTATTAGATTAGTTAACCATATTAAGTGTAAATCTTTACACATCCATTATCCTGAGAAAATTAATGTCTAGTATAACTGATGAACATTTTATTGTACAGATTTTTATAGATCTCATGCCATTTGAAAGGTATTTCCAGCTGCTACAGTAAAAAAATATTCCCAGATGTTCACAATCCTTTGAAAATGGCAATATCCGAACGTTAATCAAAAGATATGGTATAAGGAATGTTTACAGTGAATGTTTAGACAGTTACGTCGCTGCTACTTAAGTCAACTAATTACTCAACTTTATATGCTTTTAAGAATCGTACTAGAAAGAAGCAAATAATGTTCACTAGTTTGAACATCTGTTTCACGAAATAATTTTTGTACAGTTTCTAAATTATACAATATCTATATTATTAGATTATTGAAAATTTCTTATTAATAACACATGGTACGTAGACACACTATTATTTCGCAGTAAGGGAAATGATAGCGAGTCTTTTTATTAATATAACCGTATATCTGTATATACAGATGCGAAGGATGTATGTAATATACTCGTAACTCGAGTATCTGTATATATATTTTTTCATTTCTCTTTATTTGTTCTTATTTTTTAGAGAGTTGTAAGTAAATGAAAAGTATTGCATAACCTATGGTATAATTGATAACAATAAAACAACAAGCGATCGTTTTATCGTTATCATTATAGGTATAATAGTCTTAAAAACATATTTTTACTTATGCAGTCACTGTGTATTTGCATACAAAAAGAATATACTTTATTTTATGTATTCTCTTTTAATATTTAGCATTATTATGCACCCTTTCAAATTTAAAAGTTACAATGAAAATCATATTTATCTTCTATTCATTACATCGTGATAATTTTTATTTAATTTTTAAATTTGTTGGTGAAATATTTGATAAAACATACACTACCGGATTTTCACAGTGAACAAGAGGCAAACAGAATATGTATAGTTGCCCATAGAAAAAAAAAATTATAATTTAGAACTGTTCCATAAGCTCAGTCGCTTATTGTAAGAGCCCTATTAGCTGAGTTTTTTGAATGGTTCCTAAACTTTTACGTTTACTTCATATTTCGTCCAGTCAACATATTTCGCTGAGTCGTTTATGTTTTTGTACTTTTTATATTATAGTGCAAAATCCATAGGACGATAAGCATATTGAAGCTGCTTAGAACAGAGGGATATCTGGATGAGGAGAGTATGTTGGTACTAATGAGATACGTGGATCCTGCAAGTTTCAGACGTTTATCTACTTTGGTTTTTGAATAAATCGAAAATAGCGAAAAATCAGAAAATATCTTTTTCCCAAACACGGCTTAACCGATTTCAACGAAATGTGTACACACCATAGAGATAAATGCTATACTTGGAAAAAATAATCGATCATAATCTTCATAATAATCATTAGGAACAGGCGATTTTTTCTGAAATTATTTTTTCCTTTTATTCAGTTTTCTTAAATAAAAACCGACTTTTGATATAAAATATATTTATTTTATTAACAGAACCAAAGCTTATTTGATCAATTTATAAGTGCAAGGAACATTAAATATTGAAAATAATAATGTGAAAACTATTTCTTTTTAAATATTGAAATATCCAAGCAGAATCAACAATTAATAATTATTAGGTTAGCTATCTAGCTGCTTGCTATCAACTATGATAGTAAACAATGTACAGCCGCAGGTCTGGTAGTTGTTCGTCGTTCGGTAGACATGACAGTGTCACCAACATTAAATGACAGTGCAATCTTATGGTTGCCGAACGAACTGATAATCAAGAGGGTATCCTTATATTCTCTAAATTGTTTTATTAAAGAAAAAATGAAAATTGTTTCTGATTGAATCAATATATTAATAAGTAATATTTATATTGATGTTTTAAAATGCAAAAGGATATTTTAAGTAAAATTATTAACATCTGAATATAGTTTATGCAAATAACATTATGAAATAATGCAAATAACATTATTTGCATAAACACAAATGATAACAACAAATATAACACAATATGAAAATAATTTTTTTTATCAAATTATTAAAATATTCAAAAATTAATTATAAACTATATTCGTATCTCACTAGTACCAACATACTCTCAAAAGATGGTCCAGATATCTCTGAGGCCGATTCACTATTTCACTATGCTTATCGTCCTATAGCTTTTAAAGCCGTAAACCAATATTTCAAGGGTCTGTTTTATTCATTTGGCGCCGATTGAACTGAGCATCTTTCTAGGTCAAAACAGTTGGCTTTCACCCCTGAGCAAAGCCAATGAAATCGCAAGACACTCCTCCACTTTCGTTTATATGTCAACGACGTAACACTTTGTTTTTATATAAGATTTTTAATAATAGCAATTCTAAATAGACTGCGAACGGGGGTTAGTCTCTAAAATCCGACTGCCAGACACAGCATAATCCTTGTTTGCATTCCATGCATATATTTGCATGAAATTATAAAATAGTTCCTCCTTTTTAAGTCGCTCTGTAACTTTTAACGGTATGCAAATAGGGTAAATCAATTTGCGAATAATAGAGATATTTAATTGTAGATAAAGTTTGGACACACGGAAACTAGACATTTTTCCCCAGAAAGCCTACAGGCAGGTTTGTGTAGGGGAAGGTTACACATATAAACGCGGACAAACACCCAGCCCTGAGGGAAGTACCAAGTTCCCTCTGGTCAGAATCAAACTGACGCAGACACAATGTGCCCAGTATTTGGCCCAGTTGCCATGATGTTACCAAATACCAAGTCAGCACCACCGCGGCACCATGAGAATGAGACCATGAGTCACCCATCCAAGTCGCACCGTGCAATTCGTTGCTTGACTTCGAACAGCGCAGGTCCGACAATGAACGGAGTACGCTGCCTCATCCTCTTCTAATTAATTCGCTATATTAAATGTATTATTCATTCCCAACAAAAAAGAAAAAACAAAAAATTATAATACGATAAGAACGTTTTGATCCATCGTATCGCGGATCTAGAACTCTCTATTTAATAACAAAATGTACAACGCTGTTTTTCAAATTAACCATACCTTGTTATTAAGTATTATTAGGAAATCAATTATTTTCATTAACCATACCTTCTAAATCAAAGGTGTTAAACGTGAAGATGGAAAATTTTGCACGGGTATAAACACATTCTTTTTACGTTTTTACAACGTATAATGTTTAATATCCATTTTAATGTCATGCCATCACGTTTATTACATGACAATTTAGTTCCTGAACCAAGAATAAGTACTTTTATCTCACTATAATAACACGTTATACATAAACAGATACAGTCAAAAATTCTGGCAGTGTTGGGAGTGACAAGAACTAGTAACTGTTTCTAAAAGAAAACAGAAATATTTACTGTTTAATTTAATGTAAAGATTTAAGAAATGCTCAATCGGGAGTGAACTTTATTTGGTCTGAACGCGATGAACCATATCGATCATTAACATTCCAAGCAAAATAATTACTAATCATCCAGTGATAGTTTACTACGCTTTCCTGTTGTTTTTTTGTATACACATAAACAGGTTTATTCAATTACATTTTGTCTCTAAACAAGTCATTGGACGGGAATAATAGATAATATAAGTATTGATTTTTGAAAAATGTTTTTTTGTTTTATTTATTTGAATGAAGTAGTGAAAACGTTTTGTTTATATTCAAACCAACCACCTTTTTTTTTGTACAGATTTTTTGGTAAACTGGTTGGTGAAGTCCCATGGGGCAATGTATGTCTCGTAAGGCCGCAGGGGCCTTTGCAGCATCAGCAGCGGTATCTCAAAATCGACCTACCAAAATGCAGAAGCATCATTACCAGGTAAGAGTTTTAAATATTCGAGTAATTGTAATATCGTACTGAAATATTGGACTTAGCAGTCCTTTATATCATATGGTAGAAATATCAAATAGTAACTACATCAAATTCAATACCTACAAAGTTACTTCTTTTCCGAATATACAACATACCGAGTGCTTATAATTTTGAGAATTTTTAATAGAATTTATGAAATGGAATTTGTGAAATAATTAAAGACTGTACCTGTGAGAACAAAAATAAGTAAATAAGAACTGTATACAATACAGTATGCATAGGATAGAACTATAACCATTTATTTGCTAAATAAGAAAGAACTATTCTTTACGCATGATGTCCAAGACATCACTTGCTGTAATTGTGGCTTTGCCGAACGCAGATATAATGGCTACACTGCTATCCTGTTACCTCGAGTAAACTTCCGCTTTAGAAATCGCAGAAATTTTCTCCGGTACGGTAAAAGTTTACTTAAAAATTATAGTTTAATAGGGCAGAAGGTATAAAATATGTTTAATATTGGACAACACATACTTGAAAAGATGATTTAATGGTAATTACTACCAACATATATATTAGTTGCTAACTACACTAGGCACAAAAATTAACGAATGTAAAGAAACCAAAATTTTAGGTGGCTTTGAAGGGCTGTAACTTGAAGACAAACAGTCGCAGAGCAATTGAAAAGAAAACAAATTGAAGCTCCAAGTTTCTTCTTTTCAGATCATGAGTTCAAAATTTTTTGAGTAACCATAAGAAAACCATCGGAAGAAAATAAAAATTTTGGTTGCCTTCCAAAGGGTCCACGGACTTTAATAAATTTCTTTCGGTGATTTCATCATAAAGCTTTTTTAAACTATTTTATTATCTTGAACTTGAGCGCTCTAAAAGCCTTGTACAAAGATTTTTCGCTGAGCTATTGCGAAAATTAAAAAAAAAAGTTCACAACAAAAAAGTCGGCTTTTCTTTTTTTTTTTCTTACAATAATTAACATTTTTTCAAAAAAAAAATATGGATTATTGCTAAAAAAGCATTTTTAACTTTAAAAAATGAATAAAAAAATAAAAATGCATCCTGAAATTGATTTTTTGCAAAAACGACAAATTCAATAATTCCAAACACAATAAAAAAAATCGCATCACTTTGAAATTTTCAAAGTTTCTTTGAGATACTGTGAGGTTGAAAAGAAATAGTCAACGTCCTTGGTTTATCCATTATTTGTATAGTTATGTCAAGTTAACCGAATATCCCTAAATAGGCAATTTTTTACTTCTTTTTCTATCAACATTCTCGCACCGAATTTTTTTATCAAAAACCAATAACTACGACTTATAAATAATACTTTGCAGTTTTTAAAACTCTATTGAAATTTTCTGTACGATCGTTATTTCCCGAGTAATTAATTACCAAAGTCAAAATTGACTTTTTTCTACTCAGCAAAAAATCATCGCACAAGGCTTTTAGTCACTCAAAAAGAGGATAAAAGCACCTAAGAAAACTTTATGATGAAATCACCGAAAATAATTTATTGAATTTTCGAAAGGCAAGCAAAAATTTGGAAAAATGTTTTCGATGGTTTTCTTATGATTACTCAAAAACTACTGTTAGTAAAAAATTTCGAACTCAAGATCAAAACTAGAAACTCAGAGCTTCAATTTTACTTTATTAAAATTGCTTTGCGATTATTTTTCTCCAAATTACAGTTCTTTGAAAATCACCTAAAAATTTATCACTTTTCACATTCTGGTAACACCTAAACCCATATTTAATCAATTGAATAATCTAAATTGTAATAGCAGTACACAGAAAAACACGAAGAAACAACGAATGGGAAAACATAATTGAATAAATGGTAATGTCCAGTGGATATACGTCCAGAGTGTAAATTAAATTAAACATCTATTTTTGGAGAAAAATCAGGTTTATATTTAAGAGAATAAGTTGGTCATACATCTATGATCAGATGTACGTGATCATAGAATTGGTTTAAATTGAATCTTGTTTGTTATGTAGGTGAATGATAGGTTTATTTTTATTGCATAGAAATATAAAATCTTCATTTTTTCTCACTTTTGCATTTTCAAATGCATTTTTTTTAGTTCCCAATGTATTGCATCAGAAATTAATGAAAATATCTAGATTCGCTAAGACAAAAATGAATTGGTTGGGGGTCTTCGAAGATATTTAGAATTAATTGTATTAAAATGTAAGAGTTTGTATAATTGTAATATTTCGAAGACATTTGGGTAAAAAACCAGAGTCGCTAGATTGCCCAAGTAGATCTTTGGATCTTATAATTAGTGTTAATAAATAATATTCAATATTTCATATGAATAAACGTACAATTTTTACTAATAAAATAATTCCAATCATTTACTCTTGTTCTAGCATTTGAATATCCTCGTTATTATATCCTCTATACCTAGGTTTCCAGGATAATATAGCTTATTCGAATATAATAACTTATGCAATTAAGTTAACAAGCATAAACATTCTTACGTATCACTTATAAATAACAAACAAAATGAAATAAATTGGTAGAATATTCCTCAGATCCAACAATCAACTTTTCAAGAATTTGAAGTTTGATATTTCATTTAACTATAAAGAAATTCTATGATATTTTAATATGAGTGTATTAAACATGCATGTTCAGAAAAATGTTATCAATACCTGTGCCTTATACAAAAAGTATTTTACAGCAAGTCAAATACTACATGATAAAATATTTTAAGCTCATGTTAAACATATTAAACAAGTGACCAATTACAAATAAGTATGACTAATAGTTTTCAATGACATCCAAGCGTTTAAAATTGAGTATAATTTTTTATTCTTTAGTGGTTTTTACTGCTATTTTCTATGTTTGCTTATTACTTTCTAAATTAGCGTAAATAAATGTTCGTTAATTCATTCATACATTCATTATCAACCTCATTTGAATGGTCATTATATATTATTAAGTTAATCAATGATATTGCCTTAAAATATGACATAAGGTATTCTAAAAGACAAATAATTTTGTAAATACTGAATTTGATCACAAACTTATAAGACAGTGTAATCACGGAAAAAATACGCGATAAAAAATTAAAAGTCGACGTTCCAAGTGATTTTAGATGGACTGTGACAGATAGTGTAGAACTTAACAGTATAATATACACTGATAGAATATAATATTCATAACAGCGATAATGTTGGAATCTGTAATCTGCAAAAATGAGGAGTACATGATATACTGTACTTCAGTAACTGCGTTTGGACCATATACATAATATAGTCACAATTATGTAAAAGAAACAGCTGTCGATAACATGGTAGTTGTGCAGGCAGGCACTGTAGCTATTTGTACTGATACTGAAAATGATTAATCCATCTTCTTAATCGTTTTAATTATATATTTAATACGTACCATTACTTCTACATCGTACTGTTACGAAATCTTAACATGTTTTAAAATAAGTATTTGATTGCATTAATTGTGGGAGGCAAACATGCCGTTTCCAGAATGAATTTGCAGTATTAAAACTATACTAAAAAAGATAACGGATGTCATTATGTGTCTCGGAAACTACAGCCAATGCAAAAAATAGCTACAGTTTGATTTGTGGTATACCGAAACGGAAAATAATGTATATTGCTAACGATAACGATATTTTTAGGTATTTGTATAGAATTTAAGTTATGTTTATGCTAACCAAAGGTAATGCTTTGCTTTTATGGTCTATAATATTTAAAGTTTGAACAAAATACCACGTATGTACATATACTAAAAAGATATTCCTCAGACGTGTTTCAATAAATAAGATTCAATTCCAATAAATGAATCATATGTTGCATGATGAGAAGTTCATTAATAAACAATGCACGGTAAACCTGTATCCTTAAGCACTCCTTGAATTTTTATTAGGGCAGGACTTTTAAAAAAGACTTGGTGTTTTCCATGACATTATTATAATGTATAAAATAAAATTACGTCACATAATTCTACAATTGGTTTATATATAGATAAATTGTGGTTATAATCTTATAGCAGCTATCATTATTTAAATGAATTGTAAATTTACGCATTCCTAAATTTCGGTGCAAAAATGCTATATAAAGTATGTTATATAATGTTATGTAATAGTTTTTTTAACACAATTACTATAACTAAATCTAACAAAAAAATAAATATAACATAATGTGGCATAAATATAAATAAACATTGTGGTTTAAACGCATTATAATATTGTGGAAGTAAATGTTTTCTATTCTACACTGTGTCCTATCTAAGAGCGTAATATATTTATGACGTTATTAGGTTTTATCTAATTTAAACAAAATTGTCCTCTAAGATACTATACATTAAGGTCTATTTATGGTAAAAATGCAGAGCCCTATAATTCCAAAGGAAATAAAAAAATACGGAGTGTCCAAAAAGTCTGGAAATGGTGAAATATCTCGAGAAATACACAATGGATCCAAAAAATAAAAAACACTTCCTTAATAACTTTAAAAGCGCTATCTAATGATATCAAACACAAAACCCCCCAACCTCTACACTTTGGGGTGGGCCGGGGAGCAACTTTAAAATCTTAAATGGGTACCCCTATTTTTTACTGCAGAATTGGATTCTGCAGTCTACGACAAAAGCTACGTCAAGTTTGTCGTAACCGTTTTTTCTGATTTCCGACAGATGGCGCTATAATCACAACAATTTTTTTTTCATAATTTGCCTCTCACTATCAGGGTGCATGTTTTAGGTGAGTTCCCTTCACCGCCGCACCGCAGCTATTTGATAGTCTCCCAACCGTGTGTACATGTTATCAATTACTTTCTGCAAAGTTTCTGGTGTTATCGTATTAAAACACTGTATTATCCTTTCCCTTAATTCATCGATGTCTGCCGGTTTTGTTTTGTACACATTGTTTTTCAAATAGCCTCAATGGTAATAATTTAGAGGAGTTAGATCAGGTGATCTTGGTGGCCACTCAATCGCACCCTATCTACCAATCCAATGCCCAGGGAAAGTGGTATTTAATACTTTGCGTACAATCAACGCAAAATGATATTCAGCCCCATCCTGCTGAAACCAAACATTGTCTAACGCTATACCAGCAATGTGTTGGATTTCCGGTATTATCTGGTTGTTAAATAAATCGACGTACTTTTGACCTGTCAAATTAGGACCATCGATGAAAAACGGCCCGACAATTCGGTTCCAGCCCAAACATTAAGTTTCTATGGATATTGTGTATGGTTATTGGATGTGGAAATCCCTCATCCAATGAGGATTTTCATCAGACCAATATCGCATATTGTCTCTATTGACCTCTCCACTTAATTGAAATGTAAAATGCTCAGAAGAGCATGTTCAGAAAGAAAATTGTACATTTTCGTCACATCGGCACATCGTTTCGTCACAAAACTCTTAGTAAAACAGTTTTAATCATCTCCAGATGATGCCAACTTTGTTGGCGAAACGCGCATTAAGTATAGTGTATAGTATTTTGTGGAAAACTAAGTCAGTGTTAATAAAAAGTAAGGGTTTCCATTTAGCATTTGAAAATTGCCCTCCACTTTCCCTCCCCACGGTGGTGGGAGGATATTAAATTTAACACTATTGAATGTCTATTTTCAAGTAAATGAATTCGTACTTTATTATTTTTCATTCTTCCGTAGAATTTTTTAGAAATTACGAAAACAAATATTTTTGCGATTATAGCGCCATCTGTCACGAATCTAAAAAACGTTTCAGACACACTTAACGTAGTTCTTGCCACAGAATCCGATTCTGCAATAAAAAATTACTCATTTAATATTTTAAAGTTTCCCCCCGCCTTATCCCAAGGAGAGTGGGCGGGGATAGCATTTGGTGTCATTGGATAACGCTTTTAAAATTATTGAGGAATTTTTGTTTCTTTTTTGGATCCAATGTGTATTTCTCGAGATATTTGACCGTTTCCAGACTTCTTGGACACCTGGTATATAATATATTTTCTATTTGACTAATACCTTCCCTTTTATTTATAATCAAAGTTGTGAATCGTTCATAAAATTTTAGGAACAGATTTTGTAATTAGCACACACACATTTTGTAACCCGCATAGATCTAATGTATGAAGACACCTTTTTCATTTTTAAAACATGCATTAAAACGGCCAAAAAATATCCTTAATATCACGTATAATGTATAATTTTTAACAAAGTATAACTTTGGTAAAAAAAACATAGTAAATATACTCAAAACAAAATAAGTCAATGCTTGGCTTGAAATAATGATCCTATCTTCAAACCGCAATTTCTGCACAACCGCATCTTCCTGCAACCGCATGCATTAAAATGGATTATTGTTTTTTTTTTGGGTACCAGAGCAACTGTCGATTAACTATCTCGTGTAAAATTAATTCCGGATAAAATCGAAAATAAATTTTCTGCATATTTTTAGATTAACCTACGTCTGCAACTGTCACAGTTTGCTCAAAATGGCACTATAAAAATGTTTCGTTACCGGATATTATTTATTTGTTCCATTTTCTGAGAAGTATTCGTATAATATTTACAACAGTACATAATATTAGGATATTAAAATATATTTTATAAGTATGTGCAGTTTTTACAGTATTTAAAGTAACAATTATCACTAAATTATTAGTAACTAAACATATTCTACACTGAGAGAACAGTTCATTTCTGATTAAAAATGCGTTTATGTGGCATTAATTTTTTCAAAGTATATGCGAAATTGTACCTAATGTAATGAATTTAACCTTGAAATGATCGCACAATGATCATTTTATAATTAACAAATCGTGTTTGAAACTACTTTGGTTACTATTTATCTCTCGTCTCTCTCTTGTATACGAAAATGATCATTTATTTTAATTAAGTATCCATTGCGCTGAGTATCTGTCAGATAATTGAAATAAGTTATGATAGGTAATACATTTTTGCGCTGGAAATACGTAGCTCTATATTTGTATATCCACGATAGTGCTATACAATTCAATTAAGTTAGGTATCTGAAATTCTATTTCATATATATATATATATATATATATAACATTACCTACATTATGTATTTAAATTAATTCGATACATATTTGGGGTAATATTATAGTTTATTTGCTTTTGTAGTAGGTAAATGCAGATATATAATTAAGAAAAAATAAATAAAATAAATTATTAGTGGAATATAATTAAAAAAAGGAAAAAATTAGAAAAATATGTTCTATTAAAGGTTTTATATTTATATTTTGTGACTTTCAAGGAGAAAACATAGCTTAACTGATATGAATAGGTATATGGTGTTGTTTGGTGCATGTGATAACTTTTGATTTATTTAGTTTCAATTTGAATATTGTATTCTAAAGTTAACATCTACCTCACATAAAACAAATGTATATAGGCAACGCTATTAAATGTGAAGGCAATAATAAATAGTTTAATATTTAAATTTGTTTCGTGAATCATTTATTTGACATAACATATGTTAGCTTTTGTTCGAAAAGTTTATGAAATAATATTCCGTGAAGACGGTAGATAAGTTAACACATATATTTCTTATCTAATAAATGATAATATTAAATTCTACATAATATATTTGCATTAATCAGAGTTTCAATACCCTAGGTCTGAAGGGTTCCTGATTATCGATCAAGAGATCAATAATAAATTAATTGTTTCTCCGTATCCAAAATCAGTATTTGTCATTTTATACATTAACGATAAATAAATGGTTCTGTCGGTGTGTTTAAAGTAGTGATTAACATAAAATCAGGTAAAGTTTGTGTAAATTAATTAAATGTCCTAAAGTTACTGTAAGGTTCTGTATTATCAAATTTCCTTTTATATCTTGATAAGCAATTCGTTAAAACCTGCAGTCATCATCATTCATTATTTTTTTATATCATCAATTGAGATACAAACACATGCAGCATATTATATATTGCCATATCATCCAATTCGGATAGTAATATTAGTAAATCAGATATACAATAGACATGTCCACCGGCCGTTTAAAGTTACTACAACGATGAAGTCATAGATATTAGAGTGTAATAATTACTCAGAGATACTTCAATACTAATTTCTCTCTTATAATTAGTAAGACAGACACTTTTTAATGACGAGTCTTACGTTAACATGATAAATTAGGTCACATAATGAATTAGGGGAGATAAGATTAGTGTATTACACGGAAGAAACATTGTTGTACACGTAAAGAAGCATTTTAACATCTTCTTAACATCCATATTGCAAGATCGAATCTCAGTTCCTAGATGCGAAAAAAAATCAGACCTGGTAACCTGTTTAATGACGTCATGTTTTTTTCCTAATACCACCATACCTGTTTTGTACCTGTACAGACCTGTTTTATACCTACGCCAAGAGTTCTTCAGATCAACA
This sequence comes from Rosalia funebris, assembly GCA_037954035.1. NCBI lineage: Eukaryota > Metazoa > Arthropoda > Insecta > Coleoptera > Cerambycidae > Rosalia > Rosalia funebris. Next base: position 12,214,499 of record JAZFAV010000032.1, read on the forward strand.
ATGACCACATGCCATCCGCATCAAATGTCCGCGGACAAATCCGAGGGTTGTCTGATAGCCCCCTTGCTCTACTACTGATTACTTCTACTGATTTAAGAGTTGTATGATTATTATGAAGTTTAGGGAGGTTAGGAATTTTGCTATAAAAGGTTTAAAAAAGCTTAAAATTTGGACACACAGAAATAAACTTCCTTCTCCTAAAGCCTTATGCTTCAGATAGACGACGGTTACACAGAACGATGAGGACAAAAACACTGATACTCAAGGAGAGATGTCAAACTCCCCCCGTTAGGACTCTAACACAAGCATAACATGACACCTCCAATATTGGGCCCAGTTCACCACTCCGGACCACAGCACGAATTACATTGTCGAAGACGCCTTTATAGGAGAATACGATAGGTCATCCATCCATGTAGTGTCTACAGAGCAGCGCGTACTTTTATACTTTCACATCGGACTAACTGACCTAAGCGACCATCGTATTCACTCAAGGTAAATTATTTGATGAATTATTATTTTCTTAATTTATCTGGGATACGGTTAGTATGGTAAACAATATTATTATCAAGGAGATCACGTCATTAATGAATATAATGTAATGTTAAAGATCTACGCTCACATGTGCTGACTTACTAGGTCAATGACGTACAACAGTAATTGTTCTTCCGTTCTCTAAGTATGCATTCCATGTAATTACATTAAGATATGAATCGGAGTCTCATCTTGCATATTGCATCTGGCTAAGATGTGTGCTGCAAATGCAATTAGCCTGCCGTTATAACTTTTACGAATTCTATATGATTTAACTAGTAATGAACAGGGAAGTGTTATTTCATGTAAATGTCAAGGTCAACATGAAGATATGAATGCCATATCCAAAATTCCAATGCCATTTATGGACCATCTAATGGTGCGCATAAATAAGTTATTAAGATAATTCTGAATTAAAATCTTACTGTTTTTGTTTTCCTGCATTGTTATTATTTGGTTTTATTTTATCAGTACCATATAAATGTATTTGTTTACTACCGATAATTCCTTTCACTATCAAGATTTACCATTACTATTATATTTATCATTCTGTAAATATTCTAGTGTATTAAAAATGGATCAATCGTTTTACAATTCGTAGCCTGTTCCAGCTCAAACCGCTCGTAATGTTGCAGGCCTTATATTTCACTCTATTATTTAATCATGATGACCTTTGCGCCCCTCCGCAAAATGAAGAAAATCAATATTTAAGCAGTACAGCTTTAAAGTCATTAATATTTAAATCCAGAAGGTATGAGTCAATTCTCATGTTTTAAATTTTACATCCTCTAATATAAACTAAATAGATTATTAGCAACCATACTTTATGTATATTAAGTATGTACATTAAGTTGTTCGTTGTATGACTATCAAATAGTGTTTATGATGCGAGTATGATCCAAATAGGGGAACAAGCAAACAGTTTTGATTACATTTTTAATTACAAGCAGCATTATACATAATTTATGAATCGTACTGGTTCGTAGTTATTTGTATCAGTTTCTCCACATTGTAATGTTTGATTTAATGAAATAATTTATAGGTAACATTCCTTAGATGGTACCTCGACCAAAGATTATGCATTCATTTAGTTATGTGCGTCTGCCTATCTACGACTTTAAATTGTATTATAATGGATGTATGTATTATAATGAAAATGAAACCAAGATTGTGCAATCCATTTGTTAATAACAGATTGAAAATCTCAAAATTGAAAAGTCAAATCAATAAGATAATAAAAAAATAACACAAAATCACAAAGTGGTGTTTTAATGGTTATGCCCGATGGTCACCAGTTGTCCAACGCGGAGCTGTAAAAGTGCGCGGTCACTAGATAAATGGGCAACCTATCGTATTCTCCTGTAGAGGTAGCTGTGATGTCATTTGTACTGTACTGTGGTACGCGGTGGTGTGGTGGTGTTCACAAAAAACATGTAATATAAAATGTCTTAGTTACATGTTCAAACAAAGTTTTTGAAAATGTAACTGTACATTTGTAATCCATGAAATATGAACGTTGTCCAAATGAAGTGTCAAATAGATAATAGATGACAGTAAACAATTAATATTCCTGGTTATTTACAAATTTAGTATGATCAGTGATGAAATATTTCCAAGTATGTATATTAAGTACATAGTTAAGTTTTGATATCACATGATTTCATTGGACATCAAACACCTTGATATTAATTTTCATTAATACGAATGAAGAGAATTGAATTTATTTTATAGTTATCTTTTCGAGCCAAGAAGATTTTTAATTTTATTTTATTATTCAATCAGTAAGTCGAATATACCGATTGGTGTAGGACTAAATATAATACAATACTAAATACAATATATTTTCTTATGGCCCAATTTGTCGGGAGCGCCCTATTCTATTTTTCTCTGTGCTCATGTATTCGTATATTTTGTTTGTTAGTCTCTCTTCCTTCGTCCTATGTATGTTCCTTCGGCCTTTCCAACTCAATTGTCTTTCGCCAATGACTGTTTCTATCGAGTTTATATTTAATTCTGCTATTACTGTATCATTTATTATTGTCTCTCCTTGTAATCCCTTTTATTCATCTTAGATATCACATTTCGGAAGTTACGGTTTTGCTCTTTGATAGTTCTACGATTTTTTGTTAATGCCCAGGATTCACTGCTGTGAAGTATGGATGATCGTACAACTTTCTGGCATACTTCCTTATGTTTTTATTTCCTTTGGTATCTCTTCCTTTTCCAGGAACGTGTTTTTTTGGGGAGTTGTACAGCCTTCTAGCTTTTACAATTTTTTTGGGCTTATTTCCTTGTCTATGTTCTCTAATTCTTCTATGGTTGTGCCTAAATAATTGTAACTTGTAATCTGTTCAAGTACTTGTTCTTGTATGACAATTCTGTGTTTACTGCTTGGAAAATATCATGGTTATGTTTTTCAATGTTTATTTCCACTTTATTTAATTAGTTCTGTTTGGTGTATTTCTAGATTTTGTTGCACTTTTTTGGTTGAAAATTCTTAGTTGTATTCGTATTTCGTTTCCGTTGGTATTATATAGTTAGTGTCCGTATGATTGCTATCATATTTCTGTCAATTCCTCTTTGTCTCATACAATTTCAGATATAATTTTTTCTTATTCTGTTAAAAGCTTTCTTCAAGTATATAAAACATATTCATTTATGTTTTATAGACTTGAAGAAAGTTCTTGTAGAATAAGAATCCTCTCCTTTTCTTAGTTTTAATTTATCAATAGCCGGTGTCATTACGGTGTTATTGGGTCTAGGTCGTTTCCATCATCATTCCCTTCTCAGTTTGTTAGTTTTTTTGTTAGCTGTTTTTAATTTAAATTGGTTAGTTGCTCGAAATACCTACTGGTTTAATCTGTCCAATATTTCTTTTTCTGTCATTAAGATATCTTCCTCTTTATCTTTTATATTTTTCAATCCAAATGGGTAGGATTTTTTTATACAGGTATTTCGTGTTTATCGTGAACTGATATTTACCCAATTACAAATATATTAAATGTTACTAACACCTCAGCCTAATGACGTAATTAGAACGTGAATAAAATTAAGTTTTATTCGCCACTATATGTCGTTCAGCTCGCACTTTTTCATTCAAGTTGACATTAGGAGATGATTAAAAAAAAATTTTAATCATCACATGGCATTTTGCTTCTTTTTTACTAAATAAATAAGAAAAACAAATATATAAGTCAATATAAGTCCTACATATATTAACTATTTACGTTATTCACCTACCTTAACATAGTTCTGTGTATCAGTATGTTATATACTCGTATATTTATTTTATTGCAATAAGTGTATGACATTCAATCAGTAAAAGAAATACTATAAATAATCTTGCATTTTTAATTACGTTCCCATACGAAACATTATGTCAATTAATTTTTAATATAATCTCATTCGTCTTCAGAATACTGATGTGTTTAAACGATTTCTCTTTTCAACGAATTGATAAGAAAGTAACACACGTTTCATAAACAACTTTTGTCAGGTCGAGCCGCATTTGGGAAGGGTATCGCAAAATTCATTATTAACATTTAAAATTATTTAAATTACGCTATTAAAAAATGGCCGGCTGGTAGTTTGTTACTAGACAAATAATTATAAAATAATATATTCGGTAAATATATCTTGTCACTCTATATTATGGTTAAAGCTCCCCAGTGAGAGTGCTGCATCAATGATATTGTACTTGGAAAAGTCCGTAGCAGGCGAAATTCCGTCGCGTAGACATCATATATTCGAATCGATGTAAGTACAAGAAATTCAGTTTTGTTTTGCCATCGCATTGGACCATCTGTTATTTTGTTCGTCATGGCCGTGTAAATATTTATATTTCTATCTCGTCTCTGGAAACTTTCGTATGGCGTAGATATGCCGAGAGTTTACAGTGAAACGTGATTGTATGCGCACAATGTGAGGTTTATTTAATAGGAATTTCAGTAGTTTCCTGCGTAAAATATAAATAAAAAAGTGGCCCAAGACCTTATACTGAACTATTATTGTTCCTATTTAATTGTTATGCTGTAATGTGCAGCTTGTCAAGAATAGGAAAAAGTGTGAAATTTCTCTGTATATGCGTTTAAGAAAGAGTGAGGCAGCATTCTGAGGGAAAAGAACGCACTTTACGCACAGCCAGATCGAACCCTGTGTACGTTCATACCTACTCGATATTCACTCTGCAAAGGTGTCAGTGCAACTGAGTAAAGACCAGGCTATTTATTGCGCACCTCGTGGGTAATATCTGATATCGCAGTTTTGAGACTTGTTCCTATTCTTGACAAAATGTACCTTTATATATGTTGAATAAAGAACCATTTCGTCAATTTTAGAACAAACATATCATACATGGAAATTATTCAGCTGAAATATGTTGCAAAAATATTTACAATCTGCGCGCCAACTTAAAAACAATATTAAATTTCAATTACGTAAAAGAATTGTGATTAGTCACTAACGAGATTATTCTAAAAACTTATTCTAAAAAAAGATGTGGCCAACTGTACAGTACGTACTTGATTTACATTGACCGTCATCTGCGTATTTACTAACAAATCCTTAATTTTTCATTCAGGTCAGCTATCTAAACTATATTGTAATTATGCACAACTATGAATTCTACAAACAAATTACAAAATTCTTCATTATTCTTAGGTGAATCATTGCAAATAGTAAACAATGCACATAAAGTGTTATAGAGTTTAAATAACGAAAAAGATGTTCATGTCCGAAGGGCACAGGAAAAAGGTATTTATTAAACGGCCCTTCTCACCACACCAGACATCGCTCATGGTAACAACTTTAGAGACATTTACAGTGCTGCAGATGTTTGAGTTAATTGGATTTTTAATGGTAACTGATTATACTGACTGATTACACATTAAATAAATTATTATAACTTATACGCTACTGATGAGGTATTTAAGTAGGCAGCTCTAGTTATGATTCAGTATCATTTTATTTGTGTTTTTATCACAATAGATGGATCTCAAGACCAACAAAAAAGAAATATTTCTAGATATGATCTTGCGTTTCAAATTAAGTTTCCATAAAAAGCATTATAACTCGATTCATTTTTAATGTAACCTCGTTCGTCTGGAGAATGCCGTGTTGAAATGATTTCTCTTTTGAACGAATTGATAAGAAAGTACTGCAGGGATTTCATAATGAACTTTTTTCGGGTCAAGCCCTGTTTGGGCGGTGTGTTGTAGAATGCATTATTAACATTTAAATCATTTAAATACACGCTGTTAAAGAAATGGTCTGCTGGCAAAACATAAATAAACAGTGGGTAATCTATTGTAAATCCACTAACAAATAACAGAACAGGTTTATCCAATTATGTTGCCTTTCATATCTCTTTTTTTTTTCATGGCCACAGTTTGTACGGATTTCCTTTCGCCAGATTTAAATTTAAATCCGCCAGAGATGGTATCGCTAATGACGATACGTTTTCTAACAATAGCTGCGTTTGATATGGGAAACTTAATAGCAGTGAAGTTTTGAATTGCATTCTTGTTAACGCTTCTTGAACATTTACAAGATGTTTTAGAATTACGAAAATGTAATAGATCTGCAGAAGATATATTTCTTCCTTGTTTTAATTGTGTGAAAAAACTGGATTTAAAAATTTCCCTGAAGCAGTTAATTTTAGTCAGTAAAAAACTTTTAATTATTAATTGCTTTTTGTTTCAAAATATTGTTATTTTGTATTGTACCAGAAATAATGCGTGACAATATCGTAGTCTGAAATCAAAATACATGTATTTGGGTGCATAGCCACCATGTATTTGAATTTTAAATAGTACCTATTTGTGAGAAAACTGATTCAAAGCTACTAGCTTATGAATAGCTGAATGGTGCTAATAAAACCATAGAGCAAACTATTTACTTGTAGATCCTAAAAATAATATATCTATATTGAAATGTACCCACATTTCAATACGCTTCCTCTCCTAAGCAACTTACTTGTTATAGAATACAAAAGCAAAAGCATTCAAAAACGAGATATATTGAAAATATATCACCTGTGTTTTGTTAACATCTACATATATAATTTACATTTCTTTATTCAAAAAATAAATAGGACATTTGTACCTTGTATATATTTGGCCGTACTTTTTTCTGTAAATTTATATTTTAGGTAATAAAATATTCGAGTCATGTCATGTTTAAAGAGTTCAATTTGCTAAAATCAAGGAAAAGATAATTTTATGCATTTATATATAATCAATATTCACATCTGATCAGTTATAATTTAAGGTTATTTAAATTCTGGGTAGAAAATATTACCCAGATGTAATATTTGTTTATACTTAATCTTACTGAAGTACTACGAATCTACTAATATACAGAACTGCTCATTTGGATATTTGAATGATTCATCAGTGGCGACGCCGCATATAAGCAGCTACGTTTATGTTATAATAATTTATATAATATATGAATATTACATTTGTTTAGTATGTACATGGTCAAACATGATGGAAAACCTAAACTGAATTGCTTGCACCTACGTCGATTCAAATATGTCAAGTCTATGAGACGGCATTTCGGCTGCAGTGGATTTTAACATATGAGACCAAATGAAAACCTTACAAAATTTATTAAAGAAATATCAATAATAAGTAAACAATTAGTCTTCTAGATCTTGAAGTAGTCCCCATTACGTTCTATGTACGTTTTTCATCGCTTTGGAAGTGTTTGAATATCTGAAGAAAACAAATCTTTTGGTTTCGTGCACATCCGTTCATGCATTTCCTCAATCATTTCATCATTGTTCTGGAATATATTGGCCTCTAATGCCCCTAAGGGAACTAAAGAAATGATAATCGCTTAGGGCGATATTAAAGAAATAAGGGGGATGTAGTAGACATTAAAACTTTTAAGTCTTGAATGATGGTTTTCTCCATTGAACGTGAAGTATATAGCCGCGCGCTTTGATTATGATAGCAGACTTATGTACTATTTTTCATCGCTATTTGCAAAATAAAAAACTCTCTTATCTTGCCGATAAACGGAAGAGCCTACCTGAGCCTAGCCATAAAAACAAACCAATGTTATGTTTTGAGATTTTTAATTGGCAAATAGCGATGAAATAAACGATACATAAGACGGTTCGTTCGAATAGTTGGGAATTCCCATTAGATATGTAATTTTCCAAAATTATCCCTCTTGCAATCCAAAAAAGGTAAGCATAACCTTTGCTCCTGAGAGCTTTGCTTTCAGGTTTCCAGGTTTCACCTGCAGTCACAATCTTCATAACAGTTCTTTGTTTCGATTTTGTAATCAATGGCTTTAGCAGCCATCTCGCTGGCACTGTAGAGCTGGAGGGTAGACCATACAGAATGCCATTACTACAAACTTGGCTTATATTCAAACCTTCAGCGATTGCACCAATGATAACCTGATAACTTTCAGCAAAGTCTAACTAGTTTAGGCGTTTCATTTTTTTTTCATTGTTGAATAGGAATGGACTTCACCCCTTCAGTGTGCATGAAACGAATAACAGCCGTGCGCTTTTTTAATTCAGTTCTTCAATGGAGTAACCATTGTTAAACCGTTATAGGTCAATATTTTCAATAATAAATATGCTATTCCTTCTACATCTCAAGAATAATTATGCTACACTCGGTGCATTGTTTAAGATACTTTTACGGTTTCTATTTGACTGTGCCTCGTACGATGATTAGACATGGAAGATGTCTACTAGTAATGACATTGACTAATATATGTATACATGAAGTAACTGATAAAAAACATATGATAATAAAGGATTACTTATTAATTATGACGGTTATAAATCTACAGCTAAAAAAGCATATGTAGGATATTTTTTACAATGATTAGTAATTTTAATTCAAATATTAAAAAAAACATTGTTTCACTTCACTTCTGAGATTTATGAAACAAACGCGTGACATGTCTTATTGAAATTATTACGGACGCGTTATGAAATTTTAACGTTATTTACCTATTACATAACAATAATATTATTATTTATGCTACAGGTTTGTGACCTTACTGCGGAAAAAAAGAGAAATTGTACCCATAGAAAACACGCACGAGTTAAACAGGTTGATCTGAGGTTTTTTATTACCATTTGTTTAGAATGATTACCACAATTTTGTCTGTGTCTCATAGAGTGAATTATCTATTAAACTTACATCACCATTGTGTTACGTAGCCATAAAAATGAAGTGATGTCTTTTAAATTGGTGCTTAGCCTAAGAATGTAAGTTTTATTGTGTTGCAAGAAAATAATTTCGATATGATGTGTTTAATAAACTTGATCAATATTACATCCGTAAAAAGATAAAGTAAAATTACTTCCCTTAGGATCCTATCTTATCCATAAAATCTAATATCAGACTTACGGCTTCGATTAAGGATGATATAAAATAAAAAATATTACTAGTATTTAATTTTCGATGTATTACATCGAAAGAAATAATATTCTGATTATGCAACACTAAATTTTAGTAAATAAAAATGCACCAGAGAATTTAATAGTTCACTATAAAAAAATTATTGTCCATGAAGCATGGAAATATACAACTCAACATTATCAACATTGCAATATGTTTCATATTTAATCTAAACTTATTTATCATTTGTCTTTAATTATATTATTTCTTAATAACGCCCATCAAATGCATTCAAATTGGTCTGCAGTTTGCATTTTACGTGAACATTTTGCATAAATTTTACATCAACTTTCATTTCCATTATTTACATATAGTTTATTTCATCGCTATTTGCCAAATAAAAAATCTCAACATACCGTGCCTTGTTTTTATGGCTAGGCTCAGGTAGACTTCCGTTTATCGGCAAGATAAGAGTTTTTTATTTGGCAAATAGCGATGAAATGAATAGTAGATAATCAATATTGAATTCAGGAAAATGCGATTTTTGTTAAACAATAAATAAGTTTAATATCATTTGCTTTTGGTTAATTTCCTCTTTAACCTCTCTCCGGAGAAAATAAAAGAAATATTATCTAACAAATGCGAAATTATTTCCTTAGGTAATATTCGGCAAATCATTAATGGATATTATGCAGAGTATTAGACCAAAAGGACTGAACCTTGAAGCACCCTACACCCAATTGCTGATTTATCAAATTTATGGACATATATTTCAAGAAACTGTCTCATATGACAAATACGTGACTTTAGTCATTCGCAGACTTTTCCCCTCCATCCACACATAAACACTTTATCCAAAAATAATACATGATTCATCAAATCAAATTATTCTTCTTAGGTATTAAAATAAAGTTAACGGACTTTTCCGCACGTAGAACATCTCTATCTCGAAATTGAGTGGCCGAGAAAAAATTAAACCAACACATAAATGCAGAATGTGTTTTATGCGACAGTTTTACTTTTTTCAAATAGTCCACCATCGTGCTTTCTCATGACCCATGGATAGGGTGGAGTGTGTCCTATCCACTTCAAAATCAATAGATGTCGTCTGGTAGACGCCCCTAATCAGAATCAGTCAAAACCCGATATCGATCCGACACGATTTAATTGAGTGATCGTGCTAACAAAAAAAAAAATCTCAAATAGTCCGCCATTGTACTATCTTATGACCCATGTACATGGTAAAGTGTGTTCCATCCACCTCAAAATCAATACCTAGGTGTCGTCTGGGAGACGTCCCCAATCATAATCAGTTAAAACCCGATCGATCCGACACGATTTAGTTGAGTCATCGTGCTAACAAGAATAAATGCCGACGACAACGCTAACGACACACACACAGCAAAAAATTTTTAAAAACAATTTTTTTTTTGGTTTTTAAGCCGAAAAACGAAAAATAAATCTAAAAAAAGTTTACATTACTTTTCAGCGTATAGTGGAGTGCGGAAAAGTAAAAAATACCAAATATATTTGTTTTATTATTGAGATTTTGAGCCAGTAGTCTCCTATACTATAAGTTCTACAGTTTGGCATATATGCCGCTATACAGAATATTGGTTCCTATACAATCGTCTTGTATTCTTAAGCAAAAACTAGATACATCGCTGAATTTAATATCATTCCATATTCCTCTGGAACTCTTTCTCTAGTCCATTGCCGACGGTTATCATTGGTTGATGGTGTGGGAACTCACAATATGGACGAAACAAAATTCCCAACAAAGTTGATAATTCATCGGTAGATCGAATTGTTATTAGACTAACTTCACTATACAATCATTTATTCACAATAGCCAACGTAGACTGACGTAAATCGATCTCTTATATTAAATAATCAATTATGGCGATATTGACGCTGTCTAAGTCATCTGTAACATCATATGTCTCTATATTTTCATGTTCCATCATTATAAAATCACTTCCTACAATATTCCATTCGAGTCGCTTCATTTCTGTTCATGCGATGAACCATTTCTTTGAATCAAATGCCAGGTACACGCAACTCTTTCAAATTCACAAAACTACTACAGCTTCTACAAAACTACTATTGGATCGCCCACGAGGTGCGCAGTAAATAGCCTTGTCTTTACTCAGCTGAATTAAGACCTTTGCAGAGTGAAGGATGAATGTACAGAGAGTTCGATCTGGTCCGCGCATAAACTGCACCCTTTTCCCTCCGAATGCTGCCTCACTCTTTCTTCTACGCATACACAGATAATCTCACACTGTTTCCTATTCTTGACAAACAGTAAGTAAAACATTTGTGAGTTGTTGTCTTTTGAAACCGAACCAATGAAAAGTAAGCACAATACATTACTGACACTGTGATCACTTGTGACAACTCTAAAGGCGAAAAGAGTTGACGCGATTCTAGTCGAGTCAACAGTTGATTTGACATACCATACTGTCTATTCGAACTGACTAAAATGAATTGTCTTCGGTGTGGTGATTCATTCGAAACATGATTTCCTTACAAAACGTGAGGCATGCTCGTCAAATTGGCACATCAATCCGTGTGTTTTGTGGGATAATACAGATGCAAGGAAGTTATCGTCTAGCCATCTCGACCACAACTTCTCAGTCTGTTTTCGTCCTAAGCCAAATACAAACCACAGGAAAAAGTATAAACTTCTTTACGGCTGTCTCAAAAATGTTATCAATGCTTGTTTTAAGGTAATAGACAAGTATACAGAAAACATTGACTTAGTTTTCCACAAAATACCAAAACACTATATACTCCACTCGACGCACGTTTCGTCAACAAAGTTAGCATCATTTGGAGATGATTAATAATCTTCAGACGATTCCAATTTTGTTGTCGAAACGCGCGTCGGGTGTAGTGTGTAGTGTTTTGTGGAAAACTAAGTCAGTGTTATCTTCACACCAAAGGTTCCAACCTACTCCGGTATGTATACATAAGTTCATAAATAAATATCAATTACACTTGTATTTTGTATGTATTTATATATAATATATATTTATTACATACATTTTTAAAATTTAAAAAACTGGTGAATATTTCTAATCTACTGAGTAAACCTTCTCGGAAATATTTAAACCTAGTATGTATTCTGAATTAAGTCTTGTTGCAGTTGAGGCTTGACTAATTCCTATTAGTTATTGAATATGGATCTACTTGTTGATACTTACCGTCGACTTTATTTCGACAGTATGAACTTAAGATATTCAATAACAGGATTACATTTGATGTCACATAATTTTTAATTTGTTAAAAAAACAGCTAATGCTACTATTATTACTGCTTTACTAACAAATAAGTATTTACGGTTATTTATAGCCATATATAAGATTACGCCATTATTTATGGTAATCATTAAATAAAATATGGTGACCTTGTTATCGTAATTGCGACCGGTACACACATTTTAAAAAACACAAATATAGGCTACTGATACATACCTACCTCGGAGCTATCTACATTTAAATTTATTTATGGCGGAAATGCTGTATTTATAGCAAATATATTTTCCAATAGTGCATAACGGTTGTAATCAGCACTACAGCCCGGTACACAAAACGATACCTACGTGCGACGAGAACATTTTAATCAAGAATATGTCATCATCATCAGTCATCACGAACAAGGTATATTCATATGCCTATACAAGCTGCCAGAACAGATGGGTATCATTTTTAATATAACCTACACGGTACTGTTACTTTTCATTACCCGCCATTGAATATATACTAAATGACTATTAGTCTGTTAACCATTAAGCCATTTGATATTAAATTCCTTGGTCTGTGATAACTTGGACGGTTCTTATATAGCAAGAATTATGGTACACAATAAAAATTCGTCTACATGATGAAGCGACATTAAGCTGTAGTAACAATAGAAAAAAAAGCATATCGAAATTGAATTAATAATTCTAATGATCCTACAAAATCTGTATTGGGTATTGTAGGTAAGGGAATAAAATAAAGCAAGGAGAAAAACATAATATTCCACAAAATGTCATGATCATCCTACAATTACACATGATCATGACATGGTAGTATGATGGTGCCAATGCGCCATATAATAAAAGTGATCTACATGATTTAATTGGAAAGATACCTTCCACAGACAGTAAATATGTATTATTCTAATAATACTCCAGCATAATAGTTTACGATTCACTTCCAGCCATATTCTGACTATGAAATGGTTAACATACAAAAATAAACTTAAAAATTAGGATGACGGATATGATTATCTTCAATTTGTTAAATAATTTTGTTTTATTTATTCTCTTAGGGTCATATAATGATAGTACCATTGGATTTTACAAAGATACTGAAGTATTGTCATTTACTGTAATTAACTCCCGTTTCTGCATAGAAATGTATTCTCTTAGGATCATATGATAATACCATTAGATCAGATTTTGCAAAATTACTAGAGTATTATTATCTACATCGGTTGCAGCCTTTTCTGCATAGGAATTATATGTTTTCTGCGATTTCTAGAAATGGATGTCCACTCTTTTTATGAAGAAATAATATGTTTATAGACAGGTGAAATTGTTCCATAATCATATCAATTAGGAAAATTCAAGTCAAAATTCAATATAGTGTAATGTTGAACAAATTCTGGTATTAACTATCCATAATGGATAAAGAAGCATCATAATCCTAAAGTTATATTAAGCAACAGAGTAGAGCAGCACAATAAAAATGTAATTAGTTAGGTGCTAACATTGACAACCACCTAAATTGGGAAGCACATTATAAATTCTCAATATATAAGCTTTATTAAATACTTTATAAATTTAAAGTGTTCTTAATATAAGTAAACTCGTAAAATAAGTAATACAAGTAAAAATCATATTATAGAAGGCATGTTCGGTAATTAATTTCCAAGAATATAAAGTATTAACCTTATAATCCGTATCAGTTTTGGAATTATGTATTTACCAATAAAAATTTATTTTTGTATAATAATCGTATAATGTTAATACTACATCACAAAAATATGTTTTTGTTTATCCTCAAATAATGAATGTTTCCATAAAATCCCACAATTGTTTGGATGTTAATGATTTTGATCAAGTATCTAATGAAACAAAAACATTATTTTTATATAAAGTAACTAAAATTATTTGTATGCAATAAATATTTTGTAAAATTAACGAAATTGGATTAGTAGTTTGGATTGCATTTTCTATTCAACAAATATTTTTGTAAAATATTAATTATTATAGGAAATTTTAATACTCAAATTATTAGAAGATGGTACAGAATTTGTTAGGTATATTGTTTTGAATCTGTTTGTTGTATGCAGTTTGGTAAAATTACTATTCCTATAGTATATGTAAACTACAAAATATTGTCAAAAAATAAAATAAACGTTTTTATTATTTGTTTTATATTACAACTAATTTAACATAAAGATTAAAGAACTCTTATAATACTTCAAACCATATTCAAAAAGCTCCATAATAGACATAAAAAACTTTTTGAATAGAAAAAATATATTTACTTTAACAATAACCAATTTGTGAGTGATTATTAAACTATTAAGCGAAATATATAATGTGATTTCTAGAGAAATTTATAAAAAATGGGATGAACTTCATTTTAGGTGTATTAAGTTCTAAATAATAAATGTACTATATTATTTCCGTTATATTTTATAAATGGATTTCCTTTTAATATGATAATATCTAATAAAGAAGAGTTTTAAGATTATTTTTGATAAATTTAATAAATAAAAACAAGAAAATGTCAATTTTGTATACTAATTGTGTTGACGGTTCATCTCCTATTTGAAACTTTTTCAAAGCTGTACAAAAACATATGTTATAGGCCTTAAGAAAACTTAATTGTTAAACTTTTTGTTTAACAATTAAGACTAACAATAATATTAATACTTCTGGGTATTAATCTTCTTCCTGTCTACTCAAAAATATAACGATATCCCACCATGGAGACTCAACTTCCCATCACTTCCAGATTAGATAATGTGCAACTTAGAAAGTGTGACACAGACCCATTGTTATATCGCTGAAGACTCCTTCAATCCCTACTTGGTAATGCTATATTCTGATGGGCCAAAAACGGAACAAGGATTAGCTAATTCATTCACAAGTCTAGATAGAACACAAACATGGAGCCTGCATCACTGGGAAAGTATTTTCACTCCAAAACTCTATCCGATATGGAGGGCACTGAACTTTGCTGAACATGTCGATAATACATCAATTTTGATATGTTCAGATTCCCTGAGCGCTATGCAAGCCATTAAAATAGGTTTACTTTTAACCAACTGGTTCAAAAGATCGTTACTCGGAAGGATATTTCCTTCCAAGTAATATAAAGGCATTAGAAACCATCTTAAATCAACCAACCAAGCCAATTCATTGATACATAGCAATGTGAATCATTCACATTGGTTTTTAGTTTGGACTTTTTTCTGTTCCATTCAGTGAATGGAACAGAATAAAGTCCAAACTAAAAACCATTAAACCAACTGTCGATGACACAACGACGGCATTTTCTCTGCAAAGTATTTCGAAGGGAAGAAGTGGCACACATATCTTAGTTAAGACATACTAAACTCATACATTCCTATCTACTATAAGGAATAGAACAACTAAGATACCTGAGATGTCAAACTGGGTCAACAGTAAATCATATACATATTACTACAATGTAGGGAATATGAAATCGCGTACAATACAAACGAGTTTTCCCTATATAGGAATTTCTACTTAGAACATATTTTATTTTAATATAAAGCATTATCTATCTTCGTTCATTAAATTTAACAAATAAATAAAAAAAACAACCGTAAAGAATAGTGTTGTTATTGATTATAATTAAAACTTTCGGAAAATCTACAATGAGAAAAGCAGTATATATAATACTATTGATAAAAGTAGATATGGGTTTTCAATTATGGCAGATAGTTCTACCTCACTGTAAATATTTCAATTTAACTTATTATATATCATAATGTAGCGCGATATTGATACAGCTAAAACCATAATAGTTAACTGCAGCTATTAAACCGGCAGTCAATTATCTAAAGAAAATATATGTACAATTAAATAATTGCAGAAAAATTATTCAGCAATCTTCATTGATTTATCTCAAAACGTACAGTTGTCAGCTAACAAATTTAACAACAGAATCCGTTTCTAGTAATATCGAGAACAGGCATTCGTTGCCCCTGTTGACGAGATTCCAATTAAAGCTGTTTATCTACAATGAGCCACTACTTTCTGAAAACATGATTTACTTACCACAATTAACGCGTTTCGGTTCCGTATTCAACACAACTTTTTACAATTCAATTTTCACTTGTGGTTTTTTTCTCAGTGTATATATTGTGTATACGTAACTTTGCGATATTTTTGTCTTTGATAAAGTGCGGCGAATTTCGGTTACGGTTAGTTACATACTTACATTATAACCATAACATATGTTTTGTATAATAAATATCGACTGTAAGTTTTGATTTCATCTTTAACTGAAACGCTTATTTTATCATCTTCTGTGGAATAAATTTTCTGTAAACTTCTTATTAAAATTTAGTGTTTAAGCTTGAATCACGTACGACAAACGGTAATTGGTACACAAAAATAAATTCGGCTAGTTTTTGAGTAGTACGTAACTGTAAATTCTATTTGGGTCCAAGGCTTTCGCGTAGACTATTAAATTCTTAAATAAATAAATATAGAATGGAATCCGTTTCGAATTGGTAAATGTGATGTCTTAATTATTGACCACACACTTTTAACTACACTGTAGGTATGATAGTTAACGATGTTAAACTTTTTAATTACATATGTACATGTGGTATAGGTTTTAACTAAATTAACTGTAAAGTGAAAATAATGCCGGAAATATAGGATTACAATGCAGAGAAAGTAAGGGTTCAAATGAAAGTAGCGGATTTTTTTACATTATATAATATATATATATATATATATATATATATATATATATATATATATATATATATATATATATATCATGTCTTTGATTTATATGTATATATGGCATTTATTGCTAACCAACTATAAATTTTCTTTGGAATCAGTAGAGGTTTTAAATTAGTGTCCTTGAAAATATGGTTTCATTGGTCCAAATATTTTTGTAAACAACAACAGCTTAGATTAAGTTAAGATTGAGGTTAGGCTTGGTGTCGCAAAACAGGATAAAAATATTCTACACTTTTGAACATAGGTTTAAGACGATTAGACCCAGTGACGAGGAATGAAGAAACGGCACGTTCTCCTGGCTGGGGACAATTGGTTCACGGGAGTCAAGTCTAGGGGGAAACTGGGGCTGGAGTATACAGGAATAATAGATGCGAGGAGTACTCGATTCCTCTCGCCACTAATGCTACAGTTTACAGCGGCCATAGAGGTGATGGTCATCCACGCCTGCCTACAAACGAAATTGCTGAATAGAGTGGGTTGACAAGCGCAACACCATATGCTCGGACAGCAAGGCAGCCATTGATGCTTTAGAGGCTTTCGGAATAAAATCCTGACTCGTGAAGGAATGAAGATATGTAAAGAAACACTAGTGAGAAGTAATAAGCTGACGTTGGTCTGGATACTGGTATCCAGGACAACGAGAAGACGGGCCAACAAGAACGAGAACCAAGAGGGGTTTAATGGGGTCTGAACCAACAGTCAGGATTGCACACTGCCTCGGCAAGAGAGTGAGGAATGGTCCAGGAATGGAAGGATATTGAAAGGTTCAATAGCTGGACGGCAAAGCTCCTGATGGGTGATAGGGAGAGTGTCCGGGAACTCACGGGATTATTAAAAGGGCTGTCATCTTAATTACCATCTTAGCAAGATTGGCTTGGGCGCTAACAAGGAAGTCAGATGGTGTAGAGGAGAGATGGAAACCTATCAATGTGTTATGCCAGTGCGCGGCTCTCACATTGCATAAGTACCTCGCGTTCGAGTTCTTTTTCTTGGACCCAAGAGACTTGAGATACATCAACCTGAATAGGATATTGAACTTTTGGAAGGTCAAATCCGCACTCCAGTGCTGACTGCTATACGGGGAGATACAATGGACGATAACCCTTGTATAAAATTAAATCTAAGTATTAGATAATATTAGATAAGTATTTTTCTACAAAATACTTTGAAAAAGGTTGTTAGAATATTTTTCGCTTGTTTTAAAAAGTAATTTTCCTCTGGTATATAAATTAGTTATAAATCTATTTTGATTAAGTTGTCTTGAAGGTGAGAGCATGAGTGTGTTTGTTGTCATGTCAATATGGACACTAAATTTCCACAACCTAGAGCTCAGAGGACAGAGTTTATTTTTGTGTATATATCTTTTTTAATACAGTTTTAAAATAAATAAAAATCAATTGACACAGTCAATTAACAAACATGATAATCCATGAGTATGCTACTTAAAATAAGAACAATAATATCTAAAAGCAATCTACAACTTCTATATCTACACTTGAAATTTTTAGTGAAGACAAATAAAAAATTTGTAAATATTACTAGCAACCCTAAGATTGTGGTAAGGTGAATTCAGAAATTAGAACTATGTAAATAAGAGTATCACACTGATGACACTATAAATTATCACATTACATAGCTAATGTATCAAATAGTAATAATAAAAATATCGGCTCGACAATTTGGAGGTATACAATTTTATTATGTACCTATGTCGTATCTGACTATCCCATATGTAGACGTATAGCATATAACATTATTGAATTACAAAATCAATTCGCTGTTATGTTTATGACCAGCCATTGCAGAGCTTCCAACAATACGACCACAAGTCTAGTATTTCACCCTAGTAGTAACAGAACGATCTGTCTCGAAAATATGGACTTTATCACATGAAGAAATGCAGTTCCATTAAGTACAGGAATAAATTCCTGCACTTGATGGAACGGACAAGTTTTAATAACTAGAGTAATTTTAGTAGAGGAAAGACATGCCAAAATGATATATAATTATAGTATATAGTTTTAGAAGTTAAAAGTGACAATATTAAATTTGGGGGTAAAATGATAATGGACATTGATGTTCTATGAATAGATGGACAATGTTCTATGAATAGAAGGATAAGTTATGGATGAAGGATGATCATGGTGTTCAAATAGTATTGGAGACCTATCAGAAGTAGCACACTTTCTCAAAATAGAAGCATACCCAGAGAAATTACTATGGTCCAATGAGTTGATACTTGACTATATTTGTGAAGGGTAATGGTGTGATATCCCATTTAATTAATAAACAGTTCAAGTGAGTTGTTGATAAACATAGTGACCTAAAGTAGCATGGTGATGATTAACGAGAACAATAAAAAAAGGACATCAAGAAGAAATCGAACTATCCATGATTAACTTCTATATGAGCTATTATTACATCTATATTTAAAATTTCTGTTATCTTATTTAATTGCAATCAATAGATTAATTATGTGAAAAGTGGTAAGCTAAATATAAATTTGTAGAAATTTGACAAAATGAAGTTCGGTTCAATATCAGTAACATATATGTAAGTCGGAAATCGAGAAAGGAACCACCAATCCGCCAAGCAGCTATCAATGTAGTTCCCGAATAACAAAGCTACTACATAATCGCTCTAGGAAACTCCTCAGGCTAAAGCCCCGTCAGGCATTGAATTATACCCAGAAGCGATCCTCGACCCCTTTCTCGTGTTTCTGCACGATCAGGTAAGGTTTCAAAAAATAAAACCCGCCACAGGTACAACACTATATACAGGACAACAACTAAAAATGTGTTACAGTTTCTTACTTGATCCATAAGTTATCACACGTTTTTTTAATAACAACTAAGCAACATCTGGATGAAATATTTACTTACCACGTCCATAGACTATAAAAACCCGCAATCACTGGCTCTAATTTACAGTTAAACAGTACAGTGTTGTTTACAGTGTTTAATTTTACATGAAAGATGGAAAGTTAATCACAGAGGCAAGCCAGAAGACACATACTGTTTGTGTCACACATTGTCGACTCATGCAGTTTACCGTGTCATATTTGATTACTTTAAGGTACTGCTCATCAAGAATAGACAAAACTGTGATTCTCTAGGTATGCGTAGAAAAAAGTGAGACAGCATTCGGAGGAAAAAGGATGCACTTTACGCGTGGCCAGATCGAACTTTGTGTACACATATATTCACCAATATTGACTGCAAAGGTCTTAATGCGACTGAGTAAAGACCAGGCTATTTACTGTGTATCTCATGGGCGGTCCGATATTGCAATATTGAAACTTTCTCCTATTCTTGATGAGCTGTAAATACACAGCGGCCTCCAGGCGCTATAGATTTCATATCTTCCTACCCGAAAATATGTTGAATTTAAAACCTACTATTCTGTTAAACCAATGTAACAAGCGAGGGTTGCCTTTCGTTAAAATTCGGAAACGCTCGTTCCTTATCACTGACATTACTTGAGAAGCGCAAATACTACATAAATTTAACCATATTTAAAGACATACTGAATATTTGACCGTTCTCTTCATACTAGATTGTGTATAGTTTGGTCTGTTAATTAAAAATTATAATTAATGTGGATCAAATAAGCTTAATAATTAGTAACTGTTATAAATATTATAATTACGGTTATAAATAAATAAAACTAGACAATGAAACACTAAAAATATATATTTTTATTGGCGCATTTCTTGTTGACCACGGAGTGCCTCATGGCCTACCTGAACGACCCGCCTTTGGATAGAATATTACTATGTATACAAAACCTTACTTGTTAAATATTGTTATATGAATTACAATTATAAATTTGGGGCTATATAACCATGACAGATGCACTTTACTTAATTACAGCGTAAATCAACCCAATGAACGCATGCGCTGTTCATATTTTCTCACACCGGCCGGTATACCTATTAGTCTGCTCGAAGGCGCATGTCGTCGCGGCGCCGCTATTGCGCCTCGAAACCGATCAATTCAAAGGCTCCAGACGTTCGTCCCGACGCAATACGTCTTTTACTATGTGACAAAACAATTCCGTGTGACTCATCTATCAATACTCAAATCAAAATTTCGAAAAATCGCAATCAAAATGCTCGACTGGAAGTAGTTCTACGGTACGCAACGGTATATAGTGGTCGTGATTACATAGACATGGACAATTTCAGCAACCTGCTTATGGACGAGTGCCCTCCTGACCTTAGGGTAAGCAAAAATTGTGGCTGGGACTGCATGTAATAATATTCACGTAAATTTAGCACTACTGTAATATATTTCAAATGTAGGTTTGCACAATACATTATAAAATAAATTATGTGAATATACACACCTATCTATCCTTAATGAATAACTTATGGGTTGCCAAAATTGTGTTTGAGAGATCTATATGATCGTAGCATACATAATAATAAATTGATTCTGTAATTCAATATTATATGCTACACGAATACATATGGAATAGTACGTAATATACATAATAAAATTGTAGACCTCTCCAAATTGTATATAAGACGCATGATGATTGATCCTAAAAGTAGCACTACATGTTTATGTTTAACGGAAACACTTAATTCTAAATTTATTGTAGGAATTAGCTGATTCGTAATAATACTGTTAGTTTATAGAAAATACGTTTAATGAAATTTAAAACCATTTTGATTACTAGTCCGCACAGATGCAAAGAGAATGATGCATTAGAAGTTAATTTAAATGTTATCAGCATTAGTAGCTACGATAATAACAGACACACAAACTTCAAAATGTCTAAATTTTGTAGCGAAACTACATAATTATATCAAAACCTAATATTAAAAGCCTGAAAATATATTTCATGTTCTATAAAGGTTAATATAACAGAATGTCAAAAAGAAATACAAAAATACAAAGGACGATAGGCAATGGTGACTATCGTGACTATTAACAATATTACACATATGTTTCAATATTTAAAATATATATAAATATGTCATAATTTACTTTGCCTTATGAGTAAGAAAACAAAAAAAGCATTCTAATGTCCCCTATTATGTTCATAATAAAAGTGTGGCCTTAAATCGAACCTTGTATGTATCTATTACAGACATTTCATTATCTGGCTCTTTAGTACGTTATTATAGTAAATAATAGTAAAATGATAGTGGAACCTGTATTATTTTAAAGTTGTTATTTCCATCTCATTAAAGTCAATAAATGATATATATACAACTGAACGTTGAGGCTAGAGAACAATAACTAATTTCAATCATGTGACAACCATTCATCCATCTACAACATTCCATTCAATATTGATTTGTTGGGACATAATAGAACCACTCTATAATATAATGTATTGACCTTCCACTTCGCCGATTGTGTTGGGTTTACTACGACTTGATACTTTTATCAGGCGATCTACCCCAGCTTCGTTTTCGTTACATCTACTGTAACACACTTTCCAATACGGACATCCTTGAATCACTATCTCTATTTATCTCTGCGTAAATGCACAAAACATATGTTTCCATATTTTTGCAGCATCAAGATGGATGACATAGCAAAGTTAAGCGACTTGATTCTAGTGATACTTTAGAGATTAAGTAGACATATCCTGCAATGTTCAACGCTTCGATAAAAACTGGTCACGTCGAAAATTTTGAATCATTTCCAGTATTCGTTTCCATCGGAAAGATAAGGTATGAATGTTTAAATCAGAAGTAATCTCATACAATTTCATTTTTTACACAGCTACTCTTTTTTTAATTATCTGACTTTGCAACTAGAAGATTCTTGACTGAGAATGAAGATCTCAGATTTCTGTATCGTTTGTTTTAAGATTGTCCCAGTATTAAATAAGCTTGCGTCATCAGTGAACTTGTAAATTTCACTATAAAAGGAAGTAGCAATGAATAGTATGAATTTAAATCGGATTGATTTCACTGATGCCTGAATTAAATTAGCATTAGACGCCTACATCTAAGAAATCGATACGAGTATTAGATGTTACACAATATTGTAAATTCTGTTCCTGCAATTTAAAAATGGTATCTTTAAATGAAAAATTGTTCAACACTACAGTGCAATAGAAAATTTGTACCATCACCAAAATCTTATTAATTATTTTTCTTAGCAATAGAAATGATTTCTTTTCTAAATCTGTTCTAAATCTTCGATTTCAAATACTTGCATAACATATAGTCAATAAAGGTTAGCTGGCTATTAGGTCATCTCATGGGTCACCATGACGTTCATTTTTTGAGAAAGCTCTGAGAGGGACTCATTTTCGAAATAATTGTAAATACTCCTATAAGGGTGCACTTTCAAGACCCAATGTATTATGAACTATGTAGTCCTGTATAGATTTTTTTAGAACTTTTTGATGATATTAAGTGTGTGCTTCACTCTGACGATATTTAATGTTCTGGTCATATAAGGATTGTTGTCTTCCAGTATGTATAGAAACAGCATAACAGTTAACTATTTCGTGTAAGTAAAAGGAGTATTTTGATGATTTCTTTCCATAGAATTGGAAGTTGCTACAGCTATAAAAGATATCAAATTCGTTAAGCTGTTGTACGAAATGAATTTTGCGTCCGTGATTTTTTTTGCAACTACTCTAAATCTACAAGAACCTTCTTCCATTTGTAACATGTCCATCTTTATATGATCGTGAGTAAGGATGGGCAAGTTATCTTTTAATGGGCATAATATCTTTCACATTACTCGTGGCCATAAATATCATGTCACCAAATACATTCTATAACAAAAGTTTGTTTGTGGTAAAAATTGTTGACTTTATTATAAAACGTTCAAACACAAGATATTCAACAACCTGTGAAACAGAAATTAAATATTCCCTCTATAATTTTTTAACGACCAACGGAGAACGATTAAGTAATGCGGAACACAACTTAAACATTTTCTACCATCTTAAGTTTTACATAGCTCTAAAATAGGTAACGAATATAAAAGATGAATCCAGTATATCCAAGAAATAAACCAAGCCTCTCGTGTACGGTAATTGCAAACACCTTAGCGATCATTAAAACTTCTCTCGGTAATTTAAACAGGCAGCCTACAGCTTTTAAGGGTATTTTATTTATCGTAATAATTCCCAAAGAAAAAGTTTTAAATTCATTACACTGTATGAATTATGCACGTGGTTTACATCAAATAATTGCCATCCCGTTAAGCTAATCATTGGTTCTACAGCAATCAGGCAATGATTATCTTATTAACTATTCAAGTCCGGGTCAGGTGCAGCAAAAACCACGTCATAAATTGAAAAGTAGCTGTATGCAGTAATGAGGAGTAGCTCGTATGCAAGTTGAAAGTACGATACCTGGTTCCCTGGTTATTTCGCCACAGGCGGTTTGTTTGCTGTAGATTTTTCAGCTTCGTTATGATTGGTATTTATTGTTTGTTCGTTTCTAGCATAATAAGAAAAAAGCAATGAGCTTACGTGTTTATGTGAATTATATTAATCTTAAACCATACACATTTTTCTTTAATTGATGTGAAATGCATACAAGGCCGTGTTAGAATTTGATGTAAATTTTAATGTTAAAGAATTATTGATGTCAACATGTGTAGAATATTTTTTTTCTTATTTGGTATTAAATATATTGTCGTGGTATTCAACTACCACGACCAAAATTACTTACAAAATTATAATGGCATCTATTCTGTCAAACGAAATACGTATGGATGTAGGCATGCATGCATATGAATCTGTATGCATAAGAAATATATAAAAAATGAATATAAAAAACTGTAAAAAATCTGTATGTATCAATGAATATTTATACTTTACAGAAAAAAAAATAGTATTTCTCTCAAGTGATCACTAAGTTCACACAAAAGCCATAATCGTCTATTTACTAATAACAACGAAAATGTTATATATTTACTTAAACGACAATTGTCTACTTACAAAAAAAAACAAATATGAAAGCAATAGAGAAACATAAGAATATAAGTATTAATTTTTAGTTAGTTGAGAAAATAATATGTAATGCCATTAACAAAGTAAGGAATATAATAAATAGCTTATCTGTTAGGGCTCAATACGGTGTGTAGGGCAAGCAAGGTGATACAAGGTTGCTGCTAGCTTCTGTACGATGATGTTGCCGGGTGAAAACTTTTCTGCCTCTCGATATATGCTCCCGCCATAATGTCTCCGGAAGAAAAAGTTGCAATTCTCTCGAATCGTGTTCCAAGCTCTACTGGAATAATCGAGAATACCCGGACGATGAAACGAGGTACCAAAAAAATAGACGGGAGAAAAAAAGATAACAAAATTCAACAAATAACTAACGAAAATCCCTGAAAAGTTCATTAAAAAAAGAAAAAACTTTCAAAAATTAATTTACTTATTCGAGATGTCGGCGGCTTAATAAGCAGCCCAAATTCTTAAGTATCTGGAAAATTAGATGTACGTTCTAATGATAAAAAAGAAGACACATTATATTTATTTGCAAAAATAATAAAAAAAATTATAGGTCAAGCTCAATAGAATCCGACATGAAATCGAGATGAAATTTCACAATAATTCCAATGAGAAAACTTTTTGAATTATGAATCCCAGCAACCTGGTGTACAGGACAATTATACTCAAATATTCGACCAAAATCAACGACAGTCTGGATTTAACGCCATAGACGTATCAATTAACTAGACGAGTGAAATAAACGGTTCCAACAAGTGACAAAAAGTTATATCAATCATGGAATAAGAAAACGTAGAATAGATGCCTACAAACATAAAATATAAATGTACAATATTCACGTAATTCCTTTTGGGGAGAACAATGGAAAACAACGTATGTGATATTTATTAAAAAAAGTAACACACGTTCCCCACATTATTATGATATTAAGTCAAGTTTGTAGTTGATTCGTTATACTTTTGAAGTTCTAGTCATCCTTAATGATGCGTATATTATTTCAATTGCGTATTTGCTTACGAAACCCTTCAATCAATTTTGCCAATGTGCTTTATCAAACTTTAATTTATCGTCTACAGTAGCCGTCTAAACTGGGAAGTGTTTGTTCCATAAGACACGTTTCAGTATCCACACCCTTTGGGACGGTCACGGCAATCAATATTTACAATAATTAATTAATCCAGACAGAACAGCTGTGGATAAATGCATTTTCACATGCAGTAAAGCATATTTCATATAAAAATATCTTCAGTAGACTTTTCATTTGTAAATTTAGTTCGTGAAAACCCCCAACTTTGAGGTTTTAAATGTTTATCGCTAAACGTACATATTTGTAACAGATGCTACAATAATCAGGCAATTTTAGGTAAAGTTTTGACTACAACTTCAAAAATGAACTTAAGTATATTTGAAATATAATTCACCTTCCTTGCAATATATGGAAAAACTATAAAACTTTAATATTTTAGTTTTTTTAGTAAGATTTAATCTATTACGTTGTTTGGGAGTGATAAAAAAGTGATATGACATAGTAACTTCCTGTTATCACATTTATAGAGGGAATAAAAGCATGTCTTTTGAATAATAAAATAATTGGCATAAATAGTAATTTTTTAAAATACATATGTAACTGTAGAAAAAATAAACCGTTTCTGAGAAAAGCACGAGAATGTCCGAATGAGTCTGTCCGTGATTGTTTCTGTGTTTTACTCGAAATTGTAATTTGATAATTTGACAAATAATTCTTTAAAATTACATTTCAAATTCTATTTGAAATATAATTTTATATTACGACGAACGTTTGATTTCAAATTCAACGTTATAGCATACTCGTGCTTGTTTGACATTTCGTTATTTAACTAAAATCTGTAATTAAATTATGTAATGTCCTTAGTTATTAAACATTAACAAAATTAAGTAAGATAAAATATATAATATAAAAGGTAAAAACTAACCAAAACTAAGGACAAAGGTAAAGCACAAAGGAAAATTGAAATAATAAAAAATAAAAAAGAAAGAGAGGTTAACAAATGAAACAAACACATGTCCTATAATATCCCAACAATCGACATAATTAACACCATTTTAAATACTGAATGCTGAGTACGATGTCCATATGCATTCAAAAGCTTTTGACAATTGTTTAAAAAATGCTTAAGTAATTTAGAAAACAATTCCACTAACAGTTTCAATATTTGATTGCAATTTATGGCAGGCTTAATTTTTTATCACCAAAATCAAAAATCCAATGAGGTATAAGAGATAAACAGGCAATTAGTATTTCCTCAATATTCAATCACACGATTCTCAGAATGTTTTCTTAAATATTCCCATAATATCCTACTACGGTTATATATAGGGCAATCAACTTGCAGAAACCATAAAATTTCCCAATTTTGAGTATACTGTAATAAATTGAAGGTAAAATGTTATGTATAAGTTTTAAATATAGTATATTATTTATAGTATAATTATAGCCATGAGATGCTGTCGCGGAGTCTACGCGACAGCATCTATATCTATAAATATTTAAATCGTTGTAGGTACAAGCAATTCAGAGTGGAACTCTGTAAGCTGTAAAGCGACGCGAAACGATATAATTGACTTAGGTTGAACAATGTTTTACTTCAATACGTACGAGTATAGTCACATTCCAACTGTTGTTTTGTTCGTTATGGGTACATGTCATATCAATTATTATAACCTATACGTAGTTGCGTATAGGTCGCCAATAAGGCTTCCAGCTCCAATTATATAAAAATGGTACGAACAATTATTATGTTACCTAAAAATATCTAAGGTATTTTCAGAGTATTTACAATATGATGAGTGGCTTACAACACAGTCATAAGTACATTGTTGGTGGTATTGTTCAAAGTAACAATACGAGTATAATCCCATCAAAAATGGGACAGGTATATTTTTATGTATAGACATAAAGATATATTCCGACTCAATATATCATATTGGTAACGAAATACTGGTATTTTGGAAACATAGCAATAATCAGTAATTTCTCAGACAAGGATCTATGTATACAGTTTCTAAGGAAAGAAAAGAAAACCGAAAGCATAACGTAATAAATAAACATAAAGCTAAACATCTACAAGTATAAAATTTCGACATTTATTTGACCCATTACTCACTATGGAACTGAATAAAATAATTTAATACCCCTAATAAATAAATTGTAGGATCTATGTGTTTGTGATATTCCCAATTCACTACCATAGAAGATAAGGTTTCAAAAAATAAAACCAGCCACAGGTAGGATTCGACATTTGTCCCGGATCGGAACCGAACGACTACTGATAGAAGATAAAGTTATGAACTTTTTGGCTTATTATTCTTATTTGTGAAATAAATTAAACGAGATGAAGGTTGAAGAATCAAACTAACTCGAAGTTCTAGTTAAATGAAATTACCTATTTGTCGCAGACATTTCTATACGTTAACTTTCGCTTTTGAAATAAACGGACGTTCATTAGAATTTGATATCACACCGATACTGTAATGTATTTTTGCCGCAATGTGAATGTGAAAGTAAATTAATTTTTATTCTCTCGGTGAATATACTAAAATTCTTAATTATATTCTCGTTACGTTAATTAAATAGAGTTAAACTTGAATATAAAAACAGTTTTGAGAGAAATTTTCATGATATCCATGTTAATATACGACGTCAATATAACGATTTAGAATTCTACGAAAGTTATAAATTCTATTAAAATATAAAACTAATCCCCAAATTTATTTCAATCTCCTTCAAATTTGAAGGAGAATATCGATTTTTGTGCACACCATGACTGTATTGATCGTTAGCAAGAAAAAAATATCGCGCGAAGTAGCAAAATATTATAGACTGCTAATTCGTTCATAATGAGCATATTGGTGGTAGCAATATATTAATGAAAAAACAAGACCAGTTTTTTATAAAATACCTAAATGGCATACTAAATTTTAACGATAGTTTCCTAAAATTGATACTATTGAGGAATGATAAATTTAGAAAGCTTATTGCACGAATGATTCAGTGTTTTGCATCGAGGAATGCACTTATTTCTAAAGAATTTTATAATGTTAATTTTCACATAAGTGATGTGTAAGAAACTTTAATAACATAAAGGATAAATATATTATCTTCTAAATCTAGTTATTAGTTATACTTCTAGCTATACTACTTCTAATTGTTAGTTATGCTATTCACTAACTTCAAGTGACCGATGTCTTGCTTATGATTGTTTTCGAAAGCATGTTGACCAACCAAATATTTTTCTAATCTTTCATATTTCAAATGGGCTATGTGCTCCTCGAACCTAAGTGTAATTGTTCTTTTCATTTGCCCAATATACTACAATTGCCTTTGAGTACAATCTTGGAAAATTATTTCATATATCCTAGAATTTCAGTCCCAAATTTTTGAGAACTCTTTTCAGACACTTAGTATTTATTATGATAAATAGTAATCGCGTATTAATTATTTCTTGCTACTAATAAATGCATATTAACTAAGGGCTCTTACTTACTGCAAGAAATCATTTACGAACCTAAGGTAAAAATAATGCGAGGAATAATATTTGGAGTAAATTTTATTAGTAGCAAAAATAAATGGCGATTTAGCATTGAAAAAAAGTCTTAGCAAAATGATTTTTCTTAATATTATATTCTTAATATTATATTCTTAACAAAAATAAAATATTATAATGCAGATCATCTTAACCAAGCTAATTCCTTGATCGATTTATCTCAGTGGAGAGAATAATGATTATCTTGTTTTTATTATTTATGTCCTTAAATTAAAGCACCGGCAAACTAATAAAATTGTTTGAAGCAACTATCATCTGAAAGTGACCATAAATACGTAATAATTTATATCACTACCATATAAGCGTGCACTCCACGCTTCACTAAGAGACCCATACATGCAGAAATGTTATTGAACTGTGTTACTTGAGGTTCATCGAGATGTTCCGCAATTAAAAAAAAAAGTAGAGTCTGACGCTCGACGACAAAGAACGAAAGTTGTACGTCGAATTTACATTTAAAATATTCAAGTCAGAATGTAGACCATGCAGCTTTTTATACGAATCCATGTCTTATTTATTGTATAAGTATTAACAAGCGAAAGTAGCCGTTAAAAGAAAAAGAAATGGAAACACGGGTCATAAATTTAGCTGATTTTAATAATGAGAATATAATCTGGCAAGCTATTTAACGTACTTCATTTTAATTTCCAGATTAGTTATTTTTTGCAAACTTATTAAATTTGTGCACCATCTAGTTCATTTTTTAGTATAACGTGGAGCTTAGAAGATGTAATTATCCTGAAGCTGTAGTTTATTTTCTACAATAAGCGAGCCAAGGTAATTGTACAGTTGGCTGGAATTTCATTGCTAATTTTGTATTTAATTTATAGACGTCCCACAGACACCTTTGAAGTGTTCTCGTTAGCACGAAATTTAGATTGTTTAAAAGCAAATTCGAATTACTGTTTTAGATACTCAAAACAATTCAGGTCTCGTGTAATTTGACCTAAATAGCCGTTTTTTTTAAATACATACATATACTAATGCACGGAAACTGGAACAAGTATATGGGTAATTAGTTCATTTTACATTAATTTAGTTCTAATATAAACACATTATGAACATGCCAATCATTACAGTCATGTTTCTGTGGTTGCAGGAAAATATAACAAACATATCAACAGCTACTGAATATATTGGCGGAAATATGTTGTTCATTTAACTTAACACTGTACTCGTATATTCTCTTCGAATGAAATATGCAAAAAGACGTCGCAGCAAAGAGATTTATAAACAGAATGCGCACAAAACACTATACACTATAGGTAATCGGTCGAATTTTAACTATATAATTAGGTTCAATATACGCAGTTAACTGTTATTTAATGGAAAACCTGTCGTGATTAGTATTTCTTGTGGTGTTGACAAAAGGTGGTATCTCGTATACCACATGACAGACCACACAACGTCATTAACTGCAACATATAAAATTAAACACATTACACTATCCTTTGCTCAGAATAATAGATACATGTGAAATTTGAAAAAAATGTTCGAAATATGCAGCTACAATACATAGATGCATATGTATGGAATAAATTTCTTCGAAACTTAAAAAAAGACCTGAAATA
Source organism: Rosalia funebris (assembly GCA_037954035.1). Classification (NCBI taxonomy): domain Eukaryota; kingdom Metazoa; phylum Arthropoda; class Insecta; order Coleoptera; family Cerambycidae; genus Rosalia; species Rosalia funebris. The sequence continues at coordinate 12,245,511 of JAZFAV010000032.1, forward strand.
GGTGCAATTCAATAACTTATGAGTCGGGAATCGAGGAGGGAACCACCAAACCGGTGGTTCCCTCCTCCTGACTTATAAAGTTACTGACATGAATTCTATCGATTTAGATAAATATCCCACGAGTTTGATTCGGCATTTGTCCTGGATCGGCGCACCATGTACGGCACTAAAGAGAACTAATAAGTTCGAAACAGCTCTCGGTCATTGGGTTCTCATCCGGGACAGATGTTGAATTCTACCCGTGGCAGGTTGTCTTTTCTGAAATAGGTGCAATTGCCAAATGTCTTTTTACGCGTTTCCTACGTTAGTGTAAGAATACCATTAGTGTTTTGTTAAGAATGTAAGCCATATGATAAAACAGTAACTGCGAAACAAGTATATAGTCATTACTTGAGCTGCTCACTCTATTATGTAATGTGTGGATGTGAGCAGTTGACCAAACTCATTGAAAACTACAAAAATATTGCCAATCTATAAGAAAATAAACATATAGTTCATTGATAACTATAGGCCTATTGCTAGTGTCAAAAGTTATACCTAAAATATTTTAATTAATAATCAAATATTGCTTAGTTAATTGCACTTATTGTAAATGCATATTCTTTTCTGAACCCCAATTTGGGTTCAGGAAAAATAAATCTACATTTAAGCAATATTAGCAATGATAGAGAAGGTAGTTGAGGGCTTCTGTGATGGTGCATGCACAAATGCTGTAATATGGTACCTTACAAAGGCTTTTGATTGTGTTCCTGTGGATGTATGGTATTATTAATAAAATTAAAATATTATGGAAGCAGGCAATGCATTTCAAAATTACTTTTGTCTTTAACTATATAGACATTCAGTGTCTATATGTTAATATAAACAATAGAATCATGATTTATACGTATTAAAAATGGGGTTCCCGAGGGTCAGTTTTAGGGGCCCACCAATATTAATTGGCAGGCGTAATGACCTTGATGGGTTTGTCGGTAAATCGAACGGGATTACCGCTCTTTACTCGCCCATCGTGTACACCGGGACCGTCGTACGAAGGTAGGTCGAGCTTTGCTTCCGATTTCGCGGGTCTACGCGAGAGGTAAATGCCGCCCGCAAACAAGACCCGCGAGACTCGGCAGCGGTTCGCTCCCCTCGACCTCCTTTGGTCCTGATGCCTTAAGTCCCGCTGGCAGGGACTTCTTGGATTTTTCTTAATCTTTGGTCGCCTTGTTTTGCCGCATCGGCAATCTTCCACGACAATGCGGACGAACCGCGTCGCTTGGATCATCATCAGGAAAGTGAGTCTTGTTACTCGGAAGGGATTTTTTTTCTATTAGAAAAGGATCCCAGGATTTGGAGTCAGGGGTGTGTGAGAGGGAAGTCGTCTGTCTTTCCTGTAACAGAAAATGGTTAAAGGGCCTTAGACCTCCCTGGCATAAAAAATGGTTAGTAGAACAATAGGGCTCAACTGTAATAAACAGTTATGTTTGACCTGTAAAGGAGGTCTATGAGGTTATACTACCTGGATCTTGGGTCTCCTGTATCTTCCTGGGTTGTAGTCCGAAGCTGCTCGGATTAGGGGGTTGTCATGAGCACCTGCTTGATCGTAGAGCATCCGAGCCTGGCTCGGATTTTCTTCGACACAGTGGTGAAGTCTAGTCTCGCCGGATGTCGATGTTCCTCACGTACCACGAAGCGTCCACGGCACGGCGGAGGGCGACGTTTTCGACGGTCTGAGATGGCTCGTTCATTTTTAGTAATTGAAATATAACTAAACTCTGAAATACTTATATTGCTACTATATTGCTACTTATAACATTTCCTTAAAATAAAAATAAAAGAAATACAACATCTCTAAAAACCAACCTAAGTGTAAAAAAATATTGAAAAAATAAGGATCCAAAGTTTGTTAACGTTTACTTTTTCCCTAAATATAAGTTGTCAGGTTTGATATTTGACGAAGGGTTAGTAACAATACTTCTTGGGTGCAAGAACGTTATATCAAATATCGACAAAACGATTAAGCCATAATTGTATAGATAATATTATAGAATCAATTTTTGAAAGTAACATTATATTATCTACAGTTCAATTTATTAAATATTTGGCTAAATTGTGTCTTCGAAAGGTATCACATGAGTCAAGCTTTCATATAAGAGACTCATGATGGTATCGTGGCCCATACTTTGATACATACATTATAAGTTGGGTAGATGTGTGACAAGATTTAGGAAGAAAGACCGACATGTTTCAGGACTTTTTTTCTGAAACAATTTGTCTTGCAATTTGCTTCATATTTTTGTTTATACTCAAGATCAATATAAGCGGTAGAGAACTCTTATCTCTTACATTGAGAATATACTCTTATCTATTGACAATGTACCTACTCTTATCTCTTATATTACTCTTAAAACTATCTGCAATAATATCCGACAGAATTTTGATGATGTTTGAGTATAGTGACCAGTAACGGTCTTATAATGAAATAGTTGTGCTATTTTGTATTTATACAGTTACATCACCAAAAGTATAATGAAATAACTCAGAATCCACATAAATTGCCAAATAAAATATTTGCTAAAAGAAGGACATCCAAGACACTAATGAAAGTACAAGATTGAACATTTTGTAAGTACAAGAAACAGATTTGATATAACTTATAGCAAAAATCTACTCAAGGTCTTCGAGCCTGATAAACTGACACCATTCAAAAAACAATTTATGATTTTATGAAATCATGAAAGACGACGAATGCTAACAATTTTTTATATTTTATTTATATTTTTTAATATAGTAGTATTTTCAAATGAAAATGCTATTTAATTAAAACAATTATATCATAGTATATATTTCCTAAGCGGGTGTTTTCATGTGCGTGTGTGTGTCACGAAATTGTTTACGTCGATTTAATCGACCTAGGTACGTAATCGGTAAAAGGTAATCGACTTTAGGTACGAAATGCTTTTTGTTCGAATTTCGGCATTTTGACAAAATCAAAACATCAAATCGACCCTTGCGAACAACGTAGTAACTTTTGTTTTTTGATTCGAAGCCTCTATCCGCTTACGGGCGCGTTGATTGTTAAGCCGCAGGCTATTCGCTTTCAGGCAAGTTAGGCGATACCCATTTATCTGGCTCAGGTAACCCAGGTTCGCCTGATAATGAAAATGACGATATGAGCGAGAGGCAGGCGCAATATTATTGCAATGGCGGTGGCGCGTCCTCCTCGTATTTATATTAGTCTTCTCTGAGTACCACTAAGACGCGATTTATTGTTTCCCATGTTTCCTTTAAGTTTAATCATGATTGACGCCAACTGTTTCTCAGCAAACCATAAAAGAAAATATCGAAGATGGCCTACAGATGTATACTGTTTCTGTTTGAAATTATAAATACTCTCCCAAGAATATCCATTTTTTGTGCTTATTGCGCACATGAACACTAGTAAATTTAACACACTTTTATTTGTATATTATCTTACCGACCATAATAATAATAGTAAAGTTCTGTTCATATCTAGTTGTCATTAATAAACGACACTATTTTTTGCACTGATCGCATCAATCAAATACAAATATAATGTATTTAATTTAATTGGATCAAATGGAAATTAAACATTAAAAACAAAGATTTATTGTTATGAAATGTTATGTTGAATGCAAGTGCTTAGTAACACAATTTACAGTTGTCTAAATTGTCAATAACGTTATCATTGTTATCAATGAACATATATCATCAAAACAAGGAAATTCTATAGAATTAATCGAAATGATAATTATACTTATTAACAACGAATCGGAATGATTCTGTTTCGTATTCATTATCATAAATCATAACTTAAAAATTTGCAAATATATCATGTTCATGTACCTATAACTAATCAATGATTAAACCATATAAAATATAAAACGATACACATTGGCCGACCTAGGATTAAATAAATATTTATATTGGTATAGCCCGGATTAGTTATCGTATTTTAAATGTAGTTGAACATGTAATTGGTTTTAATAAATCAGATCAATGTTGTAAAATATTATTTTAAACATTATCTTTATTTACTATCATTATAAATATATTTCACATTCGTCAATGTAGGTAAAGGATCGTTATATATAACCGCTATAAAAATGTCTCGTTATCTGTTGTTCTCCATTCCATTTACGAAACGTGACTTATTTCTTTTATCATTTATGATCAGGAGACCGGTGTATTAGCAACAGTATAATTTTTGTCACTGACCTGATACACTGATCCACATTTTGCTATTAAAAAATTTAAATTAATTACTCCCTGTAGAAGTTACATTAGATTTATATTATCGAGAATTCGTGTACCGTTTTATCAGGCCATTACATTGCCGTTACTTTGTCATTTAAGTAAGAATGTTGAGTTGCTTTAAAACTTTAGACTGAGCAAAACAAAACATATTACGGATATTTAATTTTTTATATATTAATTTCACAAAATAATTATTAATTATCAAGTCATCTGACTATGAACACGATTATAGACATCACTCGCATACATTTACATATTTCTTCCGTGCATGCATATCTTTCTACTTTAACGGTTGGAAATTCTTTCGAAGGTAAGAGTGAAAGAGATGACAAAATCTATATAAACTAAAACTTTGTCTTTTCAAATATAATTGTCAAATATTGTTTCTTTTTTTTTACTTTTTTAAAAATGTAATTTTCATTTCAAATTATCTGATGTAATATTGTGGTTGGTCTGAGTAAAATATCATAGTTGGTCATAATATAAATATGTGGTATATATTTTGTCAGTAAAGGGTGACTTGGTTATCCGAATTACTTACATTCCTTACACTTCTATTACGAAATCAATGGTATGAATGACTTTTTTTAATAATTTTGGTATTTTTATTCCGCAAAATGGAAAATTAATGTGACCAAAACATTGAACTGCAAACATCTTAATTTTGTCTTGAAAATTATAACTTTTGCAACTGACATTTTTGCTTTGAACGACGATAACTCAGAGAAAAATTATCGTATAAGGCTTTTAGACCGCTCACATTAAAGATGATAAAATTATCTAAAAAAATCTTTGATGAAATCACTGAAAAATGTTTATCGAAGTCTGTGAACCTTTTGATAGGCAAGCAAAAACTTGGAATTTGTTTTCCAATGGTTTTCTTATGATTACTCAAAAACTGTTGATGGTAAAAAAATTGTGAACTCCAGATCTGAAAACTAGAATCTTAGAGCTTTGCTTTTTTTAAATCGCTCTGCGACTATTTTTCTCCAAATTACAGCCCTTTGATGATCATCTAAAAATTAACGATTTTTTTACATCCCTTAATTTTTGTACCTAGTGTATATAGTCATATTAAAAAACACGGACTCGTGTATGGACTCCGTGAGCATGCTTATCAATTTTTGGGAAAAATTGCCGATGGCAATATGTCTTCATCAATTTGAATGTACTGTACGAGAGTCGACGAGAACCATTCCTTTGGAATGACGATATCTTTGTCTTAATTGTACCAGTATATGTTTACAAAACACTAAAATAAAAAGTCACCCTTTGCTTGTTAATCAGTATTATTACTTTTTGATATACTATCAATTCTTGTGAATTAGCCACACGTTCTGCACACGACCCTATATGGCTAAACATATATACCGAAAAAGCTTCTGAAGCTGTGAATTTTCTTCTACAACTCGACTTTGTTATAGATCTGACCCAGAATGTAAGTCATTTACCAAATATTATGCAGATACCATTTGATCTATGATTAATGTTATAAATTTATAATCGTAATAGCTTACGTTTCCTATATTCAGACGGGAAAATATACCCAGAAAATGATTATCTAAATATTATATATTAGAGTACCATTTTTAAATTGTTTTCATATTCGATATTTTCGAGGCATGTTTTGTTACCAAGCAATGGAAAGCCTCTACGAAATTAAACTTTGCCATTTCCGCTATTCCTGCGGTTAATACTTCCTGCAATGCAGCGTTTTATATTCTTTGGCACACAGAACCCTTTCCTAATGCGGTCATACTTTTGTCAAATGTTTCACCAAATTGAGAAAAAATTGATGTATTACGTAAATAAAACTTGAAACTGTAGATACACAGCTTCCTCTAACTGACCCTAATTATTGGTATTGTTTTTGTAGATAATTACACGGCCTCTAGATACTTATTCGTTTAAAAACCGTAGATCACCTGAACGGAATTTATTGACGTATATTTAGGTAGACTACTACACTTTCATTTGAAAAAAAAATTACTGGATACAAATAAGGCTGTGAGGTCTACTGGAATAATGAAGGTGGAATTAAAATAAACATGTTTCGATGAAAACGGAAAAATGCAATTTAAAAATTATCTAGTAATAGTGCTCGCTTGACTTACGACCATGAATTGATTAAACTGAGTAGAGGTTTAGTCGCTGATCAACAAACGCACGTATATCTCATCATTCTAGTTATTTGACAGCAGTGCGGCTAGTAATTCGTTTTTCTTTTAATTTTGTGGTTTGCCTATATTCAACTTATCATCATCATGACTCATCGTGTCTTCCGATTAGTACTTAACACTTCCATTTCCGTGATAAGCGTAAGTAGCCATCACGATTATTGCCTACGTAGTAACAAACGCCTAGTTATATACTTTCATTATTATTGCCTTACTATAATAATAACCACGATCTCACTACATATAACATTGTTTAATAATTGCACGGACATCATAAGGTCGTCATTTTTATATAAATCTACATTAACAGTCCTAAAAGTATAAAACATTGTCAGTGTCTCGTTATTCCTCCTTTCTTTCTATATGTAACTTTAAATGCAAATCTATAACACTCAGATGACAGAACACTAACAAATGAATCTCGAGAAAATAAACTGAATGAAACCTATAGATATAACCTATTAGATAAGGTGTTCACTGGATTAACAGGAAAAGAAAATTATCCACTTATTAATACTTACTGTATGGCATCTGTGAAGATATGTACACCGTCAGTTACAATTCTATGAAGCAATAACGTAACAAGGAAAATTTTAATTTGACTATTTCATTTAAAATGTATTTTGCCTGATAAGACTAATGTTAATCTGAATTATTTAGTAAACAGCCAAGGTTGATAACAAAAAAGGTCACTAGACTCAAAAATTATCACTAGACTTAGTTTTTTTAAGAAAATTAGGCTGACATGCATTTCAAATTTCTACGATTTAATTTGCGACTAGTCTACGAAGAGGTAATTTATTTATCGTGGCGAGAGATTAGTCAGATACCTGACTTAACATCGCTTGATTTCTTTCGAGGTCATCTGAAATTACACTTTTATTTTAGTTTTTTAGTTTAGTAAACAATAAACAAGTGACAACTCCTAATATGAGCTACCATTACTCTTTGGAAGAGCCAATTTAATACAATAAGTATGAATTTTATGAAGAATCTATCACTACGCGTATGGGTATAATTGCGGTTTCAATTAATTTACCTTGAACTGTTTTGTTTTAATTATACAAATGACAAAAACAGTGCATTTCATTTCATGTTTTAATGTTTAATATGTGCAATACTAAATCCATTAAATGTAACCTACATATGGATTCTATGTACGCCGAATCAATTTGTCTAATATCAATGAAGTAAAAAGAGTGCACCTTACTCATTCCTTTCTATTAAATTTGGGAAAGCGAGTAAAAATACAATTATTACGTATTTTCAATTTTATTCCCGTAATTATTGTGACACTAATTAATTGCTATTTAATTACGTCATTGGCATGTTAACGAAAATAATACATTTTCGTGATTATCCTGAACATGATGAAAGGCTTCTTATGTGTATTTTATTTTAATACACTACTCTAGACTATTTAGAACGTTCACACATTTTACGACAAAAAAAAATAGAATGGTAAATTACTTTTCTATTCAACTTCTCTTGACCCAGAACTGTTATTTGCTGCATTTTTTCTCATCATAATTTCACATAACGGTGGCATCCGTTTCTCTAAAATTATCATGAAGATTATTGCGATGACAAATTCACATTGTGGAATCTTTATTTTCATAAACGTAGTGTTTAATGTGTAAAAATTTATTTTTGCTGAAATAACGTAACAAGTTTATGTTTATTAGTAGAAACAAGAATATAGCCGTGATAGAGATTAATTTCGTAGTAATTTTGTATCAAATTTTATTTGAATTTCTTCACTATGATTTTTTTCTTGAAACAGTTGATTAGAATCAAAATAACATTAGTCACTTTTTTTTAAGTCGGGTATATATGGGCAAGAAATGGCAATAGCATATGAGCGTATGTGGCAAATATAACACTAACTGAATCCATTTATAGATGATACAAGGTAAGCGATTTTCCGACAGCATTAAGGATGATTCTGAAAGACAAACTAAGTAACATGAGTAAAATTTCAATGTATGTGAATTAAAAATGGCTGCTACTTTATTTTACGTTCAATAACAGGAACGTGATCTGTGTAAGCCTAATGACAAAACGCGATTTGAGCCATGAACTCACTTTTCTTCAGCAGCGAGATATATTGCAGGAATATTGCTCCGTCTAAATTTTGTAGACGAGGATATCAGAATCAAGACCTGTGCAGCTCTCTACCAACAGGAAGAGTTTAGAATCTTACCCTAAGCATGTTTGTTATTCACTTTTCTTCAGGAGGGAGATATTTTAGAGGAGCATCGCATCGTCCCGTTCAATTTTTCCGGATAAGGACATCAGGATCGAGACCTGTGTAATTCAGTTCCAATAGACCAGAAGAGTTTAGACCAGTGGTTCTCGACCACTGTTCCGCGAGATTCTTGAAATGTGCCGCCACTGCCAGGCAATTGCCCCTTACGAAATGAAAATTTTATTTTTTTTTACATTTCTTATCAATTAACACTACATTTGGTCCAAATATTTATTTGAACATTTGAACTGAAGAGATAGTAACATTTTACAAGATACAGAATGTGCTGTGATATATTTTTCCGAATTTCTTATAAATCTTTCTTTCGAATGTATAAAATTAATGCCAAAAACCTGCTAAAAATGCAAATTATAATTTTGCTCTACAAATCGACGAAGCAACTGATATTACGGGAAAACACATTTAATTGCACTCGTTCGATTCATTCACGAAACTGATATGTTTAATAAATTTTTATGTTATGTCGTGAATTATCTGATTTCATAACAGAAAAACATATTTTTTATGAAATTAATTTGTATTTAATGAAAATTAAAATTTCGTGGAATTTGTGCACTGGCATTTGCACAGACAGTACTCCGTCTAACTGGATCTATAAAAGGATTTGTAGCACATGTAAGAGAACATGATGCAGATATATTAGTTACCCATTGTCCGATTATTCGATAATATCACAAAAAGCTGTAAGTGTGTATTATAATTTTCCACATCTTATTTGTGCGAATTCGGATTTTCGTCTTTGATCAACATAAAAACGGAAGAGATCCAGACCTTTAAATTTGGATCACGAAATGAGAGTAGCATCATCATTATTACATCCAAATTTTACGTCCAAATATAAATGAAGTTATTAAAAAAACACCAAACTCAAATTTCGCATTAAATGTAATTTGTAATTTATCATTAATTAAACATTTTCTTTACTTTGTAATGCAATTTTCATTTTATTTTTCATTTCAAATTATTATCCTGTGTTAATTTTACAAAATATAGGTACATCAATCAATAAACCAAATAAAATTTTTTTAATTTATTTTATTGTTAGTGCCGCAAGTTTTCTTAAATTATTAAGTGTACCGTGACGAAAAAAAGGTTGAGAATCACTGGTTTAGACTCTTACCCTAAGCATATATATGTTATTCATTGTTTTTATGTGGAACCCTTTATATAATAAGGTCTTAGAGAAATGATTATTGATGTGTGTTTGAACTAAATGATTATTATTAATAATTATAATACTAATTGACGAACGTCTCTATTACCTTACTTCACTATCTATCAACGTATGTTCAGATTTGGTAAAATATAATAAGTAACAACTTATAGCATCCTGCCTTATCTGCTTGTCCCATCTATATGTATACTCCCAAATTATTAGAATACATATTACAAATAGACTTAAGTTTATCACCATACCATTATTGGGCTATATATTTTGTGAAGCACAGTATTCCACATCGTATTCGATCTTATATTTCACTTTCGTATAAACATACTGCTTTAGAATGTGCACAGAATGTTATACTTCCATATTAAAATGTATTTAAAAAAATATGTATGTAATTTTGTAATAGCTTGGGTATATGGAATTTTATTAAATGCAGTATATATTCATGTTTCGCATTAATTCTTATTTGCTTCTCACGTATTGTAAAGAGTTTATGACCGCTTCATGCCCACGTAGTCATTAAGGAACTTGAAAATAGAAGACAAAGTGTATTGGATAATAAATTACTGTGATAAATAATAGTAAATGTCCATTCGTGGGAAAAAATATGAATTACAGCTATTCAAATACTTCTTGTACTTGGCGGTGTTTTAATTTCTTTCATTATCATCACCAGAGTCAAAGTTATCTATACCCCATTAACTTGGTTTATAGTTTTAATTATATGAGACTCGTATATGTACAAATATACAATTAAGGAAACAAGTGAGATAGTTAATAGTTATCGCAAAAAATTGTTATAGTAAAAAAATATAAACATAAATAAATAACGCAAAATTAATAGTAATATAGCCAATATAACCTAATTATACAATAAAAATACTTCTAATAAATCTTAAAAACCCATGTTTTTAATGACAGTGAGCCCAAAAAGTAATGTATAAATTTGATAAAACTTGTACTAATTTCTGTTTTTAATTATGTATTTCGACTGTCTGTCACTTTAAGAGTTATATTTTTTCGGGACTTATTTTTAAAATGTTTGCAAGATCGATATTTTTTAATGGAAAACACCATTTTTATTGCTCCATTTGGCATCACCCTTTTTTACGTACAGTAAATAAAATTGTAAAATTGGATTGTATTAACAAACGAACTAGTTTGTAGTAGCTCAGTGTCTGCTGTATGTTTTTAATTAGTTTTTGCTCTATTGCATTTTTTGGTTCTGATGGCAGCTATTACTTTTTCTATTTGTAAAGCTATGAAGATGGTGCTCCTTTTTACTGTACTTGTCGTGTTCAAGCATATGTAGTGTTGTTTCCAAAACGCTGGATAGAGAAAGAATTCACAAAATTGCCTAGGATTAACCTCTTTTGACTACTTTTTGTGACATTGCTTGAAAAGTAAAGTATGCATTAACAGGCCTGACAGTTTAGGAGATTTAAAGGAGAGGATGTGAGGAGAAGTGCGGCTAATAACACAGACTCCTGTTCCTCTGTACGCTCTGTACAGAGCGTACAGAGGAAACCTGTTCATAATGTTGGACATTGTGAGTGGAATGTGAATGGAACACAGTTTGAAACTGTAGTGTAATTTAATCTAACCAGTTCCTTATTTTATTTTACTGCACATAAAAGATTAGTTTTTAAAAAATCAAATTTCAAATTGCGCAATAAAAAATGGGAATTTCCTTTAAAAATATATCGACCATCATAACTTGTAAAACTACAACTCAAAAAAATTTAAGGGTAGCTCTCGTAAAAATTAAAACTGGCATTTGAAATACATTTTTGTTGTAGACTTGTTTGAGTGATCTTCAAAGAAAATATTTATTAGATTAATGTACTTTGTAGTAATACAATTGGTTTTAAGAATATGGCCTCATATTATATCTAGTTTAATATCTAGTTTGTCTTGAGTCGTCTTCATTTAAAAATTTTTATTTATTAGAATATAAACATTTCCATTAGCAAGAATCTTGAATATCTATAAAAAACATCGTGCAACGATTTATTTTCTTTTTAGCGTTCCATAATCCCCAGTATCCATCATATTAAATTACTTACGACTTATAATCAATATGAGAGCCAATGTTAATTTGATTTTTAAAGTTTTGATAAAAAAAATGTTTGTTAATTAATGGCCATTGAGCAGTCACTAAAAATGTCAGTAGGTATAGTTTATTTCATCGTTTGCCAAATAAAACATTTCTAAAATACCATGGCTTGCTTTTATGGCTAGGCTCATGTATACTGTTTCGTTTATCGGTAATATAAGAGAGTTTTTATTTGGCAAATAGCGATGAAATGAATAATACATTTTATTCTTAATGACTACTTTAATGGATGTGAGGAAATATTACAATGAAGTTTGACTTGTATAAAAAATATGTATAAAAAACGACAACTTTTGATGATAAAAACCGCTCTCCATAAATGTATTTTATCTCCTTTTCCGTGCTGTAAAAACATGTCATTTTTATCGTGTAATGAAAAGTTTCTTGGCAGCGTCCCTGTCAGTAAAATTTCGCGATAAAAAAATTATAATTGTAAATATGTTCTGAATATGCATGAAGTAGATCTAAAATAAGCTGCCAAATGCTGAAGTTGCCGTTCTTAATATCAATGCAACTTTCCCTAAAAATATTTATCGCTAAATTATCATCATGAATGCTTATTTGTAACAAAAGTAGGCTGGAATTAATTTTTTAAATGACCACGTTAAACTTATGTTTGAAAATTATGTGCCTTGTGAAATAATGATTAAACATCGGACTGTTTTTGCAACTCAGTAAAATCAATGTATATACAGGGTGTTTATGAACATGGGGATTTATTTTTGACCGCAGATACATTTTAATACAATATTCCGCTTTTTTCATTTCCACATACGTTTTCTTCGAATTTAATAAATTGGTAATTAAAATATGACCAAATAAAAATTAACATAAATCTACAACTTTAACAAAATAAAACTTTTGATATTATAACGCGTACTTCTGCTAATTGATTGCCATTATTAGGAGTCGAAAATGTTAATTTCCTTTAAGTTGCAGAAAATATACATTTTTCTATATTTTTTACCTATTTATTATTTATAAAAGTGCCTCAGAAATATATAACCTGCTGATTTATTAAATCATTAATTTTCCCCTATATTGTATTATGTAATTAAAATATTAAACTATTGTATTTTAACTTAATACTATATTTAGGTATCCCTATGCAATGTCAATACAACAGTATATTATATTTTCGGTCCCTTTTCAGAAGAGCATAGATTTGAACGGACATTAAATAGCCGTTTTTTAATTAGTTTATTATTGGTTCATAATTATTATATAATTTGGATTGAATCATTTCAGAGATGGCGCACTTCTTCTGTAGTTTTTTCTTCTAAGAATATTTCGGAATTTTAATTAAGGACACGATTTTGACTGAAATAAAATTTAAAAGTTTAGGCTGAAATGATTATTTTTCGGACACAAAGATATCAATTTCGATTGGTTTTGACTCGATTAAGCATTATAGTGTGTTAATAATTATTTCGTATTTTTTTTCGAAGGCGTTATAACTCCTTCCCAGGAAAATTAACAAAAATTGAATATGCAAAAAAGGTTTTATAAAGCATCGGTCGTGTTGACATGTTTCGAACATTTTTCATTCGACTTTTTATCACGACAAAATTAGCTCCAAATTAGCTTTAAAATTTAATTTTAAGCAATGCAAATTTTTCCATATCGCATATTTATGTCTGATCAAAAATCTGACATGGATTTTGTAGCTAAGTGTGGATAATTTATATCTCTACTTTTTTTATTTATTTATGATTTATATGAAAAGTTAAACAAACCTATGTAACTCGATAAAATATATGCGAAAACTGTCGTCAGGGTAAAATTTTACAATTTTTCGATATTCTTTGCTCTATAATATTCTTCCTACGGTAATTATTTTCATACAATCGAGTCGAGTCAGAATTTTTCTTTCTAAATTGGAATTGTTATGATTTATATCTATTAATGTAGCCAGTTCTGGTGTGACTCAAGGTTCGAATTTAGGTCTATTATTATTCATCATATTCATTAATGACTCTACAGTTGAATAACCCTTTTTAATGTTATTAAGTGTTTAATTTTAAAAAAACTTATGGACATTGTGTCGGCTTGGTGTATAGATAATAAGCTTTCCATAAATATAATTAAGTTTCTTCATTTATTCTAAAAAAAAATTACTACCAATATTCTATGATTATTGTCTTTATAATACAGTTTTAACATGCTGTAAAAAGGATCTAGGTGTTGTTTTTGATGACAAACATTCTGTGACAATATTAATCAAATACTTATAAATGTGTATAAAATATTAGACTTCATAATTATAAATACATTATTTTCTATAGTGTATATTACTTATATACTGTCATATATTGTTATTGTAACTTTAGGTTTATGCGCAAAATATTTATGAATATATTGTTTAAATTCTATTTATTGTGTCTTGTTACTGGAATTAATTCTGTTGGACAATAAATGCATTATTATTTTTATTATTATCTGTTCCCGTTCACGAGTACAAAATACACCCATACATTCAATTATGCTGATTTCCTTCGTGTCATAAACTGATTAGATTATTAGGGTGGAAAACTCGAAGGAAGAACTGAAGAAGTAGTATAATTAATTAATATAAGAGGTTTTACACTGCTCACAGTTAGTTAATAAACATTTGTGTAAACACAAATAAAATAAATAATATAAACACGAATATAAACATTCTTTTAAATGCCAAATGCAGCCATTTCTTTTGTCTTCATTATTTATTACGTAAAAAGATAATTATAGTTACCAGTGTTAGAATATGGCATATTAAATACGCCATATTCTAACAAATGTTGCTATCGAAGAGATCAAAGGTACAGCGAAAATGTATTATTCATTGATAAAGGATAAAATAACACTTGAATGCTGTAGCTATTTTAAATATTAAATTGATATAAATATCGATACAGTTCACTCGAATCATTAAGTCCGATTTTGTCGACTGAAATCAGAGTTATTGGACATTTATTATTTTAAAAGGACACCCTGTATGGGTCTAGAAGTATATATATATATATATATATATATATATATATATATATATATATATATATATATATATATATATAAATTTATGTATATTTATACTTATATGGAACCTAATTTCTACATGCAGAACCTGATACGAATTAATCGAGAAAAAACCATTCTCGTTTCACACTGCCTTTCTGTTTTTTACTTTTTTTAAGTAAATAGGTAAGTTTCTCTTGTCAAATATAATTAATATACTCAGACATTTCCGTTATTCGTTGCAAGATCCTGTCTGAATAAACAAGCTTTTTGTGCCGTGATTATGCATTTCAAATGATTCTCAGACACATATATATATTTCTTATTGACAGTTGACAAAGTATTTAAATTGGCATTGCACGATCTATTATGAATGCTTGCTTGTCTTTTATTCGTGTGAAGTTATAAGTAGTTGGTTATTAAAATACGCTTGAATGATTTGCATTTCAGAATTTCTAAATATACCGGATGTTCATGTGCATATTACCACCGGTGTAACTTATTATTACTGAGGAAGGAAAAAATCTGCAACTAGGAATATATGGAATATGGGTCTTTCGGGTATGGATTTTCAATGTCAATTCGCCAATTTCTGGAAGACATTTTAACAAGGTTGAAAAATGCAATTATTTTTAAACAGTGTTATGAACAACTACATGTACATCCTCTAACCTTCTTGTTAGTTTATTTATTGGCTGAGTTGTCTCATATTATGAAACATTGAAAGAATATGTAATAGACCAGAAGCGCGTGGTTTGATTTTTATGCGCCCACACATATATAATTTTTTGCTAGTGCTTTGCATGCCGGTTACCATTAGGGTAATAATGGATACTGTAAAAGGCGAAAATTATATGAATTTTAATCTTGACGAAACAAAGCTAAATTTTGTATGTTTTTGTTTTGATTTATGAATGAAAGGGAAGCGGTACTTCCATTGCTTCCATGGACCGTGGCGGTGCTGTAATAAATGTACAACATTCGTAGAAATAAAAAAAAATGCAAAATACACTCAAACAATATCTAGAAACATACTCGTCACCAACTTCCTAAATCATAGGTTAATATAGTTTATTTCATCGCTATTTGCCAAATAAAAAATATCAAAACATACCGTGGCCTGTCTTTATGGCTAGGCTTAGGTAGACCGTTCCGTTTATCGGCAAGAGTTTTTTATTTGGCAAATAACGATGAAATGAATAGTACAAACATCTCCGTATTATTTTATGAAATGGTTCCAAGAGAGTTAAGAAGGTGCAAATGTTCTTTCAATGCCGGAAGATTGAAGTAATCAGGAAACATTTCACATCATTTATGTAAGGATGAGCTACTAGAATTTAAAAAACGAAGACTTAACCTAATTTTCTCGCTATACCAGTACTATCAAACCTAGGGAATGCTTTAGCATAAATATAAAACATAATCGATCACATGAAACGCTCATATGATAGGGGAATCGTCAAATAGTACTGCTCCACATAAGAACAAACCCAATTTGTTATTTAAAAAATATCGCTCCGAGAAAGTTTACGGTAAATCTCTAGTAACGAAATCCGAATAGTTTTTTATATCAATACGTTCAAGCTATTTGGCATATACGATATTAACACTATCTTTCGATATATCTGAATATTGTTTTTTTTTATTATACATGATTCATCTTACATTCAGTTGCAGTACGTCCTTCTTGTACAAATTCTCTCAATCTTGCTTGTTCTCACAAAATCTTTTGAGAACAAGCAAGCTCTAAAGGTGCACTGGCTAGGCTGAAGTAGACTGTTCCGTTTAACAGCAAGATAAGAGAGTTTTTTATTTGGCAAATAACGATGAAATGAATAGTACCTCGTATAAGATTACAAAATAGAGTGCAACATAAAATAAATTCTCTGAAAGCTTGAAGCTACCGACTTTGAAGATCAAGCGCCAGTAATTACCCTTGAATTATATAATGGTAGGTTGATTTGAATGAACCTGTGTTGCAGATATTGTTTGGACAAAAATATTAAGTAGTTTATATTAAATGCCGCGTACGATATCAATAGATTTAATTTCATGTGATATCCAATAGATCATAGTTTCAGTGGTTGTCGAAACTTAGTTTTGTAGTCGCCCCATATAGCGACATAATATATAATCAGGGCGCAGTGTAAAAACCAATAATTCCAGTTCACTACTCACTTTAAACGATTTTCTAGGTGAATCGTATTGACCAGAAATTACTGCACAATACATACATCATAGCTTTAACCCTTTTTGAAATTGAACGCTCTCGCAGCTGTGTTTGAATTGGTGTGGGTGAAAGTTAATCATGCTGAAAACCTTTAATAACAAAACATATTATATGACGTTTAACAAATCGTATTCGTCCTAATAACTCTAAAGCTATATGAAGAATAAACTGGAAATGTGTGCAATATATCAAATATTTTAGCGTTTTCCATAGAAACTTCGCTTATTATTGGAGATACTTCAAAGATTAGAAAATCTATTCCAACACTTACACTGTACGAATCCTACGTTTTTCTTTACTTAAATATCTTTTATATCTTCAGCTATACGCTGCATAGAAAAATAATACACCAGTACAGTATAAATCTGTATGAAAGCAACCTTTATTAAAATTTGTGCTTGCTAAACTTAAATCTATTCACGGTTATGATTTTTGTCAAACATAAAAAGATGTGAAAAAATTATGGTATAGTTAACAAAATGCATGTACTTTTAACAGGAAGTCATCTTAAATTCTCATAGCACCTTCATTAATTTTAATTCCTTAATATTCACCAACTATTCACAGGTTTATTGTACCGTTATATTTATTACGTAAGTCTCTTACTAGATAACCTTCAGACTATATTATTTACCATTAATTAACGTTGGCTTATAAAGTTATTTTCATTCTTAGTTTCGGTCTATTGAACTCATTGGCGTGTTATGGTATTTTTTTTTTTTTTTTTTTTGTTATCGATAGGAAAGTAGTATCTCAGAAGATACCTGAATTTTATTTCATTCCAAGAAATGGAAATGAAATTCTACAAATTAGATATTGACAAGTGAACCAGACCAAACATTTATCTCGAAAAAAATGTTGTAATCCCCTGTCGGTTGAGCTGACAGGTATCCATAAAGTAATAATGTCCGTAAAAAGAAATGGAAAACATTTACTGTTCAGGAATTTTCAAAGCAATAAATTAAAATAGAAATGTTATATAAAAGTCTTTACTATCTAGAAGCTTATTAAAAATCTCATAAATCTTTTTTCAAATATATTATATATTACTTTGTATTTGCATTTAAAATACTTTACCACAAAGATGAATTATACTCTTTTAAGTACATATTATCTATATCAAATATTACTCGATTATTACGGATGATATTTGTATTACGCAGAAATTGATTTTTTTCAAGTCATATTTAAGGAATTTAAAGACTAGTTCTGCATAGTTTTTGGCACTGACCTTGAATCTGATGACATTAAATTGAAACATTTATAGAAATATCGTTGTCTATTACACATGAATTGTAGGAGAAATATGGGTACAGTATTTGGAAAACATTTTCCCGGGACAATCCCGCAACAATAATGTTATAAAATCAACATATGATTAATATTAAAATAAAGTTCCTATATATAGTACGCCATTGGCTCTGTATGCCAAATATTGCATTACATTCTAGTAATCTCTTTACATATTTTATTCTAGGCAATTTTTGAAGTATTAATTAAAAAAAGTCATTATTTTAAGAAAGTGTTTCCCTATTACATAACACGTAATTACAACAAACCTAAGTAGTGCCTATTACACATTGTTGAAAACATTTCGGATTAACTATATCTCTAACGTTTCTGAACAGGTTTCCCGTGTTAAATACGTTCATCGTTCATGTCATTTACATTTCGATATTTGGAAGTATTGTTCTCAAACTTAATTACTAACTCAATCAGTAAACACTAACTCCACCATTACAACTAGAAGCCTTGGGGGCAACCTGGTAATATTGAGCGTAGCCATAATTGAAAAGTTAGATGGGATTAACGGATTAGTTATGAGGGTTGCCTTTTAAGTTTTTATAATCGACCAATAGATGGTGTTACTGAGATGTAGCATCACTGTATTTGTAAACCTTGACGTTTGTTATAGCGAAGCCAGTGGCAACTTAGAAATTGATCGAGTAGTGTGTTGATAGTGAACGTTTAAAAGAAGCAAGTTTGTGCAAAAATGGAAATCATCCGGAAGGTTTGCGTTGGATGATTTTTTATGATTTTACGAAAGGCCTTGCTCAACAACAATGCATAGAATCGCTTCGTGCAACTTTTGGTAATGAAGCACCATCAGAGAAGACTGTTTACAATTGGTTTGCAGAATTTCGTGGTCGTCGTGCATCCGTCAGTGATGATGATGAATGTCGTGAGGGTCGACCAAAATCGGTTGTCGTTCCAAAAAACATCGATGTTGTACGCAACATGATTAAATAAGATCGGCATGTGACTTACAGGCAGATAGAGACATATCGCTTGGCATATCGCAGACTGCAATACAATCGATTTTGCATCCACATTTAGCTGTGAGAAAGATTTGTTTCAGATGGATTTCGCATAATATGACCGAAGCGCAAAAAAAGGCTCGTGTTGATTGTTGTCAGGAAATGCTGAAAAAATTCGGCCGAGGACGTGCAAAATTCGTATGCAACATTGTTACAGGAGGTGAAACGTGGATATATTCATATGAACCGGAAAACAAACAACAGACTAATGTTTCGGTGTTTGAAAATGAATCGAATCCCACTAAAGTAGTTCGTTCATGGAGCACTTCCAAGAAAATGATCGTTTGCTTGTTCGCATGTACTGGACACGTCGCAACCATTCCTTTAGAGGATCGAAGAACTGTTAATGCTGAATGGTGTACAACAACTTGCTTGTCAACGGTCTCCGTTGAAATATGGAAAAACAACAAAAAACGGCGCATCATTCTTCGTCACAATGTCAGCTCCCATACAGCACCTCAAACAACTTAATATTTAAAGTAGAAAAATATCGAATTAATGTCTCATTGCCCGTATTGACCCGATTTATCACCTAGTGACTTTTACTTTTTCCCCACTGTCAAACAAGTGATGCGTGGACAGCGATTTTCATCACCTTAAGAAGCTGTTGAATCCTTCCAAATCCATGTTTCTAAGATATCAACTTCAGAGTGGAGAAAATGTTTCCAGAATTGGTTTAAGCGTATGCAAAAATGTGTTGACCTGAAAGGCGATTGTTTCGAAAAGCAATAAAACACTTGGTTTGAACTTGTTCGTTGCTTTTTCACTATTTGTAAAAACTTAAAGGCAGCCCACGTACCAGGTATTACATAGTATAGCTATCAGCTACGAATATTTCGACTGAATAATAAATAATCTACCATTCTCATAATTAAAACAATCTTAAATTGTGAGGTTAAATGCCCGAAGAACAACAACTCATTGGTCGCGTCAACGATCTTCTCTTTTCTGTCGAACTTTGATTACTTCAGAATCAATTATTCGACGAATAACCTGGTCAATTAGCTAGCTATTCATCTATAGATTTTCCGATATGTACCTGCCAATTAAGTTTTTATTTTTACAGTGTAATGTTGATTAAGCCACGATAAGCTATAAACTATAGCTGAGTATATTAGACACATGTGAAAGTAAATTTTACTACTCAATTTAACAATATCTATGCAACATTTGCATAAATATTTAACAATATTTATGCATAATCGCACATACACCTATAACTACATTCCACGGTGTCTTGTCCATAAATTTTCATCCCACGCATATATCCGAGAAATATAATTTAACCTTTATCTACCAAACATCTAAACCATTTATATTACTGGTGTTTTATTGCCCACTGGCATTCCGCGAGTTTTCTTTTCTTTTTCACGTACAACATATAATACATACATACATAACATATTTTGTATTCTGGTTGGTCAAATCTAAACACTGATATATACGCATACTTCTGATAATTCACATCGTTCATTGTGGAACAGAAATCTGACTATAACACATTACTAATAAATGTACGAGTAAGCAAATCGCAATAATATTGCGCCACCCCCTCGCTCATATCCAAGGCACCTCCGGAGTATGCCTCTAGAGGCTTCGGATCAAAAAACAAAAGTTACCACGTTGTTCGCAAGGGTTGATTTACTATATTGATTTTGTCAAAATGCTGAAATTCGAACGAAAATCATTTCGTACAGCGACCTAAAAATTTCGTGACACACGCGAAAACAGCCGTTTAGTAAATAGAGATTTATTTTATTTTGTTTATAAATAAATCAATTTTCACAATTAAAACATTATTTGCATGTCTCTCTAAATGTTATGCAACTTAATACAAGTTTTATAACAATACACAAAATAATGTGATCTTTCACTGTATCGAACAAAAATACGGGTTGTCATTAAAAAAAACTGTGCCCCCTTTTACATTGCAAACGTACGTCATTTTGTACATAGAACTAAAATTTCAAAAGACGACAAATTTTAAACGCCTTTTGATCCATCCGAGCGTTTTTACAAGAAAAAAATATTTTGCAAGATTTTTCACGTGTTTCAGCCTTCCATGCCAACAGTGTGTAATAAAGAATTTACTACAACATCTCATAGTTTGTCTACAAAACGTTAATACATATTAAACACTTTTATTTTATAAAAAAAAAAAACACTTCTGCGGATCTCATTTTTTGGAAAAATGTACATTAATTTGCAGAAGATACCATTGAGTATTATATCATTAATACAATTTTTGGAATCATGCACACTAGGAATACAAATAAGTTGAACTGTCGTCCACTTGAATGCCTCATTGGCATTAGTTGTAACTACCCATAAGTTATAATAATTTATATATGTAATATTTACCCAGTTATTATTAAAAATCTAGATTGGCTAAACATCTAAACTGAATTTATTGCACGTAACGGCATCTCGGCTGCCGCGAGGCTCAAGGTGTGCAGCGATATGCTGCTCGTCAGGTACAAAAGAAAGTTATTTCTCCATCGAATTGTGACTGGCGATAAAAACTGGATATATTTCCAGAATCCTAAGCGTAAAAGATCATGGGTAACTCCAGGCGAATCATCGACATCGACTGCAAGGCCAAATCGCTATGGATGGAAGACAATGCTCTGTGTTTGGTGGAATCAGAAGAGTGTGATCTATTATGAGCTGCTAAAACCTGGACAAACCATTAATACTGAACGCTACCGACAATAAATAATCGATTTGAATCAAGCTTTGCGTGAAAAACGACCAGAATATCAAAAAAATCAACACAAAGTGATTCATGATAATGCGCCATCACACACAGCAAAACCGGTCAAGGAACGATTAAGGGGTTTAGTTGGGACAGACTTTCACATGCGACTTACTCACCAGATTTGGCTCTGTCCGATTATTACTTATTTGTATCGATGGAACACGCACTTGCTGACCAGGGCTTCACTTCTTACGAAAATGTACGAAAATGGCTCGACGACTGGTTAGCCTCAAAAGAGCAAGAATTATTTTGACATGGAATCCACAAATTGTCAGAGAGATGAGAAAGATGTATAGCAATCAATGGGCAATACTTCGAATAAAATATTTTTTTATCATTTTCATACAATAAACGTGTATTTTCTATACAAAAAATTTCTGTTTCATATTTACATACCTTATACGGTTCAAATTCAAGCGCCAGCGTTGGCACTATCGTAGAAACGGCTGATTGAGGGAGGGAGTGTCCGCATTTATTGTGTTGTTTTTAAAATCACTAAACTCCGCTCTCCATCACTAGAAATCGGCAGTTCCTATTTGGAAAAACTACTAGCTCCTTAAGACAAGATTATATCACGCCTTATCATTCACCACAATTTACTATATGGCCATAATGCAACTCACATATTTCTCTATTTCCAGAGCCCGGATGATGAAAATAATAAGCTCCGCAGTCCCACTGATTCCAACAAGAGGATCTGCCAGACCAAAGGCGTCGCGACGTCTTTCGGATTCAAGCGTCGGCCCATGACAGCGCCGTCGATCGCGTCAAGTGCTAGCGCCGCTCGTCGTCTTGCCAACGCCGACATCATAGATAGAAACGGAAACGAGAACTATGAAACCGACCCACTGACCAGTAACATAGCACCTACGGGACGTTCCACGCCTCGTTTAGCTCCGCCGAAGAAGGAAGCCAACGCGACTAGGGTGTCTAGATTTGGTTTTAGGTAAGTCTTCCCGAAAAATGAAAAGGAATCTAACGTGTGTTGCGTTATTTTTAGTCTCGTCTGCTTCCTGGTGAGACACTTAAAATAAATGTGTAATGGAATGCGCGATTGTTGGTAATATGTAACAGTTTCAGTGCGCTTTATTTCCTCACTTTACTAACCTCACTGGAAAACAGATATAAATATACAATAACCTATATGAAACATGTGTTTAGCATTATTTATAGCAGTACCGTTGAGTTACTCTGCGCGCATCACGCGATAAAATTACCGCAATATTTATATAATATTACAATAATTAGGAATCCATTACTTTAACTATATACGTAGTGACGTTTAACTATTCTAGGTTGCTTATTTAAATACCACATCACGCAGACTTCTTTCGATCAAAGTAATGATCTATTTTCAAACTTTTTAGAGAAACTGCGTAAATTCAGTTGGTTTATTTGAACTGACAAAATATGCAGAAAATGAGCCAGAAATAACAATTCAATGGAATGTGTACGATGCAATGCATTTTGTAACAAGTTGCTTTACTTATATGTCAAATAGGTAAATTCAAAGTAACTGGCTATCATATAACTATGTATATGATAAAATTGTGTAAGAATAAGTTTAGCCAAGCTAAAGTGTATGACAGTTACTACATACAAAAAAAAATTAATAATTTTATAGTCAGGTGACGGGTGCCTTTTGAGAAACAGTAGATCAATTATATTATAATAAGTACAATTTCGTCAATCTACTCGTTTTAAGGGTGTCTCATTTTGAACAATAGGATGTAATTTGTGAATAAAACGAATAATATTTGTCAACTGAGGTTTTTATTCTTCATCATAAAATGGAGACAATACGGCTACAAATGGAAAGAATATTGTTCATATGGCCTCCTCGACTCATTTGGTATATCATTCGTTTACCAAAATTTTCCATAACATGGGCACATTAAACTGGACTCTATTTCCCGAATAACACGTTGAATGTTTGCTTTCAGGTCATTGATTGGTGTTGGCTGGGTGGCGCACACTTTTCTCTTGACCTCAAAGAAAAACGTTCAGTGGTGTTAATCATATGATCCTACATGTCAATTAATGTCAGTATTTCGCGAGACAATATGATCAGGAAATTTGGTATCCAACAGAGTTATGGTTGCATGTGCTGTATGACACGTTGTACCAACTTGCTGAAATCACGTTTTTCAAATCCAAATCATCCATTTTTTGGAAAAAAAAGTTGTTTAACATGACATGTCACGTTCCCCATTTACTGTGATAGCATTGCCAGCTTCATTTTCAAAGAAGTATGGTCCAATTACTCCGCCACTCCAAAATGCAAACCAAACCGTGAATCTCGGTGGATGTATTCCTTTTTCGCCCACTAAATTCAATAATTTTGTTTGCTGACATATCCGTAAAGATGAGAATGTGCTTCATCACTGAACAAAATTTTGTTGCAAAAATCAGCATCACCTTCTTTTCTAACATCCAATTAACAAATGTATGACGTTTTAAATGATCTGTAACTTTTAATTGTTGTATCACCTATATTTTGTATGCTCACAGATGCAGATCTTTCTTTAAAATCCGATACGCAGTGGCTCTCGACAGATTCAATTGGTGTGCACGACGTCGAATCGATGTGTTTGGATACTCCTGTACACTTTCTCTCGCTACAACAATACTTTCATCTGATCGACCACGACGAGGACGTATTCGTGCTGCTTTATCAATAACGGAACCTGTCTCTTCACATGTTATTGCTGATTAAGTTATGAACTGTTAACTTTGTAAGCGTTTCATTTTGTCCTAATGTGGTGCGAATTTTTATTAATGCAACTTTAAGCGATCGCTCACCTTCATAAAACAATTGTACATGGTCCGGCAATAGGATTGAACGATTTTTAATAGGCCACTGTTAAGAAACAAAGAATATATTTGGACTAATTATTATTACAACTAAAAACACAATTCTGGAAATTTCTTATAACACTTAGCTTGCAAAGATCACATCCCTAAGATGACCACCGTCTTCTTCTATACATTGCTGCAATCTGTTTCTGAAATTGAACATAACGCATCTGAGTAAATCTTCGTTTATCGAATTTATCTCTTCACGAATCCTTTCTTTGAGTTCCAGAAGTGTTTGGGGACGGGTAGAGTACACTTTGGCCTTTAAGAATCTCCACGGACAAGAATCCGGAACAGTCAGATCCAGTGATCTTGCGGACCATGCAAAGTCGCGAAACCTTGAAATTAGGCAAAACAGCAATGGACCGTCTAACTGTATGCGCTGTAGCGCCGTCCTGTTAGAACCATACTTCAACTTAGTCCATTCTTTGAAGTTCCACAGCCACAAATATTTAGAACATCTCAACGTACCGAAATGAATTGACTGTAACGGTGTGGCCGTTTTCTTGAAAAAGATATGGCCCAATTACATCAAATCTGCACACTCCACACCACACCGTTACCTTTTAGTCATAGTGGGTATCCATGCATTTCTCTTGGGTTGTGTTCTGCCCAGTAGCGAAAATTCTGCTTACTAACATACCCACTGAGATGGAAGTGAGCTTCGTCAGACATTATCAGTTTATCAAGAATTCCTGCATTGTTAGTAACATATAAGTCGGAAATCGAGAAAGGAACCACCAAGCCGCCAAGCGGTTATCAAAGTAGTTCCCGAATAGCAAAGCTATTACATAATCGCTCTAGGAAACAACTACTCCTCGGATCGGAACCGAACGACAAATGTCGTTCGGTTCCGATCCGGGACAAATGTCGAATCCTACCTGTGGCGGGTTTTATTTTTTGAAACCTTATCTGATCGTGCAGAAACACGAGAAAGGGGTCGAGGATCGCTTCTGGGTATAATTCTATGCCTGGCGGGGCTTTAGCCCGAGGAGTAGTTGTTTCCTAGAGCGATTATGTAATAGCTTTGCTATTCGGGAACTACTTTGATAACCGCTTGGCGGCTTGGTGGTTCCTTTCTCGATTTCCGACTTATATGTTACTGACAGAGATCGTATCGATAAAGATGTATACGCCATAAAGTTCATTCGGCATTTGTCCTGAATCGGCGTACCGTGTACGGCACTGATGAGAACTAACAAGTTCGAAACAGCTGTATGTCGTTCGGTTCTGATCCGGGACAAATGTCGAATCCTACCTGTGGCGGGTTTTATTTTTTGGAATCTTGCATTATTGTTGAATGTTTCAAGAAATTGCCTGCAGAAATTGAGGCGATTAACTTTATCAACAGGGTTCAGCCTCTGGACTATCTGTACTTTATACGGATGAAATCCAGATTTAAAACTCGTCGCTACTTTGCTCTGAAATTCTCAGTGCAATTGATTGCCGAATTGCAGAACGTTGTGGACTCCGTTCAACGGCTACTCTCGTTCTGTCAATATTACCTTGTCTACGAACTGTACGTATACCTCGGACAAATTTTGAGGTTACACTGCCCCTTTCGTCAAAATATCTATCCCATCTCAAAATTGCATTTCCTGATGGGACTTCAGCGCGTACTGGCAAATTAAATTCACGGCGAAAACGCCTCTGGGTTTGTACGTTGGATTGGGTCAGGATAAATGATTTAACAGCAGAGACCCGTTGATTAACTGGCCAATTTGCCATTGTAACACAAAACATTCGGTAATAGAATACATTTTTATCACTATTTGACGTTTGTCAAATAAACAGTATTTCCACAGCAACCTATTCAAAACCATTTAATCCTGTTGCCGGACCCAGTACATAAACTATTCGTTGTTGAACTGTTAATCGCGGCACGTAGACGTCGTATGGTTTGTAGATGACAGTCGTTAAATATTGACGCCCTATCTTTCACAGAACACAAATGGCGCGCAATTCAAATTCTGTAGTTCCAACTGAGACACCCTATAGAAATACCAAGGGATAATTGGCGGAGAGTATCTTGTAACCTTTTTGTTGCAATATTTTCATCACAGAGTACAAAATATACAAGATTGAAACCTATTTTCGAATTGGTGTGCCAGTTAATCAAATTTTGAAATACAGTCAATATTTATGTTTAGGCAATTTTTAGGCTTTAATACTATATCAGCGTGCTTTGCAAAACTGACTCAGAGCATTTATTTAAATAGAAAACTAATGACACTGGCAGATATCAATCAAATAAACTTAATAGTTATATTGGAGTTGTTTTGAATTCACCGGTCTTATGCAAAATATCACAATGATATACAAGTGCACTGTCTCTCATAATGCAAGCATAAATTCTTGCAAAGGACTACCAAGACATCACATACCAGAAATTTTGCCAAAAATACCAGTAAAATGAAAATTTCAAGGAGCGCCACCTTGAAGAAGAGGCTAAAATTTCACCCTTATGTAAACTCATCAGA
Organism: Rosalia funebris; assembly: GCA_037954035.1. Taxonomy (NCBI): domain Eukaryota; kingdom Metazoa; phylum Arthropoda; class Insecta; order Coleoptera; family Cerambycidae; genus Rosalia; species Rosalia funebris. The sequence continues at coordinate 12,273,137 of JAZFAV010000032.1, forward strand.
ATAAAATCATACGGATATCCTCTAGGTCTTCTGAAACTTACAGTCTCAGTACCACCAGGTAGATGGCATCCTTTGACATTACTAACATGGCCTTTACCATATGTGATTTGGTTAAACCAAATGTGATTGTAATTTGGGTAAAGAAATGGCAGTCAAATATAAACGTATAACTTTTCAAAACTTCAAATCGAAAGAAAAGGCTTGTAATGATAACCTAATACAACCCCTCATATCTACTGTTAAAGAGATACTATCCTTAAAGGACAAGAGTGTTCCGCTATATAGATTCTGTTCTCTCCTTTATATACATATACAAATACACATTTTAAATGAATTATAATTAGTTTGAAGATGTTTTAAAAAGAAATGAACATTTTTGTCAATAAGTTTTTCTGTAACTGATATTAAAAGTTAAAAATACTTCTAATGTAAGCGTGGAATGTTAGAAAAAAAAATATTTTTTTTCATATTCTCTACACCACAGGCAAAATCAAGGCAGTCGGTTGAACAAGGTGGCAGATCTAAATAGTGCTCCCATTGAATTTGGAAGTCAGAATGGGAATAACAACATTACGAAGAGACCTATTGCGGTTGGCAGAAGCATCGTAACTGGGGCAGATAACAACAATAGGAATAGACTCGCAAAGGTCGGAATTCCACAACCACAGGTGAGTTATTTACACTTATCAGAATATCTGTTATATAAAAAATATTCTCCAAAGATTGATTTCATGTCACCTAATTACTAACTGATGATTTGCCAGAGTTTCCTTGATTTCTGAATTGGCATTGAAATACGAAAATTACAAGAGAAAATAAATCGTATTATACAATAATATATTATAATTAATTTAATTATTTGGAACGTGCATAAATGTGTTCAATTAATATTTCTATTAAAAAAATAAATAATCGTATTAAATAATAATATACAGGCGCGCCAGTATTCTAGTAGCCATAGTGGCTTTTAAATGAGGCCTACAGATCAATCAGGACTATTACTCTTTACCAGTTGGAGTAATACATATGTATCAATTGAATTATAATAATACATCAATCACCGAAGGTATTTTTAAAACTTTTGCAGGATTACCATTTCCTCGAAATTAAAAACGTCACATTTATACTACTAGTTGAAAAAGCAACAAAGCTCACAATATTTTTTTTGCATCTTTAAAGAGTTTCTGGTTCATTTTTTTATCTCTTCAAATAACAAATATATCCAGTATAAAAGACATTCTGGGACACCCTATATATCAAACTAATATGCTTGTAGTTAGAATACGTAACTGTTATAGTTTTTATACTTACAGTATCTATGTACTGTAATATATATATATATATATATATATATATATAAATATATAAATATATATATATATATATATATATATATATATATATATAAATATATATAAATATATATATATATATATATATATATAAATATATATATATATATATATATATATATATATATATATATATATATATATAAATATATATATATATATATATATACTCATATATTTTTAGAAAACTAGAGGAACAAAAAGTTTTATTTAAAAAGAATAATTAATAGTCGTAAAAAGGCAATTAACACACAATAAGATGCTCGAGGAATTTTAATAATGTGTGAATATTGTGACTGATAGTTATTTAAATAATAAACAAATTATTTACATCATTTTAGCTTCAAAAAAGTCATAAATAAGAAGAATAAAATCTGCCTTTCCTTTTTTGGTTTTAGTTGGAAATTAATCTAAAAATATTTAAAATGATCTTTAAATTGTTCACACCGATAATCTTCAATTCTCACAATACCGTTGTTACAAGTAAATATAAAAGTCATCTATATAATAGAGGCGATTATATACTTAAAAATAGATAATTAAATAATGAACACTGATAAAGGAAAATATCACATGTGTTCTATATATTTTTTTTGAAAGAAAATAAAGTTGTACTATGCTATTAATAGGTCAGTCACTTCTAAGTTATATATATATATATATATATATATATATATATATATATATATATATATATATATATATATACATACACACTATTCGTGATCATTATTTACCTGTTACGTATGCCTTATTTATAGACCAATATCGTTTGACAGAAAATTTGTATGAATTTTAGATAAAATTAAGTTTTGTTTTTTTTTCTAATTATAAAATTATAGCAGGCAGCATTCTATATATGTATAATTTAGTACGTACGTAACATAAAATAACATAAGTAATAATAAAATTTTATTTACAAAACATTGAAACACTTGCCGTGTCATACAGCATTTTGATGAGATCGGTCAAAAATCTTGGACCCATCAGGTATGGTGCCATAGCTGTTTCATCGAAACTTGTTTGCTGTAATGAAAAAAATGTTATTATATAAAGCGAATTACCGTTCGTCATCTAGTAATGTAATAGAAACATAATTAAAGTAATCTTTGGCATTCCTGTAGGCCCATAATTAGTAAAAAAACAGTATTATTATTCCATGTATATAGAATAAATATCCTATGTACAATAGCGCCACATCAGATTTTCTAAATAAATATTTGGAATAGCGCCAAAATAAATTGTTAATCGTTCTCGTTAAATCGTACCCTACCTATCACCTATCGCCTAGAAGTTTGATCAAATGGGACAGCAGCAAGTTGCCATAATAAAGAAAAATGTAACGAGGACCTTTCGATACGTTCCCCTGGTAGGCAAGAATGAATAAATGTTTGGAGTCAATTACCTCAGACCCTCCAATGACTAATATCGGACCAACTCAAAAAATAATTTACTATTATGCCTATATTTCTGATAAATATAGGCATATATATTAGGCATAACACTATAGTACATATGGCAAGGAATTAATGTTTAAAAAAAGGTAATGATATAAATTGGACAGTTCCATAGTTTTTAAATTTTACATTAAATCAAAATACCTACACGGTTACTAAAGTTTACACTGTTATTAGTTGTACCGAAATAACAACATAACTGCAAAAGCCACTATCGTTTGTTTTTATCTTTAAAACATCTTTGCAATTAAAATATTTCTAACTTTTTATAACGATTATGTTAATATATTTGTATAATGCTTGCCAAATACACAATTATAATGTGTTCGGGAAAATAAACTTTTATTAAGTGAGCGTACAAAAAAAAACAAAAGAAATATATTTGGATATTGAGGAATGATTGCGAGATGTGATTATTGCATATTATTTACAGTTTATTTAATTCGTCAACAGTTGCTCGTTTAATTTTGAACGTATTTTCAAAAATGAGCCACCCATAAAATATAGTTTCAGTTTTTGTATTGCATAATTTTAATAATGTTATAATGACGCTTTAAGATTTTTTTCCTGCTCTATATATACAGTGTGGATACAATTTCGTGGACATAGGTCTATATGTGACCATATTATTTGACAAAGTTAAGAAAGAATGCGAATTTTTACTATTTACACTGGTTATAATTTTTATACTTTGGCGAGCTAGAGATAGAAAGGAGGACTGTAATAGCGTATTTATTCTTATTTTAGATATAAAGAGCTAACATAAAGTTTTGATAAAAGAAATCAATAAAACTGCAAAAAATAGAAAAAACCAGAACACTCTGTATACATTCAGATATAGTGTATTTTAACTGGCAATTGTACAACGATTCTTCTGAACATCAGAATACATTTTCTACCTCGAATAGAAAATTTAATTCGAATAAAACTCGCGCACATAATTAAATAACACATTTTCTTTAATAACTATATTTCTCGTCGAAAGTCCCTTCAATTACTTCAAGATTATTTAAAATTTGTTATTAAAAATTGTTTATTACGTGATGTAATCGCTTTTTAGAATGCACAAAAAGTACCAATATTTTCCTGAATTAAGTAAGCTTGGCAAATGGAATGTTTAAATAATGGACACATTTATTAAATGCAATATACATTATGTTCTTATAAAATTTTAAATAATAGAAGACCGACATTTGGTGTATATTTGGGACAAGCTTAGATAGATCCATTTTTTGTCCGTAGGATATGGCAATGCAATAAATTTAATATTAAACTGGAATGACGGTTTATCGTTAAACAAATAAAATGTATATTTAACTGACAATTACGTGTAAATCTTCATGATTAATTAAAACATTATGATCTATTTTTTTTTAAGTTTCAACACTATTATATTCCCCTTAACTAAAGTCCATATCTTAACGCATCTATATATGCAATTATTCAGCCCTCGGCAGAAATATTCGTTAATTTGAAATCAAAGTTAATAAGGTATGTTGTTTCTTTTTCAAACACGAACTTTATTTATAGCCTGCTGACTATGATACCATTCCTGTCGAAATATACATATATACGATGCATTAAAACATCGGCTGTGGTCAAGCGGAAAATGGTAAATGAGTTCCAATTATGAAAACTACATCAAATCATCTTTAACAAGGATAAAAGCCAAGGAATCGACGCCATGCTTCTTGAAACCTTATTGTACGATGTCAAGTAAATTTGATATTGATAGTTGATAAAGTTAGAGACAAGAACTTGTAAAATTAGTTTAAAGTAAACTCACCAGATGTATTCGGTATGTTTAAGTGGTCATTTGACCTCGAAAATTAAACGGCAATATACTGTCGTATAATGATCTACGTAATATAGAATTGAAACATATTTATTATTCATATTTTATTTATATTTATACATTTATTCATATTGTGGTAAAATGTCACAATATGAATAAAATTCCATACAGTAAAATAATTGCAATATTATTCTTGAGACAAAAAATATATTCAATAAAATTTCCTAATCAACTTGTATGTTAAAACCTATTATGATTCGGTAATAAAACAGCTACTAACTCGTGAAAGTAATTATACTTTTTGGTATGACTTAATTTTAGTAGATTATATCTATACTTTTTCGCTAATTGCGACAACATTTAAATATGATAATGTTTGCTTTAATTGGATGAATAGTTTTAACATAAATCTTTCGTAATTCATGTGTAACTTATGTCACAACAAATGACTTGAACGCGTTTTTCTTTCAGAATTATTTTTTGTCTTGAAGTCATGAACAAGGTATAGCTTGTTTTTATTTTTAATTTTTTTCTAGCTGAAAAAAATTAATATATACTATAATTTATTCCACTATATTCCACTTATTTTTGAGGTGATATATAGGGTGATTTAGATTTAATACTGATAAGTTTAAATATCGATATAATATTTGTTTTACATAACATTGTTTCACAAGGAATTCAAATTCAATACTATATAAAGCGCTTGTAAAATTAATGTTTAAAAATAGCTATCGTACAGTTCCGACTTTAATAAATAACTCAAAAGAAAGAAGTGAAAAGAACATACGTATTGTCAATTATAAAATTAATACATTGAGGTTGTGATCATTTTCTTTTCTTGTAAACGCACTTTTGGTTTAACCTTCAACCTTCCGTCAGGTGCAGTCTGAATCCAAACACATTCGGGCGCAATGCATCTGAGAGATCCTATGTCAAATCTTACACAGTTTAAATTTTAATGGGGTGGAGACTTAATTAAATGCTTATTTTAAGTAATACAATATAATAAATATTTCACACTAGTTTTTAATCATCATCATCATCATGTTGGCGCTACAGCCCTTAATGGGCCTTGGCCTGCTCCAGGACCTTTTTCCATTCGTTTTTATCCAATGCTTTTCTTCTCCATCTTCTCACAGCAATGCTTCTTAGGTCCTCTTCCACGTCATCTAAGTATCGTAGTCTAGGTCTTCCTCTACGTCGTTGTCCTGTTGGGCTTTGGAACATACATATTCATGCAGGATCTTCCTGATCCATTCAAGTATATGTCCAACCCATCTCAAGCGACTAAGTTTAATTGATTTTACAATATTGGCGGTCTTTATAGAGTCTGTACAGTTCAAAGTTGTAGCGTTTTCTCCAAACCTCGTTATTATTTACCCGCCCCGTATATTTTACGTAGAACTTTTCGCTCAAAACATCCCAGCAGCTCCTCACTATTTTTTGTTAGGGTCCATGTCTCAGACCCATACATCAATACCGGGCGTATAAGTGTTTTATACAATTTACATTTTGTTTGTCGATATATGTGTCATGATCTAAGTTGTGAGGCCAGTCCAGAGTAACACCTATTTGCTAGGAGTACACGGTATTTTATTTCTGCTGTGATATCATTTCGGGTGTTTACTATTGAGCCTTAGTAAATGAATTCGTCAATAGCCCCTATTTGCGCTTGATCGACTTGCAATATCCTCTTTTATACTGGCTGCAGTCAACGCATATATTTGGTTTTATTGGTGTTCACCACCAAACCAATTTCTCTTGCTGCTGCATCCAGGGCCCTATATGATTCTTTAACGACCGCTTCTAATCGACCAATGATGTCTATGTCATCGGCGAAGGCGAGGATTTGGATACTTTTGTTAAAAATTGTTCCTGCTGTATTAGTTCGAGTAGATCTTATCACCTTTTCTAGGGCCGGGTTGAACAATATACATGAAAGAGCATCTCCCTGTCGCAGTCCACTGCTAGTTTCAATTACTGGGGATAGATTACTCTGGATACATTCCCTGCATTCTACTTTCTTTCGTTAGCTTTGTAAGTGCTATCGGGAAGCGCGGTATGCCTAATTCTTCCATTGCTTCAAAAAGTTTTCCTCTGTTGATGGCGTCATATGCTGCTTTAAAATCGACAAATATGTGATGTGTTTATATGTTTTGGTTCTCGGGTCTTCTCCAATACTTGTCTAAGCGTTAAAATTTGGTCGATAGTAGATTTACCTGAAGTCTCTTTGGTATTTTCCACTTAGTCTCTCTGCATAGGGTTTTAGGCGTGAGCAGAGTAATATGGAAAACACTTTATATGCAGTGCTTAATAACGTAATCCCCCTATAATTTGAGTATTCCAGTATATTACCCTTTTTATCAAGGACGCATAGTATGCCAGAGTTCCATTGATTAGGGAGAATCCCTTGTATCCAGATTTCTGGAGATAAGTGTATGTATGCACTTGATTAGGTTTTCTCCACCATTCTTAAATATTTCCGCCGGGAGATTGTCGGTTCCAGGTGATTTATTATTGTCAAGTGCTTGGATGAGTTGTTTGACATTTAGCAATGAAGGTGGCGTTCTCTCTTCCTCTTCCACTTGTTCTTGTTCGTTTGGCTGCTTGTCTTCTTCATCGATGGTCACTGTTTCCCCTTCTGGATTCAGAAGAGTCCTGAAGTGTTCCGCCCAGCGATCTAACACCCCTTCCTGTGATGTTATTAGGTCTCCTTCTTTACTTCTACATTATGTTGTCCTCGGTTTGAAGCCTCTTCTCATGACATTGACTTTTATAGAAGTTTCTGATTTCATGTACTTTGTTTGGGTCTTCAATGTCCTGGAGTTGCTGGTCGACGAATGCTCTCTTTTTTGTCCTATGGATCTGTTTTTCTGTTCATCTTCTTTCTTGATACTCGTCAACTGTGTTTCTTGTTCTTCGTGTCTGCATTTTTTTTAATATAGCAATAATTAAATTTATATAAAGGACCTCATTTCATGTTGTAAAACAATAAATTTGGAAAATTCTTATAGGAGAACCAGATATTGATAAGTTTTCTTCTGTTTTAAGGACAAAACACATAAATTAGTATTGAACAATATTTTTAATGCAAAAAACAAACCTATTTTTTCATATAAAAGTCAAAGTTATATATAAAAAAATATAGACATGAATTGCAAAGAAAAGTTATAAGTAACTACCCATTTTAAGTGTAAAGAATTATAAATCCTCTTCATCATTTTAGCATGTTCTATACAGAAATAAACGTCACATTGTTGGTAACGATATTTAGTATGAACCACTAATTTAACAACCCAATGTGTTAATTGTGAATAATAATACGATAAAAAGCCAGAATAAGTAAGTGTAGAGACCCCAAAAATTATTGTTAATTTAAATAATAAAAAAAATCTAAAGTAAAGTGAAAATAATGACGTAATCAGGCGCAATGCATCTGACAGATCCGGGTGACCCATACAAGGCCAGGGAATGCACTAAAAAAATCGATACCATATCGAGAAGAGTGGTTTGCAGCTAGAAAGCTATGAGGAAGCTCACGTTAATATTCGTAATACACACAAAAGGGCAAAGAACAATGTTACTACCGCATCTCAGATCGGTTGCGCCCGACAAAAGGTTAACCGAAACTAGGTTTGATTCACACGGAATTTATAATTATAACAACACATTTTGATTTTTAATTAATTTCTCAATTAGAAAACATCAGAATAATTGGAAACTTAAGCCAGATGGTTATTTCTTGTATGAATACCCCAAGCATTAAATTTTTAGATTTTTTCTATATTAAAATATTGTTACGATCTAGTCTAAGACTAATGAGTAACTTATTTCTAATCCTATTATACTAAATTCCTTAAGTTCTAAGAGTCGCCCATTGATGTCTTCTTAGCCATTTCTTACAAGTATGATACTTTTTCTTGTGCACTACACAAATTGCTCTGTTTTTAATTTCACTAAAAGCACTACACTAACTCATAGGGTTTTCTTTGAGTCTTGAGTCTTCTTTGGTTGGGGTTATTAAAGATCTAGATAGCCTCAACATTCTCGTGTTGTAGAGGTCTTCTTCCGCGGCTTCTTGCAAATTTTTAAATCTATCTCAACGTTTTCTATTACATGATCTCGGTAGAGATTTCATTTCTTCTATATACAGATATGCGCTAACGATGTTCCATAGTACTTTATTTTGAAAGGTTTGTATAATTTTAATATATTACTTTCTGGTACAACCCCAAAGCTAAATACCATAAGTCCACACTGGTTTTAATATTTACTTATACAAAAGGAGCTATTATGTATCAACAAAGCTGAGTTCCTACCCAAGAACCAGTATATTTTCTTATATCTTATACCTAGTCCGTCTCTTTTCTTCTTTGCGTGGGCTTTCCACAAAAGCTATCAATCATTAGATGACAACTAATTATTTTAAAATGTACTCGCAAAACGATAAAGTCTAAAGGAGTGTCATTTAGATATAATGAGAATCTAACCATTTCTATTAATTAATTCGCATCTAACAGTTTCTACTTTGTAAAACTGTAGATTTATTGTATTTATTATACTTTCAGGTTGGTAGATTTACCCTTCAGTCTACCCACTTACCTCGGCCCGAACCTATCCGCGTTATCGAAACCAAAACGGCTAAAACGCTTGCCAACAACAATCGACGAGTTGCAGGAATGTATCAACAACACTCTCCCGAAGATGCTTCTTCAAAGGACGGCTCACTTACTGAAGATTCAGGAGTGGGAAGTCATCTTAGTGGTAAGCCAATTTGCTTATTTTAAAAAACCGCTACAAATCTATTTTTGCCAGCTCCTAATAAGACTTGTTTAAAGTTTATTTATTGTTGCTTTGCAATAAAATTTTGCTTTTTTTTTTTTAAGGTTACATTGGCGATAACGACGCTGCTCCAGAAGTAGAACGTTTGGAGGCTTCACCAACGTTTGGAGCTAGAAGACGAAGCATCCAACACAAACCTAGAAACCTAGAAATGGTGGTGACCAGTAACAATACTTTCGATGTTAGAGATTTAGATGATTCCAATGATTCATGTGATAGTATACCGCCGCCGCCATTGCCACAGTTGCCTAGTGCTTTTAAGACTTCATCAGAAAATAAGAAAAGGTAAGTTGGAAAGTTTTCTCCCAATGAAAGCCAATTGTAATGCCAAAGTTAAATACATACAAACGCCTTTTGACCATAAATCTATGAATATAAGTTCTAAGACGTAACATGTGTCGTAACAACCATATAACAACAATAACATTATTACAGTAAACACTGTAATCCAATCTAATTTTCTTGTCAATGAAATATGGATTGACCGCAATGTATACAGAAAGCGACAAACAACTAGGCAGATTATTGAGTCGGAGGAATTCACGAGTGAACTCCTCGGATAACCTCAAACCGAAGTAAGACCTTCCATTTCGAAAAGAGAAGTGTATTATAATCTGATGTGTCTCTTAAGTGTAATACGCCCTTAGTAACAAAAGAGAACGGATATTTACGGTTATCAAAAAGGTGCAAATAATTAAGTACTATTTTGGTGGTCGATCGGTGGTGAAAATCAAAAGCATTTTTAATGAAGTAGCACTAAAGTTTTGAATAACACAACTGGTCGTTGTCAGCGAAGACAAGGGGCCACCAATTACCATCGAAAAAACAGGAAACAGTAAAACTGTTTGGAACGTTCTCTTATTATACTAATTAAATAGTGATTTAATAGCTCATAAAATATCGATGCTCCATTATAGTGATTGCCCATAACTTTACCACAACTTACCACTACTAGATAAACCGTTGTCATATTAACGGAAATCTGCCTGCCACAACATCTTGTAAGTATGTAAAATATGACTCCTAACTTCAAAAATTAGGTAGAAATTCACGCGAGAAACAAAATAAATGCAATAAATCGATTTGGTAGATTAACAAACTGATATTTTTGGAAAACAAAATCTATTGAATCTCTTATTCTTTAAGATCTGAAACAGCGATCAATAGAGATGTTTAAAACAAAATATATAAAAAAATTTAGATACTTCGATTTAATTCCCCTGAAACTTTAGGCTGCAAAAGAGAGGGTTACACATATGGACGATAGGAAACATGTGTATGTGAAAGGAGGGATGCCAAACTCACCCTTGGAGGATGAACCCGAGACACAATAGAGAATTAAATTGTTACAGACACATCTATAGAAGAATACAACATTTCCCAATAGATGCGAGATTAAGCACTTGGGATTTATTAGCTCTACATCAAATATTGAATCGAATACCCGCCATAGTCTGTAGCTTTTTGGAAATTGAAACATCTTATGAGCATTTGATATGAAAATCTTTAATGTATTTTAGAAAAATCAAGCCCTATAGGCCCTTATCTGGTATTAGCATGACAAGGTTAATTTTTAAGAATCGATATTTATGTTATATAGATAATTTTTGATTAGCAATCTTACTTTCTACTTTAATAGAAAATTAGTTCTGACTCATTAAGTCGGTAATTAGACTGGCCACAAAGAATTATTGTATATCATCAAAAATTGGTTTAAGAACATTGTCAAGTGGCCATATACACTAAAGTAAGCTTGTGAAAACAAATTGTCAAATACTGTCCCGATTTTCGTCAAATTTACGAAACAGTCTGGTATACACATCGTATACAACATATTTATAATATATAACATTGATATCTGGCTTCACTCTTTCATTCATGTGCAGAAGGGTTGTTGACACATTTTTAAGTTTCTATTTATATGGTTTTACAAGTAAGTTTTAACCTGGTTTAAGTCAATCCTATTTATAAAGATGGGTTCACTTTTATTAGAAGTTTATACTTCAGTTCTTAGTCGCACGACGTACATATATAAATTGTGAGACATTAACCATGATCTGACCAAGTTTATAATACGAAAAATTGTATTGACAATTGATGGGTTTAAAACGACTAGCGGATCGGTAAACATGGGGTAGCTTCCATTTTATTCAACACTAAATATTACCCAAATAGTAAGTACTTTTGTCTTTCTTTATATTTTTTTTTACATAAATTATACTATGAACAATTATTACTAATAAAATTACTGTTTCATTATCCTCAAAAAGAGTTTCTATCATCAGTTTTAAACAAAATAAAACCGACAATTTATAAATTTTTTTAACAGCATTTTGTCTTCTCTACAAGATATTTTTGCACTTTGCACTAGGCAGTACTAAGTAGAAGCACTATAAGATATTCAATATACATATGTATGTCAATGTAAATATAAAATAAATGCAGACTTCGGAATAAAAAAAAATTAAAACGACGTAAAAATACGTTGACACTAGCATCAGTTTGAAAGGATTTGTGGTTTTCTCGAAAACTATGCAGAAAATCCAGTGTACGGTTTCTTAAAAAAAGGCTTATTTTAATAGGAATCAAATAGTGCAAGATACAGGATTTCCCATATAAAAAATATATAAATTAAAAATAAATATATGTATCCTTTTCATTACAATATAGAATTCTACTACTACAAATAATTCTATCGATCCTTAGATATTTGAAGTGTCCATTAAAAAAATACTAAAGGCTATAGAAAGCTGTGGTTTCCGCCATCGCTTCTTTCTCAAAAATCGGCTCGCCTCCAAAATCAGTTTTCCTGTATATTTTATAGTATTCGAGAAAACTCGAAAACCCATTGAATTTTGACCACAAGGTACATATCAATATTATCGATGAAATAAACACCACTTTGTGCTACACCATAAATCGAAGAAGTTATATAATTATTGTGAAGTCCATCATGACAAATTTCGTTAATCTCATCATGTGACGTTAATTCACCAATATTGATATCAATCAGTATATTCTGGGAAGGGGCTGGAACCTTCGATTCAGCAATACAAATAGGAGATCAATTTCCACGAACATCAAAATATTACACGTTCCTCGACGCTCGTTTCCTCAGGAGATGAAACTGAGAACTGAGATAGAAGAACTGAGCTTTAATCATTTCCGAATTATGCCAACTTGGTTGGCGAAACGCGCGTTGAGAGACGTGTAATCTTTCGGTGTTCGTGAGAAATAGGTCTCCTGTTTAAGTTTTTTTATCGCTATATTACTTACTATGGTGGTAATTTTATGTTAATAATTTTCTAGTGTATTTGACTGGTATATATCCAGCTTGTAATTAATATGCTTAAATATAGCTGAATATGTAGTTTCAGTTATAATGCATTTGTAAAAACTTAATACATGGGAAATCTATTTTGTTTTTTGCATGATGGATTACAATAACATTACTCCCAGGTTATTCTCAGACACTCATATTAAAATTTTCCACGCTATGCAAATGTCATTTTAATTAACAAACATAGCAGAGGAAACTTTTGAAATATTATCCTCATAATTAAAGTTAAAACAGAATATATTTCCATTATGTTGAAATCAAAATATGATTTTTCTTTATAAAAATGTTATTCCTATATACATTAGGTACTAAAATTAAAGGATGTAAAAAAATTTTTAGGTGATTAGTCGCAAAAATAGTCGCAGAGCAATTTTAAAAAAAGCAAATTGGAGATCCAAGTTTATAGTTTTCAGATTTTGAGTTAAAAACCTGACGGTAAAAAACTTGAGTTCACTTGATGGTAAAAACTTGAGTTTTTTACCATCAAAGTTTTTTACCACGAGCAGTTTTTGAGTAATCATAAGAAAACCATCGAAAAAACAAACATTTTTCCAAATTGTCTTTCAAAGGGTCCACGGACTTCAATAATTTTTTTAGCGATATAAATTTTTTTTAGATAATTTTACCTTCTTTAATTTGACCGGTCTAAAAACCTTGTACTATGATTTTTCACTGAGTTATCGTCGTTCAAAGCAAAAGTTAGCTTTGGCTTTGGTAATTAATTATTCGGGAAATAATGACCATACAGAAAATTCAAGTAGGTTTTTAAAAACTGCAAAGTATTCTTTACAAGTCATAGTTATTGATTTTTGATTAAAAAAAACTCGGTGCGAGAATGTTGATTAAAAACGAAGTAAAAAATTGCGTATTTAGAGATATTTGCTTAAATTGCATAATTTTGCAAATAATTGATAGACTACGGATGTTTACTGTTTTTATTTCAAACTCGAAGTATCCCAAAGAATCTCTGAAATTTTCACGCTGTGATTTTTTTTTATTGTGTTCGGAAATAATAATTATCTAAAAAAGCCGTATTATGAAATCGCTGAAAAAAAAATTGTTGAAATCCGTGGACCTTTTGAAAGGCAAAAACTGCCCTGGTAAAAAAATTTTAAGTCAAGATCTGACTGAACTAAAAACTTGGAGCTTCAATTTGCTTCTCTTAAAATGGCTTTGCAACTATTTTTCTCCGAGTTACAGCCCTTTGAAAATCACCTAAAAATTTAGGGTTTTTTTACATTCCTTAATTTTTGTGCCTAGTGTATGTAATCAACCATCTATATGACTTCCCAACTTGAGAACTTGCAGCGAAAGCTCCAACGTATTCATTACCGTCATATTCTCTCAAATAAGAACCAAACAATACTATGTATATAGTATGAAAAAATTTACACTAGAATAAATGTTGATATATCTCATGTGATGTCATTATTTACTAGTATATATCGTGATTTACCCCGCAGCTTTTTTTTTTTGTTATTTAAAAAAATAATTGCTTCTTTTCAATAAATATTGCCTATATTGGAACATCTAGTTGTTTGTTATAATATATAAATTTTCTATTTAGAGGTTAGATTTTTGACTTGCCTTTGGGTAATGAAACTAGGTATATTTTAAAAATAAAAATAATCAATTTACATCCCAATATTACAAATTATCAATGAACTATATAGAATATAATGATGCCCATTCATAATTGCTGCTTTGATAATCAGGACTATCGGAGTATAATAACATGTCTTTTTTTCCAGCTCATATCAGCCCACTGGCCTAGTTCGTGAACGCGCCATGGAATATCAAAGGCACTTAGACTGGGACAATCGCGGCCGCAAAATATCGGTGACCTCATCGGAGGGCTTTAGTGATGAGTACGGAGAGGAAGAAAAGACTTACAAAGAAAGATTTAGGAGCGAAAAGACGTTTATCAAAGCCACGCCACATAAAACATTCCTTAAATGCCGAACCAATGAGCTGAAGGGTGGTGACTCGAGCCCGCCAAGTTCTGATGACCAGGAATGGGTACGTATTCCTCTAAAACTTCAATTAAAACCGAAATTAAAAGATCAATAAAATGAAGCGAGGTAGCAAACACGGAATTCATTTTAGAAATAAAAATCGTTATATTATAACAAAAAAACAATATTTGCCTTTTAATGTTCTACAATGTATTAGGATTTTAAATATACATATATTATGGTTACTTAGGTATTTGCCAAGAGTAGATCTATATTAAAAGTTTACTAAAACTCGCTACCATTTATAAAGGTATAAACCTTCATTTTTATTGGTCATTAAATAAGCTGTTTTTATTTATTTATGTTCAAATCATTGTTATACATCATATCTTAATGGCATATTATTGATAATATAATAGAGCTATAGCTATATATTAGAGAGCTACCCACTCGATTGCCTCACCAGTGGCGAAGCCATATGCAAGAAACTACGTACAGTTCAAGTACAAGAATAGGAACAAGTTCAATCAAAACTGCGATATCGGACAGCCGACGAGGTGCGCAGTAAATAGCCTGGTTTTTACTCAATCGAATTGAGACCTTTACAGAATGAATATCGATGAATATATATTGAATGTGAATGTACACAGAGTTCGATCTGGCCGCGCGTAAAGTGCATCCTTTTCCCTCCGAATGCTGCCTCACTCTTTCTTGTACACATACCTAGAGAATCTCGCACTTTTTTCTATTCTTGATGAGCTGTATAAGTTATAATTTATATGGGTAATAAGCAGAAAGACAAACTAAAAGATTAACTGCGACGTTATATTATGAGACATGATATAATCGATCAACAGTCCCGTCTTTTTTTCGTATTAAAAATACAATTATATAGTACCTATAAAGAATGTTATAGTATTAGTTTCAAGTTTTCTATGAAATTATTCAATATTTACGAGTATAATATAAGGAGTATCTACAAACTAATGGTTAGTTACTTTAGTTAGGGAAGTTATTGTTAATCAGTTAACGACTAACAATATAGTTATTACTATTAGTTTTTATTGCGATCATCGCTAAACATTGACATCAAAGAAACTGTATTAAATCACAATTGAAATTGAAAATTATCAAAAATGAATGCAATATAATAGTCATCTCTAATTTTATTAACAATTTCCTATAAACTAGCATTTCCCAACCTTTTTTCTACTTCGAGTCCCATGAATTTTTTTCGATTGATCTTTTTTTATATTATAATGCACTAATATCGTGACAAATCAATTCCCAGCTGTTTTTTTTTAATTTACGCCCTTTGAATTTTTTTCCATTGATCCCTAAATTGTTTATATTGTAATGCACAAATATCGCCACGAATTAACTTACTATTAACAAATTAACGACAATCGAGTAACATAACATTATATATTTTGTTGTCAACAGTTTTATAACTTTGTTTGACCTATATATTATAATTATATAACTATTTTAATATAACAAATATTCCAAAAATAATAATCACTAATCACTTTAGTATGATTTAAAAAAATAATATGATGATTGTAGTTGACGTTTCTTAATAATACTTTTTCATTGATCCCCAATAGACCACTCAAATTCTGTTGACCTTCTTCAAAATTCCAGGATAGGATATATATTGATATAATATTCATATCACAGTTTTAGTACATTACAAATACATAAACTATACATGTATATGTATACTTTAAATTATAAAGAAAATATGCCGATTTATTAAAAAGTATATATACTTCTACATTTTACAACTACACCATATGAAATTTAAAAATTTACAAATATATAATTATAATCCCGCCCCACAATTTCATAACAAAAATCCAACGAAACAATATGTAGAATTGTAAAATTCTACCTATTGTAGATATACTTTAAAATAACTTCTTCACGATCATCATGAATTTACGCACGAAAATCCGTAAAAATTACGCATTTCAAATAGACAGACTTATAAGTTATAAATATATTTTGAATTAATTCTTACTATTTGTTATAGGCTCACGGAGGAGAGGCCATGGCAGACGAAATCAGTTTTTCCCTTAGTTCCAGTGATGAAAGCAAAGACAAAAATAAAGAGGAATCCATTCCAATATCAACTGCAGTCATAGGATCTGCTCTTCAAAGTCTGATGGCCAGCTCACTATCCAAAGCGTTTACAACATCCGTCTCTAATGAAGTGAAAAGTGTGTTATTGACAATTGAAGATCCAAAATTCGCGGCTGTAGCGGCAGCAAGTAATACAAGTAAGTTGACATTTTAGACAATTATTTATTATAAAGCATTTAACGTAACTTCAAAAAAGAAGATTTTAAGTGATTAAAAAAAGTTTTGTGGTTGATTCCCTTTTGTAATTTACGAATACAAAATAAGAACGTAACGTTCTTATTCTGGTGAATAATTAATGATATACTTTCTGTATTTTTTAAAATATAACCAATATCAACATACTGAGTTTATCTGATTTTAAGAATATCTTACAAGTATTATAGAATAATACTGTAAAAACCCGAAATAAGGGTTCATTATGAACCCTTAGATCTCTGACGAGAAATACGTATTAAAAATACGCGAACCAGATCTTGAAAACTATGCAATACTAAAACAAATATATTGAGTAATATGTTTGCAAGGTAATTTATACATATCATTGCTTGATATTTCATCAAAATTATTTAATATGCATGTCCTTAGAGGTGTTACAAACGAAATGTTAACAGGCATAGAGACCCTTATAGAACCTTTGAAATATTGCCGTTTTCCAAGACTCTCTATCTGGAGTTTGTTGTAAATATTGTTGTAATTTATAGTATGTTTTAAGCATCGCAAATGGCTACTTTACTAGGTGCGTAAATATATAATACATACATTAGATGATATCAAGTCAAATCGATCACTTAGAGTGGATTGTCTCCATTATGTGTGAAAAATTGTGATTTACTATAATTTGCTATTCAAAATAATATTGTAGTCTTTACATTTGAATATTATAGTCGTAACATTTTTCCAAATGTTGATAATAATAAAAGGTTTCTTGTAATGTTCACCACTAAGCTTATAGGAGCTTGTGAGACGGTATTTATTGGAATCTGTATGCCAATGACAATAAATAAAATATTTGTAACTTAAATACGTGCGATAACGATCAACATCGTTATAACAACTTCTGCCTGCAACAAAGTAGAAAATGGTACCCCTACTTCGTAATGGCGGTCACTTCATGATATGTCAACTACTTCATACATTTAACCAGCTTCTTCGGCTACTCTTCTCCAGACGCGGACTTCTAGAAGGTTTCTGATCGTCAGAAATATCGTCTTCCCAGCGAGGTCTTCCAATAGGTCTTTTCTGATGCGTGCGCCTATCAAAAGCCTGTTTTGATGGTTTTTCTTCAATTTTTTTTGCATGGCTCTCTCATCTCAATCGTATTTTATAGAACTCGATGAGGTGTGATTTTCTAAAGAGCTGGTGTACTTCTGATATCATATCCTCCATATATAATTTTTCTTTATGAATTCTAATAAACTTATAGTTTTCCTTTCAAATATCTCAAACTTGTTCTTTCCTTTTTTTTTTTTTGTCATAATTCAAACATCCATAATTTACGCTTTGATATAATTTGCCGTTATAACCTTTTGTGGTGTTCTTCT
The DNA here is from genome assembly GCA_037954035.1 of Rosalia funebris. NCBI lineage: Eukaryota > Metazoa > Arthropoda > Insecta > Coleoptera > Cerambycidae > Rosalia > Rosalia funebris. Next base: position 12,291,567 of record JAZFAV010000032.1, read on the forward strand.
TGAATTATTCTTGTTTGTAACAGTACCTTTCTTTTCTTCGTATTTATCTACAATTCGACAATTTAAGCATCCACTGGTTCTATGCAACTAACTACTATAGATAGTTTTTGAATCTGCTTCCACGTCCATATCCGTATAACACTTCGAATTATTTCTGCTGTAAAATATAACCCACGAAGGACACCCATTTTCGAGAGAAAATGCTCGAAGAAAGCATAATTGTAGCGCCATCGCGCCATCAGTAATAAAACAGTAACACTTGATGCTACTATTTCCTAATATTTTTATAATATTTTACTGGTTAGTAAATGCGTCGATGACAGTCGAAACGGATCAAGTGTACGTAATATCATGTTGGTCATATGTTTTTTTTATAGAATCAATTGTCTCATCCACGGCTAACCATAGTTTTTTGATGTATATTTGAGTTTAAATATTATTTTCAAGTACTGGTGTACAAATAATAAATGGCTTTGCAACGTTGGCTAGGCAATTTCCATGTAGAATTATATTTGTTATATCAAAACTGGGGAAATGGTTTTTTATTCAATATAAATGACGACAGATTATTACATGAACAGCATAAAAAATTAATAGAAAACAAATCGGTATAAGATCTTTGACCACTTTATTGTAGTCGGTCACTGCTTACAAGTTTTATACATACAGATTTCATAAACACGAACAAATTTCGATTACAAATTAGACATTTGAGATACATCATATTTTAAATCAGGAATTCCCATATAAACCTTCTCACATTGTATGCAAACAGTCGCGTATTTCTGCAAACTTTCGGCATATTTACGGGATACGAATGTCACTAGATACATTGCTGGTATCTTCATCGACACCCGAGTTGGTGTTACAACTCGGGTGACTGATGCAGCGGTGAACAGTTTTGCTTATAACATACTTCAATGCTAAGTTGATTAATTAATTAATTACATTGACTTATGTGAGCCACTAAACTTTATATTTCCGGCGTGTATAAAACAAATAAAAACTATTTTGCAAGGCCTCGATAAAAGAAAAATACTTTTAAAGAACTGAATTATTTTATTAGTCAGAGTATTAAAAAAAAATCTGATTAACAGAAAACAGCATTTATATTTTTTGTAGTAGACGACACACATAGGAAAAAACGTCCGGAAAATTAAAATCATTTTTATTTCCAGGTTCCCTATTAGACGACGAGACTCTGCTCTCCCCCGCGGACAGCATAATAAGTTATTCTGAGTCAGACGAGCTAAAAAGAAAACTAAACCGCAGCTCGTCGAACTCGAAAGACATCAATGAAAAACTAACCCCTCCTAGTCCTGGCACTCCGACTAACGCGTCCAATTCGCTCTCCCTCTCGGATGGTAAGGACGATTTCTTGATTGATGACGAAATCGCCGACCAACCCGCGTTAGTTTTCGAAGACACCCTAACGGCGGCGCCGATCGAGCATTTCAACGTTTCCATATCTCAAAACAACTCGGAAAGCACGACGACGATTGTTGATTCGACGCCGAAGCCAAAAAGGAGGGTGGTGGCTACTTTTGAAAGTAGTCCGCTAAGTGTCAGGAGTAAAAAATTTTTGCAAAGTAGGACGGGATCATTGGACACCCTCTCTCCCTGTGAAAGTATTGCCAGTGACGATTTGATGATGGATTATGAATACAGTCAGAGCAGTGGTTTGGACGAATGTGATAGGTAAGAGATCTCGTAAATTGATTCTAATGCTTTTGTAAAGCAATCATTTCTAAATTAAATTAACTAAAATTTGCATTTGATAAATGTGGAGTACTATAAATATTAAATTGGGATTTCGGTCATCACTTCAAAATTTAACTAACTGACCAGCCACCTAATAGTTAATTTAAATTTCCAATAATTTCCTAGGAAGAAGTCACAGTCGGTTTGATAATTTTGTTATTTGATTAAGGTTCGTGGCAGTAAGATTTCCTACCAGATGTAATGAATAGTTAAGAAAGGAATTTTCATTTTCACTTGTAACTTAATTTGGTCGTTAGTTATCAATCGATTTTTAACTTTTTGGGCTATTTTGGAAGCTAAAGCGTACAATTAAATATAACTTTTGGTTAGAAGACTGTTTAGAAATACAGACGTGTTCAAACTTCTCTTGTCTCATTTTCTCATTTAGAAAATCTCATTTTCTGGGACTATTAAAATGTTCTCAATTGATTAACAACTAATAACAATTATTAAACGGCCGTTTATTTTATTTTGATTGCCACATAACTTTTGCCAATATACTTTTATCACACCACGTGCGTGCGTAAAAATCGGTTAAATACTTGGTAAACGTGGCGCAGAACCTAGAAGGGTGTTTCAACAAATATGGGTGCTCCAACGGTAGCTTCATTTGTAAAATAATTCTTAATAGTTAGATATCATTTTGTATATATAGTCACAATACTCAATTAAATGTAAATTTAACTGTAATGTAAAAGTTTGTGTAATTATTGTTATTATATTGAATATTGCTGTTATAACATCAATGTTTCATTAAAAAAATACTGCTTCTTAGTTATTCTGCGAGATTTTAGAACGATTTAAAAAAAAAAAACTAATAAAGGATAAATAAAATTTTCTTACAACATATTCTCTGGAAAATCGAAATGTGTTATCAATGTATCTTGCTCCATTTTAAAATTATTGTTTAATTGGGATACATGTATGTACTAATACTGACTAATCTACATACATATAGATACTAGATGTATACACTAACTCACATCGCCGTTATTTCAATGATGTGAAAGAAAATGTAAAAACTTTTGTTAAAGATTTCGAATTCTTATAAAGTAAAGTTAAATTAATTACATATGAAAACACATACGCAGAAATATATAAGTGACAAAACCTACAAAAATCATTCTTATACATATGGAAATACAATTATATCGATACTAATCCATTCTTTTGAATTGACTGATTTTGAATGAGATTAACTTTATAAATAAAAAATGTACAGAGAAATATTGATGACTAATGTGTCTATTTTCTAGCGTCTAAATTTGGTGTCTATTTTCGTATAATACCGACAATTTTATTTGAAAGCAATTTATAGGCTTTACTTTTATATACATGTACTTTTTATCATCTTTACTCAACGCGGGCGTGGAGTGACCTTTAGTTACAGGTAATTATTCCACCTAACCCCTGAACATATGTAATCGACTTACGTTCAAATCAAACTCATGCTCAAATTACTCCGCGTCTGCAATCTAGGCCAGCCCCACATGATTAGCATGATTATTACCCCGGAGTAATAGAGGGGAGGCCTTCTGCGATGTAATTGTGAAATACTTGTAATTTATATTCAGAAGCTATGGTTGTGTTTTCAGTAGGTGACATTTTTAGAAAATTTGTATTCTTAATGTATTCATGTATAGTATATCTTCGAGTGATTGATCATTTGAATCAAATTTTAAAATACATTATTTTAGAAAAATAGCTAGGATATTAAATAGCTGCTTAAAATTGTAAACAATTTCTATTCCTTTGGAATCTTAACCTGAAACATCTATTTCCACAATTATTTATTTTTAGTCAAAGATAGAAAGAATTTCTTCGAGATAGTGTCTTCGAATGTATACCCTCCTCTTTACCCCTACCAGAATACATATCTTATATCTCGTTCTCTATCAAAACTCAATGTACTCATTCTATAGGTAAAGCTTTAATTGGCACTAGAATCAGATTAACTTTGACGAATTGTAGTTAGGCTACAGAACTTTATAATATCATAGACCATAATTTATTATTTATAAGCTTGGGGCTAATAAAGTTACAAAAAAAAATTAATATTGCAAGCTATTTTCCTTAATAAAAAAAAATCTTCGGCATCGTGCAATTGCTATCTTGACGTTCCTGTTGTATTAGGAATTTCAAAAATTCTCTCATGCATATTTATACTTTTAAAATCAGTAAACTATAAAGTAAAATGATTATAATTATTTAAGAAAAGGTTTCATTGATTATTTATTTTGATAATTGTTTATTATTACAGGCAAAGCAGTGGCTTCCCTTCCCTTAATGAAACCTCCATTACAAAAACTGAAACCACAGACTCTGGCAAAGGACTGAGAGAGTGGAATACTCTCATTGGAAACTACACTTGTGAAAAAACAACAAAAACGTAAGTTGATTCTAGCGTTTATTCTATTACACCTACATTTCAATATACTCAAACCGATACTAAATATGTTTGTTAAAATTATTTGGTCAACAAGAATGACTAAAGGATATCATAAACTCATTGCAAGCAAAATTTCATTTCAAAAAGAGAGAATCACGGAATGTTTCCATATTACATACACAATTAAAATGTATTTTTTGTTTGTCGCATTATATTATCAATAGAGATGCCACTTGAATACCCATCAGGCTGGGCGCCTTATATAATCAACTACATATATGTTACGATAATTTGTATATGTAGGGAGTCAAACACGACGACAAATTTCAAATGAATTGCTTGTACTTACATCGATTCAAATATCTTACATCTACGTGACAGCATCTTGGCTGCGGCGTAGTGTAACCCACTCACGATGGGTCGTTTATATTATCAATAAATATCGATGTATCCCAAAACTTACGCATATCATTTTCGCATTTTCTGAGTTTCTTCAAGAAATAAAATCGATCGGTATATAAAAGTTATTTTTTTATAAACATACAATGGTGTCGTTAATATATTTTTTATGATTTATTTTTAATTCAATGATTATTTTTAATGGATACCTCCATTACCCCATATCCATTTTAATGGATGGATGATATAATTATGAATTCGAGTAACCCAACACCTCATCTGATAATCTTGTAACCAAGAATTGATAATGAAACTCTGAGGTGATTGCCTGAAGTGTACTAACGGACCGTAACGGTTATATTGTTTAAATAAATTATGTCAATATTTTGCTGGTGTTATATAAAATATATATTTGAAAACATAGGTTTTTTTGAAACAATATAATACATAAACATAATAAAAAATAAACTTCACCTTCAGCTGAAATTACGAGCCTTAATAAATATATGTTGAGATAAGCTCTTATTTTTGAAATAATACACAATGGCCTATCAAAACGGCTGAAGCTATTTAATCTATTAAAAGCAAATATAACAATAGGTATATTCTACATTATTTTAAATAATTTCCGGGTCTTGATAACCCAACCGATTTCAATAACTTATTCATTGGACGTTTTCATTGGACTTATTCATTGGAATTTTCTGAAACTTTTTAAAGTTGGAACAAATGAGAATACATATTTAAATTATTCCATCTTTTGTTTTATCTCATGCCATACAGATTCTATCACATTCAGGTCCGACTATTAAATACATGAAATGAAACTTTTATATTGTTATATCCAAACCATTTTTGGTAGATTTTGCCATGTGGTATGAAGCTCTATCCCGCTGAAATACAAAATCCTCATTCGGAAATAAGGTTTGTGCACTCAGTAAAAGGGAGTTCATAATAGTTTCTTGATAACTTTAAGCATTACAGTGTCGTCTATAAATTTTAAAGTACCTAATTCCTTGCCGACATGAAGCCTCAAACAATGATTCCATATGGACATAATACCTATACAGCCCCTTTTAAACAGTTTTGCTGGAAGGCTTCTGGTTTTTCCCGTATTATTCGATTACGGTGATTTCCAGCATACACATACAATTTTAATTTATCACTGTATATTATTGTATTCCTATCATTTTTATACACAGAAGTTTGGATTTGGACCAATTGCATTAGACTTCCTTTTCAACCACTGTCAATAATGGCTTCTCTTTGGCCTAAATAAGAATTTGTACCCGTTTTGAGGTAGTGGATGAACCATTAAAAACCAAACTTACTTTATAAAATGGACCATATTTATAAATATATTTTCGGCAGAATTTTATAGCAATATTAAACACAATTGGCCTGTTCCATTGAGCAGTTATTCCTCGAGGGGTACTTCTCGCCTAATTACATATTGTAATTAATCTTCTTCACTTTTCACTTTTACCACGAATATAAACATTGGTATATTCCCCATATTATTTCACTTATTATAAACTCTGGTTTTCGGAATAGTTAAATTACTAGAAATATTACGTATTGCCCTATCAGTGTGGTGTTGCTGAATGATAACTACGTAATTTATTTTCGGTAGCTTTTTCGTCCGATTGTGCCAATAAAATCGCAAAAAAATAAATATATTAAACAAATTACTGTCTACTGGTAATGTTACTTATCAATAAATAAATATGACACTTCGTGCAAAGTCGCTTATATTAAACTATTTTAAATACGAAATTTATTAACATCCAATTACAGGAGTAAATTAATATTAAAACGGAATGGATCCGAAAGGGTTGAAGAATCAAGCCCGAAAATATTTTAAAACAATGTAGAATGTATTGCTGTGTATTCTTATTATACATCAAAACGAATTATTACTTCAAAAATAAGAGCTTACCCTAACATATGGTTGTTATGGCTCGTATACTCGTATACATAGGTGAAATGTTTGGTGATGTGAAAGAAAATCTCTATTTACTGAATGGATGTTTTCGTGTGTGTCACGAAATTTTTAGGTCGATGTACGAAATGCCTTTCTTTCGAATTTCGGGATTTTGACAAAATCAATATAGTAAATCGACCCTGGCGAACAACGTGGTAACTTTTGTTTTCTGATCTATTTTTTTCATATGTCTGACAGATTATTGTATTATTAATAAGTAGATAATAAATAGGAATGATATAAATGCAAATCAAGATATATGGTTTGTACAGATTCTTTGCGTGTGGGTCACAGGTAACAATCGTATGAATCAATCAATGACATTTTTGAATAGTGTCGTGCCGAAAACACATTTCAAGATAACAGTAAGTACAATACAAATCCGTCAATATATGACAGGGTAACGAAAAGGGTCTCCACAAAAACATTCAATGGAAGTGATATTTCCATCACAGTAAATGAAATAAATTTAACAAAAATCAAAATAAATGAAGCAAATGAAATAAATTTTACAGAAATATTGAGGCGCCAATGAACCAAATTATACAATAAAGCTAAGACGTGACTTCATAATTGCATTTTGTTCGGCAAATTATTAACTGTCTATGCCGTACGCAGTTGATTGAAACATATGTCGCTAGACATAACGTGCTGGTAATTGTGGCATATTAGTAACAATTGCGAGTGGTGTAGCATGTGATCCGTGCGTCGTCACTAAATTGATACACGCACAAATATCCATTACACAAATTGTATATATAATGATAAGTATTATTTTACTACCTACTCAATAAAATCCTTCAGTAATCGCGAAACTTTAACACATTTTTTCAAAAATCTATATTCCATTCAGAAATCACAAACAGGCATATTGCTTTAGGTTTTAACAAATAATTGTTAATAATGGCACTGACTATCATAACTTTAATTATTACGATCAATTTCAAACTAATCCTCTACTGTATTCAAATGCATTGCTTATAGTTAATTTAAAGCGTCACATATTAGTCATTTCTTATTGTTTTTAAAGTAATGTTTTGAATTTTTTGTTCTCAAGCAATTCAATATCGCGTAAGATGAAAAAACGGAATAAACTCATTAAAGTTTCATTTAGTTGCCTAAAAGTTTTTCTCAGAATATAATATTTATTGTAGCTTGACAAATATATCGTAAGAAGTAAACACTATTTAATAATTTCTTCCAAAGTAGTAATTATTTAGCACATCTTTTAAAATCCAATCAAGGAAAAAAGGTATACAAGTTTTAGGTGTTTTTTGTAAACTTTCAAAAATGCTATAGACTTAGATGACTAAAAAAAATTTGAGGTTATTTGAATTACTTCAAAAATTGTACTTAAGTTTAAAAATACAGTAAAAATTATAATTAGATTCCAATCATAAACTACGATTCAATATATTTAAAAAAGCCAGAATTATCCGGCGACTTTTTATATTATAATAACATTATTTATTATATATCAGTTACGGTATTTTTTCAACCAACTCAATACAGAATTATTCAGATTTTTTTTAATTCCTATTACACAATCAAAAACATTCGAAGTAATATTCCTTACTGCGTGAAGTAACCGGATACCATTTCAAAATATTGTGTTTATAACAATATTGTGCTTATAACAATAACTTGGGGCCTTCCAGTTTTATCTTCTTACCACTAATGAGATATAAAAAAGAAAACATTGTTTGTAGTTTACCTTGTAACATACTTTCCCTATCATTTAAGAATAACAATTTTTATATGCATATTAGGTAACAATGGATATCCAAGAATAAATTGAGTAATTCTTATCGCGATGGCCTTAAACGTATATCTTAGAATCATTGATTCTGAAAATAATTCTCACTGATTTTGATTATCTTTACTTGAGTATTGGCATGACGTCATATTATTTATTGTACAATTGTTATTGTTTTTAATACTTCACTTGATCGTTTTTTACTCAATTTTAATGGAAACACGAGAAATTCCATAACGTTAAATCTACACATTTAATTATGATCTGAAGATCAGCCCTACGATACTCATTAACTACCATACCCATTCAACGTGTCAAAGGAAATAAGGTCGCGTTCCATATATGCTAGAATAAAAAATACCATGTAATTTATGGCAAGTGTCTTCAAATATCAGATTTTCAGAAATTTTCGGCCATTTTTGTCCATCCCGTCAATTTACGAGTACTTGTCCCTTATATCATTTTTCCAAGTTGCAGGTGACACTTAGTACCTTTGGTACAGAGTATCGGTTTTGGTATTATGCCAAACATTTAATCACGTCTAGTTGGCATATTTAGTTTCCTCTATAAAATGCCAACTATTTTGGCAGGATTGTATTTTACGTATTTTGAGACTGATTTTAGTAGCAACAGTTACAGAAAAAATTGTTTCTGTCACATTAAATTCTACAGCTAACCAGTGCTCGTCATAGAACTTGCCTCTTGTTTAGTAAATAATATTTGCTTTCCTTTCTTTTAGGTATTTTCTCCGTAAACCCACTTTTCTATAGAATTTCATCAAATTTCGGGTACACATAAAGAATAAACTTCCCGAAAGAAATTTTTTTCCATATTTATCTCTGATTGGGGGTGATTTGAAAAATCATGCCTCAATTATTAATCCTCCGAATTTGTAGTTTATTCCTTCTGTATCTTGAACATGACCATTTTCGTACCTGAACCTATTCTCGCTGCTTAGTCAGCAACATACAAAATTTAGTGCTACTTGGCAACCGTTTGGTGAGTTTGTGTATTTATGTCAATATTATTTTATATTTAGGAGCGCCCTATTTTGGGAAAACATCCGACTTTTGAATTATTTATGATATTTTTTATCGATTTGAATTTAAAAGTATATATTGGTAACGATTGAACAAACGTAGAAATAAGGATTCGGTTTCAGTAAGGGTTTAGGTGTGCCTTGCTCGTTTATATAACATTTATTAAGTTTATATGTATAAATTACATATTTCAAAAGGAAATTATAGTTTATAACAGAAATACTGTTTATATACTTTTATATGAAACACTGCATTTTAATTAGTATTTTCTCTTATGTAGACAAAACACATTAAATATTCCACACTCAGTACTATACATAAGTTTATGTTTAATATTATTTGTACTAAAAGAAGTGGAATAAAAATTACAACTTATACAATTCCAGAATCTTGTTTAAATATTTGCGCACACTTACGTTTTTTTTCAACTTTTATCCAGCACCAATAAATTGTACAATTATTTATTATAATTACTTTCCTTTTCTGGTTTTATTGATATAGACATTCGCAATAGCTATAATGTACGATATTTGCATTATTCAGTTAACAAAAATGGTTATAAAAGAAGATTAATTAACATTAATGTCGAGTATAGTATGCCTGGGAAACCAAAGTTTGCTCTCGTACGTAAGTTGGTAAAGTCTGAATCAAATTACTAGTGAATTCTAGTGTTTTGCGCTTTCAATAACAAATAATAGTATAAAGAACACTTCAGAATCACCTTCTACTGAAACTATTACTAGTACAGTATGGTCTATTTGTAATAATGTAATATTTATTTGAAATCGAATTTGACGACGAAAAATCAATTTAATTTTCTAGACGCTCTGTACATTTAAAAGCATTTGTAGCTTATATATAAACATAAGCTCCCTATCTCATAAATATAAGGGAAAAATAGTTAGTAGTCTTTATCATCTATCGGTTAGTTTTCACATAGGATTTCATATAAAATCTAGATTTTTCAGACCATTACTTTTCAGCATAGGGGATGTTGAAAATTATAATGAATAGAATTCGAATATAGTTAATTAAGTGATACTTTTTACATAATTATATAGCAATAGACATTCAAAATGGTGCCAATTATTTCAAATTTGACAGAAGAGGAATCATTATAAAACTTTTTTATATCGAACTATATGATAGTTAAACCAAAATAAATTTTTGTTCCCATGAAACGTGGAAATAGAAATAGTATGTTAGTCCTGGAGTAGGTTGGAACCTTTGGTGTGAAGATAACACTGACTTAGTTTTCCACAAAACACTATACACTACACTCCACGCGCCTTCCGCCAACAAAGTTGGCATCATCTGGAGATGATTAAAACTAAGTCAGTGTTAGTATGTTAGTCATTTATTTCTTGGCTTATTGCGTTACAACGAAAATCTACAATTAAATAACTGAAGTATTTATTTTGTAAAAGAACAAATAATATTTTCATTATTATATTTGTCTACTTTCCCAGAATTTGCGTAAACGATAATTATTATTTTTAAATCAGTTAAAATTCGAGAAAAATATTGGAATTATATTCGTTCCTACAATTCTTTAGAGTTGAAATCAATTATTTACAGTTAATTAAATAAACAAAAACACTAACAATAAGATATAAATGCAATATATGTATGACATAATCTGTATCTGTGTGTATTGATATTTTCCGAGTATATTTTTAACTGCGAAAACAGTTATATGTAATGTTAATTTGCCTGTGACACTTCTCTGTTTATGTTTATCACTCGTAAATTTATTGTATCAGTAAACTTGTTGTGATCTGGATATTTATCATAGCAGATGGATTTTCTGCAACGTGCTCTAGTTAACACAGGGGCTTATGTAAAGTCACGCTCGCAGTATACGAATCACGCATTGTGAAGTCTTATGCGGAGTTGCCAATTTGTTATTATTGTCCGCAAATCTAGAATTTTAATCTTTGTTTCCAGAAAAGTGTAATCCTCATAAATATTAATATACATAATTTATACTTTTGATACAGTTTCTTCTTAATACTCCTATAATCCTGATTCAATCTGCAAACACGTCCTACTGTGAATCCACTGATACCAAAGGATTTTCGTTTTGACTACACGACGAATTGTTTATTTTAACAGGACTGAGGACTGACTGAAGGATATTTTCTTATTAAAATAAGAGCTAGCTTTTATAAATAATTATGATGAAATAAATGCTCAAAAGAAGGAAAATGTATTTGTCCCATCAGTATATCGTTGCATGTGCATGCCATTAAATGTGAAGTTGAAAAGTTCTCATTATATGTATCACTTTTAAGAGCAATTTTCTTTAGCTGGCGATAGAACGACTTGGCAAATCCGGCAACGAACCAAACATTAATTGTTGTTAAGGCATGGGATAAAAAAATAGTAGTGTAGCAAAAAAATCATGTAGAATTGATAACTCAAAAATCTGGGATTAAAACGACTTTAATAATAAAGCTTCTAAACAAACTTGTATTTCTTCATGAATCATCATCATTAGATCGTCAGTCCTAAGACTGGTTGGACGCTAACCTCCAGCTTCTCCTATCTTGTGCCAACCTACGCATTTCGCTAATTGTGCTACAACCTACATCCCTTACTATTTGCGAGCAGTAGTCTAATCTAGGCCTACCTCTGCCTTTCTTCACTCCTATTTCTGCCTCCAAAATATCGCGGACTATTCCCCCATGTCTCAGCAAGTGGCCTACCATTCTATCTCTTCTCATCCTTATGTTTTTCCACATACTTCTTTTTTCGCCGACTTTCTCGAATACTTCTTCGTTTCTAACCCTATCAGTCCATGGTATTTTCATCATTCTTCGGTAACACCACATCTCAAAAGCTTCTAATTTCTTCCTACTTGCTTCCCCTACCGTCCAGGTTTCGCAACCGTATAGTGCCGTGCTCCATACATATGTTTTCAAAAATCTCTTCCTTGTTTCTAAGTTTATTACCCCCGAGCATAAAAGTGCTTTCTTTTTGTTAAAAGCTACTCGACCCTGCGCTATTCTTTGTTTTATGTCTTTATCGCTTCTTCCATCCCAATTTATTTTACTTCCTAAATAACTGAAGTCTTTAACTTCCTCCAATCTTTCATTATTAATTTGTACTTTCGTTTTTGCTCTACTCTCGCGCCCTCTGCACACTAACACTTTAGTTTTGTTTTTATTCACCCTCATTCCGTATTCCTCTGTCAACACTGCCTCCATTTCGTTCAATGCCGATTCTAATTCCTCCTTACTAGATGCTAATACTGCTATATCATCCGCGAATCTCAGCATTTTTAGTTTCTGTCCCTGTACTTTAATCCCGAAATCCACTCTATCTTTTACCACAATAATCGCCTCTTCGATGTACAGATTAAAAATTAGTGGTGATAACGTACATTCTTGTCTTACTCCTTTCCTAATATCTACTTCCCTTTTTTCCCCTTCTACTTCTATAACAGCAGTTTGCTCTTTGTATAAATTGTCGGCTCCTCTCTTTTTCAGTATAGTAACGATAATGTTCCTCTTATAATCCTCCGGCATCTCGCCCGTTTCGTATATGTATTTTACCAGTTCAAACATCCTATTTACTATTTTCTGTCCCGCACATTTCAAAATTTCCGCCTGTATTTTATTTACACCCGGCGCTCTATTATTCTTTAGCCCCCTTAGTGCTATTTCAAATTCCTCTCTCAATATAGGTTTTCCTACATCTTCCCTATCGATGCTAGATTCTTCCTCTAATATATCTCCTAATTCCTGACCCTGGTATAAATTTCCTAAGTACTGCTTCCATCTATCCGCTTTCTCCTCTCTTCCGATCAGTATGTCCCCCGATTGACTCCTAACGTTTCTACTTATTGTTCCTATATCCCTGAAGTTCCTCTTCATGAATATAAGTATATAAAAGAAAAGTATGACAAAATAAACGCTGAATACTAGTGGTCACTGGAACCTAATAATATATATTTTTATACAGATGTCGCATAACTGAGAGGAAATATAATAATACTCATCACTAGTTACGAACTTTGACATACTTCTTTTTTGCATGAAAAATAAAATATGTTTATGAATACAACAATTTAAGCATAATCAAATATCGTTGCTAGCTGACTGAGATGGGCAATGAATGATGTTCATAAGAAAGTAAACCTAAATTAGTAGCATAATTTACTGCCATTTACACATATTGCCATTTGAGACTCAACACAATTTTTTTTATTGTTTAAACGGGAAATTAAAGACATTTAGTTTGGTTAAGTTTTAGTTTGCGTCTCATAATTGTTTATTGATTGCAAATCACTATTTTTATAACTAGCAGTCACCTCATAGAATTTAATAGTCACTCGACAGTGGCATGTTTGATTTTAAATGCTATAAAATCTAATGTGTACATAAAAAAATTATAAAAGACCTAAAATTTAACTTTGTGGGACTACAGAACTACATCGAGATATCGTTTTAAACATTTTATTATTTTGATCTGGAATAAACTGCCAACTACACTACCAATGACACTAGATAACAGTAGAAAACTTTGTAGACAGGCTAATTTTAAAAACAATTGCAGAACCTTCAAATATGATATTTCATACTATGATGAATTTATCGGAAACCGAAAATAAAGGTCAAATCTGCCCATATTTCTAGATATAGATATATAGATTTACTGATCTTTCTACATATTACATATGTCTATTGACGATAGATATAATCTATAGAACATAGAATCTTTCTTACGTATTGGACATGGCAAATTTCAGAGAACAATTTAATTATAGAATTTTCAATTAAATTGTAATCAGCAGACCTGCACAAAAGTTTTACCATTTTCAAATAATTTTCGAAAATATACAAAATTATTAGAAATTCCGACATATCAATAGATCGTTCTAATGTCTTCGTAGCTAATGAGTTTATGCAAAATGCGAACGATTTCAAAATACGTACAGCACAACTTTTTTATCGCGTGATGTCATCGTTACCCCAATTTATTTCAGATGAAATTTGAATGGAACTCAATTATTATATGCATACTCATTTTATTTTTTCATATTATTTCATTAAAACATTCTAACCAAAAATTTACGTTTTTGTAGTTTCAAATAGCCAACAGTTTACATTGTTTTGTTCAATGCCAATTATATATTATTTTTTTGTTGCAAAAGAGTAACTTATTTTAAAGAATTAAACAATATATAATTCCTAAACACGTTCGAATACATAAAATAATAAAAATATTATGTATAAATATTTAATAAATCGACAGCTGATAGATTATGGCTGGCCCAAAATATATTACAAATTAATGTACACCGGTAATTAAATTTTCGTTGAATTTCGTATAGAAAATTATTTTTAGTAAATAAAAGAATTTTATATTTATAATAATTAAAAGTATTTTAATTATTAATTAAGTTCATAATTAATTATTGTCTTCTATTAATGACAAGACACATAAATGTGATGTAATGCTTATCACAGATATTTATTTCTCGCATTACTGAATCAACGATCGTGGTATATCGATTTCTAAATTTAATTTCAGGAAATTTCCATATCCATTAATTTTATCGTTCATTATCATTATCAGTCAATCACACACTTTAGATACGCTCCGTTATTAATAAAACTCGTCTGAATTTTTGTAGAGGTACACATCATTTCACTTTTAAGTGTGTTACTCATTCGACTAATTTTACTTTTTACGTGATTCATAAATGAATACTCATATTTAAAACAAATAATCTTATCATGAATGTGAAAATGTTCTAAACTTATGTCTATCGAACAAACACCATTCTTCAGTATTTCAACCTACTTAATAAGTTGTACAATAAAAGGAATAATTATTTCTATGTCGTAATCCATGGAATTTTTAACATTAAGGAAATATTGTTGTCTGAACATCATTTTGACGAAAATATGCTAGTAGTTTTACAAATGACATATCTGTAACTTCTACCATTGGAAAATGTGAACCACACGATTTTACAAAATCTTTATTTTCAAAAAATAAAACCCGCCACGGGTAGGATTCGACATCTATCCCGGGATGGGAATCGAATGACAGACAGCTGTTTCGAACTTATTAGTTGTCATCAGTGCCAGGACAACGTCGCCGATCCAGGACAAATGCCGAATGAAATCCGTGGGGTATACATCTACATCGATACGATCTATGTCAGTAACATATATGTTATTAACACAAGAAATACAATTCGATATTACAGCCTTCCAGCTACCAGCGGGAAAAACACTGAAACATGTATTCAATTCCTGTAACGACCCCTTAAAAAAGAGTCCAATGTAGCACATCTAGATGATTGATATTGTATCTTAGAAAATTAAGTGGTACCAATTACCAGTTAATTAAATTATGCTAAATTATACTGTTTATGAAAAACAGAAACTATAGAAAAATATTTATTGTTCTTACTTACTTTCTATACAATTGCATAACTGATGTGTCGTGATGACTCAAGGACTGAAAATAATCTTGGCAGGTGAAACGAACACGATTTAACCTTTGATATATTTTTATTTTAATGAATTTCCCATACTCGCATTTATACCATTCTTTTGTTGTGTTATTAAATCACCTGAAACCTTTGATTAAAAACTTTTTATCCGTATCACATTTCAAATCGATAGACCTTTTACTTCGTAAATAACCACATCACAACGTGGCAACGTTGCAAACAAAGCTACCATAAACTTTGCCTTTGCAACAATGACAGGTGAGCCAGTTACGAGTAGAGATCGCGACAACCGTCGTTTGTTGTCCGCAGATCCCTGAAATCGTAGGCATTTTGAAATATTGCAAATCTGAAACCTGGAAATTCTTCCCAGAAATTGTGAAAGTGGCGTATAGGTCCGATAAAAATGTGTTTATCGTGAGAGAAATTTAGTAAATATGTGGTTGGTGAACGTTGTGATCTGGAAATAAATATAAATTTTATAATTGCTGATAAAGCGATTTATTAATTTGTGGATACCTGCAATTTGTTATTAAGTATTCGTCGATATGAATGGATCTGTAAAAATAATGAAAGACAATATAAACAATTTAAAAAGTGCCAGTGGATCTATACCAGTCCATGTTAATTACCAAAATGGGTAGGTAATTAATTACATATATTATTAAGTCACAGTGAAATATGCAATATAGATAATTGGTAATATCAGTATTAAGATTAATAATCACTAATCTAATTTATATAATTTTTACATGATATCTATGAGCAGAAGGCAATATTAAAAGACTATACATTTGTAATACCTTTTGCTCAGATTTAGCAATAAATTAAAAGTAAGCAAATAAACATACTTATGGAAAAAATGTTTTCATACAATAATCCACTTAACGAAATTGAACCTTGGTCCCCTTAAATACAAGGTCAATAAGTTCCACAACCAGGTTACTGCCATATTCGTGGTAATTTTAAATTATTGTAGTATTTTTTAATAATTTTAAAATGTTTATTTAAATATATTTAAATACCAAACTGGAAATTATCAGTGTACATACAGCAACTGTTCTTTATTGTTGGGACTGGAATATAATATGATTATTCATAAAATTGGCATTTAATGTTCTAAGTCGTATATTACAATTATGCACAGCTTTCGTAAAATAATGAATAAATTCGTTAAAAATTCAAGGAATAACTTTTGCGAAAAACTCTCGGACCCGTCAAATTTTATTTTTACTTGCACATTTTTTAAAACAATTAATATCTACAGGATGATTTGTCTAAGAGGTATGACGTTATAGATATATTTTTAATGGCAACAATAATAATTACGTTTGTGTGAGTATATGTTAGATAAAAAATGAAGAAAAACGATTTTGCAATTTCAAAATAGTAAATTTAATGACAATGATTATTTAAAACATCAACCAAATTCTATTTTCAAATTGTGCAGCGTTCGCTTCCGGGCAGTAGCCTCAGGGACTAATATTTTTTATTGCTGCCAGATAAAAACTTGAAATCATGTCTAGAGTCCCCGATGGATGATGAAGTATCACACTCAAAATCCCCGGAAATTGAATATGTGGTGTGGCATAGTCAGCGGAAGAATTCCGTAGAATGGACGTTCCTACTTCTTTGACGTGAATCTAACTGGTGCGATATTTGGATTTCCTTACGACGACCTTATTTCTACACTAATAACTATATCCCGATGTAGAACCTGATCTTCCGAGAAATTACTTTTTCCTTCAACAAGATTAAGTGGCCAGCCAGATCGCCAGATTTTACTCCCGTAGATTACATTTGTGGAGTACTTGAAAAGCACAGTATACGTTACTAGGTCGGAGAATTTAAAAGATTTAAAAGCAATAATTCGTCATGAAATACAACGTATACCTCTTGAGGTTATTGGCAATGTTCATATGAATCATTTAATTTGGTCGATTTTTCAAATAATCATTGCTATTAAATTTAGTATTTAGAAATTGCACAATCGTTTTTATTTTTTTTTTTTTTTTTTATCTAACCTATCCTCACGCTAATGTAATTATTACCGTAGCGTACGTAAAAAATGTGTTGTTCCACATTCCGTAATAAATAAATAGTTTTAAAACCTTAAAACGGACTTTTCCGCACATAGAACATCTCTATCTCGAAATTGAGTGGCCGAGAAAAAATAAACCAACACATAAATGCAGAATATGTTTTATGCGACAGTTTTACTTTTTTCAAATAGGTCACCCTCGTGTCTTCTCATGACCCATGAACAGGGTGGGATGTGTCCTATCCACCTCAAAATCAATAGATGTCGTCTGGTAGACGTCCCTAATCAGAATCAGTCGAAACCCGATCGATCCGACACGATTTAATTGGGTGATCGTGCTAACAAACAAATTTCTCAAATAGTCCACCATCGTGCTTTCTCATGACCCATGGACAGGGTGGGGTGTATCCTATCCACCTCAAAATCAATAGGTGTCGTCTGGGAGACGTTCCCGATCAAAATTAGTCAAAATGCGATCGATCCGACACGATTTAGTTGAGTTATCGTGCTGACAAGAATAAATACCGACGACACACACACACAGCAAAAAATTTTTAAAAAACCATTTTTTTTCCACTTTTTCTTTACACGATTACATTACTTTTCCGCTTATAGTGGAGTGCGGAAAAGTAAAAAGGGGGCCATTAAAAAAGATCTATGACATACCTCCTATACGAATAACCCTGTATATATTATTTATATTTTTAAAAAATTTCTAAAAATAAAATTTGATGGGTCCGGGAATTTTTATCAAAAGTTACTCTAAATTTGTAACTTTTTAATTAAATGTTTTTGAATTTATTCATTACTTTACGAAAACACCATACTTAATTGTAATATACGGTGTTTGATTTTAAATAATTACTTTGTTAGTTCTTGCTGAACTACAACTTTGTTCCATCCATAGTACAGTTTGGGAAATTGTGAAGCAGATTAAAATTCAAGAGCGAAATTATGGTCGAAACGACAAAGAATAAGTTAAAAAGTAAGCATAATTAAGCAAACATGACTTAATTGTTATTTTTACGAGTATATCTTGATTCACTTTAATTACAGCAATATCAAGGCATAAAATAGAATATTTTCATCTACTCTTAAGTTCTTTAAATAACTACCTCGTCCACCATCTGATTGAGATTTCTAGTAACCCAGCATCATTAAAATTAAGTTGTCTTTATTTCTGTCCACCTAAAAACCCTATTTATACGACTTAAAGGTTCAATAACTTTTTTAACGAGTTTTAACTGGTACTTTTTTAGATCCAATAATATGCAGAGTGAAAAACTGTGGCAGCAATATTACCAGTTGCATTGCATGTTTAATTTTTATTAAATTATAATAATTACTCATGTTTAATTTACTGTGTGCAATAAAAATATCTTGATATCATTAATCACTATTCAGTTAATACACAAAGGATTCAAAAATAATAGATAACAGAAACGGCAACACATCAATTTAACGTGATGTTTACGTACATCAGTTTGTTGGTATAACTTTGGGGTTTCTTTTAGAAATACCAACAAAATTCAGGGAAAACACTATTTTTCATATAATCACGTTTATACTATAAACTAAAGCCATTAGATACTTCAAATAGGACCTTGGCACGATAATACAAACAATTTCGCTTTTGTTTGGAATTTAGGGTAAACGTAGGTTATGAACCCTTCGCTTACCATCGCTTGCATGGTATGGTTGACATGGCAACAAATAACGGAAATATGTGGCAATCAAATAGGAGAAGACATCAGTTTAATAATCTGGGTTATAGAAATTTTACTAATGAGTCATTTCAAAGAAATAAGTTATAAAAACAGATATAAAGGTGTAAGTAAAATAAAAGTTAATGCGCGTTGATAAATCTAACTTTTATAACTTTATGTAATGCAATTATTTTTGGAAATCAAAAATTAATACTTAATTATTTCTAATGTTAAAACATTTTAATTTAAAGTCAAAAATATGTGTTTCGGGGTAGAATCAATGAAACAGTCACTTTTTTAAATATTGGGTGGATAACAGGCGACTGAGGTGGTGGGTTGATAATTTTTGGAATGTTGCATAACAACCAATTCAAACAACTTTGGAGAAGTGATTTAGGTCATTATCTTGATAGCACGAAAAATTCCACACTATGATAAGGTGTGTACTTTGATTTAGATTTTTCATCACATCAAAATATATAACATTTTGTCCATTATTCCCTTCCCATATAATTCCATACCATGCAGGAACTACCTCCATGCTTAACTGCTGGCTGAAGTTTTTTAGGTTTCAGAGCTTTTCCGACTTTTCGCCACACGAACTGACGTCCAGCTGACCCAAATACATTGAATTTGCTTTCATAAAAAAATATTAATTCTTCCAAAAATCAACTGGCTCGTTTAAATATTGTTTTGCAAATTGTAACCGTTTTAGTCGGAACTTGCACTTTTCGAAAATATTTCTTCAACTTTTATAGCAGATAGTTGTGGGGAACTTCGTTAGGATTTAATTGTACTTCTCGTAATATTTGAGGTTTTTCTGTAACACTCAATATTTTAGGCCGCCCCATACGTTTCCAGTTAACAAGACTATTTACATTTTTAAACTTTTACTTTTCCGCCCTCAACTACACCAGAGCGGAAAAGTAATGTAATCGTGTAAAGAAAAGTAGAAAAAAATTTTTTTCTTGCGTTTATTTTATAATACTTTGGATGGTTGCTTGTTAGCAACAGCGAAAGAAACGTCGATTAACAGTTTTTCCTACTCGCGGTACAATTTATTTTCGGGTCATTTTAAATTAAAAAGTTGTTTTTTTTTTTTGTCTTCTCATCGTGTGATTGTGTTATGCTTTCTAGTTAACGCTTGTATATTGACTACCACTGAAGATCGCGTATTATATAACGCATCAGATGCAGGTTTATTCCTGCAATTTCGTGACGTCGCAGATGTACGAATATTTTTGGGTGCTATTTTATTGTAACAGTTGTAAACATGTTAATGAAAATTTGTAACTAGTGACAATTAAAAAATTATTCTAATACAAATAAATTGTAGATGTTACAATTGATAAGCATATGGTAGAACATTTTAGAATAAAACTATAACAGGTATATTATCTTGTTACGTATGAAAATTTTAATAAGTGTAAAATACTTTTGCTAGCCATTGTATATACACATAGAAAATACGACAATCTAGAAACGTATTATATTTTGATTCTTTTTTTGTCTTTAATACTTCATGAGGTAATAAATAACTTCGTGCATCCCCTAATATGATTGTTTATCGTTCTTCGATATATTTTAGAAACAATTAATAAAGCCTTATTGAAAACATTGACTATTACATTTACTATGGAAATATTTACTCCAGCCGAATTGACTACAATTAGTTAGGAATTGTTTAGCTAAGCATTTTAACTGTTTACACTGTTTACAGCTTCGACTGCTTTGCTCGAGGTAACAATATCTGGCTGAATTCAATTCCAAAATCAAAAAATATGCTCAAGAATAAATTATAAATAGACTTTGTCTTTTGTATAAGACAGAATTAGTTCGTATTGCTAGCAATTCAAGACAAAGGAACCGGTTGGATGTGTCAGGGGCATTTACAGTAATAGCTGTGAAACATACTGAATGAACTCACTACGTCCTCAGTTTCATATTCTCCTTTAATATATGCTGCAATTATATCCTGCTTATAAGATTACTACCTAGCAAATTATTAATACTTACATTTTATTACCGTGATTATACTCGTACTTTCCAGCAATTGATGCCATATTATATCACTGAGTGATTCTGAGTCAGTAATTTTTAGAAAGTTTTAATCATTAGATTTATACAATGATAATGTCTGTTGTGCGTAATTCACTGTGGCGTATCTAGACATCTAGATTTTTATGTTGTGGGTACAGATAAAAAATGGATCTCTTTAAATACCTTATATAAATAAGTAATTTTATTTTCTACCCGTGAAGGTCTGTGCCACCTGCGTTTCAATTTTATTTAACATTAAATAATTATATGTAAAACACTGGACGCCAAACGGTTTATCATAATTTTTTTATTAGTTTATTACATAAAATAAACATGTATTAAATATATGGAACAATAAATAAACAAATACATTTTAAGAGGAAAATGCGTTTTCGCCGATTTCATTATTGGAAAACTATGTGAATTATTTATTTTATTTTTTGCATGTTCATCCATCATCACATCAATATGCCAATACTTGACAGTACGATGCACAGCTACCATTTTCTTGTTTAATAAATATTCAAGAAATTCCATGAAAAACAGTTCTGGATTTGAAAATACAAAAAAAACTTAAAATTATATAAATTTTCTTAGGAGGGGAATTATTAAATGTTCGTTTAATGAAAATGATAATTTTATTAAAATGTTTATAGTCTTAATTTAGCAAACTATCATTAGGGAAACCCGCCCACACAAATTCCAAATTTGACCATCAAAACCAAAGAATAAATGAAAAATATAGAATTGTAATTTTATTTTGTTATTAATAAATTAACATTATAGAATTCTAATGAGTATATATATAAATGTTGCTCAAAACAATTTAATTTTTTTTTTGAGAATTATGAACACCTAACAAACACCTCTTCTACCTAAACTACAATCAGTTCAGTGTATCATGTTCATTACATTTGAAAATGTTTACAAAATATTGGAGCAACAAGATTTAAGAAAACCTGTTCTTTTTTTGATTTGGTACAACTTTTTTTAGTGGTTGTTGTATATAACCACTAATGGGCGATATTATGCGCATTAGTGGTTACCACTACTAATTTGTTAATAAAATGTTTATCCACATTAGCGATTATTTATGTGTTACAAATGACGTTCAACTTGCCAAAGAAAACCATTAGGAAAGTAAAAAAAGTAGCTCGAAAACGTATACCACACAATATTACATAGCTAATTAGTAATAAAAAAATAATTTCGCAATATCCACAATTAATTTGGAAAATATTACTTTTTCCTTAAAATTGCGTATTATTTAATGCTGAAATAATAAACGATTGAAATGAATTCCCCAAGATAGTTAATATCTTAAAACATACAAATTAGCACAATAGATGATTCTTCAAGACCGATAACAGAAAATAAAAAGATAACCAACCGTATTTCAAGATTGTTTACATGCTATTATAGAAAATATTCTGGCCGTAGAATGCATATGTATTCAATATTATGAGTCAATAACTTTCATTAAAATAAAAATGTTGCAGTGTGATTGTTAAAAGTTGCAGAATAAATCCATATATTGCACATATATACACATATAAGTTATAACAAGGTTAAACACCTTTCCAAATCATGTATCATTCGATCCATTTTCCCCCTTGAAATTTTAATCCTACATCTGATGATTTTATGTGAAAGCATATCCTTGGATATGATTCGACTATCGATTCGCGATATACTCGTATAAACATTAGTCCCTAAAATCAATTTTATAAGAATTCTTAAAAATGTTTTATTGTAAATGGGACACTGTGTATATTATATTCAGTTTGTTCCAATATTTTTTTATCATCTTGTTAAGTAAAAGATTTATATCTATTTACACGGATACGTTCAACATGTATTAAATTGCCAAAAATAAAAATTCTACCAGGAAAGATTCTTCTCAGTTTTCCAATAAAAGCAATATAGTATAACCCCTAAGCTATATTAAGTTTGGTATTAAGTATTTTTATAAACCAAAATAGGGATAAGCAAACTTATAAATGTGGTACATTTCCTGCAGAGCACAGAGGAATGTCCTCGAGAATGCCAATAAAAAAATGATAAATACGAAGGGTATTAGCAGATTCTTAAAGAGCAAGTGGCAAAGTTTTGCTGTCAACCAAATAAATTATCAAATAATGCGAGAATCGTATTAGGAAAGAATAAAAATCATATTTGGAAAGATTCTTCTCAGTTTTCTAATAAAAGCAACATTGTATAACCCCTAAGCTGTGTTAAGTTTGATATAAGTATTTCTATAAAGCAAAATAGGGATAAGCAAATTTATAAATGTGATACGTATCCTGCAGAAGCACAGAGGAATACCCTCCATATCCATAAATTGTGTATATACATATAACATTAAATATACACTACTTAAAAAAATTAAGGGAACGAAAAAATTCCGAAAAATGTTGTGATTTTTGAAAACTATGAAAAATGATCGTATCGGGAAAAAATATTTTAAAACTTTAGTTTTTAGTTTTAAAATCTTTTGGCAAAAAAATATTCTGAGCTACGGTTACTGTGCAATCCAAGGAAATACTGCGAGACAAAAATTTTACAATTTTGTTTTAAGAGCGTCCTGGGACAAAAATTCTTTCGGACTAAATCAATGTAAATTCCAGTTTGGCTGTTTTTTTAATAGATTCTGTACGGCCATTTGCTGCTGATGATATTTCAGGAACTAATAATCGTACACCGAATCAAAGGATGGTTTTGAAAACTTGAAAAACCCTCTATAAATGGCGAAAGTTGTTTTTGAGGACCCACTTTTTTTACCCCCCGCTATTAATTTGAAAGAAATACAAAAAAATGACTGACTATTAAAAACCTGTGGCCATTTTGCAAATAATGAGGATAAGATTAATATTGCCGGTTTTTATTTAGCTTATTGTATTCCCAACTGTCCTGTAAACTTTCAAATTGATCCATCGAACCATTTTTTCCCCGAATGATCAAAGTTTTGAAAAGAATTGAAGGAACAAGATTATTGCTTTGAAACATATTTTAATGATTAGCAAGATGGAACAAAAATTCTTTCCTTTGATTATAATTTTGCTTTCAATACTTATACTTTTCTCAAATTAATAGCGAGAGTAAAAAAGAATTTTCAGTAGCTCAGAATTTTTTTTTCAGATTTCAAAACTAGACAGCTTCAAGCTTCAAAATGGTTCTTTCTTCATCTCGATACAACCATTTTTCATAAAGTTATAGCGTTTCAAAAATAACTGAAAATTTTTTTTCACTGTACGATTATATAAAAAAAAATTGATTATTTCTTTTATTTATGCATTTTCTTATGAATTAGAAATGTCGCCTTTTATAACCAGGGACAAAACAGTCTACTTTATTATTAGTTTAATTGAGACGCCTTTCAACACGTTTAAATATTAATATCACAAAAAATTGAAAAACAAAATTTACAATTTTTTAAATTAAAATTAAATTTTATAGCCAGAAATATGTATGTTACTTTTAAAATGTATTTACATAATCTATACTTTGATGACAACATTTTCATTACAACTGAGTGTATTTTATTTTCTTTTCCAAAGGTGGTACATTATATTACCACAGAATTTATTAAAATTTCAGTTTCTTGTGTGGGATATCTCGAGAGATCAAGCACCGCAGTTGTACCGGTTTATGAGTCATATCACTTGCGGATTTAGTGCACTAAAAATGCAAATCCTAGTCATGCGGAATTTTTATAAATAAAATAAACTGGGTCTGTATCCGTAGAGAAACGAAATTATGAAAACATATTTGGACAATATACAGAGCGCAAAATATATATGGCCTAAAATAGAAAAAGCTACTGAAAGTCATTTAAAAATACTTATTAGAATTCCTTCTACGAACTTGGCAACTGCATTGAGTTCTATGCCTGAAAATAAAACTTCTCGTGTTTGCCTATAAAATTCTACAGGTATTTGCACGTTAGACGTTTATACTGCAATGACTAATCAGTGCAAAAATATGTTTAACTGTACAAAATACTTATGTACTAAACGAAGATTTATTTTCTATCAGACCTACACCTTGATGGAATCATATGATGTAAATATCCATAATAAACTAAAGGAGAATGTTTACAATGATATAACAAATTATATAGCTGTTTTTATTTGTTCAACAAAAGCGCATTTGCATTTGGTATTAGATAATTTTAAATTAGTATACAATTTTTTCTTTTTTGATTAAAAAAAAAATTCGGTATAGTTTATAACCAACAACACTACAGATACTTAGGTTGCATAGCAATTCAGATTCGTTTGCATCATTTTAAAGACTAGGTATACAGTAAGTTTACAAATGAAACGGTACAAGATCACTAACACCACCACCACCACCACCACCACTACGAGTGAATATGTACATGAGGTTAAACAAACCCTGATACCATGGATAGTATTAATGTTATTAATTTACAAAAAATCTATTTCACTGTAATTTTTCTGGAGTAAATGGCATTGGCCGCTTTAAATTGTCATCAAACAAACTAGGAATCACATTACTGTAATTTAATTACCTCATAATATAGTAGTCAATGGTTTTGAAATTTTGTACGCTATAGGCCATTCCTTTTCTGGCATTTCTAGAAAATTTTTCGAAATCGATTCCTGTCGTATCTTCATTTAAAAATAAATATTAAAATGAATAATGCAATAACTAAATTTGAAATATTTAAAACCATAAGAAAATTCATTTTTCTATGTCATATAGTATCACAAATTTCAAGGAAGTGAGAAAATTTATTAAAAAGTAATTGATCTATCTAGAACTATATTGTCTATTTACCAAGATGGCCAAACATGCAAGGCAAAACGTGGATTTGACGATGTGTTAAGTCGCAATAAATTTTCTTACTTTAGTGGCCAATGATTTTTCTTACATACGATAGCAGGTGTTTCTAGTAAAATTTAATTATTTATACAAGTATAGTTAATTTTGGATAGTAAATAATACAACCAAATCTGAAACGCCTTATGGCGATCCTGAAATATTTCGTGAAATAAATGTTCTTTTTTACAATTAAAGGTGCAATATTCTGCAAATAAATAAGAAGCATAATAAATTGAGAAGTTGTTATAATAAATAAATAGTGTACTGTATTTTGACATATTTTCAATTAGTTTTATTCCTACGAGTATTAATGTTCAATTCAAAAATTTATTTTTTAAGAGTACTTATAATTAGAGCGGGCAATTTTAACCCGGAATCCAATGGCGTCGACCGAGCTTACCACGCTGGCTGTCTGCGTCGGCTGATCGCCTGCCTTCAGTTACCGTTGGGTCTTTCTACGGTCAATATCCATCGTGGATATAGCTCGACCGCTTATTGATTATTGATGAATTAATAATTATTGTGCTACTATTTGATTTGCTCGTTATTGTTAAAAACCAAATGTCTGCTTAAAGAAGTGTGTGGTAACTTCTTACATATTACGTATAAATTTCATGCATTAACTTGGAAGAAAAAAATCCAAAATGTTATCCAAACGTCAATGGATTAATATCACACACAAAAGTAGTGTTTCTCAAATATAAACGTATTGGAGAATCTCACAGACAGTGTCTAAACATCCCTGCCCCACTACAACCGATTCTTACACATTGGGGAATATAGTTAGAAACAGCATTTCATTATTTTGATTTGACTATTTCCAAAAAATAGTCTGTAGTTTTAAAACTTTAAATTTTAAGATTCTTCTCTTGAAGCAGATTTACAGACTATTTATAACACTTACGATGGTCTAGTGAACGTAAAAACTTACAAAATCCTTCAGTGTCCTTAGTGGAGTCATTACAAATACGGACGCTATACACACACACACACAACAACATGCTTTAAATGACAAAATGTAAGAGAATTATATCAAAGTTTGATAGTTTTTTATAGAAATATTAA
The DNA here is from genome assembly GCA_037954035.1 of Rosalia funebris. NCBI lineage: Eukaryota > Metazoa > Arthropoda > Insecta > Coleoptera > Cerambycidae > Rosalia > Rosalia funebris. The sequence goes on from JAZFAV010000032.1 coordinate 12,319,065, forward strand.
GAGTTTGCCGCACTAAGACAAATTTGTAGTGACTGTGCATCTACAGATCCATTACTCAATGTCAAAGATTATGCAAATATTACATCTTTATATATCGAACGGTAGTTCGTTCCCTTTTATATAAGAAGGTTTTTTCATCACGGTGAACAAGTTTCGATAAAGGATAAGTATTAATATTTTATAAATTATAATTTTCATAATATTTAATTATATTATTTTATCACGTAATGTTATATAAATTATTACGTGCCTTATTTTATGTTACCAACTACTATGCGCACGCCTATGGTACCCCGACCATTATGCTCTCCCTGCTTATTTTTTTAACAATTTAGTTCAACTAACCAGATTATAAATTATAAATATTAATTACAAATACAATTTTTTAAGCAGGCGCTGTAAAAATATAATCCTTTGCTATACTATGTAATGGAATTTTTCAGCAGTGTTACCGTTGATCCCGAGAAAACGAAGAATATCGAAATATAATATTTCATTTAATTATGGAATTCTACTCCCACATACTTGATCTCTTCTAAATGTAATTGCTGACAAGTTGATTGAAAATAAATTCAAGAAAGCAATCAATATTCATAAATTATATAACATTACAGATTTACAAATCTCAAATGAATAACAAAAAACATTATTTGCTATAATGCAATAATTAATTCAGTACACATAAAACATGACTGAAATATTACTGGATCATTCGCCATTTTTAAATATCTTATTATTTCATAATTCTCGTACGACCTCCAGGTTTACCAATTTCATTTTTCCAATTTTTTATATGTGATATGAAGGTTTATAGACTTCATCATTAAATGGCAACTGTTTACGAGGAATAATATTGTAACAAGATATTATACTATCATCGGCAAGAAGGAGGTACTTTTTACGCGATTTCTGTCAGAAAAATATGGCAATTAGCTATTATAGAGGCACTGCCTAAAAAGTTTGACGGTATGCCAATATTAAGTTTTATCGATTATTTCACAGACAGATGCCTACATAAAAACAACGTTTCGTTAGATATTTGAATTAACTTCCAAATGAGATGTTACTCACACAGTGATGCATTTAAAAATAATTTTGAAAATGGCGCCGCAACGCCATCTTTGATGATTATCACTATGTATAACATAAAACATTATTTTTAGACTTCAATGTATGTATGCCGATTTTCGTTTTTTAGGTCTCTTAGTTCCAAAGTTAATGGATGAGGGACATTTAGTTTAGACGCGCACTGTATAAATAATAATTCCCTGTATAATTTTTGATAATTTTTAGTACAAGTTTTTAATAGAAAATAAACAGTAGCTTCTTAACATTTTTCGTAATGTCTATGAAATATATTTTTTAAATAATACGACCAAGTGTTGGTTAATTTTTAGTACGAAATAAATTAGCGAAGTAATTTCATTAGCATATTTAATTTTGTTGATTTAGTAATTATGTTTTATTTTTTGTCTAAATATCACCATTTCCTATTTGTTTTTGTAATTTACTTTGTAGTTTATTATAGTACTATTTGGTACAATATTCTATACGCATTTTTCGGTATCTCATCATAAATTTGGAAGTATAAACAGAATCTTTTAAATTTCTAATAATAATGTTTACATTCGAAAACTTTCAAAATGTTCAGTCAACAAAAGAATTATAGTGTAACGTTTATGGAAAAATGATTATTAGATTTTCGTTAAAAAAGGGTACGCTAAAGCGTCCTTTAAGTTAAAAAATATATATAAAGTTAGAACTACCCTTGTCCTGGGAAGGGACTGGAACCTTCGATGCAACGAAAAAAGGAGACTAGCTTTCCAGGATGATTAAAACTGATTTTAATCTCTCTATTATGCCAACTTGGTTGGAAAATCACGCGTCGTGAACAATGTAATCATTCGATGTCCGTGGATAACTGGTCTCCTGTTTTTAATTAGCGGGTCGTAAAAAGGAAAGTGTAAAGTACAATTGTAAATTAAATAATTAAATATGTATTTTAAATTTAAAATACATAGTATTTAGATAATTTGAGTAAAAGAGTATAAAAATATCTTATGCCCTGAATGCAGTTAATCGATATATAGTAATTACAAAAATAATTAAAAAAAAAAACGATGTTAGATATATTTCAGAGTCTGTATATAAACATTATTCTAATACCGATTCCCTGCTGAGACAAGTCAAAGTATTTTTAAGTCAGTTTCCTGGATGCAAATATGTTCTCGAAAAAAAAAATAAAACTAGTAATATTTTCATATATGTACATAAATCTGTTATAAACAAATAAATTATTATATACAATAATCATTCAATAATTTTAATTGAATGCTCAAATGAATGACGTTCAAAATTTTAAAGAAATGATGCTCTATATAAAAAATTCTTAATTACATTCTTTGCCTATATATTTATTTGCGTTAAGTATACTGTATATTTTGTTAAAGATGTGCATTGTTTGTATAAATGTTTATGTACGTACATATATATGTATGTGTAAGTATATACTCAAGTTTGTTTACAGCACAATACCATTGTTTCGTCTTTATTATTATATATCGTATACTAGGGCTATTTCAGTAAATCTATATATTATTATTAACCTAATTAAAACCTATGATTGTTTTTGAAATCATGATTTATTAATTTAATTTTTAAAGGGTATAAAATTTTTGGCATTTCACACTGCCTGGAATATTTAATTCCAAATTATTTGACGATCTAATTCGCTTCACTGAAAAATGTTGTTCATCCATTTCCTTCACAATTTCGAAACGTATCCGTCATTTTATTACACAAAATTTTACTGGCGCTGACATTGTTTCAATATAGTTAATCAAAAGCGGGCTTAGGGGTTCCTTCTTCGAACTATGCCTAATAGTCAAATAATTGAAATAGTACTCTCGACCTACTATTACGAAGGACAATTACCCCAACGATTCGAACTTTTGGAAAAGGGTCACTGTGTTTGTTGGCATTCTGGAAATAACCTTCTGACCTGCACAATAGACACGGGGATCGTAATACAACTTGCCAATTCAGAATTTTGAACAGCCAAAGGACTGCGCATCGTTGGGTTTATCGAGCCTTAACGTTCCGGTACATGCGCCGAGATACAGCGATTTATTTATAGTAAGAGCCATTTTTCATCCGAAGCGGAAAACTGTCTGTTATCTATTATATGTCTAACCAAAAAATCGGGCTTTATTCATTTGTAATGGTTGCTATAATCAACGTACGTGGATCCGTATTCGTTACTAAGGATATAGAACAATAAAACGTTAATAAAAAATAATATAAACAATATTTTAAATATGGATTTGGCAGAAAGAAATTAAAAATATTATGCAGAGTAACAGAATGCTAAGCATCTAGCAGTACCACAGTACATAAACAGTTCATTCAAGAAGTTCCGGGACTGATTTTTCGAATCATGTACAAATAACCCTATCTGTGTTCTACTGACGGGACTACGCGTTGTCTTCCTTTCTTTAGCTACTGTGTCAATTTAAAGTACTTTCGTTCGGTACGTCGCGTCACGATTTTTACGATGGAACAAAGGACCGTCATAAAATTTTGGCGATAGCAAGGATAAAAGTGCATTTTGCCTCGACCGGGAATCGAACCCGGCTCTTCCAATTTCGGGTTAGTTGCTCTGACCGCTGAGCTATCGAGGCACACTCATTATCCTTGCTGATGCGCCAGTTTAATGCGTCACTACAGTACTCCCTCCCTAGAGACATGGTTTCGATACAATTTAACGGAATGTGACCGCGTTCGCCATTCTTATGAACCGTTGTTCGGTAACCCCCGGGACTATAGGGCGATGGATAGGACGGGAATTGAATCCGCGAATTTGAGATGTAAGGGAGGCTGCATATACTGGAATGAATCACATCACGTCGGGGTCACCACTTTGGCGATAGCAAGGATAAAAGTGCGTTTTGCCTCGACCGGGAATCGAACCCGGCTCTCCCAATTTCCGGTTAGTTGCTCAGACCGCTGAGCTATCGAGGCACACTCATTATCCTTGCTAATGCGCCAGTTTAATGCGTCACTACAGTACTCCCTCCCTAGAGACATGGTCTCGATACAATTTAACAATCGCGTGATGGTGTTGCGAAGCATTCCAGACGCTGATTTCTCCAATGCCTTTCAGCGGTCAATCATTTGTGTAGAAAGGGGAGGGAGGTATGTTGAAAACTGAATAAAAATTTTTGCAAAACTGAAAAAAAATTTTGAAAAAAGTTGTTTTTTCTTAAAAAAAAATCAGTACCGGAACTTTTTAAATGAATAAAAATTTAACTAAATTCGATAAAATTCTGCAATACAAGGCAAGTAAAAACAAAATGTTCGAACAAGTCGATTTTGTTTTTTATGTGCGCACGTTTTGGTAACGTTTTTTCTGCGCCTTCGATTTTCTTACCTTTATGTTATGAGTGATGAGATGATGCCATTTGAAAGTACATTTTTTATGTTTTGTGTCATACTTTGTGGTAGTTACCTAACAATTATTTTTGAAAATGTATTAATTTAAATTTTAATAGCATGCGTTTCCATTATTTCGTTCCAACACTAGCTTTAGTAACTACTTTTTTGAGATTTCTACTTTTTACTGTTTTCAAATTCTATTTATTTTTTTATGTTATTTAACGTTATTTCTGTTTAGAATTCTACTCTCTCTCAAATTCTTATATTTTTTGTATCTGGTTACTTGCGTTTGTTAGGCTACACAATGATGATTGGCTATGGAGACAGACAGGACTCATACATAGGGTGAAGTTTGAGTTAGTTAACAATGAATATCTTGAACGATCTATTACATGACCAACTGTAAGCAAAATATAGAAATGTTGGGACTGTGGAAGACAATTATACCAAAAGTCGTCCTGCCATGCCATTCCGAAGAGTGCACAATATGGAACCAACATGATGCGCCACCACATTATTATAGAATTATGCATTATTTAAACACCCTCTTTCTCAATAAATGGATTAATAGAACAGAAGTTATTGAGTGGCCATCTAGATCTACCTCAGCTGGACTGCCTTAATTGACCACATTAAATTCAAGGTATATCTTAACAAGCCAAATACTACTGAGGCATTAAAGAACCGAACGAAGCAAAAACCAATTAAGGCTAAAACCCTAAATACTATTTTATAGGAAATTTCGTGTTGACTTGCAGGCTTTTCGATTGAATGTCAAATCATTTGAACACTTAATTTAATGGCTTTTGTTTGTACCATTTATTATATTTCATAACATTATTCTGGTTAAGTTTCTAAAGTATTTTTTGTTTCTCAAAACAATTGTTACGTAATCCACCACAAAATAATTTGGAAAAAATGTGCTCTCTTAAATAGGATCATCAGGCAAAGGTGTTGACATTAAAAAAACTGTCGATTACGTAATAACTCCAACCGTGATGTCAAGAAAATATACGTACCTATACCAAAAAAAAAAAAAAAAATACCGTATAAAAACAAAAGCGTCTTGTGTGAGCATTCTTTCCCCAATTATTCTGTAACGATTTTATGGAATTCGTTCCAACCTTTACGTACCCACTGTATATGTATTATGAATTACGTGGCCTGAATTCGATATGAGAAAAACATATATCAAATAACGCCAGTTTCACAAAACTCGATCCATATTCTTGATAGTTCAGAATCAGAACAAGCCGGGTTTTACTCCTGCGGTTTCACGTGCCGCTTCCTTCGTCTATTGAAACCTGAAACTGCTGAAAATGGAGGCGCCGGTTTTGTCATTTCTTCAGTAGAGCGCGCACTATGTGAACCGTGCAGTTCGCCGTTGCCACCTAAAAAGATGACCAACGATTTCGCCTCGAAGTTATTTAACGAAATAATGTGATTACAGTGCCTCGAAAATGCTAACGATAAATCCTGCAATATTTAAATTATTTATGACACGGATTAAATTATTTCTCTAAAAAGAAATAAGTATAAATATATACTGTATTCGTAGCTTACAACTAAAAATATAAATTAAGTGTTTGAAGGCAATAAAAACCGTGCGTCTATGTGATAATTATTTTTTATAACAGTTTATCTGAATAAACCATGAAGAATGGGGCAATTATCAGAATTAACAAAACCACCGAATTAAGATATAAAAGATCCCCATCGGCTGCAAGAAAATTTGAAAATGGTTCGCAGGTTGAATCTACAGGTGCTAAGAATATGTCACCTTCCACTTCCTACAGGTGAGGAAAACGGTTATTTTTAGAAATTTTATGATTGGATCGAACTGTTTGGGCAAGCCTGAAAAACGCTGTAGAGTCATTATACCCTTAGCACATTTAATCATTTATCAGTACATCATAAATAAAGGCCTAACAATTGTACTTGCTCAAAAAAACTTACAAACACAATATAATTGCAACAAACAACGTTAGCAATTATTAAGAAATATTTATTGTTAATAGTAACGCTTTCTTCTTTATCCGCAAAATAAAAAAGTACTAGTTTTATGTCATGTTTCACACCTAATAATAGCAATAGCAATAAATCGTTGTTTGCATGAAATCAACAGTTTATCAAATGTCTTATTTATTAATGGATATTATTGAAATTTAGTACTTTAGCCTATACCACAATGAACCTTTACAAAAACTAAATGAAGATAAATTCGACAAAAAATTGTATCAGTTGTATCATTGAACAAATACACTGAGAAATAGTGCGCAGGTAAATAGATAAATATAAATTATGTATTGTTGCGTATTAAATTGATTTCATAGGCGTGTACATAATGAAACTAATTATTCCATGGTAATTAAAAACTAATTAATTTATTTTCGAATGTTGACCATTAAAACAGTTGTCAAAAATAAATAGTTGTTTAGATACACTGTGGAAATGTTACCAGTTTTAGAGTTAAAATGGTATAAAGTTGGTTTACATAGCCACTGATACAATTATTGACATGGGGGACAGTCCTTTATATTCCACTGATGTAATTCAGACTTTGGTATAAACACAACTATGCGGGTATATGTACTGGTTATTTCCTATAAAATTATACCCCGTATTTAGGAAAATGTTTGTCAATTCCAATGCTAAATTCACAGAGTTTTCTATGCTTTTTAGATACACTCTTCTTTATTTTCATGAGAGGTATACAAGGTGTGAAAAAAGAACAAAAATATTCACATTTATATTTATCTTATAATAATAAAACACGGGATTTTTTAACAATAATCATGATTAAAACAAATCAGAAAAACCTATTTAATATATTTTATAAAAATAAAAAAAAGAAATATGAGCTAATAATACATTAAGAATTTGCAAAAAAAAAAATACAAAACAAACAAATATTCAGTATCAGACCGCTATTATTGTTTATACAAATATTACATATCTTAATAACATTTCTTCTCATTGAAAGGACTGTAGATAATTATTAAAATCATGTATGTTCCGGTATTTGTAATTTTAAATTGATCTAAATCATTTATTATGGTCTACTAATTTATTCCTGAAAACATTCCATATAAAAAATCTAGTGGATTAAGGTCAGGGCTTTTTGGCCATGAAGGACTAAGCCCATTTAAAAGTAGGATTTGACACTTCTTAGGATTAAAAATTCCAATAATGGAAAATACAGATTCATCCGTTCAAATTATTCTTTCAACAGAATTAACATGCTCTCCATAATGCCTTAACATAGTTACACAATTTCAGAATACAATTTAGATAGAGAAACATAATTTGAATGGTTTGCTAAAAGTAAAATATTCAGTGCAAGATATTCTGTAAGAACATGTCTTTATTTATTCATTTTTAAATTCGCTAAATTATTTGTTTACCCGAATTTGTTAATCTGTATTTTAAAATTTGTCTTAATGGGTATATTTTTTCATATTACCTTCTAGCTCTGGACATATTTTCTCACCACTCAATAAAAATTTTAAAAAGCTAGTCGCTTTTATACTGAAAATACCATTTTTATTATTAATAATTATTACTATTGTAACAAAACAATTAATTCACGACTATAATATATTACTAGTTATTTTAAACATAACATAATAATAACAGTCACTTTTATGTGTCGCACCACTCTTGTTTTGATTTTATTATTACAAAATAAATTTCAATACGTAAAATACACGCTTATCGATACGTATTCATTTATTCATTGATATGTATATTCAAGCCAACATTTGATATAATTCAATCGGTCTAGCATTGGCACTATTTTACACCAAATTGGTGCGTCGTTATATATGAATTGCTTGATATGAATTTGATATGACGTTTACAATGCATGTTAGACAGAGCACAAAAATATTTGAAACGGCACATCAATTCATATATCAATTGCAGAAATACGTTCATTTGTAGAAACATACTTTGCTATTATAGTGAAATAACTGTAGTTAATTTCAAAAAAATAAATTTGTTACTCGGGTGACATAAAGGACACGTCAATATTTAAAAACCATTTAACTGATTGTTAGTAATTCGCCATATGGATTATAATCAAACTCGTTGTGATATGTTGTGATTATTCTAGACAATTGGACATGCAACATTTATTGTACCTGGAGAAATGTACGTTATATAAAGGGAAAGTTTATTAACAGTTCTATTAGTGAATTAAAATGGTTCTATACATACAATGGGTGCAATTATGTATAAGAAAAACGTTTAAAAGTTTTTACTCGTGAGTTTCTAATGTTATCTTTATTTAAAAAAAAACTGCTAATAAAAGGCTTAACTAATTCAAAAAGTTTAAAACTAATTATTCATTTATAATTGAAACGTATTCACTTCACGTAAAGTCACTATTAACAATTTATAAGACGCATTATCTAAACTGTATATGTAAATATGAAGCTGTTCATTGTATGACAGCTGCGTAACATTTAAATGTATTAAATGTACGAAATAACCAATTACTGTCAATGAAAAAATATACTATATGTGCCAATATACAATAAACACATGACAAACAAATAAAATAGAATTCAAATGCAAATAAATTATATGATTCAGTTGTAATTTAGTTTCATATAAATAAATACTTCTCTCATTGTAATCGTATTTTTCTGTTAAACCGTTGCCCACGTTTTCGTCAAATAACAAATTTATGTAATAATAAAATGAATAAAATTCTGACTTGGCAATGTGTAAAATACTGTAAGCGGAACTTTGTCATATAGGACGAATATTTTTTTCTGTTTTAATTAATTTTCAAGTCATTCATTATTATTTCCAACCCTATTCTTAAAGAATTTGGATAATGAGTAAAATACTGATTTTAAGAACCTGAGAAGGTCCACTGAATTTTTTATAGATAATTAAACCAAAAAAAAAAACATGCCAAAACATGTAATGTACTGATGACATTTTTCAGACTCAATGTAATTAAATTAAATACTTAAGTTGATACCGATTCATCTATATATCCATATACAAGCCGAAGAACCACAATAAATCTAAATTCTTGTAGCATATTTTGCGGTATATCTATCTACTTAAATTGTAGCAATATTGGTATGGAATGTATTTTTAAATTATCAGTTATCAATTAATTATTAAGTAATCTTTCTTGTTGATACAATCAGATGGTGTTTATGTCGTAATTATTTAAGCAAAATAATGTAAAAGTTGAAATTCAAATATTCTTTTAAAACATCGTATTTTTCATAAATCCTAAATCTTCGGTGAAACTCCTCTAGTAAAGACTCTATATAGACTCAATCTCAACATTGATTTCTAATAACAGCCATACATAAGTTCACTTCATGTACAGTTTAGTGTATAACAATTTAAGATTACGCATTAACTTTAATAAGATTTTCTTGGAAATATAAAAATTGTCAAAAACCCAGCAATATGAGTTATTTCCATTAAAACCGCCTGCTGTATAACTGATTTCTTTGGCTCTCAATTACAATGGCCGTCTATTAAATGATTTCTAGATACCTAGTGCATTCTTTTTATATTCTGGTAGCTTATACAATACATCTACCTCATAAAAGAAATTTTACGTTCTTATCATTTCTGATGTTAACCAGAAGAGTCAAACTAGCATTTCTTTTGGAGCATGCAGTAGTACTATTCATTTCATCGCTATTTGCCAAATAAGAAAATCTTCTTATCTTGACGATGAACAGAAAAGTCTACCTGAGCTTAGCCATAAAAACAAGCCACGCTATGTTTTGAAATTTTTTATAAACCTCAATCGCAAATATCGATGAAATGAACTATACTCCACTGTGACATATTATTCTAGCATGCATTCAACTACTATAAATTATAAATATGTTGGATGATTTTCAATATTCCTGGTCATAGTATTGTATTTATTTATAAAATTGATCAGACATATTCAAAACTATTATCCATATATATATATATATATATATATATGGATAATAGTTTTATATATATATATATATATATATATATATATATATATATATATATATATATATATATATATACCGTATGATTAAATATCCCGGATTTACCATATTAAATAAATAACAACAAAAAACACTTCAGAAATATAGTACTTACGCACATTCTTCTACTCGCACTGTCGTTTCAAGTAAAATAATTTGTCAAGTAATGTTTGATTGCGGAAGCATAACTATGAGATTTTCGAACTCAAATTACTTAAGAGAAACTTTACGTAACTTAAATTACATACATTACATAACATAAATTACCAAGCTGAAACATCTAATTTAATTTAAAAGTACGTATCTTAATCTTATTGAAGTTCATAGCTTTTCACGATTAAGTTTCTGTAGTTGTGTACTGCTTAGTTAATGATGCTAATAATTCCCATCAAGCATACTTTAATTAGAAAGCTAAACATGGATCTATATTTAAAAAAATAATCCTTTAAATGGGTTTCAACAATACAGGTCAAAAGTTATTTATAGGATGTCTCAGTTCGAACTATAGGATTTGAATTGCGCACCATTTGTGTTCTGTCAAAGACAGGACGTCAATATTTAACGACTGTCATCTACAAACCATAGGATGTGATTGGTAAATAAAACTAACATTTGACAAACTGAGATTTTTTATTCTTCAACATATCGATGTTTAATGAGACGCGACGGCTACAAATGGAAAAGAGTACGGTTCATATGACCGTCTCGACTCATCTAGCATAATGTCATTGATTTAGCAAAGTTGTCCGTAACAGGGGCACAAACTGGCTCTATTTCCTGAATAACACATTGAATATTTACTTTAAGGTCATTGATTATTGCTGGCTGGGTGGCATACACTTTTCCCTTGATATAACCCCAGAGAAGAAAAAGCCCAGTGGTGTTAAATCACATGATCTTGCAAGTAAATTGATGTCAGCATTCCGCGAGACAACATGATTAGGAAATTTGGTATGCAACAGAGTTAAGATTGCACGTGCTGTATGACATGTTGCACCGTCTTGATGGAACCACATGTTATTCAAATCTAAATCATCAATCTGGTGGAAAAGGAAATTGTTTAACTTATCACGTTAATGTTCCCCATTTACTGTGATAGCACTGCCAGCTTCATTTGCAAAGAAGTATAGTCCAATCACTCTACGACTCCAAAATGCGTACCAAACCGTACATCTCTAAATCAATTGGTGTGCACGACGTCGAATTGATATGTTTAAATACTGCTGTATACTTTCACTCACTGCAGCAATATTTTCATCTGACCGACCACGACGAGGACGTATTTGGTGGTGTCTTATCAATAACAGAACTTGTCTCTTCAAATTTCTCGATTAAGTTACGAACTGTTAACTCTGTAGGCGCTTTATTTTGTCCTAATTTTGTTTGCGAATTTTTCTTAGCACAACTGTGCATGATCGCTCACTTTCATAAAACAGTTATACACAAAATATTCGTTTTTGAACTGTTAATCGCGGCATGTTGACCTCGTATGGTTTGTAGATGACAGTCGTTAAATATTGACGCCCTATCTTTGACAGAATACAAATAGCGTACATTCAAAACCTAGTTTCAACTGAGATACCCACCCTATATAAGATGAAGCAAAAAAAATATGTGATGAAATAAGTATCTTCAAGTACACATAGGTCATTCAAAATATCAATTTTAAAATTCTTCACCAATTTAGTATGAAATATAATTCTACAAAAAAAAATTGTGTTTAATTGACGATTGTATAAATCTGAAAATCAGTCCCATAAACACAATTAAAATATTAAATATTAGTCTTGCGATAAAAGTACAAATTTATGCAGTAGTTAATAGTGCCCATATGTTATCCATATCCATATAATATAAAATAATTCACTTAAGTACCGTCAATTAAGATAAGATAGCGTATTATCTAATAATTCTGCCTTTCAAATTTCGTGGTTGGCAAACCAAATTTGATATAGATTTTTATGCGAATATTAATTTTCTCAATGCTTAATATATTCCAAATCTTGATAGCTATTTTCTAGTAGTATTAAGTATGTCGCCATACTTGCCACCATCGAAAATATGCTGCAGTTATATTTATTATTTCATCAAAATACAACCGTCATCATTTGTACATTTTCTTACAAATGTTGATATTGACAAACAACAGTGTACCTCATAAACCGGTAATTATAATTTCCACATTTTTATGGGCCACTAAACCGTATGACTAACAATAGGAACTCCTGACGCAAAAATTTATGCTCTGTTAAACATGTGCAAAATAAACGTTATTCAGACGATCTCTTCGTTGTTTTCATTTCAATAAAATAGTAAAAAATTTATTCCCTCGGTGTATTGTATGTAAACAAGTGCATTTTGTGTTGTCGAATATCACCAAAAGAACAATGTTAAAAGTAGAAAGGATATTTTTTTTACCATCACATTTCCTTTAATTTCTTTTACTGACGTAATGTGACTGGGAATATCCAGTAAATGGTTCCATTATATGTAACTTTATAGTTCCTGATTCACATAATGCAGTAATTTCTAAATTAATTATTTAAGCACCAACAGTTCAATTAATCGTTACGTTTTCATTGAATGAAAATCATACAAACAAATATTAAATCTTATATAAAGAAACGGCCGTTCGGCATCTACAGATGTATCATTTGCTGTAACAGATTTTCATTAAATGATTATGACATTAAATGATTTCAGATGTAACTCTGAAATCATTTAATGGATTCGTGTTAGCACTGGCGAAATGTGAATTTTAAGTCAATTTTTTCTAACAAAATTACAACAATCTACTATATAATTATATATCTATATAATCTACTATATAATTGTAGATCTGCAAACATTTATCATTGAACCGATTAGAAAATATTTTAATCGGAAATGATTCCGAGAATAAAACTTGTGCGGCACTAAATTTATTTCTAGTGCCTTCTTTCATAATTATGTTTTAATCGAAACAGAGGATTTTAAAAAAGTGTGAAAAAAACAATGAGTTTTGGTTCCATATTCAAAAATATGATAGACAAGGCAACTGCTAACTGACTTAATAACAAATTACAGAAATGGTCCATTCATAAAATTTTCCGTATGCAAGATTTTGAGTTTCTAATTTGGTTAATCGGCCCAAGGATATGTTAATGAGATACAAATTATTGTAATAAAACTTGTGCCTAGCTTGCCATATTTAAATTGGAATTAATTGAATTATACATAGTGAGGCCAACTATGTATAATTCAATTAATTCCAAACATCCTCAGTCCACTCCATATTATAATATACTGTATTTAGGTGTAACTCGATTGTCGATTGTCCATGCTTTAACTCCCCCTTTGACTCTCTTTATCTCTCTCCTTACCTCCCTCCCTCTCCCTATCTCTCAGATATTTCAGTTTTCAAATACTTGCTAATATTCACAAACGTTTGCAAATATAAAATTAAGGATAATACAATATTTCATAATTTATAGCATCCCCTAGTTCTGTATAATTACTATGAAGTCTTTAAAAATCTGCTTCCGCTTGACTATATTGAAATTTTATCTGAATTTCTCTTAACAACTGATTCTTTAGCGTTGAACTGTTTGAATTAAGAACCCTATTTGAAGATGTTGCAATTAATAAAGCGCTGCCTATAACCATATGCGTTTCTGGGGATACTGTTTATGAAATCAAGACACTGTTTATGAAATACTTTGGGATCTTTGAAAAACCAATTTTCATGTGGTATATTAATGCATTTTCAACCGTTTCGAATAGTTGATATTTATTTAAATGTAGTTCATATCAGATTGCCTCGCTAGTACATTTTTCTAATCTATTACTCGCTTCTAAATATGTACGTAAATGACGATCGAAGTGGCGAGATCAAATGTACGTACACTATAATGTTAGCCGCATGTTTTTTTTTTTGGAATTGTCTCGTCCATGACTAACCACAGTTCCTTATTCTGATATAAGGTCTCGGGACACTTATTTTATTTGAGTGTTGTATTATTTACACGATTTATACATCAATATTGTTTCTAATACAAACTCAACATGTCTTAGATCATTTGTTAAGAGATTTTATTAGTGTAAAGTGCCTGGCCATCAAACCCTATATCACTGTAATTGTTGAAAAAATGTCTGAAAATATAGAAACATCCTGAATCATCCATTAAAAAAAAAACTTCCAATAACGTTATATTTCGACGAAACTAGGATAGCTAGTAAACATAGGTCACTTAATAGATTAAAGTAACTAAAAAAACTTGTATAAAAAGTATTTTGATTCAACTTATACCTTAGTCGGAAATCAGTAGTTTTGCTAAACGAAAATATCAATTCGAAAATTAATATGTACAGCAATTAAATGAGAATATATACTTCATACCGCAAATTGATACTAATTATTTCCCTTTATTTCAGTAACGCCTCAAGATCTCGACTACTCCGTTCCAGAACGGGCACTCCAAGTTCCGTTCCAGATTCCCCCAGATCTCTAGATAGTCGCACCACTCGAATATCTCGTCCATCAGCCACAAGCAGCCCCGTAAAACCTAGATTGAATCACTTATCATCAGCTGGTTACGATTCAGATGATTCCATCCGACTGGACCGAGCAAACCACACCGCAATGAAACAAGACATTATTAGCATTAAGACTATGTTGTTGAAACTTAGAAGAGTTCTTAATGAGGTAAGAGGGTTTATATACATTTTTTAACGTTGCTACTTTTGCTTTCTTCTATTAGCGAACCGATGTACATGGAAAGCTGCAAGATCATTAAACAAGTAATACTATTAACGAATTAAGAATTTTAAGTCATTAATTTTACATATAAATAAAGGTGAATGAATCCATTTCTTAATGCAAATTAATATTTATGTATATAAACAGATTAATATGCTGACTGTAAAATTAATTTACATACTGACAGACGAATTGACTTCATTATGTTCATAATCTTTATTTACATTCCCCTATAGATTTTAGAGAATACAATTGGAATAGATTTATAAACCAGAAACAACTTAAAATAGTAACAATAAGAACACTCAAAATCTTAGATATGACAACAAATTAGAATAACCGGAAACTAGTCACTAAATATGGGAAGTTAGACTCAAAATTTAAATGATCCACCAGTCCTTTTGGCGGATTCTTGTCGTCCTTAAAACATATCGCAGTTTTCCATGTATCTATAGTTTTTATTTATGTTGGGTGGCATGTATCGAGTTACGTAGTACAAACTTTTTTTTGTTATATGTGTTTCGCTTATCTTTTTTATTTTATTTTCGCATGTTATGTTCGTTGTTATCACTCAGCAGACAGACGAAGACATATTGATGAGGGTGAGTTTTACTTCATTAATTATGCATACATTAACATTAACTTTACTTATATTTCACTAACAACTGAATAGGTGAATGTGTCTCGACGTAATAACTGTGTGCTATTATTTAATGTGGCATCCAAAAATAGATAACTAACAAATGGCAAAATAGCAAAAATATATAAAATATTATCTACTGCTGAATAACTCAAAGATCTGGTCCATCACAACCGCCTAGAGATAGCTATATCCTTATATAGTTTACGATATCTTCCATATCCTTATATAGTTTACGATACATTATTCGACTTCATTTTCTACATACACGTAATTTAAGGTACTACTTGGCATGGTCCACATTTTGATTTTCCATCACGAAATGAAATTTAAATCTCAGACGTATTAGAATGTCTCCGTCTTTTGTCGTCATTGTAATCTCTTAATACATAACAGACATAATCAGTCTTTTGTATGGTTTCACAACATCTCGGAAAAGGGTTCCATCTCTCTTTTGGCCTTAATTAATCTCTTCATCTACATTTTTATTATCTTCTGCCCTCTTGCTACTTGCCAGGTATTGTGTGAAACTGATTCTAAGCAAGGCGTCGAAGCTTCGAAAAATGCCAAAAAAATATATGATACTCGATGCGCGATTGGACAACTAAATTAGCATCAAGAGAATATTAAAACTAGACTCAGAAAATGATTAATTGAAACTGAACGCAGCTTTAGGCATACCAAATTAGTTGCCAAAAGGCGTGCCGTGACGTATAGTCTTTTGGTACATTGTGGAAAACTATTTTGTGTTTTCTTTTCGTAGGTACTAAATTTAGAGGTACTAAACGCTCGGCTGAAAGCTCCGCTGCTTCGTTCCAGCTGGCTTTCGCGAGTCCTGCCAGTGGACGATAGTCGACTGGACATAATGCATTTCAGATCTCATGTTAGGATAGACCGAACTGTATAACTTTAAGATTGAATGCAATTTTTAAGTACGAGCCCAGGCTCATAATAGTTCGGCCAGGCATAATTTTACAAATGACATATTTAAATAAAAGTAATAATACTCTCAAAACTATTTTATTATAGAAAAATATCGGTAACAGAAACAAAGTATAAACTTAAATACGATGAAATGTTACTACGTTATGGGTCAGTGACAAGCTTGTTAATACAAAACATTAGCATTTGCGATTCAGAATAGTTCGGTCGCTCATCAAAACTGTGTTACATCACCTTTATTAACAATAGCTATTATTATTGATAACAGCTTTAATTCTGGTAGGTATTGTATCTACCAGCTTAGCGCACTCTTCAGGAACCGTGCTGTCCAAATTTCTTGCAATTTGGTGCGTAGATCGTTAATTGAACGGGCTGGATGTTTGCGCAACTGTTTTTCCATTTTATGCCACAGTGTTTCTGTTGACAAGAGGTCACGCCTGGAGGACCATTCCTTAATAGAGACATTATGTTCTGTAAACCAAGCTTTGACAGTTTTTGCTGTGGGACACGTAGCACCATCCTGCTGGAAAATGTACTGCGCGTCAGTGCCTTGACATATTGGTATTGACGGTAATAAACGTTTTTTTCTGTCAAAGTACCATCTACAAAATGCAATTTTCCTGCGCCCGTACCATTTATAAACCCCCAGATCATAAGAGATGCAGGGAACTTTTCTAACCAAACATTCAGGATGGTAAGTTTCCTGTGGAGTTCTTAGCACACGTTTTCTGGTATCACCCAAACAGATTTCAAGTTTGGATTCATCACTCCAAATCAGATAGTGCTATTGTTGTAAAGTCCAATTCCTATGTTCTCTGACACATCGTAACCGATTGATTTTCTGTCGTTTAGTTAATAACGGTTTTTCTTTTGCCTAAAGGTTAGTTCAAAAGTAAAATGTAAAGAATCAAACTTTACCTTGTAGAACTTGTATCCTATTTTCTTTACTAAGCGTTTAGTTACTATTAATATTATTATTATTAAAACATACAGAAATGTTTTTCCAATAGCTTGCCTCTATAGTATAATAATTTCTTTTGCACTGGATCGTCGGTATGTTATAATCCTCTTCAGGACACGCTGATTTAAGCGTGAAATTTGGGATGGTCGACCAGTTCTCTTCCTCTGAGTTGTGCATCCACTTTTTTATACAAGTTGATAATGCCTTACGTTGTAAATTTAGGCAGCGAATACTTAGCAGATGTGTTCCGAGCCAAAATTTTCTGTTAATTAACAATTGATTTTCACATATCGTCACTTAATGCCATGCTACGTGCCATTTTTTTAAAGATTCTAGCAGACGCGCCCAAAACACACATTATAATATCCGTTTCACTTTGACAACAATTTTCTATTGAAGTGCATACTTCTTTGGCGGCGTTCTGATATTTGACGAAAATGGAGAGTGAATTGGAAAAAATGTAACGTTTCCAGATTTCGTTACGAGAGAGAAAAAAGATATAACGTAAAGAGAGGGAGAAAGAGAGCTATACATCATATATAGCAGTTTAGGCTATCCGCGTCTCCCTATTGTCGCGCATGCGCGCGTTATAGAGGTACGCATCCAGACGCTATATATTAACAGCTGAAGCAGCACGCATGTGTACCGAATATTTATCATTGTGTTTTGTAATTATTTACGTTATTTACATCTGTGTTCTGTGATTATTTGCTAATATCCTTGAACCGTTTAACTTGTTAAAATCTAGAAGATATAATATATTTCATTCACCGCTCCCTACTGGTTTACAGCCACACAGGTGCAAATGCACTTGGAAGAGGCGAAGACAAAATCCCTTTTAATTCTCGGGGGAGATTTCAATGTAAATTTCGGATCCAATGATTCTTTGACGTTGATTAACCTTCTTCGAGAAGCATTTGGTCTGCTTATAAATAACAATCCCAAAGAATCAACAACAAAATCCGGATTATCCCTCTCCCTTTCTCTCTCTCTCTCTCTCTCTCACTCTTAATCTCTCTCATTCTCTATTCTAAAGAAGTATTCACTTCTATCACGTATACTGTGCTGCACATGATTTTTTTTGTTGTTTAGCATTTCAGCAACTGGTCGAACTATTCTGAACCGCAAATGTTGTTTTTATTAACAAACTTGTAACTGACACATCATAACGTAATAATATTTCATCGTATTTACGTTAAAGATTTATACTTTGTTTCTGTTACCAATGTTTTTCTTTAATAAAATAGTTTTGAGAGTTTAATTACTTTTAAATATATGATATTAGTTGTAAAATTATGCCTGGCCCAACTATTATGAGCCTGGGCTCGTATATGTCTATCCTTTATATCGAAGTCTTCTACATTAGAACATTCCGCATGTAAGACTTTCATCGCTGATATAGTAGGCAATTTTGCCACTGCACCTCTAGATATTTTCTTTAATGTTTCATTTGTACATGGTACAAATTATAAAACTAAGCAGATATTTTTGAAACAGGATCTAGTTTAATGTTAGTCAGCTCTGTGAACTACTATGAGGTGAGATACTAGTTTCGATAGCTTTATTCTGTTTGAACCTTGTATTGTCCTGCACTATTCCTCAATATTTTCAGAAACATGTCTAATGATGTAGATCTGCTATAGTAAAAGCAATTTTTATGACATGTACATATATAGACAATCATTGTTTTCTCATGAATCTCATATTTTTCTTTTCATGGGATAGGATAATGGTGAAGCGATATACTCTTATGTTTTTTCTATCGCCTCTATAAGAATATTTATTAAGATGATACTAAATCATACCGTTTTTATTTAATTTATGTTTTTTCTCCTGTTAACATTCTACTTTTAGTCTCGAAAAAATGCCATTCACTTAATGTTTTTCTTGGTTTTCAGTCGGAAACTCACAACCCATTCGAAAGTCAGGCGGTCCTGACGAATGGGCTCTTCAACAGTCTCTGCCCCTCGGACGCCGAAGCCGCGCAAAGTGAGGATAGCGAAAGCGAAGCAAGGCTTGAACTGACCGAACTCAGGAGGCAGGTATTGTTCCTTCAAGGACAACTGGAGGACAAGGAGAAGACTGTCCAGTCCCTCCAAGAGCAGATGATTAAATTAGCGAACGATAATTATCATGCCAATTCCGCACCGGCATCTACGATCGCTCATGAGAGCCAAATGTGCAACGCCGCAACGCAGACGGAAAGGGTAAACCGAAATGATTATTGTTTAATTGTATTGCAGTTATAACAGCGAGTAACAATTTACTAACCATTGCCAAATAACTGAAGCTTAATACATTGAAGCTTAATACCAATTCACGAGAGAAAAATAAACTTAGTAGAGCTGAATTTAGAGTGAAATCATTTTCAATAGTCGACAGATATCAGACCCAGATCATCTTAAAAATAAATAGCGTATTACGATTCCTGTTGACTATTCTTTTCTGTGGTCGAGAACAAAGTTACAAATATCTAAATAGAAATCATTTTTATTGCGTACTCTGCATGACACTAATACTGGTTAATTATATTATTGTTTTTATATGGTTCTCTCTAGTTTTGATTACTTGGTTTCATCTCATAGAATTACTTTATAATCAGTTTAATAACCTGATCCATTATATTTTGAAAAAAAAAACTATATTAACGAACAAAGTATTATATAGTAATATTCAATTAAAGACTATGTAAAGATGCGCTTTCCTTTCGTTATCAAGAAAATAGCAATTCTGTATTAGACGTAATGAAAGTTTTGGCATAACTAAACAAATAGGTGAGAGTTAAATTATATTTTCTCAAAGCATTACAGACTTATGAAGGAAAATATATACCTTCTAGTGAACTCATGAAAATATATGAATATTGGAACAATATTGTTGTAATATCAGGATCAAGATTTCATATTCAAACAAGTGATTCCAATACGATAACTAGAGCCTCGTTACCTCAGCGTACCAGAGGCGTCACGTTCATGGCATCATAATTCAAATAAAATAAAATAAGCATCTAGTTATACATTACAGTTCATGCTCATACGTTTGCAATGTTTTCCAGCCTGGGTAAGTTCTTGGTGGGATTAAATTTATCCCAGAAGTGCCGAAATAATTCTTGACTAAATAAAGTAAGTGGTAAATCGACATACGAATTAAGTCAAACATAAATTCAGTCCTCCGTCTTAGGCCATTTTTTTATATTTACTGTGCACTGTTTGCATATTTTCTACAGTTTTGTCCCAGCACAAGAAAGGTTTTTTCCAAACTGAACATATTATTTTTGCGCCATCGTATTTTAAGTCTGTAAATTCTCATATAAACTTATTTACTTGGTCGTTTTGCCCTACACAGTCGACATAATAAATTAGTACTTACAACGCAAAAACATTGATATCAAAACACACAATGCACCACTAAACAGATGGTTAAAAACTATGTAAGTCGATCGATCGAGCGGAGACGCTGATTCACCGGCTCACCGTCCCCGCCGTATGCGGACATGTACCGCTGACAAAATCAACCAACTCTAATGATAACTTAATAATAAATTATCACTACAACGCTTATAATTTTATCACAGGATAAAAACAGTAATATAAGTAGTACAAACTTTAAAGGAATCAAGAAGGAAACGGGATAAAAGGAATTACTTTTATTACATATTATTATTATTATTACATATTGTTATCAAAATATAATACAATCCAAACCTTGTTAGTGTATTCAAAATACAACTCGTAACTTTGGCGTCGATCAAGAAAAAGGTCATGAATCGGGAATATAAAATAATTTATATTTCTAAAATAACCTGGGTTCGTGTTATTAACTGTCATGCAAACTGTCTTGTCTTGTGTTATAGGTAACTCGAAAACTTGTGTTATAGGCACTCGAAATTTTGCTCTACTATAATATCATAAATTATGCTTATGTCCATTATTACTAACACGTTGAGTTTACAGCGTACTACTCGGTCGAAAACTTAAAATTGGGTGGCGTTGTGGAAATACAGGTGCAAGTATTATTATATTATAACGTTGAAAGTATATTTAAAATATTTTCATGGAACATTGGAAATACCGTTCTATAACTAACATACATATCAATTTTATCCTAAATTTCACACGTACATTTTAAAAATATTGAGACCTTGTTACTAATAGATATGTTTCATGCATAATAGTTGAGAAATTGCGGATACTTGCAATAGAACATTCTCATCTTTAAAAAAATATTATTTTCAAGACGTTATAGCTGAATTGAAAAACAATCAAGAATAAAATGGCATTTTCAATGCTGATCACAAAACAGTTATTAAAAAAAAATTGTGATGGAATCATATCGCGGCTTTCTGTAATTACATTGCACAGATATCACGAACAGATTAATGTATTAATTATTTACGTTTCACTAATAAATTTTACCATCAAACAGCTTGACGAATGTAGGTATAGGGTTCATTTAAGTACCTTCAAGTATCAATATTAGCTGTTACCGACATTTTTATCTCAATATTTATATCGTCTTAACACCCAAGTTAGTAAAGTAGAACTAATTCTTATTTTTATGTAATCATTACTAACAAAAAGAGGAATAATAGAGGATAATCTACCTTATTATACCAATCGGGAAATCAATTAACTTTTGAGAAAGGCTATATTTCTTCAAAATAATTTTATTTGTTTCTAGACGGCTTTTACTACTTATATATACTTGATTTCTCAAAGCTGATCAAACCCAGCTTTGCTCATGATCACTAACTTAATTTGAAGACAAATCCAGCTTTTCGAGCATCATATTTAAATATTTCAACCTAAAAACATATATTTACGGAAACAAATTGTATACTAAGTGATAGAGTATGCAATTGGAAGGTAGTGGGGATTAATATCTAGGACCACCTGTTGAGGCCAATGCTAATATAAGGAGCAATTGTCGAGTAGGCTAAAATCAGGAAAAAACACAACACTAAAGTGTATTCAAAGCATATTCAAAGACTAACTTGTTTAACTGTTATAATTGCGATGAGGACCACGCCCATAATAGCTTTAGAAGTTGGAACTGACACTTCTTGACTTCTTTTAGAAGATGTCTTAAGGACGGCTTTGCGACTACGCGTGGGAGAGCTATGGAAGAAGAGTAAGTGGTCTGCGAGATAGGCGTGCATCCCGGAAGACACAAATAAGTAATTCCCTCTTCTGGAGGCTAGCGTGGATTTAGGTCGGGTTGGATTAAATTTCGACGACTCCCTTAAACAGGACATTTGGTCTACGCTAATGGTTCAAGAATACTAGGAAGGTCTTGGATATGGAATTTTCTCTGAAGATGTAAACCTCCAAATCAGTGAATTACTGAGTAAAATTACTAATCAAAAAGTATAAAAAGGAGATTGAGGTCATTGAATCTACTGTTGAATCAGTGACCCGCTAGACGCCCATGCCACAGTATTCCAAGCTTAGGTTATACAGGAGAATAATTATTGACCGGTCTTCGTTGACTACACGGACTGCACTTATTCAATACATTCATGCAATAGGATGGCTGTGGGAATGTGATCAGCATTTGGCGAGAAATTGGCAGCTCTGATGGGATGCAGCACAATGATCCAACACGATGGCTTGAATGCATGTAGATTCTGCCTACCCTTTCCTTTATAGAATCCTAATCCGACACGGAAATTGGAACATCCAATAAACATGGTTTAATTTGGTCGATATTTTATAACTGCTGATGTACTTAACAGGAAATTACAATGTTAATGCTCTGTCACAAGAAGTCTTCTTAAGCATCCCATTCCAAGAAACATGAGAATTTATTGTGATTTAGAAGTGTTCTAAACCATTAACATTGTGACAATTGTAAGCCTTGAATAAAACACAAACCATAGTAAAAGTACCAGAAACACAAACCATAGTAAAAGTAGAAGTTTTTATATCTGCTTTAAAAAAATATAAGGTAGCAAGGTTTAAGACATACAAAAATTTCTCAATAATTTTTCATTCTTTTGGGGGTTACAACTTCTATATCACTTAGTATATATTATCTCTCTGGACGTAACATCTTGTATAAAATGTCAGATCTCTATTGTTCATGAAACGCTGTAAATAAATACGATATTTTTATTTTCAATATATTCACAAATGGTATCAGGTAATTAATCCTGATTGACATCCATTTTTTTTATCTCAAAAATAAGAGACCATTTTTGTTCTCTCCTCTATATATTTTCGGCGGTAGGGACGTACAATACCTTGCACTAAGTTTCAATTCTCTACAAACAAACATCACTCTGAGTATTTTATTTTATCAATATTTTCTGAAGGAATGCTGTAATAATCTTGAAAAAATAAGTATAATATTAATATATTCAAATAAAAAATATGCACAGTTGCACATTAAAAATAAAGCGAGGTTATTTATTGAGGTCATTTATAGTGGGATAAATCATTATTCTATTATATGATTTATGTACTTACAATTACATCTCAATACCCTGAATAAGGGAAATATTTTTACAACAAAAAACGTAAAATGATTACCAACATTATAAATATAATGGTTTTATGCTTAATCGCATTTTAATTTAATGGACTAACTGCTGATGCTAATTTTTATTTCATAATTAATGACTTTTATCTTCGTGCCATTTTATGGGAAGTGTGTCTAATAAAACAATCAACATTTCAGGCTATACTTTGAATTACATCATGTGTTTCTCTAATATTAAAAAGTGTCCGTGAAACTTTTAAACAAGATGTGTATATATTTTTCAAATGAAATATGCCATATTAAATAATGTAATTATGGCATAACTCCACAACAAACAAATCCATAATGAGTTTTAAAACAATTTCAAAGATATAATACCACTCGACAATATGACATTATCGACCTTTTTATTAGAATACTATCTTTCGGTAAATCTCGTAATGACGATTTATTTTTTAAATATAAATAGTACTAGTTTTTGTAACTAATAAAGTACGAATCATAATAAAAAATTGGTGAAAAGTTACATTTTGAAAATAAATTTTTCAAAACAATATTATTTTTGATATAAATTAAAATGATAATTTAGTTTTACAACTTCTTCGTATTTTTTTATACGATTTTTGTTTTAACCAGTTTCATACAATTAATTTTCTCACAGGAAAGTTAAAAAAAAACACAAGGCAACTGAAAATCAATATTAAATAATTTATTTAAAATTAAGAAAAAATAGTAAATAAAAAAACGTCATTTTACAAATAGATAGTAACAAAATTCAATCTTGGAAAGATTCAATCATGTTAAACATATGATATAATCATATAGTAATCTTAAAAAGAGCAATTTAAATTAAAAGAAACAACAATTTAATATCTAATAAAACTGCAGAAGGCTGCGATAACTGCCTTCTACTTTAACATAAGCAAAAAATAAATTCCTTAAAATGACTTCCTGCTTGTATACAAAAAGAAATGGAGTAAAATAAAGGGTGACTATTCCAAAATTATCCTACACCTTTGATAAATTTCGATAATTCGTATTTTAAAATATTGGAATTTATTAACTCTAAACTGGCACTGAATTAAAAAAATATTTTTTGAAATAATTTACTTTAAATTATTATTTAGAATTTTTTTTATTTTAACTTTAAAGGGCTATAACTTTAGAGGTGCATTTTGCTACATAGGTAAATTAAATTAAATTAGCCTCCCTCTAGCTGCTAGTGTAGCATTGTAACTACATAATTTAGAATCACCCTCTATAATAAAGATTAATTTGGTATTTTATTGTCATGCGAAACCGTGAAGTATGTAATGAAAAATTCCATCTCACTAATTTGATTTAAAAAATAAAATCAATTCTATATGAAGAAGTACGGTTTTTTAAAAGACAATTTCAGCTGCTTCACCTTTGTGATGTCACACTTGTACCACAGATGACAATATTAGACATAAGAAGAAAAATTACTGTCGGCGCTAACTAAATGGTTGTTTCTAGAAATTACAAGATTACGTATATCTGATTTTTCGTATAAATACTTTTAAAACATGTAATCTACCCCACACCTTTTTTTTTCTTGTAATATTTTAATCTAAAAATATATCTTTTTGTCTTCCATCTTTTGTTGTGGTGTACTCTTAAATTATACAATGTTAGCAACTAGACCCATCCTCAGATTTGGAATATTCAGTCTGTTGTAAATTAAAATGTCTGACACGTTTTATTTTATCTTTTTTTATCGACCCTTAATCTACGTATTTCAAATTAAGGTAGATTTTTCTCTTTTGAAACATACTTTAAATAAACCTGCCATACCAAAATTGTTTTGGTGTCTTATAATTGCCCTCCATTTCGCCTATTGTGTTCGATCCATGGTCTATTTACTGACCCATCTGCTTTTCAGGTCATATTTTTTTAAGAAAAGCTTAACTTAATGATTAAAATAAAAATAAAGGATTCTTAAACGTCTGTAAACACGTTTCCTATACTTGTATTGTAAGCTCATTGATCTAATGCTGATGAAAGTCTCGTTTTGATCGTTGATCCTGATAGTTTTTGTTTTTTAATCTAAGCTTCTTTTTATGTCCTTGAACATTTGACTGTTTTTTTATCTCTTGTAATTTCCAAAATACATTAAAACATTATTTGTATCATATATTTCTTTTTCGCGACGAACGACTGCTGCCCAAGAAATATTGGAACAATTTGTATTCAAAATTAAATTACACATATTAATTTTATCATCGTTGTGTCAATGATACAATATTGATATTGAAAAATCGTAGATGGTATTTTATTGTTTAGCAGAATAACCTACATAAGAGGAAAACAGTATTGTTATTGACAACTCTTAACTTTATGCAAGCTTTGTTACTTTCTCTTTTCCATTTTAATGTAAGTCTACAAAAGCTTGCAATTATTGAAATTATATGTACATAATTATTACATACAATGAGTAATTCAAACTATAGCCTAAGTGGAAATAAACAATCTGGGTTCCATTCTTTTAATTATTGAAAATATTATTTTTCAAGATTCGACCAATATCGGCGGGTCCTTGCCTACTAAACGGTTCATCGGTTGATGGGAGTGCTGGGTCTCTAGTCAGGTAAAAAGAAATTTTGCACACTGCTGACCACACACACATATAGTATACACCCACGCAATACCACCAAATATGTGTTGCTTGACTGGTTATAGAATTGCGTGAATGAAATTAAACACAAATGTAAAGCATATAAATATTAAAAAAAAATTAATGAAAAAAGCCTTAAAAGTAAATCGTTAATCATCATTATCAAAATAATTACTAATGATCTATTTGAAATTAAAATTTTGAATATTTTTAAATGTTCACCCCCTAATAGTAATAAGAATCAAGTAATACAGCAAGTTGCTTAATCAGCTTTATTACATCATTATTTTCTAAAAGCATATGAAGTATTTCTGAGAAAAATAAACTCCGCAGTTAATTAGTGGCATTGATCTTTATTATTAATCATTAAGATCATTGCCCGCTTAATAGAAAATATGTTTGCATTAATTTCAAATTATCTTGTATTGTTATTCTTACGATTTGTGTAAAAATATGATCAAATAATAGTGCTTTTATAAAACAATGAATAAATTGGTAAAGTAATGAAAAAAAATCAAGAAATAATTTTTTCCTACGGTTGCTTAGAAAATAAGCAAAAGCACACTAAAAACGCAACTGTAAAACGGCATTTTATGCACGCTGTGTGCAAAACACCGTGGAGTAGTGATAGCGTTTTTTCTTAGCATCCAAGCGACCTGTGTTCGATACTCGGCGTTTCGTAAATGCTTTTTTCCTGATCCTCAAACGTTATGATGGATGGCGCTCTAGCACTGTGGCGGAAGGATACAGAGATGAATCCATTCAAGAAAATGTCCAATAAAATTGTAAAAATTCATTAAACTCTCCCTAGATTCAGAGGTACATGTTGATGTTCTACCACAAAATGAAATGCCATCTTCTTCAAAAACAAACAATAACATATCTATTGTAAAAAATTTGATCAATCAGCACAAAGAAATGCCAGGAATTCATTTAGAAAATTACAGTAATTTTACTATTAATTACAACTTCAAGTAGATAGTTTGTAACAAGATTATTATTGCCTATTATTAAAAAAATTATCATTAGCTGTTAATAATGATGTTTATTACTAATACTAATAATAGTAAGTAAACGTTTATTAAAATTAAATAATTGTTTTATTATCTCAAAAAATCATCGTTTTGAAAGCAAAACTTAAAATAGAAAAAGATATACATCCCTCGAATGTGATTTAAGTGCAACTGTAGGAAAAGTATAGTGTAAAACACGTGCGAAAAGCATTTTTCGACACTTGTACAATATACTATTAGAAAAACTACAGGACTCATCAATTATTACGAAATGTAAAAGAGCACATTTTTTACATATGCTACGGTAATAATTACATTAGCGTAAGTATAGGTTAGATAAAAAAATTAAGAAAAACGATTTTGCAATTTCAAAATACCAAATTTAATGGCAATGATTATTTAAAAAATCAACTAAAATAAATTATCAAATTATGCACTGTAGGCTGCCTAACAGTAGACAAGACGATTAACAATAATTAATAGATTTTTTTTGAACATTAACAATAACTTCAGGAGGTATGGTATATATGTTATATTTCGTGACTTCTTGCTTTTAAATCTTCTAAATTTCCTCGTCTAATACATATTTTGTTTTTTAATTATCCCCACAAAAATAATCTATTGGTGTCAAATCTGGCGATCTCGCTGGCTACTCAATCGGCCTCGGGAACATCTCATCGAAATAGACGAGGACAGGTGTTGTATAATGGGTTAACGGAGTTGGGCCATCTTGTGAAAAAATTATTTCTCGGAAGATCGGGTTCTTCTACATCTGGCTATAAAGTTATTAGTGCAGGAATAAGGAATATAGACAGAAAATCCAAATATCTTGAACCAGTTAGGTTCACGTCAAAGAAATAAGGACCCACAATTCTTCCGTCCACTATGTCACACCACACATTCATTTCAGGAGATTTTGAGTGTAATATTCCATCATCCATCCAAGTTTCTATCTAACAGCAATACAAAACATCGATCGCTAAGGGTCAGACAGTCAATGGAATACAATTTGAACATTTAATTCAGCGGATTTTTTATATAATCATTACCATTAAATTTAGTATTTTGAAATTTCACAATCGTTTTCATTCTGTTTTATCTAACCTATATTCACTAATGTAATTATTACCGTAGCGTGTGTAAAAAATGTGTTCTTTCACATTCCGCAATACAAAAGGGGGTTGCCCTTCAAAGAATCCGCAACAAAAAATAATATTTGACGGGTCCCAGAGTTTTTCCCAAAAGTTATTCCCTAAATTTATTGATTAATTTTTCATTAACGAATTTATTCATTACTTTACGAAAGCTCTGTATAATCCATCCTTTATTTTAACAATTGTACAGGAATATTCCAAGTGAATGATATAAAGTGTATTCTAAAACAATGTGTTCCTCACTTTTTCCTCAAAAATTACTCACTTTTTCTGTTTACTTTTACACAGAAAACTTTTACACTTTTTAGACAGAACTAAAAAATGGATGAATTAATGAATAAATATTGTCAGTTGTAAAAATTAAAATACATGAATATATCAACTCGTAGATAAAAACGTAATCTTTCTCACCATATTTCACAAAAGTATAAAGATCACGGATGGACTTTAAATAACAGTGGCGACTGGTGACATATATGTCGTAGTCTCATGGTGAAATACGTCAATTCATGAAAAGCCTAGGCAGTACATGAACTGCCGGCATATTATGTAAATTCTTAATGTTACACAATCTGCCTAGGCATTTCATGAAACGCCGTGCTCATCTCGGCACATGATGTTTCAAGTCGTACTACACGATCTGCCGTAAATTAGATATCGACTGTTCGTGAAGTGACCACGATGGCCGGCAGATTGTGTTCTCTGATTTATCGTCTATCTATATGGATGAAATACAATAATAATACAGGTATATCCATATATTTTACAACTAAAAAATAAAATTCTCTTTAAAAAAATAAAAACAATCTTCAAACTTGCAATAAACAACAAAACAGAACAATAAGAAATAATAATACAGGTAAAATACATATATTTTACAACTAAAAAATTAAATTCTCTTTAAAAAAATAAAAATAATCTTCAAACTTGCAATAAACAACAAAACAGAACAATAAAACATATACTAGCTACCTATATATACAGAATTGTTTTTCACTTATTGGCGCACGGGCCACTTTTGTGACATCTGGAATTGCATTGCAGTTTTGCTTTAAGACATTTGCATCTATTGGTCTTACATTGCACCTTAAAGGGGCGGCATGAACATTCTACATACCTCTGCCCGTTAAACAAAGATTCGAAGAAAACGTCTTCTCTAATTGACATAAATTTAGACTTATTTACCTGATTAAGGTTAACAAAGTTTGATGTTGGTTTTTAAAGGTCAGGTCTATTGAAGCACGATTTGATAATTCCGCCAACAGTAGCAACCTGGTATATGCCGTTTTTAATATTCGTAATTACTGAAATAAGATTTGGTGGATCTCCTGGACTGCGATCAACTTTATCAACATTAACTAAGACACAGTCCCCGATGTTTATGTTTGGTAACATTTTTTTTTTTGTAGTCGCAATGATCTGTTCTGCTTGGCGTTTTTGTCCCACAAAGCTTTCTTCCTACTGAGTTTTTATAGTTTCTTCAGAGCTACAAAAATCGCACATGTTTTTCCCGTTAGTACAATTTAAATGTACCGGCATTTTACAAATATCGCACCTACTCACGTCATCTGTTATATTGTTTTCACAAACAATACAGTTATCTGTATTATTTTCTGCACAATTGCCTAACTCAATAGCCTCAATTTCAATCATCTGTATCCACAAGATTGTTATCATAATCAATCAAGTCATTTTCATGTGACAGTTGGATTACCATATTCTCTTCTGGCAACCCCCCTGCTCTGTTTCGTACCGTTGAGTAGTATCGACTTCTGGTGATTCTTCTGTCACTTCGTGGACTAGTGTGTGTCCTTGAACACCTAATTCATTTTTATTCATTTCATCTTGCTGCTCTTCGTGCTGATCATTTTCATATTGTTGAGTCACATCTATTTCATTCTGCAATTTGTCTACCTCCTCTGCGGTAGCTATAGTTGAAATAATACTTTTAGGGAGATTTGTTGATTCCAGACCTTGTTTCGAGTCAGTCCCAAAAACTACTTTAAACGGGCTTCTACCTATCACTCTATGTGATAGGTAGAAAAATACGCACCTCCTTTAATTGACTAATGGTACTCGGTCGTTTGTTCGGCTTTGCTATGTAGTATTCTTTGTAATGCTCACCGAACAGTTCTTTTTCACTCTATTTTCCATAGTTTCCATTAAAAAAAACAAAACAAATAAGCACAAGTAATAGAATACAATTTGCCGGGCAACGCTGGTCACTTCACGAACAGTCGATATCTAATTTACGGCAGATCGTGCAGTACGACTTGAAACATCATGTGCCGAGACGAGCACGGCGTTTCATGAAATGCCTAGGGAGATTGTGTAACATTAATAATTTACATAATATGCCGGCAGTTCATGTACTGCCTAGGTTTTTCATGAATTGACGTATTTCACTATGAGACTACAACATATAGACAACTCGTGCTGTTAACATCGGCAGCTCGCTGACGCGTTACTTCGCTATGCTTTAAACACGTGTTTAAAGCATAGCATGAAAATATAATGTAATGCTGTTTTAATTAATACGAATACATAAATTAAATGGAATTACTTATCTCATATACAGCACGGTAGCTCTTATATACCAGCCGCCACTGTTAAATAAGATTATTTTTAATGAGACGAGTTGTATTTCAAATTGTTGAAATTCTTTAAAAAGGCCACCCCAGCCGAGCCGTGTTAGTAAATGAACTACATTATATTTCAGTGTTACACTTTACTTTTGACTAAGTTTACTTGCCAAAACTATATCATATTGTCAAGTATAACCTAAAAATATTTACTCATTAATTAAATCATTCTGGGAAATAAATGGGTTATTTTTGAGAACTAATTATATAAATAGAAAACCTTATTAAAACTCTAAGTAGATCGAAAAAAAAACACATCGGTACGCCACGAGCACGCAAATTCCGTCAGAAAAAAGTTTATTAAAAACCCATTTTGTGGGAAATTGTCATATTAATATTTCATCCATGATTTGTGATGAAAAGTATTTGATCTACTCTCTGGATAACATACCTATATATTGCAGGAGACAAATGCACTATATACAACTATACATATATACTACACAATTATAGTATAACATCGAATATGCTTTACTTTTGTTTTAATTTATACTAATCTACTAACAATGTAACACTTTAATTCTGTAATGTTTTCTTTATGCTGCTCCTTATAATTGCATTCATTGGCTGGGACTACAGTTTTAGGATTGGGAAGGTAGTGTTAGCTGACCTAATCTTTGGTGTGGTTATTTTATGTGCTATTAACCTTTTGTGCTTTCTAAATATAATGTATACGTGTACCACATGTTGCGTAAACTTTACGGATCCGTTCTGAATAAATTTTGACACTATCCCGAAATTGAATCAAACACGAATTGCCATTAAATGAGAGCTGAAACTATTTCGATAAGTTCTAACATTAATATTCACTAAATGTTATTAGATTTTTTATATGCGTCGTATCATGTGTGATATAATCTTGGATATAGTAAAATTGAGTGCCTACAAATATATTTGTGATGCTATTTGTTGCTTTTAGTTAATGGTATACTTTTGATCAATTTCGAAATCTATGGTGCATACTTTTTTGGGCTTACCATTTGTGATAGTTGTAGATTAAACATAGATATATAATAAGTTTCATTATTCCCGTTTACTTGTAAAGATTTTACAGTTTTGCTTATATATTAATTAAACTTATTTATTTCTTGTGTTTTAGCCAACCTTTTAAAAGCGATGAATATAGTAATTAGGGTATAAAGAAAACGATATATCTAAGTTGCTATGCGCTGAAATAACTGAATTTCCTATTAAAATGAAAAAGATGCAGATATATTCAACATGCTGATTCATTTACGTCAAAGAATTACCCATTGGAAAACAAAATTTTAGTTAATATCGTAGTTCAAATCATGCTAATCATAAATCCCTAGAGTCGCAAAAGAATACGAAATGGGCAGTCAATTTACTAGCACAGAATGTTGTCGCCATTTCACACAACTGTCGTAGCAAGTGCTTCACAATTTCGCTTCATTTCACTACGTGTGAAATATCATGAATACTAGATTAAACTACAATATTTTTCAGGAAGGTTTGCAGGACGCAGGATATTCATTTTTAATTTACCGTGGTTTTCAAGAGGATATGAGAGACGTTCTTTGAATCTTCCCTTCTATACATATAAATAAACATATTTAAAACGGGTAAACCACACATCAAGCTTATCGCATACTCACTCCAATAAAAAGCAACAAGCTTTCTGAATTTGTCCCAGTTTCCTGCAATTCTCTAAATTCAATACTATTTATACACAATTCTCCTAAATTTTCCACACGACTTCCACACGAAGTCGTGAATTCCTGATGTTTCCCTAACCTGCCGTATTTAATTCGTTAATGCTACTCTTTATTTGACGCTTGACGCTGCGTTCCGTGCCCCACAACATACTTTCTTCTCCTATTTGAGCTTAAAAAAAAAAACACGCAAGACAGATGTTATTATATAAAAATTGACACCTATTTTCGGTATTTATATATTTTTTATGCAATATCTAATGGAACTAGTAAAATCCGATATTTTTTTAATAAAATTCAGAGTGGAGTTCCATATATTTAATGTTATAAGAGGACTAAATTATGAACCAATCGGATAAAAAAATATTTGATTACATTTGTTTGGTAATGAGTCATCTGGCCCCCGCCAATGCCCTCCAAATTGCACAAATATTAGAAAAATGTTCGAAAAATATACTGGATGTTTCATTTAAAAATCCCAAATTGTGACGACATGGATATTGTGAAAACTTATACAAAAATATAAAATATATCATTATTTCTCGATATAGATAATTGACATCGGGTGTAAAATAGTCAAAATATTATTTTCGACTTATTTTCATAAACCCTTCAATAGTGCCATACTTATTGATAGAAACTGAAGGTACCTGTGAAATTTTGTATAGAATTAAAACGAAAGTTTCACGAAAAACTGTAACTAACCTTCAACTTCCATGATTGTCGCATGTTTCACAGATTTCATTGTTATAAACAAGTATGTATACATATTGAATTAATCTATAACGGAGTTTATCAAATTATACCATTAATTGTAGAGGATCCCATGAAAATAAATATATCTGCATAGCTGTCCAATGCAGCCAACCAGCTGTCCAACCAAGCTGTCCTTGCGCGTTTTAATGATTTAAGGAGCCGTACCATAGGTTTAACCATAGTGGGGGGGTCCTTATTGAAAAACCAGACTAAGACAAGTCCCTGAAGGAGGGCAGCAGCTCTTTCAGTAGTCATAGTGGCAGAAACCGTGGGGGTTGGTATGGTGCTATGACACACACGACTGCGATGTGGAAGGCAAAAGGAAACCACCACATTATAATCCTCAGAACAGCTAGCAGAAAGCTTATCCCAAATTAATGATGGCGTCTCCTGGGACAAAAAACTCCGGAGGTAAAATAGTCCTCCGTTCGGATCTCCGGGTGAGGACTGTTCCGGGAGACGTGATCGAGTGCAATCATAATAAGAAGTGTAGCATTTCACGAGTCGGAGCGTGGAATGTCAGAAGCATGAGACAGGCAGGGAAGCTAGAAAATCTGAAGATAGAAATGGATAGGTTAGGATTAGATATAGTAGGTATAAGTGAGATGCGCTGGCCGGAAGTAGGAGATTTTTGGAGCGGTGACTATAGGGTAATACACACAGGATCGGTAAATGGAAACGCGGGAGTAGGGATCGTTATGCGGAAGAACGCACGACAGTGTGTAGATAGCTACCTACAATACAGCGAGAGAGTAATGATGGTTAGGTTAGATTCGAAGCCAGTGGAAACAGTAATAGTGCAAGTATACATGCCTACTTCTAACCACAGCGAGGAAGAGTTAGAAGCCGTTTATTCGGACATAGAGCAGGTAATAGGATTTGTGAAGGGTCATGAAAATTTAATAATAGTAGGAGATTTTAACGCAGTCGTAGGTGAGGGGAAAGAAGGAGAATTTGTAGGGCCTTATGGATTAGGAAACAGAAACGAGAGAGGTAGCAGACTGATAGAATTATGTGAGAAGCACAAGATGGTAGTCGCGAACACATTGTTCAAGAATCACGTTAGGAGGCGGTACACATGGAAAATGCCAGGAGGGATAGACAGGTATCAGATAGACTACATTCTGGTTAGGAAGAGATTTAGAAATCAAGTAAAAGACTGTAAGAGTTATCCAGGAGCGATCACAACTTGGTAGTCATGAAAGCTAGATTAAAGTTCAAAAATCTGAAAACCCGGAAGGATAAGAAACGTATAAATGTAGACATATTGAGGGATCAGAATATGAAAGATAAGTTCCAGGAGAAAACAGATCAATTAATAAATAAAACGAGTAAGGACGAAATCAAGAACGCAGAAACTGAGTGGGAGGGTATCAAGAATAGTCTAGCTTCCGCGGCTACGGACGTTTTAGGACACGATAAAAGGGAAGCTAGGAAGCCCTGGATAACGGACGAAATCTTAAACTTAATGCAAAAGAGACGAGGCTACAAAAACAGACGAGACGAAGAAGGACTGAAAACGTATAAGGCAATAAAGTGGGAAATCATTAGAAAATGTAGAAAAGCGAAAGAACAATGGATAGAGGAGAAATGCAAAGAAGTAGAAGATAAGTTGCAAGTAGGTAAGACCGATGAGGCTTACAAAATAATTAAGAGGAACTTCAGGGATGTAGGAACAATAAGTAGAAATGTTAGGAGTCAATCGGGGGACATACTGATAGGAAGAGAGGAGAAAGCGGATAGATGGAAGCAGTACTTAGGAAATTTATACGAGGGTCAGGAATTAGGAGAGATATTAGAGGAAGAATCTAGCATCGATAGGGAAGATGTAGGAAAACCTATATTGAGAGAGGAATTTGAAATAGCACTAAGGGGGCTAAAGAATAATAGAGCGCCGGGTGTAGATAAAATACAGGCGGAAATTTTGAAATATGCGGGACAGAAAGTAGTAAATAGGATGTTTGAACTGGTAAAATACATATACGAAACGGGCGAGATGCCGGAGGATTATAAGAGGAACATTATCGTTACTATACCGAAAAAGAAAGGAGCCGACAAATGCGAGAACTTTAGAACGATTAGCCTAACTCCCATGCGTCAAAAATCTTAACTAGAATAGTGCAGAAGAGGATGGAAAATAGAGCGGAGGAAATACTAGGAGAAGACCAATTCGGGTTTAGGCGAAATAGGGGAACTCGCGAAGCTATTCTGGCGCTAAGAGTAATGTTAGAGAAAACAATAGAAAAAGGAAAGAACGCTTATATAGGATTTGTAGATTTAGAAAAAGCTTTTGATAACGTAAGATGGGAAAAAATGTTCGAGATACTAAAGAGCGCGGGAATGAAGTATAGAGATAGGAGAGTAGTACACAATCTATACATAGAGCAAACTGCTGTTATAGAAGTAGAAGGGGAAGAAAGGGAAGTAGGTATTAGGAAAGGAGTAAGACAAGGATGTACGCTATCACCACTAATTTTTAATCTGTACATCGAAGAGGCGATTAATGTGGTAAAAGATAGAGTAGATTTCGGGATTAAAGTACAGGGACAGAAACTAAAAATGCTGAGATTCGCGGATGATATAGCAGTATTAGCATCTAGTAAGGAGGAACTAGAATCAGCATTGAACGAAATGGAGGCAGTGTTGACAGAGGAATACGGAATGAGGGTGAATAAAAACAAAACTAAAGTGTTAGTGTGCAGAGGGCGCGAGAGCAGAGCAAAAACGAAAGTACAAATTAATAATGAAAGATTGGAGGAAGTTAAAGACTTCACTTATTTAGGAAGTAAAATAAATTGGGATGGAAGAAGCGATAAAGACATAAAACAAAGAATAGCGCAGGGTCGAGTAGCTTTTAACAAAAAGAAAGCACTTTTATGCTCGGGGGTAATAAACTTAGAAACAAAGAAGAGATTTTTGAAAACATATGTATGGAGCACGGCACTTTACGGCAGCGAAACCTGGACGGTAGGGGAAGCAAGTAGGAAGAAATTAGAAGCTTTTGAGATGTGGTGTTACCGAAGAATGATGAAAATACCATGGACTGATAGGGTTAGAAACGAAGAAGTATTGGAGAAAGTCGGCGAGAAAAGAAGTATGTGGAAAAACTTAAAGAAGAGAAGAGATAGAATGGTAGGCCACTTGCTGAGACATGGGGGAATAGTCCGCGATATTTTGGAGGCAGAAATAGGAGTGAAGAACGGCAGAGGTAGGCCTAGATTAGACTACTGCTCGCAAATAGTAAGGGATGTAGGTTGTAGCACAATTAGCGAAATGCGTAGGTTAGCACAAGATAGGAGAAGCTGGAGGTTAGCGTCCAACCAGTCTTAGGACTGATGACCTAATGATGATGAGCTGTCCAATTTTAATTTAGTCCATAGTCGTATCACTCAAGCGATAATATAGCTTAAAGAGTATAATTGGATTTTGAAGAAAAATATATTGTTATTTAATAATATACACCGAGAGAACAGTTTATTTATTGTGAATGGATTACCATATATCATTATGGTACCAAAATCATACCTATTTCAGCTTAACTATGATTATCGTTGAAAGGCACAAAATCAAAAGAAAATATTTCCAATAAAATATATTTTACTATATTTTCTTTACCTAAATGTAATGTATAATATTAAATTAAATTAGATTATTTTTCGTAATGGTATTAAAATGCATAATTTCATAGCCTGTAATATTTGGATACAAGTGAAAACAAGTGAATTGTATAGCTCCTGCACTATAATATCTATATCAATATCCGGCTGGCATATGTTAGCGAAATATAAAATATCGCATAC
The DNA here is from genome assembly GCA_037954035.1 of Rosalia funebris. Taxonomy (NCBI): domain Eukaryota; kingdom Metazoa; phylum Arthropoda; class Insecta; order Coleoptera; family Cerambycidae; genus Rosalia; species Rosalia funebris. Next base: position 12,356,944 of record JAZFAV010000032.1, read on the forward strand.
ATTTTTGGGTAAAAATTATAGTACGCCGTACGTTTACAATAAACAAATACATTTCAAATAAAAATATCCACCCGCATAAAGAATATATTAGTGACAGAACAAGATTCAGACAGATTTTATAGTAGAATGTATTATATTATCTACAATTTATTGTTAGTATATTTACATTGAACAAATTAAGGTCTAATAACGCGTTTTATGACCGGAAATAAACTGTCCTCTCGATCTTTACGAGCCCAGAATTAGCGGCCTCATTTTCTTTTTATCCACGTTTGCCGCTAAAATAAATAACATTGACCTGATTTTTTGTAAGTTTGTTGTGTATAGTTTAGGTCCCAAGTTTTATTATTGCAAGAAAATCATCAAAATATCTATCTCTTATAATTAATCTAAAACCATTTCGATGGACTAAATTATGAATATGAACATTAATCAAAAAAAAAAAAAAAAACAACAGAATAAAACGTTAAAAACAAATAGCTACATTTGTTTATACATAAAAAAAAGTTACATAATCTTCCATCGCATCGGGCACAATATGAATCCAAACACATTCAGGCGCAATGCATCTGAGAGTGAGGTGGATACTTAATTTAATGCTCATTTTAATTAATACAATACAATAATAAAAATATTTCACGCTATTTTTTAATCGCAATAATTAAATTTACATATAATAACTCATTTAAGGTTGTAAAACAATAAATTTGGAATATTTTTATAGGACAACCAGTTATTGACAATTCTTTTTCTATTTTAAGGACAAAACACTAACATACATTAGTATTGAACAATATTTTCAATACAGAAAACAAACCACCAATTTTTTCATGTAAAAGTCATAAGTTATATATAAAAAATATTGGACATGCATTACAAAGAAAGGTTATAAGTAATAAGTAACTGCCTAGTTTAAGTGTAAAGAATTATAAATCCTTTTCACCATTTTAGCATATTCCAAACAAAAAAAAAAAAGTCACATTTTTGGTAATAATATTTATTTAGTATAAATCAATAATTATCACCCAAATGTGTTAAATTTGAATAACAATACTATAAAAGGCCACAGTAAGTAAGTGTAGAAATCCAAAAAAAACATTATTAAATTAAATAATAAAAGAAATCTAACAAAATATAAAAATGAAAATAATGACGTAATTAGGCGCAATACATCTGACAGATCGGGGCGGCCCATACAAGGCCAGGGAATGAACAAAAAAAAAATCGACACATCAAGAAGAGTGGTTTAGAGCTAGGTAGCAATGAGAGAGTTGAGTTAATATTAGTAATACACACGAAAGAGCAAAGAAAAAAGTGACTGCCGCATCTCACAGATCGATTGCGTCCGACGAAATGATAAATAAACAACCAACAATATTTTTCCAATAAAAAACGGTTATATTTTTTCTTGGTATGATGTTTTCTGTTCGGTATTGATAAATAAAAGTATGTAATAAATCAAGTTTTACTACATTGGCCAGTATGTTTAATTTTGTTTTTGCGCGTTTACATATTACACAACGGCATTAGTTTCCCTTACTGAATATTTACGAGTATGTCCCCCTCCTCGGCTTCACACTTTCCCGAAATTCTTCCAAGTCCTCCAACTTTTTATCCATGTACATACAAAGTCTTTCATCGGTAAATTCATATAGATAAAGAAACGTTCGATGCACCGTTAATGAAACAAAGCGAAATTGTGATATCATTAGCCATCTCATCATGAATACTTTCAAAATACATCATGCAGAACCCCTTATTTAAAATAACCTTTACAGATTCAGTAATGAACACCACATTTAACATACCGTGTGATTTTCTTAAAAGGAAACACCTCTATATCTCTGTTAATAGTAGTTTTACGTTTACAGGTTGTTTATAACGTTTTTTATATTGGCATATACATTGGCTACTGATGAATAGATGAACACAAATATTTTACGTAACTAACCTGGTTGGACTCAAATATTAGATATGGTATTTAATGCCTGTAATTTTTATACAGTTTTATATAATGATCAATTATAAACAATTTCTCGAATGGAATGATAGTTCTAACTAAATAACCGGGCTATGAGTAAAATTTTTTTTAATGTACCTACTTGGTCCATCTTATAATTCAGGCACAGAATTTCCTTTAAAACAAAATCACTTGGTATAGTAAGATAACGATATATTTCTTATAAAAATAATTTGACTTAGTACTTCATGCCATATTTTAAACAAGGGGCTAAACTTATTTTCTTTTACTATTATAAAATTCTACCTGCCACTGAAGTACTTTCAGTAAGAAAAAAATAACGTTCGTTATTTAGAAGTACATATGTAAATCCAGTACTTGTAATAGTTTTCTTATATTTTTCATGCTGCATTTTAGCAATTTCGGGTAAGATATTATATGTCGTGGCATTCTCTACAAATTAAGTACTATAATTTTTGTTGGCTTTTTTAATTTTTCCTTACTTCATGAAATTGACTTCCGTCAAAAATTACTCATCTATTATCATCAATTTAAATCATTATATTTTAATTATTCCCATTTATATCAGCACTCTATATTTAAATAAACGTTTATCCTTATAGTCTACAAGACAATAATCATTGTTTTCTCTTTAATCATTATGATCATTAATTATTATAATTTGTTTTATGTTGTGCTTCTGTGTTGTATATGAGAAAGCGCTGCATTTTCAGGGCCCATAGATCCACATATAAATATATACCTATGTCGAGAATATTAAACCAAAAAAAAATATATATAAGATATTACAAGATTATATGTACACAAAGTGATCCAGATTGATTCAAGGTGCCGCTCCGTGAAGATATTGTATGTACCTCTTACATTTTTGGTGATACCTACTAAAATGTTCAAGTCATACAGTTGGCAACAAAGATATACATATATTGACATATAAGATAACCTGCAACTTTAAACGCAAATAATGCACCCAGTTTCTACAAAAAAAACCCATTTTCTATTCATTTGGTATTATCAATAACCTTTCTTTTACTGTGTAGACACTCTTCTACTATAGAATTTGCTTTTCCATTAAATTTCCATTTATCAACTATATTTTAATTGTGTATGATAGTAATTTTTTTAACGAATGGAGTTAAAGAAACGCACTTTAGATCAGTATCGTTTTCAAGAGAATTAAATTTAAAAATGACAACAATATGGTATGGCATTGTATTAACAATTCATTTAAAAACGACATAAATAACAGCATCACCATTTCTTCATGTTAAATTCTCAAAATGTTTGCCTTCATTTAATAAACAGAGGTGTCCTCGTTTTTTTATTCTATTAAAATCATTAGGTAATCATTTTGTAATTATCTCTAATTGTTAGAAATTGCATATTTGAAATCTTACAAGTATGTGTAAATGATACGCAAACAAACTTTTTTTACAATCTAAATAAATAAAAATCTAATGGTGTCAAATCGGGTAATCGTAGAGGCTATATATTATGACTAATTATTAGATCATCATACAGTTATTGAGGAAATTGTAAGGATGCCCCAGCAGTATAATTTGTTGTAAAATCAAGAAAGAATATCTGCCAGGGTTTCTTCTGATTCAATCGTATGTATTCTAGGTGATTTACACTTGCAAATACTATATCAGTATTTTTAAATTTTGCCACCAAACGTCGAACATGGTGTAAAGAATATTCTCTCGAAATTGTAAAAAGGATGAGTGGATGGAGTATTTCCAAACGTTCTCATCGTTAACTACGTCTTAAAGTCAACGTCGCGTAATTTATCATTTTCTATAGAAGAAAACATTTTCTACTCTTGAACATTGTCGATTTCAGCGTTCATACAAAATGTGAGTTTATTTATTAACTTATCACACAATTGACAGCCAAGTTAAATTGTGTTTCTATCGTCACGAATTTTTAACGTGTCTATTTTAAGTAAAAACGTTACAATGCATTTTCAAATTCTGATTCAAGTCATCAAATTGGTAGCAATGATAAGAGTGTCGACTGCTACAGCGCGAAAGTAATTTTAATAGAATAAAAATCAGTTTTGAACACTTTAATGTATTTTCTGTGTGACGTCATTTTCAATCAATCTGAATCTCCCTGTAGCTTCTTGACTTATAATATTCCATGTGATATAGTAAGCGTTTACATGCTTTTTGTTTCAGTGTGAGTGAGACACCACAATCTCGCAGATCTCGCCCCCCAGTACAGAGTGATTCACCATCAGCTTCAAAGAGAACGCCTTCGAGACTGTGGAGGCAGCCTGGGGAGCCCCCCTCACCACAGCGTTACGCCATTAATTCATCCTCTATTCCGAGGCGGGCTAATAGCCGCACTAGGATGCCTGCTTCCACACCATCGTGATAATTATTTTCTTAATTACAGTAGGTTTATAATTTATGAAAGAAGTACATTTTGGTTCGATAAAATTGTTTTGATTTCTTTGCGAGTTGCAGATTTGAAGAATTATGGTTTCATAACTATTTATCCAAATCCTAGAACCTTGAATACGATTTTATATCATCTCTCTATATTTCCAAACTATTCCCATGTCAAATTAATTTATTGTTGCCCCTCAATATATTACCTTTTATGTAATAAAATAACTTATTGCAATAACATTTTCATATGATCACATCAATATATTATTTTCTCCTCAATTTATTCAAATCATCGAAGTAATAAACTTACCGAGATAAATTTTGTTTCAATTCTTTTCATATTCCAAATATGCTGTACATTTTTTTTATTAAAATAAAATTGATAACGGCTAGATAGTGGCTTACAACCGCCAGTCATTAATATAAAAGCAATAGCTAGTTTCTCAAATCATCATCTAGCTCTAATTCTTCAAATCATCATCTACATATAAGTGTTTCAGTTTCAATTCTGTATTGTTTTTGCAGAAAATTGAACAAAAAAAAAAAAAGAAAAGGTGGTATATTACCATTCACAAGATTAATGTTACAATACATATTACATAATCAAATCTTACAAAATCTGTAATCAACCTAATAATCGAAGTTATAATATATGTATAACTGTTAATATAAATTGAATATTTCACATAATTGTTGGCAGTACTTAAAGTTCAAATAGTCATTCTTCACGTTTATTATACTGATAATACATTGAAAACTCCAGATGTAATTCTGTCGTGGTGCACCACTAAAACATAAACATACTCTTGTAATTTTTTTTAACGCACTAGATCCAATCTGTTAACTTTTGATGGATGTAAAATGAGACGATCATAGTTAGGATTATGCTATAAAAATGTTACTAGTGTATTTTTTCTATGGTGAAGAATTGATACAAAATATTTTTGTAGACACATTTTTATACACTAAAGATATGTGCACCACTGAAGACTAAAAATTAAAAAATATATTTGGGGATTATTAATTTATTTATATTTTTTCCACCTATGATTTAACTATCACATAAATTCTGTTTTCAAAGCTGTTTTATACCCTAGAGCATACATTTTTTTCTGTTTATTAAACTGAAGTTTCATTGGGCTATGGAAATGCTTGCATGCAATGTGCAATTTTAATTTAAATATTGAGTGTTACATTGCATACATGCACTTATCTGAATATTTAGGCCCTGCCTACTAAGTGCGACTTGTCTAAAGAAATAGATGCAACCTAGAAATGTCACTTATTTTTAGTGAGTGTAAAGACGAGACACTCTATTTATGATAACAATTTTTGCAGGATAAAAGATAATAAATAGAGCGAAAATAATCATAGTGGGAAATATAACCAAAACAGTTAGGTAATATTTTTGAGTAACTTCATTATGTATGTGTACTTCTTTTATAAGATTCCAAAATATTTTTGTAAATAATTAATTATTAGGGGTAATACTTTTGACTGTGATTTATTTTACTATTAAATATGTTTCTGAACTTCTGCATTGTATTACTTAAAGTCTCTAGAGGTTCAGAAATACAATTATAATTAAGACTAAATAGTCTGGTTTATGTATATTTTCTCTTCTTCATTTTGTTATATATTTTTTGTTTTGTAATTGCTTCTCCCTCAAAATTAAACATAACATACAATGTTACACTTGATTTACATTTATTTTTGTTAATTTGTAATTTTTAGTTCAATATATTTATTCAACTTGTGCAATATGTTATTGTTGCTCCTTCCTAAGTATTACTAGTATAATTAGAATGTACCTATCATTCATGAAAGAAAAAAATAAACGTACAATTCATAAATTTGGACTTTTATTTGATTTCATGATATAGGGGTGGCTTTAAATGAACTATAATTGATTAATTATATTCAGTGTTACAATGAAATTGCTAAATGCAGGGGCGGACTAAGCCCGTCAGAGGCCTGGGCCGGCAAAATTAAATGAGTCTCTGCCTCTGGTCTACTCAGAAGTTGATGTATTTACAGTGTACATTTTGAAAATATGAATAGGCCTGATAACAGATACCTACCCACAGTTATATTTTGCATACATACGGGGCCTCCAACTTCAAACTGCCTCTTACTGAACATACTTTGGCCTTGTTTGGGATTTGGGTAATTATTTACATTAAGATCGAACTTGAAAATGCCTACCAAGTTTTTCCTACCCCCCTATTTTTGTGGGTGCTGGAGACGAATCTGGCTTCAATTTCATCCCCTCGGACACAGTTTTCGAGAAAATGAATTTTCCACTTTATCGCACGCGAGTCACTTTTTCTTATCAAATAACTTTCACTTCACTATGTAAATAGCTACTATCAATACGAGTAGATGCTACTCGTACTAACACTTTCTTTATACATATCATATATTAAACTGTGATGAAACCTATTATTCATTACGATGCTCTGAATTTACTTAAAATGTTTATAATTCACATGCAGTTGGCGTCATCCATTATAATATTTTTAATCATGCATCTCATGCGCCCTCTGTGTCGTTCGATGAAACCACATGTATACGGAGGGGCTCCAAAAGTTAACTCTGAATATTAACAACTAAATACGCTATTATGTTGAAGGATCCTAACCTAACTGTCTACTTATTATGGTTAAGTTCCTTCAAAATAACAGCGTATTTAGTTGTTAATATTCAGAGTTAGCTTTTAGAGCCTCTCTGTATATATATGGTTTCATCGAACGACACAAAGGGCGCACGATTACAAATATTACAATGGACGACGCCAATTGCACGTGAATTGTAAACATTTGAAGTAACTAAACAACATCGTAATGAATAATAGGTTTTATGGCGGTTTAATATAAGATATGTATACAGGAAGTGTTGTAGTATCTACTCGTATTAATGTTAGCTATCTACGTAGTGTGAAGTGAAAGTTATTTGATAAGAAAAAGTGGCTCTCGTACGGAAAAGTGGGAAATTTATTTTCTCGAAAACTGTGTCCGAGCGGATGAAAGTGAATTCGTTTCCAGCACACTCGAAAATAGGGGGGGGGTAGGAAAAATTTGGTAAGCATTTTCAAGTGGGTTTTTAATGTAAATAATTACCGGGATTTGAAAGGACTTCTCGAGATTTGGAGGTCCCCCATAACTAGACGCTCGGGACGGGCCGCCCCCCTTAGTCCGCCACTGGCTAAATGTCTCATTAAATTATTTCAGGTTTTAAGTAATTTTAATTCATGTTTAATTCATAACCATTCAGTAGAAATATTAGATGGTTTTAAGAATTATTCCATGTATAATAGAAATATTCGTAAATACTACTAACTACATGGTCAATAGTTAATGCATCAATATCTTAAACATATAATAAATAAAAACAGTATATGTAATTCAATTAATAATTCTTTTAGCTCAAAGGCAAACATCAAAATTAATAATAAATACTTGCCCTACGCAATGCTAGAACCCGTAGAGTCGAATGTAGAACTCCAGTGAATATCGGTATCAATTTAAACTACTTTAAGATAATTAAAGTATTACTTACCTCTTCACCGCAGAACCTCTTCTTTATAGCACTCTCTCAAAGATCAAACTAATAAAACCCTTAATAAATTTAGCCCTTCAATTTTCTATACTTTTAAAATCAGACCACAAGCACGAAAGAAATGAAAACTCATAGAACACTTACACGAGTATGAATATCACTGAGTAACTATAGAAGTATAATTTCTGAACCATTGAGAGGTTAGAATCACTTAATGAACTGAGCATACCGGTGTACGATAGATATATAAATAAAAACGAGGAGTAACATACGGGTATTATTTGACTCATTAAATTTATTAGCTATCGTGTTCGCTCATGTTGTTTATAATCAATTTTTGTATTCGGAAAGGTACTTTGATTCATCTTTCGAAAGCTTGTTTGTACATTAAAACATAATTTTACCATAAATACCTAATATTAACATTAATATTAAAGTATTTTCTATTCACCTTGCAATTAGAAATTTTAACTATTGTTAATTATGGTAACATTATTCAATGGGTTATCATTTCTATACGATGACACTATGGTGGTACTACGTTTATTCACTAGTCATTTTCTATTAATATTCAACTCAGTGATAACCTTAGTATTCCTTTAATGTTGTTATTACCTATAATGGATAGTTACTTCAATTATCAAATAAACGGAATTTTCTGATTATAATTACATTGTAGTATATGTTGTTGGAATATATAAAATTAATAAACAAAAGCTAATGATGACTATCATTTTGGACATATATACTGTCACGAAAGCCTCGAGCGATCCCGAACGCCGGGAATATTCGAAACTTTGAGAGCGTGCAGTATTAACTTCCAGCGCGTTCTATACTAGAAGGTTCGCCAAAGTTCTTTGTCTAGAAACGCCTGGAGAAACGCCCCACTGCCTATATAAGAATTGTGTGGTCCAGCCAGGAGTTAGTTGAATTTGGACCGCTATAGTGAGCGATATACAGTGCGAAAGTGATATATGATGCGAAAATTAGTTTATAAAGTTAAAGTAGAAAGTAAGCTAGTTAGTTAGTTTGACTTGTGAATAGTTGAGTTGTAAATAAGTGTTCGAGAAATAAAGAACTTTCTAGTAAATTCGTTACAATACATATTTAACCTTTAGGAACGACCTTGACTACAGAGTAATAATATTTTATTTTCCTCCATTTTCACCAATCAATGTTACCTTAAAAATATCTAGAAACTTGGCTTGTCATTAGCGACTTGACTGCTTTGCTTATCATTAACATAAAAGATATTACTTCTTCACTCGACTATTCAATATCACTTATATGCAATTCCAGTCACTGAAGATAATAGTGTAATACATATTTACAATTATATCAAGGTGACTGTTATCTAAAGATCTAATTTTATATATGTTCTGTGATAGTAATAGCATTGGTTCAGTTAATAGTAATTCAATTAATTTCGATCAAGTACTTAAACAGACCACAAAAATTAATTTTTGAACAAATTTGAAAAACCAATTAAAATACCGATATAAAATGTTGTCACTGTTTTATTATAGTTAATTACCTGCATCTACTGAGAAGGAGGTCACTTTAAGCGTTTATCATAAGCATATATTCAGCTAGAACAAAATTTCATTCACTTATTTATATTATTAACACATTCTATTGTCAAGTTGCGTTATTGACGAACAAACTACGTTCCTGGTGAATAAGTTTGGTTAGGTTCACAAGAAAATTATTCTTCCGTCTATGACTTATTGGTGTTGGTCTGTGTCTATGACTTTCCACCAATCAGATATTAGCAAATTCAAATGCTGATCAAGCTTTTTAAATACGTTTTCTGGTTTTTATAACTGTCGTTGAGAATATTTTGAGGTTTTGTAGTGATTTGTGTAATATAGTTTAATTAAAAATGTCACAAAAGACAAATAAAAAAGAGAAAAAATGGGAAGAATTAGCAGAGGCACATTTAAGAACATTAACAATTCCTGAAGGGTTTGAAGAAAGGACCAAATCACTTGTAGTAAATATGATTTCACATGAATGTTTTGGTAATCCAGAGTAAGTCTGTTTTGCATCATTTGGAAGCTATATTAATTATTCGTTATAATTATTAGGTACGCATGGTCATTAAATGATTTTGAACTAGGAAAAAGATTGGGCAGAGGAAAGTTTGGTCGAGTATATCTGGCAAGAGAGAAGAAAACTGGCTTTATTGTCGCATTGAAAACTTTATTTAAACGTGAAATCGTGAAGGGTCGTGTTGAAAGGCAGATTTTGAGAGAAATCGAAATTCAGAGTCATTTAAAGTGAGTAGGTATATGAAAATGTTCTTTTCTATGTTAACAATCTGATTACAGACATCCAAATATTTTGCAACTACTGGCTTGGTTTCATGATTCTCATCGTATATATTTAATTCTCGAATATGCCGGAAAAGGAGAGTTATACAAACATTTAAAGTCGAGTCCAGGAGGATGTTTCAATCAACACTTGTAAGTCTCTGACTTTGTTTCTATTAAATGCATATATGGGATATTTGTCATGATTTCGTTATAGATCAGCAAAATATGTATATCAAGTAGCCGATGCTTTGCATTATTGCCACCAAAATGAAGTGATCCACCGGGATATTAAACCAGAAAATCTACTTTTAACCATAACCGATGATATTAAGTTAGCTGATTTTGGTTGGTCTGTACATGCCCCGTCTCTTAAAAGGAATACTATGTGTGGTACTCTAGATTATTTGCCTCCTGAAATGGTTGAGGGACGAGAATATAAGCATTACGTAGATCACTGGTGTTTAGGTAAGTTCATGGTTTATCGTGAAATTACTATTTAAATAATATTGTGATACAAAGTGTTAAATGAAATATTAATTTTGTTTATTTTGTTAGGTGTTTTATGTTATGAATTTCTTACTGGTAGACCTCCATTTGAAAGTAAAACGTCTGAAGAAACTTATAAAAAAATTAAATGTGTAGATGTGGTGTTTCCTGAATACATATCTTCTGGTGCAAAGGATCTTATTTCTAAGGTAATTTTCTTCCATACATTTCCTGTTATAATGTTCCATTCGCAAATCAATACATATTGTGTAATTATTTTCAATTGCAAGAAATTTTCTTGTTTCATATTTTTAGTGCAAAAAAGTAATTCTTGGTTTAGTATGGAAAATATGTTAGAATTTATTTTACATATAAACAATATCGATTTTCTTAAGATATGTGATTTTTTTTTTCAGCTTTTAGTACATAGAAGTGAAAAAAGAATTAGTTTACCAGAAGTTATGACTCATCCCTGGATTGTAGCAAATAAGTAGCTTCTTCATATAATTTTAAAAAATGATGTTTTGTATAATTAATTTTATTGAGTGTATTTTATTATCTATAATAAACACATTTTGATGTTTTGTAAACAGAATCACCTTTCTTTCTTCATATAATAGACATCCTACAGTTATCTTCCAAATAGGTGGCAATTATTATTAGGTGAAATTTATTAATGAGTACCAATCAGTAATAGATCAGACAACGTCTACTCTGTGTAGACGCTGTCCAATCACATACCACACATGTTTAATGAGGGACAGATGGCGCGTTATTCTCGATATATAATTGCCTAGTAAAGGATGTGATATGGGGCCTTGCATTAGAATATTTCATTTTCAGCCTCATGAAAAGTGCAAATCATTCACGCAATAAGAAGTGGGGATAGGGTTCTCCAAACTGCAGCAGAACCTGATCTTCAATCTTCTGCATACTCCGCAATCTATGCATTGTATAACAGTAGAATGATTTCGATTAAACCTGCGGGTGCTTTCTGATAAAAAAAACATTGTGTAATTCGACACTGCGAGCCCTTTCAAATAGCGATAGTGGTGAATATCATGCTCGTTGAAGACGCGATCTTGCCGAATGTGTAAACCAATAACTAAATCCAACACGCGCCCATCCTGATCCTTGATAATGGCCTGAGGTAATTTGGTTTAGGTCGAGCAGTACTATTGCCTTTTACCCACCCATCTTATCACTGTAGACTTGGACTACCTCGTTTAGGGGTAATCCCGCCATGTCTCCCGTTAGCCTCTCTTCCTCGAGAAAATGCTATTTGCACTGCGAAAGCGAAGACAAACAGCAGTAAGTCCAAGATGGCCTTCCTTCATCCTGGCTCGTTAGGCACTGCCGGCTGGGGTCTTTTGGATAGTCGTCTTCTTTGTTCTTATGTTCTACTTCGGAGGTGTTTGTCGGTCGCGGGTCTACGCTTGGTTCGATGCCTTGGGTGTGAGTTTTAGCTACCTGGCTGGCGATCTCTGTCTTCAAGGCACGTTGTGCCCTTCCGATTTCGATCGCCATAAGCAGATTTGAACTAAGGAAATCAAAACGAGGCACGGCCTGTTTCGCCTGGTGGCGAGAAGAACTGGCTCCAAGTTATCGTGAATCGCGCACAAGAATGAACCAGCTCGTTTTCCCAAGGTATTGTAAGGTATGGGTGTCTGGTGGGTATTTGTCGGTCCCCTGAAATCTATTGATAAGGTGTATCAATATCGGATATCTACAGCAATCCGCCTGAAAATAAATCTTTTAAATTAGTTTATCGGTACTCTTCGTTTCATCGCTAATTGCCAAATAAAAAACTCTCTTATCTTGCCGATAAATGGAACAGTCTATCTGAGCCTAGCCATAAAAACAAGCCACGGTATGAGATAAGAACCGATTGGAATTTTTTATTTGGCAAATAGAGATGAAATAAACTATACTTATCCTAGATTCACCATCACTTTGGGTTTTTATGACTTTCAGTCTAGTCCTAGGCTGTTCTTATCAGCGGGCTCGGATGATCTTCAACTTGAACGTAGTTTGCTTTTGGTTCTCTACTTGATTCTCTCGATTACCGGTGTCTATTGCAGGTCCCTCCAGATATCGATGTTTCTTACGAATTATGATGCATAATTTATCGCCACGCTATGTTCTTAACGGCATGCAATTTCTGCGGGCAACTCTTTGTGAAAGCTTGGAAGGAACGCCTGATTTTTAGAAAGTCCAGTCTTTATCTTGATGTGGTCACGCCATGTTAGGGACTTCTACAGAGTGACTCCGAGATATTTTATGGATAAATGCAGCACACACCAAGTTGTTTGTACCAAGTTGTACCTGGATATGCTCACCCCTAATGTATTACACCTCTGCTAATATGTTTCCTAGTAAATTTTACACTAACATAAGTATGAAATGTACTGCAGTAAATTGTAGTATACCTATAAACTACACGTATACAGTATATTAGGGTAATCATGGTGGCATTTATAGTTTGTTATATAATATGTTTAGTATTAGATTTTGTACCATAATAATATAATTCATAAAAAGTGGTACATAATGGAAATTCTGCGGAGAAATGCTGAATAAAACATTTCAAAAGAGAATAAAGCAGATGTTTATTAATATTGGAAAAATAAATGAAAAAGTAAAACGTTCTAAATAAAATTTCCAATCGAAAATTGAGCTTTCAAAGCATGGATTTAAAAGAAACATATAAATGTATTGTATTACTTAAATAAACTACATTTTAATGATTTTAACGTATCTTTATACATGTCTATTTTTAGTAACAGGCAGAATTAATTACATTTTTTATTATTTAAATTTATTCGGCATTGGTTCTTTTACATGGGCAAAGATTTGTTGTCTTTATACATGTACTTACATGTCTTTAGCTAATGGCAGTGCAAATATTGTGGGTTGCATATAATTTGGATTCATTCTCTTCGGTGATAATGTACAAATCGAAACCGTTGACGTAATTTTTGCCAAAAGATATTCAAAAATAGAATGAATATTAATCCTAATTGGGGTTTTTAATGTCAAAATTATATTTATCATAATTTTTCTGTGGTCAGTAACATTCGTGAAATTCTAGTGCCATTTTGTGTCATAAATAAATTATTATGATCTGATAATAATGACTGATGACATACACTTATCATTCGTTAGTATCCATAGGCAATAATGAATAATTAATTTTTGGAGTTAATTATGTTGTTGGTATTAAGATACCACGCTATAATGAAATCAAAAGTTTAATTAACTCAAAAATTGATTAATACTTGTCTATTTCAGGGAAATGTATGGAAAGTACAGCTCATCAAGAATAGAAAAAAGTCTCAAAACTGCGATATCGGACGGCTCACGAGGTGCGCAGTAAATAGCCTGGTCTTTACTCAGTCGAATTGAGACCTTTGCAGAGTGAATCGATATCGATGAATATATATTTAATGTGAATGTACGAAGAGTTCGATTTGGTCGTGCGTAAAGTTCACCCTGTTCCCTCCGAACGCTGCGTCACTCTTTCTTCTACGCATATCTAGAGAATCTCATACTTTTTCCTATTCTTGATTAGCAGGATATCATTACACTCTTTCTTGACGGTACAGTGACTTATTTTAGATATATGGCGGCCCTCGGGGTGCGTGTAGTGAAATTATACCTACTAGTAGTTATGCTGTCGCTATAGCTACATTTATATGAACAAATAAATAGTGAGCAAACTAGTACCGAACAAGGAGACAATGTTTTGAGGCGAGTTGAGGGAAATGACTGATTGAAAAACATCCCAAAAGCCGATAGTCTGGTGCGATTATTACCAAACGCCATATTTGTGATAAACCATTGATCTAATGTGCAAGAGTTTTAACAAGTGGCTAGCTGGGACAGTAAATCACGTAACTTATTGCCTAGGATGATCGCATTTTTACACCCTAAGAAAAAGGTGTGTCCTGGTTCCGAGTGCTAGCACAATATACAAGGGTTTCTATCTTCTAATATTTACAAAACTTAAAACTAATATGTACAAATATCATCACGTGTCAATAGACGTTTGTAGAGCCACGTGTGTCCACAGTTACATTAGAAAAATTGTATGTATAGGTCCTTACCAAATACTAAATTTAACTTAACTATCACAAAAAAATATACGAGCTAAATAGGGAAGATAATAAAATAGAAACATTAAATTTAATAATCCTGTATCTGCAAAACCATGCAGTATATGAAAAAAATTATATACGTATTTTAAAGAATATAGACTGCAAAAGATATGTACTGCAAAAAATGCATTTCTACATCACCAACTAAAAAATCACTCCTTGATACATTTGCATCCAATTAGACAACATCCTATTTAGATCAATTCTGCTATTTCTGGTTTCGGAATTCACTTAAAATTTTTCACCAAAAAATATGTATATTTATATTCATTGCGACTTACCCTGTATATAAACAGAAGCTACCCATTTAGAGTAGATGCATATAAACGACTATTTAACAGAAAGTATACTTACCTATACATATGCAATTTGAATTACATTTTT
Source organism: Rosalia funebris (assembly GCA_037954035.1). Lineage (NCBI taxonomy): Eukaryota > Metazoa > Arthropoda > Insecta > Coleoptera > Cerambycidae > Rosalia > Rosalia funebris. Next base: position 12,372,221 of record JAZFAV010000032.1, read on the forward strand.
TAAATTATATATTTGCTTGATGATTAAACCTTGTATTCAGTTTCCATTCAAGTGAACGTATCTAATTGCATATTATAATATCAAATGTATATACATTTATTTGTCCAGTTGCCAGGTTAACTTTCCCTTGCACGCAGTATTTAATATATTCATATAACTTTCATCCCATAAGTAGATGATCTTTTTGGAAATAAAATATTACGTCCTCATTTGGATTTACGATGACGCTATAGTTTCCCTCCGTATAAATTTAACTTACTTTCTTCTGAAGGTTACGGAGAAAGAATTTCTTAATTCTTAGTCCCTCGTAGACGGTGAAAGCACCTAATCAGGTGTACAGTCACTGTCGATTTTTATTATCCAATAACGTAGCTCTTTTTTTTTGCTCAAAAAATTTAAATATAATTATAGGGGAATTCAGTTCATCTCGATTTTAAATGTAACTAACGTTTCTATTTACAAAAAGTGAAACTGCATTCGAATAATGTGTATTTTGTTAAATAAAATATGAGAGTGTGTTACTGTAAACATTTTTCTAGAATATATTTCGTATGGATTTTACTTTTCTTTGAATTTGGGAACGGATATCTAATCAAGGTAAGTAAATATTAATAGGTATAGTAATCTAAAATCATATTTGTTAGTGATGAGATTCAGTATGAGTATATTCGTAAAATCGCGATATATTCTAAATAATACATCATTTGTAAATAAACATGAGAAAGCGAGAGTGATGGTTTCAATTAGTGGTTAAATAATACTGAAAAGCTTTTTTAGTATTACCCAATGGATTTACCACCCAAATTGATTAACTATTTTCATTAGTATTGTTTATGTCTTACCAGTACCACATCTGGCACAAAACTAAAATTGAAATAGTAAAAAATAAGTATTTAATTAAACTTTTGGAATATTCACAAGATCAGGTAACTTAAATTTAAAATTTATTTTTTTATGTATTTTTTTTTTTTTCATAAATAATACAATAATATAAACGCGATAAGTACAATCTTTAATCATAATATAAAAAATACAGCTATATGATATTTTCTATGTTTTGTATCTGGTCACTAAAGAAGTTAAAGGATCTAATGCAAAATGAATATCTTGTGAAAAACAATTTATTTTTTTTTAGATTTAAGTACACAATACATACAATTCTCTGAGAAGTAATGTATTGAAATTATATTTGCATTCAGAATTAGATTGGCTATTAGATAAAGGCCGTTATTTCTTTTTGTTACACCTTACACCTAATAGGGTTATAATATAAATATTATTTAAAATACGACAGTTAATAGTAAATGAAAAACCATAGAAAATGAAAAATAATGTACAAAAATTAAAAATTGACAACGAAAAACATAAAAACATAATGAGTTTTATGTACTTATTAAAAGGAAGTATAATTTTGTATAAAAAAGTGAAAACTGAAAGTTAATAAATAGGACTCAATGATCATAATCATATATTTTTTAAACATACGTAACTATGAGAAAATAGACATTTTTTACATTTTCGTTGATATTTAGTATTGATTGTACTAAACTGTTTAAATATTAAGAATATTAGTTAAATAAATTAGTTCATACTATATAATATGCGAGCATACTTAAAAATTTGTATATTATTGACTTCATTGCTTTTTCAAATGAACTTGAAATTATTTATCAACGTTACTAGAATATTAAAATGTGTAATCAATTATATTAAAGTTTGTCTGCAAGCCAAACCAAAAAAAGAAGATAAAATTTATTTTGACATATAATAATACATTACTATATATGTAGTAGTTGTCAACTGTTATTGCACCTTATCATGTACTTATTGACTTTTCTGTAATTATCTGCATACTGTTCTATTTTGAAAAGATATATTTGTATTCGGTGTAAATTAAAGCTTAAAGCAGTTACTTAACGGAAATACATCCTTCCTCTCTCATAATCTCTCGTATTTGATTTTAGAATGCAGAAATCTACTGAGAATTAAATGTCGTTTTGTTTCTTGAAATATTGTATGTCACCTTATTCTCATTATTCTTTGTGCATAGCTCAGTTTGTTCAACAACACGCGTTCTTTGTTATCTTTAGCTTCAACCTACTTCTCCAATACATATGTACATATATGTATGAGCAACATAATATAAATGAAATTTTTCTCACATTTTCGTCATATTGTATAGGTTGATTCGCTTATATCCAGTGTTCTTTATAACTCGTTTGTAGGTCTAGGTTAAAGTTGTGCGTATTCCCAAAGCAATTAGATTAACCCAATTATTTACGTTAACTTTGACCATTTTTACAATCTTTGGCAATGAAACTTTTTAAAAATTTACAGATATCTCATTTAAGAGAGGGTGTTAGGAGTACTTTTGAAAAGAAAACCTGTCAGAATTGAATATTGATTAGTTATTAATTGATATGATCTTTTAGAAGGATTATCATTTATTTGCCAATGAAGTATATGCAAACAGCTGACATAATTACAGAATCTCATGCGATTTTACCTCTGAAATGTATATATTTCTACAGTCGCATAGTAACTATGTTAGACTATTCATTGATGCCTAATAATCATTAAATATCGAACTAAGTAGAATTAAATCTAACTCTTAGTAATTTATCTTTGAACATTTATTATTCTAAAGCATAAAAAATGTCCCATAATTTAGACAGTTCCTTAGTAAAATAGACACGGATAATATTCATTCCCACTAACACTGTCAGTGCCGGTACTTAGATTCGAACTAGCTGCATTTACGACAGATCTAACCAATTGAACGACCGCAACGGTCTGTTTACTTTATTGTCATATTTATCTTACTAAATTACTTTATTAATGATCTGTTTACTATATTACAATATGTGAATATCTACAAATACTTCCACTTGCAATTATATCTAGTAATATATCTGTAGTGACCAAGTTACCGCATATTACAACATTAACTATTTTGTTAGTTTACATGTTCCATCTCCAAATGATGTCAGACATTTTAAAAACTATACCAGTTGAATCCGGAAGATTAATTGATGAACTACTTTAAAATGTACCTATGTAACCGAAGCAAAATATGTGTATGTGGAACAGTTATATTTGGAAGTGAATGAAAGTCATTTGGAACAGTTGAATGATTAAATAATACGTATTTGTTAAATAACGTTAGTGTTATTGTTCATTGTTATTTATTATTCCACTATAACAATGGTATTCAATCAAAATAATATTTTATTAAAAATAAAATTACTGTGTGTGATTGAAATCTCGTTTTCACTAAAACATTTGACTTCACTAGAAATTCTGGTGGTACAAAACATTTGCATTAAGGTTAACCATGTCATAACTTCTTTAAACTACAATTTTTCACAATGGTCTATTATTCTAAGATTTCTTATTACCTATTGTTGATGTCATTATTTTTATACAGGGTGGAAACCACTTATGTAATTAGCTTATTTTTGACGTTATTTTTGAAGTGCAATATGGAACGGGTCTTTTTTAATTTTGAATAATATGATTTTAAAGATTTATAATACTCGCGATTCAACTTATTCAAACCAATCAGTTCCATTTGGTAGAGTCGAATCTGGTACCTACATATAAGTTTTTCAGTTTACTTTGATTTAAGTTTTCCAGTACAGGAACAACATTTTTAACAAGATTTGAATATTTTTCAATTGTCAAATTATCTCGTCTAAGGTACTCGAATAATATGATTTCGTGAATACCTGCCCAAACGTTAACCATTTGAAGATGTTGTGTTTGCGCCTCATAAGACACACCTCATGTCTTTTTCATAAAAATTAATTCTACAATATAAATTAGTTATTAGTTCTCATCCAAATATCATTTTATTGAGATGAAGTATTTCTTTATCGAGGCAGTTCAAAATAGATATATGGCTGACATTATTTTCTTGAATAATTTGACTTGAACTTATTGACTTGAACAGTATTAAGCTCATCGATACAAAATTAGTAAAGTATATCAAAAATGTAATTTAATTTTTTATTTTTCATTTGTAATTCTATCGGACACATTTTACACATATCGTATCCGTGTTTATGAGTGATTTTATTAAAAAATAATTTTTAAAACGTTTTTCAAATACGCATAATTAAATGCTGAGGTTTTCAGGTAATATCTGTGAGTAGGTCTTTGTACAGTAATTGATTAAAAATAATGTTAGCCAGTAGTTGAAAAAAGTTATTATATTATATTTAACATCATAAAAATAGTTTTTGATTATCTTTCTACAAAATACATCATGGTTCACAAATAATACACCATTTTGAAATACACCATACACCATACAATACACCATATACACCATAATACACCATATTAAATGAGAATGTTATACAAATGTCGTCTCTGCTTTAGATGAATCTCTTCTTAAATTTGTGTAATCCCTTATACATATGAATCTTTATGTTGACCTGATAACATTAAAGCATAATTATAGAATCATGTCAACGAATAAATTCTAAATGAACGTAGTATAATTAAATACAAAAAATGTAATATTAATACTCAGTTAAGATGTTTAACTTTCACTTACAATTAGCGGAACCTGGGAAAAACCAGTAATTGTTCATAAAGATTCCAATTCCAGTGTTTCTACATTATAACCAGATTATATTTTTATTACATGAAAACAGTTATTTTATTTGTTCATTAAAATAAAATACCGGACTAAATATATGTATTTCACCCTTTCACGTGACCACACAGGATAAAGAAATTTCTTTGAATTCATAATTTTGTGCTGAGAAACTGGGTTAATAGAAATCGTATTATAACTAACACTCATTGTTTTATTCAGCTTCTTTATTATATTAGAAACTTAATTGATTTTATGGTTTACAATAACTATAGTTGTATTAGGATTTTACTATTGACTAAACAGTATGATACTTAATAGTAAACTGTTTATATTGTTAAAAATTACTTCCACACTTTAAACATTCTCAATAAACAACGAACGATTTCTCTACTTTGAATCTCTATATACCTAAGAATACTTATTAAATCTTCTAGTGTTTATATTCTACTTATTGTATGTACAATTAAAAGGCACTGTATAATTATAACTCATTTAAATTAAATTCTTTGAGTGTCCCTTAATGTAAATTCCTTATATTTCTTGATATTCTTCGATGTATATTGTATGTCTGTATCCCAATGTTATCCGGTGTCAGAAAAATAAACGAATATGTCGTTGTGGAAATTTATACTTAATCTCAAATCACTGAATGGGAGCTAGAGCTAAATGCTTCTTAATAATTATGTACGTAACGTATACCTAATAATGTAAATAAATTTAAAATTGTTATAAGAGTAAATAAGAGCTTTGAGTTATAAAAAGTAATGCCTGTGAAAACAATTCATTAACATATGATTTTTTGTTATTCGAAACATTCATAATAGCTTTGTTTTTAACGCTGGGTCCACAGTCCACACCAAACTAATAAAATTAAATCTATCGACTAAACTAAATTATATATATTCTTTCAAATGAAAATTGTTGTTTAAGTAGATGATCATGTTTTGTAAACGAGGTCTGACAATATTACATTTTCTTTAGATAAAATGAGAATATGATGCTCATTCAGTTCAGTGCCCAGCGCATTACTAATAAAAGTCAAGCGCTTTCTCTACCTCTAAACCACGAATGGATAACCTGTTGTATTCTCCTACTGAGATGTTTGCAATAATATCATCTGTATGTGGTCCGAGGTGCCATACTGAGTCCAGTATGGGGGACATGGTTCGACTCCCAACGGAGACAGTTCGACCCTCCTTTCTGGGCATGGGTGTATTTGTTTTCATCTCTATTTGTAACTTTTCTAAGGCTTTAGGTCCATTTTTATGACATCTACAACGTCTTCAGAACGCTTTTTTTAGAGACGAAGAACTGTCCTTGTTCTAACTATAGCACAAATTCTAATATAAGTAATACAGATAAGATACACATTATAAATAAAGAGGTCATGGGAGGTACATGAACAGTCAAAGATTCTTATATTAACAATAATTTTTGATACAGCTACCTCACACAACACTATTTATATAAACTAGGTTGTGTTTATTAAGTCAATATTCGAATAATCCACTATGAGACATCTATTGTGGTAAGCTAAGTGTGTTAGTTTCGAATCTTGATTCGATAAACATAGCTAGTACAAACTAGGTGTATTTATTCGAATAACAATACACCTTCCAACATATAAATATCGAGAACTATTTCTTCTGCCGAAGTTCAAATAACTTCCTCTATTGTACAAATTTCTAATTTGTTTGTGTATATAGGCAGTTCGAAGTTTCAACTGAATATTTGTTGGATGCAAGTATTACAGTGTCATCGATAAAGTACTAGTGGTGGTGTCCATTGTGATTGGAAAATCTGCAGTATAAAGTACATAGTGTAGTTGATCGATGACACTACCTTGAGGAACTCTGGATTTGATGACAAGTTTTCTGAAATGCTGCTGTTGGCTCTGGTTCTAAATTATCTATCGCTCAAGTAGGATTTCAAGACATGAAAGTAGACTATAGGTAAAAACTGTTTGATTTTGTATAGCAAACTAGGAAGCCACACCTTGTCGAAGGCTAGGCTGACGTCCAGGAATACCGTTGGACAATACTTCTTGTCATCTAATGCTTTGTTAATTTCATGACTGATTCGGTCCATTTGCTGAACAGTAGAGTGGTTTTCTCGAGATCCGAATTGATGTTGAGGTATCCATTCTTCACTGAGGGAATCAGTATTAATTCTTTTTAAAAGAAGTCATTCGAAAATTTTTGAAATTGTGGATAATAAACTTATAGGTCGGTATGATGAAGTTTTGATCAAATCTTTGCCAGGTTTAGGTATTAATATTACTTCAGCAGTTTTTATTTGTTTACGTCAATAATTGTATCTAATATGGCATTAAATAGATAAGTAAGTAATGTGATTGCTTCTTGTGGGAGTTTTTTTTAGCATTATTGGGGTTATTCTGTCAGGACTTGAAAGTTTTCTAAGATGTAGTCACCTAATTTAATTTTTTGTTTGTTTTGTAGTGGCAGATTTAGTGGGCGGTGCGTCTTGGGGAGCATCAGCAAGATTTCTTTCTATTTCGTCACCTGCAGTATCACTCAGTAATTAATACGAGAACAATTTAATAAGAGATAGATTCGGATAATAATAATAAAATAGAATTCAATGTGACCATGAAAGATTTTTATAATCCAGTATTTATGGCCAGACTGTCTTTGTAAGTCGTTGAAATATCTGGTACACTCGGTATATATATTTAGATCGTGTTAACAAAGTGGCTAATGTAACTAACATAATTCTGATAACAAATAACATAGTTCATAACAAATTCAGTATGTTCATCACAGATTACTGAACCATAAAAATAATTACTATTACGTCGTCGATGTGGTCTATTGGAATGTTTTATGATCTTCAGAAGGCTAATGCATAGCGGAATAGCAATATGCATTATCAAATATAGTGGATCTTCTTCAATCATATCTTCAGCTTATAGAATCATTTTAAAATAATTCTCAAATGAAATCAGTGAAAATTTGTCAAAATACTGTTGGAAATAAGTTATAACTGCTAAACTAATTCAGTACCGCCTTTTTCATTACGCACGTTTACGCGCTTCCTTATACTATCAAAAGCATTTTGTAGTATTTTTAGCATTATGATTGCACATTTTTTGACAATTATTAGTTTAACTTTTTGCAAATTAGCTACAGATGTTCAGAAAATTATATTTTTACTAATGGAGAACAAAATAGTCCATAATTCCCAAACAAGAAGACTTCGTTGGAAGAATATCTGCTCAATAGAAAGCTCATACAGAAATCTATAGCTTTTCATTTCGTATTGCACCATCTTGTTGAAAATTGACATGCGAAAGTTCATTATCGTAAAGTTGTTGGTTCTGTATCGCTCTGTATCGATGGTGGAATTTAAAAAATACTGGTCCAATTATTAGTCTTCGCGGAACTGGTATGCTTAAAGATAAAGAATTATTTACAACTATGAGTGATCAAGAAAAGGCATCATGGTTGAGTTTAGAAAAAGTGTCAAATAAATTTGTAGGCAATAATAAAGAGGCTTATTACAGAAACATTGTGGAAAATATCGGTTTTTCTTAGAGGATTGATCAGTAACCAATAATTCTGACTTTAGATTCGTGTTCCGCGGAAATAATGCAAAAGAATAAGTATGGTTTTTCCTTAGCACGCACAATTTTTTACTTTTTTGTGGGTCTGTGTAATATGTGGTATGTCCTACGCACTTTTACCTTGTGTTATTTTTCCTTAAATAATACTAACAATAAGCCACATTAATATTTCTACACTAAATAATACATAAAGTATTTATTGTTTATCTTTAGAATAACAACACTCAAGTCCCCATAGTCAGCAAAGCAGTCATACCAAGAGGTAGTTCAAGGGGAGGAAAGTTCCTGTTCAATCAAATTGTTGGGATAACTAACTTTCTTAGTGGTATTACTAATTTTGTGAGCGATATCAGTGAAGAAGATAACGACACGGAAAGCGATGATGATGAGAAAGCAAGAAATTGCACATGTGGTAAGTTCAAATAATTAAAACGATTTAAGTAAACATTGTACTATATCACAGCTCTTCACATATTAATAGAAATTAATATAATTCAAGAAACTGGAAAACAAATTTAACATACACAACAATCCATCGTTATTATATTAGTTTACTTTATAGTTTCTATTTAAGCTTTCGAAACAATAGATATACCTCACAAGTTCTATGTTAAGCAAGTACATGCTATATACCAATTTTAAAGATTGTTTTTATGAATAATTGAATTATGGCTAAGCTAACACCATTTGCGAAATTACGTCGTCTTAATGCATGTCACCATTTAGCTGAACGACGTTATTCAAATGCGCTAGTTAGTTTTCTGTCCTCTGTTTATTTACTATACCAATTTCACAAAATGTGTATATGTGTTTTGGGCTTTATGTCCTTGTGTGAAGATTAAACTATAACATATAACTATAATATGCAGCTGAAAATGAGTATTTTTAAATCTAAAATTATTTCTTAGAATGCGGAATATCCAACCAGGAGAATCGGATAGTTGGGGGACGTCCAACGGGAGTTAATCGTTATCCTTGGATTGCCAGGATTATCTACGATGGACATTATCATTGTGGTGCTTCACTTTTAACTGAAGACTACGTAGTGACGGCTGCACACTGCGTCAGAGGGTACTTAAAATCAGGTTATATAATTTAGGTGTACATGAATATTGTTTTATCTCGATATGAGACAAATTTGATTGAGTGCTATATTTAGAATATTCTAATTTTACATGGAATTGCAATTATGTATATTAACGTTATTAAAGAGGAATTCTAAGTGATAAAATATCATCATATCAGTTTTAGTCTCTCATTAATTATTATAAATTAATTAGGGTACTATGACTGACGACCATCTATGTTGGTACTGTAATTGCGTGAATTTTTGTAACTACGTGTCAAATTTGAAAAAATACACGTGATTTAATTTATACCAATTTAATACTCGCGGAAAATTTACAGTGAACGCATTAAAAAAATATTTATTTACAAAAGAAATTGAAATTATACGAAGTTATTTAAAATAAACTGACTTTCTCAAAAGTACGAGTATTCCATCGTGTGATTTATCTTTCATATTAGAATGGATGATCAATGGACAAAATTAAAGTAACGATTTTGAATATTTTTGACATTTACGATAATTTTAGATTCAAATTGTATTTCTTGAAATATTCAACTTAAATATGTTTATTCAATCTAAATGCTTTTAACTAGCGTAAGTGGGTTACATAAATTTTGTTTCAAAATAAATAAAATATCTAACAAAGAAACTATCTATTTTAAAAATTACATAGCAATAGCACAATAATGGTCAACTTTTAAAAACATATTTATTATAATTATTAATTACTTTACTTTATTTACTTGACACTCATTATTACGTAGTTTTGAATTGAGACAAAAAAAATATGTATATTTTTGTATCCACTAAACCACTTTCTATATGTACGTTGTTTTGCGGAATATATATATTTTTACAATACAAAATCTTTAAAATCAACCGTATTTGGTTTTTTGTGGTTTATTTGACTAAGTTAAAGAAATATTCTTATTATAAAGAATAAAAAAAATGATATAATAAAAAATACAGTTTTCTTTTTATTAAATTTGTGAATTATATTTGTTTGATACTATAAAATATTTTTTGACAACATTTTTCTTTAACCAATCAATTTAAATAACATGTCACCAAAACTCCCTTAATCAACGAAGTAAGGTTTAATTAAGGTTTTTATTAAATCGAAAAATATTTCTTCAACATTTTAACAAAACGTAATTATTGTCTAAAGACACAAATATTATTACTTCCATTGACGATATCAATTTGAAGCAAAGAACTCTTTTGATTCAAAAATTCTTCCCCTGGTAATGTAGTGATCTGCTCTTGTCGAAACTTTAAATACTGTAATTGTTAAGGTCTCTCAAATAAAAAACTGTTGTAGTAATATATTTGATATTTTCTTTCCATTGTAATAAAACTTTTCAAAAGAACAGAATTGGAAGATGAAAAATATACATTTCAATTCCAAAATGTAAGCATAAATTAAAAAAGAAGGGAAAACGTTTTTTATAACTTTTCTGTATATCTTATTTATGTATTACCTTTGACAAAAAAGGGGATCTGTGTCGAAATTTTGCGTTTGAATTTCATCAAAATTAATATTACAGAACTTTCTACGCCCACTACATATAAATTTCAGGATACTATGTACCACCAATAAAGAATGTATTGAGACACTTTGGATACATTTCCCTGCAATATAGGCAATATTGAATTACTTTTTGAGTTGATTATAATTTTGGTCAGTAAAGGTCCAAGTGAACATTTTTAGATAAAGATCATAATTTACAAAAATTAATTAAGTTTCGCCAATATTTCAGGGGAATATAAAAAGTGTCTCATTACATTCTTTCTTAACCGTACATACGATGAATAGCAAACTGCTGAATATTATTCCAGATGTACCTACAGAAAAATGTTATTGGCATCTACATAATGAAAACCTTAAGCTTTTATCATAGGCCCATTATTATACAAACCGTATATTTAAATAAAATAACATGATGTATATCCGCTCTATAAAACGAAAGTATAATTTTCATGTATATATGAAAATTTCTCAAGACAATGTACTGTTCTTATACCAATTAATGAATGCAAAATGATTGAGCTAATAGTGAAGTATGACAGTTTAGAACGTATCGACGGCTAAGAAGTGATCCTCGTATGTATAAAAGTAGCTGACAGAATGGCGCAGTGAAAACTTGTAACTACATTTTTTATTATAAGATTACAATTATAGTAATCGTGGCATTGTGATTAGCTCCCTACAATCTATGAAAAATGCATACAAAATTTACCGATTTTCAATGAAATTGGATGTCAAAACACTTATTTTGTGCCTTCTGAAAATTCATCATTTTGAAGATATGAGATATCACTTATATATCCATCGATATATAAACCAGACATTTGTGAATTATATTTTAATGTTTATTGACAACAATTTATGTTATATGCAAATCAGGACCATTTAATTAAAAATGTCTGCAAATTTAAAGAACGCACTTTTTTCAGACTTAAAAAATCCAAGATGAGGATAATCTTGGGTGACCATGATGCATCTACCGCCAATGAGGTTCCTGCAAAAATGCGAGCCGTAACCCAAATAATAAGACATAGGAATTTCGATCCTGATTCGTTCAATCACGACATTGCCCTTCTAAAACTGAGAAAGTCTGTGGAATTTACGAAACAAATACGACCGATTTGCTTGCCAAAAAGTAAGAATATTTTAAATATAATTGTCGTAATAATGCCTGCAATACAAAAGTCAAGCAATAGGAACGTTAAATAACACTGAATGACAAAGTTTTAGTAACATTAATGCCGACAGATATTATTGTTTCTTTACGCATACCTAGGGTATTTACGAACAAGGACATTATTATCCTACTATGTCAACTTTTAATAACTATTGCCATATTTGATGCCGTGGTTGTTTAACCATAAGTTTAGAAAAGTGGCTTTTATGGTGTTGAGATTTTTGATTTTTAGTAAAGATATTATTATAAATATTCTAAGGGTACAAATGTAATATTGCCAAGCGTATCGAGTTGAATAAAAAACACTAAAATTGGACAGATTGTGTTGATTTAAAAATGCCATGCGTGATTGCAGCCATGCTTTTTATTTATTTATTTCCAACAGGTTAAAACCCCAATTACAGGGAAAACCAAATATGTAACCTATTGTACAAATTTATATACACAATGTATATAATACCTGCCTAATTCATGAAGTAATTAAAGAAAATATTCATTCTCACAATTTAAATATTAATACTTTAGTTGTTAGTATGCGGTATATACATTTACAGTAATATTTTTTACTTACATATAATAAGAACATACAAATATATAAATATTATTTAAATTTAAGGGCATAATTGAACTGATAATCAGATCAACATAACTAACAACATGTTTAATGGTGTCAGTATATAAATCACAGACCGAAGCTTTTTTATTTGAATTAACACATAATATTAATTGGATATTTATTTAATATATTGGTCCTGCAGAAATGAGGATAAAAAACTATCCGTTTTTTATCTTCATAGAATATCGGATAGTGGTTGCTCTGCTTTCTACTTCAGGCAAAAACATTTAAGCTATTTAGTAATCAGAGCTAATGAATGCTATTGTTCATTAAGTTATAAACAAATATTATATATATATATATATATATATATATATATATATATATATATATATATATATATATATATATATATATATATTTCAAAACGTTATGTTATAATACACTGAATTCCATATAGTTAATTTTATATAATTCCTCTTTAAATTCATGAACACCTGTTAAATGAGTTAACACCTATTTGATATTGAAACTGGTAATCTTTTTTTAGAATATGTCATAACCATACATTTGGATATGTCCTCATAACATCAAGCATATTAGAACACCAGTAATTTACTGTTGTGATCCTTTTGAAGGATATGACAATCCACCATAGTTTAAATACTACTAAGTATATTAAGATCATCCGCTTAAATTATCGCAAGTTGAACCACTTATAAATATTAAAAAATGTAGGGGACTCAGGTTCGAACCTTGAGGCATTTCATATGTTGTGTGGTGTGATTAAGATTTGACGCCTCGGTATTATACACACACTTTCCGATTAAATAGGCTTTAAACAGTTTGAGTACCTGAAAAACCTGTTAATTTTATTTTTTTTGTGGAAAAGTAAATGTATTTGATCAAATGTTTCACTTATGTCTATGTATATTGTATTAAATTGCCCTTATACATCTAGAATTTCTAACACATACTACGTAAGATAATATAGTAAAATGTTGTTATACAATATTAATGCTTCTTTTAAATGGTTTTAAAAAATGGGTCATGAGCAACAAACAGATACAATGTTTCGATCAAAACGTAAAAAAGAACGAATAATGTTACTAATCTAGCTTTAATGCAGCTAAGTATATTCAAGTAAAGCTGTGTCTTGCATTTTAGCTCTTGACCCATCTGGAAGGACCGGCACGGTGGTAGGATGGGGCAGAACTGCCGAAGGAGGTATGCTGCCCAACATCGTGCAAGAAGTTGAAGTTCCTATTCTTACCTTAGCCCAATGCAGGGCCATGAAGTATAGGGCCTCTCGAATAACAACGTACATGCTTTGCGCTGGTAAGGGTTCTCAAGATTCTTGCCAAGGGGATAGCGGTGGTCCTTTGCTCATACATAGTGGTGATAAATATGAAATTGTTGGTAAGTGGCAGAGTTTAGTTCTTAAGGTCTAAAGTAACATATGTTTAGTTCATGTTAAACGCATCCTTAATTAATTTCATTATTTACAACAATTTGTATGTTAAATCAATTTCCAACGTTCGTCACTCATATTAAGTAATAAATTGATAAATGTTTTGAAATAATTATGCATATTTGGGATGGTGAGAGAAACTGTTGTTGAAGCAAGCTTATATACTCTTGCGCCTGTAGACATTCTCAGAGCAATATAGTTTGATGCTCCAGCAGTAGTCTGCTCTATCATGTGCTTGTCCCAACACACTTGGCAGTATTCTTCCATCGTCAAAAGGTCTTGATGGAAACGACTCCCTGTTCGTCACTTACAGCGTCAAGCTTTTCTGAGAACTGGTTGAGGTGACTACACAGAGAATGGAGCTAAACACTTATATTGCAACCAAGATTTAGAAAAGTCGACAGCCACGTATATAAGAAAATGCATGCAGGTTTGTTTACACATTTGCATCTACATTGCATCTCTGAAGACGCCATGATTAAATCTGAAATCAACTAAATAGTCATATCTGAAAATGCATCTATGTATATTCCATTCTAAATATGCAAGTCATAATCAGCGCATGCGAGTCTATACTATCAATTTACACATGTATACTTTCAAATATGTAATTACAAACTACTTACTCACAAACAAGCAGAGAGCTGCTTAAAGCTTACCACACCTAAGATTATACCACGCCCGTATTGAGAAAAAAATGCGGTAACAATATATATATATATATATATATATATATATATATATATATATATATATATATATATATATATATATATATATATATATTAGAACCTTAATAAGATAAAAACCAAGGAAAACAGTAAATAGTTTTAGTTATCGAGTTTTTAACTTACTAAGGGTTTAAGTTAAGGAGTTTTTTGTGAGGTTCGTTTATGTGCTTTGTTTAGAAGTTATACAGGCTACAGTACAAAACTTATACTCATAGATAAACGATGATTTTCCTAAGGCCTAATACCTTGCACAAAATAAACATTTTTAAAATCTTAAAACGGACTTTTCCACACATAAAATATCTCTATCTCGAAATTGACTGGCCGAGAAAAAATAAACCAACACATAAATGCAGAATATGTTTCATGCGACAGTTTAAATTTTTTCAAATAGTCCACCATCGTGCTTTCTCATGACCCGTGGATAGGGTGGGGTGTGTTCTATCCACCTCAAAATCGATAGGTGTCGTCTGGGAGACGTCCCTAATCAGAATCAGTCAATACTTGATTGATCCGAAACGTTTAGTTGAGTTATCCTGCTAACAAGAATAAATGCCGGCGACAACGACAACGACGACAACGACGACAACGACGACAACGACGACAACGACGACAACGACGACAACGACGACAACGACACACACACACACACACACACACACACACACACACACACACACACACACACACACACACACACACACACACACACACACACACACACACACACACACACACACACACACACACACACACACACACACACACACACACACACACACACACACACACACACACACACACACACACACACACACACACACACACACACACACACACACACACACACACACACACACACACACACACACACACACACACACACACACACACACACACACACACACACACACACACACACACACACACACACACACACACACACACACACACACACACACACACACACACACACACACACACACACACACACACACACACACACACACACACACACACACACACACACACACACACACACACACACACACACACACACACACACACACACACACACACACACACACACACACACACACACACACACACACACACACACACACACACACACACACACACACACACACACACACACACACACACACACACACACACACACACACACACACACACACACACACACACACACACACACACACACACACACACACACACACACACACACACACACACACACACACACACACACACACACACACACACACACACACACACACACACACACACACACACACACACACACACACACACACACACACACACACACACACACACACACACACACACACACACACACACACACACACACACACACACACACACACACACACACACACACACACACACACACACACACACACACACACACACACACACACACACACACACACACACACACACACACACACACACACACACACACACACACACACACACACACACACACACACACACACACACACACACACACACACACACACACACACACACACACACACACACACACACACACACACACACACACACACACACACACACACACACACACACACACACACACACACACACACACACACACACACACACACACACACACACACACACACACACACACACACACACACACACACACACACACACACACACACACACACACACACACACACACACACACACACACACACACACACACACACACAGCAAAAAAATTTTAATAACCATTTTTGTTGTTTTAAGGCCGAAGAACAAAAAATAAACGTTATAAATAACGAAGTTATAGAATAGGTGGGGCATCATAGGGTTAATACGAGTATATTAACTTAGTAATATATTATTATTTTCTTGCCATATAAATATAAAAAATTTTAAACCCATATTTAACAACCATTAAATATTTTTAGGTATTGTATCCTGGGGCGTTGGATGTGGTAGACCAGGTTACCCAGGAGTATACACCAGAGTTGCAAAATACATAAATTGGTTAAAATATAATTTAGAAGACACGTGCCTTTGTAATTAGTTGTATACGTATAAATGACTTTACACATATTTATTATAATTTATTGTAGGTAATGATTATACAAATAAATGTATTTATATACAAATGTAATTTATTTTATTAATGCCCTTTTATTAACCGTACCTTTGGTAATAGTCTAATTTTATATGCCTTGCATTTACATATAGCTGAAATACAATTTTATACCACTTTACAATGAAAGTCAAATCCATCAAAAAAAAAAAAAAAAAAGAAAACTAATGCTATAAGACGACTCAAAAATCATGCGGTCTACGTCTTTACACAAAATGGCATATTAAATATCTTTCATATTTTCAGGAGAAGCATTTTCAAATTCTGCTTCACTATAAGATTTACTGAATACTCTAAAGTTAGTGGAAGAAGTACTGTATTTGTAAGAATGACATAAATACGTTTGCTAGAAAAGTCAAAAAAGTTTTACTAATTTACAACAGGGACAAATAATAATTTTAATGAATATGCAATAGTCATTATTTTATTAAAGGAATGAAATACATTTTTACTATGTAAATAAAGCAAAGATTTCTGAAATAATCAGGATTTATAGATTTAAGGCGGGACATGTAAATAGAAGTTTTTATGTTCAACACTCATTATTACAGGGGGTTCTATCTTTACAAAGAAAAAGTAGAGATTCATATTTATTTAATGCAATTTTTTATGAAGCTTGGTGAAGGAGGTAACCATATGTCTTTATCCATATGGGAAAACTATCACATAAGTTCTTCGTAATATCTGCCTTTTTCTCTGAAACCCTTTTACAAATCTCACTATAATTTTATACACACCTATTCGAATATGGTATCATTCTAAAATAAGGACTTTATCTATTACTCAAAAAGAAATTTTCTATTCGTTTGCTAAAGGTAGAACTGTCACCTTTATTTCTTATATTCCACAATTGTTTCTAAATGAACAAAAATCTTTTTTTAAAAATCCTGCATTCAGTTTGTTCTTTATTTCATTCTACTGAATATTTTGAATAGAACTTGAGAAGGAGGAATGTTATTGTGAAAAAACATCACTTTTCAGAAGACGCGATTAATAAAAAAAATACCTTCTTACCGCCTTTTTGCGACCCCAGAACTATCGATATGTGATTCCTTCAATTCTGGCATATCTACGTCTAAGTCTGATTCATGATTAGAACTACTTAGAAGGCCTATTGAACCCTATTTTACTTCTCTACATTGATCACGCTAAAAGATGCGGAATGGTCTCTATTTTCAGAATAAAAAATAAAAAAAAAAACATTTTGACCACGATTAATTATCACATTTTAAGCAACACTAAAAGATGCAGAAATGTCTCTACTTTCAAAAAAAAGTGCTTCTCTTGACCCAAAATATGTAGTGACCCCCTTAAGAACGTGAGGATGAATTTTATGTAAATCAACATTTCTTTTTAAAAACATACATTCATATATATTCCTTTTGTAAGTGGCTTGGTTTAAAATATTAAAATGTACCATGACTTCATTTAATGTAGTTCAATTTAATTTACTACTAATTCCTGCATGCCAAGTGTAACAGTGACAGTCTTTAGTACCCAAATCCTAGATAGTGCAGTTGTAAACCAATAACCTTTGTTAGTAAAAGACAACGCTTTCGTTAGAAATGATTAGATGAAAAACCTGTTGCATATCGCAAACAGTACATATTCGTTTGTTGCCGAGAAGATCTTGTTCAATATGGAACCAATAAAATATTTTCAGCATCGCAGAAAAAGGCATTTAGTACAAATAACACAAATTTCCTTTTACAATAAGAATATTCGTATTAAAGGGGGTCATCTTGTATGTTATGCAAATTGACTTGACGTTTCTTACTTACGTTGTATTCATATAACCAAATTATAAATGATAAGGGTACTATGTTTGTACTACAGCTTGATATTTGACAGAATTTAGAGTAATTAGGGTCTCTAGCTAAGTTATCCATGAACTCAAAACACTACCAGTTTCAAAGGAATTACGATTTTTATTTAACTGTTAATTTAATCGGGAATTTTTATTAGGTGACCATTGAATGTAATGATTGAAGGTAAAACTCATTGAAATTAAAGAGCAACATCAACAAAGACTAGGAGCATAGCTCAGAAAGAGCGAGAGAAGATTGCATACATCAATAGAGAATAGATGCAATTAATTTAAATAGAAAATTATTACTGCAACAAAGGAAGTATGTGGAATATCAAAAATATAGTCAAAGACAAGTAGGTGGTCAAAGAAATTCAGGGAAAAGTTGAACAAAAGAAAAAAGGAAAAAATACCTACAGTCAAAAGTAGAAGATCAGATAAAATATAAGATTTGTCGAACTGAAATTAAATATTTAATAAACGAGACGAAAATGCGTACCTGGGAAGAATTGAGACCACAAAATGAAAGAAAAACTTTGGAAAATCAAAAATTATTTTACGGCACACTGAAAACAAAACAAAGAAACCATCTAGAATGATAAATATAAAAGAAAATAGAAAGAGGAAAATATCTTCACCACAAAAAAGATATGAATTGGACAGATGGAAGCAGTATTTCAAGTTGTTTACACAGATTTAAACTAAAAACGGAAAAAATGCGAAACATGCCAAAAAATAATAATCATGGAAATGATCTATCTTTCTCTCGCAATCGTTTGATGATTTTTCTATTATTCGTGGATTTTGACTTTTTATTATTTATAATATTTGTGGAGATTTGACTTCTGCAAGCTTTTCTCACGAATTCTTTAGAAGGATCAGGAAGATGTTGAATTGATCTTTCAATACCTGCAACAATCTCATCTAGGCTCTTTTCAGAGGCAGGTAATGCAAAATTTAACCCCTTATTGAGGAGATCAATTTCTTCTTTATCCAACGATTGAAGAGAATGATTTTCTACAATGGAAATGTATATCTGAGAAACTCTTTCTTCTACTGAAGCCATTGTCTGTTGATCACTGATTAATTTTATTAATTTCTTGTCTTGTAACATTTCCTTAATAAATTTTCGTTTTAATCATTTCCAGATGATACCAACTTTGTTGGCGAAACGCGCCTCGAGTGTAGTGTGTGGTGTTTTGGTGTTTTGTGGAAAACTAAATTAGTGTTAATCGAAACAAACGTCGAAAAGTATTAGCAACTTGGTTCTACTACCATTATTGAAATAAATAAATAAATTATAGGAACAGTTCTTGTGTTAGATCAAATTAATAGTATCCTAAGTACGGTCCTGGTATACAGGGAAAATGACTAATAATTTAACGCAATTTTTATTTGTTTAATTGGATGTTCCGAATGAATTAAATTAGTCGCTGTAGCTAGCGCAAAGTACAAGATATGGCTTAATAGGTAATATTTTACAAATAATGAATTTTTAAACATAAGGAAGACTTTAACGAGGAGTAGAATATTCAATACCTTAGAATATACTACTATTCATACCACAGACGGGTGGTGAAATTTACAACAATACACGGAACACTGCCAAAATTGTAAAATATATTATTATAAAAACTATAATATTTAATGAGCTGGGGTGTGGATATTTTCTTTTAGTGTGTTTCTGCTATTAATGTATATTCGTGAATATATCATTTTTAATTACTTAATTATTGCTAATTTAAGTTTAGTGAGATTTAAAGCCGACTAAATTATAAGAATGGTTATTAATTTTAAATATGTTGCTGGATTGCTTTTATGTATTTATTTTTTTGTCATTTAGCCACATCATTTATTTATAAATAAACACAGAAGTAATGGAAGGACGACGGTCATTTTTTCTTTATCGTGATATTGTTAAAATATTCTCGGCCAGTGACCCAAAGTTGTACTAATTAACATATTATTCTATGACTAAAATCAAAATATATTTCGAATACCGGTTTGTGGGCTTGCTGATTGTTGTTTTACAGTCCTCTCTTTTTTTGTACTCGGGACAACTACATTATTCTCTATAAGATGGCAAAGTAATAAATTACGTTAATTTCGTGTAAAAATAATTCATTTCGATGGCTTTGATCTAAAATCAGGTTCAAGGAATGAGCATGACGTGCAAACATGTTTGTTTGCTACGCAGTTGACTCAATTTATTTAAATGAGACGAAACTAATATGAAATGATATTTTATTTATTTTGTCACCTAAGTATTTCGATAACATTTTTTTTTTGTTTTTTGATTTAAAATATCAGCAATCAGAAATACAATATTTTCTATAGGCTAATTTGGTCTCATATGACCAATGAAGAGAAGTCCTTTAGTTGATAAGATGAGAATACTCCCAGCGATGAACCCCCTTGCATTTTGGTTTATTTTATATCCATTGGTAGACATCTTTTTAATCTTATATTGCTTTGTTGGCAAATGAGTGATCATAAGGGTGGATTTAGGTGTGTTTAGAATATATTATGGTGTTTATTGCTTCTGTCCTGGATAACATTACTGATAAATAAAATGCCGAGGTCGTTGTGCATTGAATTATGTGATACATAAGACGATGTATCTGTTATTGGCCAAAATATTTTGGATTGGGCTCTCTGGAGGATGTTAATATTCGACTTGCTGGCGCATCCCCAGAGTTCTATTCCATATATCCATATAGGTTTTATGACCGCCTTATATACTAGAACTTTGCTTTCTAAACAAAGATGAGATTTTCTCCCGATTAGCTAGTAAAAGTTTTTGAATTTCAAATCAATTTGTTTTTTCCCTTTTGCTACATGCTCCCTTCAGTTCAATTTTTTATTTAGGTGCAGTCCTAAATACTTACGGATGAGGCTTTTGGTATTATAATACCAAAAGTAACTGGCGGGCATTGTTCTTAGAGTAAATGTAACTTGTGTGGATTTTGTAGCGTTTATTTTTACTTTCCACTTCTTTGTCCAATCTTCTACCAAATGTAGGTGTCGCTGTAGATAATCGGATGCAATGACTGCTGAGCAAGTATTGCTGTGTCATCAGCGGATGTTCCTGAGGCATATCTGAGGTATATAATAAATATAGTACCGGTCCTAGTACATTACCCTGGGGAACTCCAGATATGATTGAGATAACGTTAGAAACTTCATCGTTAACTCTAGTTATGAATTGGCGGTATATTAGATATCTTCTTCTTCCTTCTGTAATAGGTCTGTGACCTGTTCCTTCTTCGATTTAGTCCTCATCCTGGATCTAAATTGTCACTACATCTATTCCGTGGTCGGCCTCTGCAGCATATACCACTAGGAGGTTTATCTCTTGCGATTTTTACTAATTTATCTTCAATCTATCATTCGGCTTATGTGTTGGTTGTTGTCTCTTCCGTTGCAGGACCCCAACATTGGATCAGTCCATATCCGAGTCTTTTTATCGGTGCTTTGAGCTCGTTACCTATTTTACAGAGAGTAGGCTGTTAACCTAGCCCTCTAACCCTCCTCTTTCTTCCGGGCTTGGGACCGGCAACAGCACTACTGGGCTACTTAATCCACCCAGCAGCACTGCAGGCAGAGTTATCAATTATATATAACCTCAATAAATTAAAATAAGGTGGCAGAGAGGGCTTAATTTTATATAACAGTCCTTCATGCCAGACCTTATCGAACGCTTGACTTACGTCGAAGAATATTGGTGGACAGTAAGTTTGTTTTCTATAATCGTATTTATTTCGTGAACTAATCTGTGATACTGTTGGATAGTTGAGTGTGAATGACGGAAACCAAACTAGTGGTCAGGGATATTATCTAGTAGAGGTTTCATCCTGTGAAGTATTAACTTTTCTAGAAGTTTAGATATGGTTCCCAGGAGACTAAGTAATCTGTAGGATGTTACGGAGTTTGGGTTTTTCCCAGGCTTAGGTACTAGAATTATTACTGAAATTTTAAATTGTCGGTTGACTGACAGTCATTAAAGTTATATTGTGCAGATTTTGCAGAATGTAACACAGCAACATATATTACGCTGCAATTTTTTAAATACATAAAATAATAATATAAATGAGACAATTACTAAAGATATTTTGTTCCATATGAATAATACATACTGTATGTTCTATCAGTTACGTATTTTATCCGTAACTGATAGAAATGATTTTTTGTGAAAATCAATAATCAATATATAAAGTATGTTGAACTTAAATCTAGGTTTCCTATAAGTTCATTAGTCGAGTAGTTTGACCTTAACATTTTTCGTCTAACCATTACAATAATTCAAGTTGTCATAAGGTTATTAGCATTCATAATATTAAGTTGACACAATTTATCTGATTGTGAGACAAGGTGTGGTATCGAGGAAGCTATATCAAATACGTGGTAGAATCTAGTTATGTGATTCTAATTTTTAAAATGGACAATATGAAACTTGAAACTAATGTTTCAGTATTTTTTAAAATTAATATAATTTGATAGTTAGATTAGAAATAATTTGAGAGTTAGATAAGCTTTTGCGTTAAAAATAAAGTTTTAATATAAATAAAAAAAGAGTGTAGAGTTAATTAGTGTACAATTTTCTTATTGGTAGTAATTAACATGTTATAACATTTTAAGTTAATAACGATGATGACATACTTTAATAATTGAAACTGCATTTATAACATATATTAAAAGTAGCATATTGAATATATTTTCAAAGTTGGATAGAAAAAGAAGAAACATTAAATTTATAAAACAGGTCTCATTGCAACAAGAGAGGATAAATATTTTAAATTATATGTAATATAATTTAAAGTGTATTTCCATATAAGATGTATAAGTCATGAAAATTTACATGTCCACCTTTCAAAGTGATAATAAGAAAACTATTTTCGTTTAAGAAAAAGGACAATTACATTATCCCATTATTATATTACAAATATTCTTTATACAATGTTATCATTTACAGTACTATTCAACGTATTTCAAATAAACTGAAAGATAAATATTATGAATTGTTGACAAAAGCAAGGAAGCAAACAAAAGAGATTGGTGAAAAAGTCAATTGACTAACAATGAAAATTAGCTGTAAAAGCTCTACAGTAAGTAATTAGTGGTAGGTATGGACATTGAAGCAATATTACATACTAGTGAGAAGTAAAAGAAAACAAAAACAGTCATGGAGACATTTTTAAGTACAAATATAATAGCCAAAATATTTAGAAATCATATTTATACCTATCGATCTTGTCTAGAGCTGTTCGTTTAATCATAGTACCTACCAGAGGCGTCACCTTTGCCGTTTCGTCATAATTCAAATAAAATAAAATATGTATTTCTAAGTAATGAAATAATAATGAGTACCTGATTATACGTTATGATATATACGAAACTGTAAAATGCTCTCCTAACAGCATTTTCAGCTGGATTAGCTCGGTTTCTGCAGCACTAGGTATGTTTCTACCTTTGTTTTAACGAGCGATGTTCATCGTGGCGAAAAAATGTTTGTATATGAAGAGAACGGCCGCTCGAGATCTAAGGATGTAATATTGGCATAATAAAAATAATTGTTGAAATTATGTAATGGATGTGTAGACGCAGAAATAGTAAAATCTATTTTAATTTGCCATATTTTTAATCTTTTTTTAAAGCATTGTCAAACTTTACTATGACACTATCATTTTTTGCGTCCGTTAATCCATGTATCTGTGTATATGTACAGCATATACTATTTGCAGTGACTACAGTAATGATAAGGAAGGATTTTATATTTTTCTATAGCCTCCACTAGTCCCTAGTACATTTTTATGAGAGAATATATTATTTCTCTCATTAAAATGTTTGCACCAGTCGTATTTAAATGTTTGCTTCCTTTATCTTAAAAATTATTACGTTTATTAGGTCAATGTATATTATCATTATCTAAATTTGGTCTAATAAAAGTGACGACAAATTATTGACAAACAAATTTCTGAAATGTTATACTTTATCGAAGCTTTCTGGAAAGAAATGGAGATATATTAAAAAAAAATATGATCATGAATAGTTTCTTTATAAAGATATACTTATCTGATAATACTGTCTAAATAAGCCGAGATTTTAATATGTTTCATAAAGTTTTGTGGTAGGTTACATAACAATTATTTTGGAATACAAATATTTTGGTAAATTAAAGAGAACCATATTATGAAACATAATAATTAATACAAACAAAAACCATTAAAGTAATAGTTAAAATTGTCTGCAATTGCAATTCATCGTGAGAATTTCATGATTTGCTTAAAAGCGCAATATTTTAAAGCCTTGTAAAAGTAGGTAGTAAAATCATTGTGTAGCGTTACAAACGCTAGTAACCCAATAATGTAAAAATAATATAAATTCTTACAAGAGTAGGAGAATTCTGAAAAGTAGTTACACCAAGTAATGTAAGTTAAAATCAGCAAAAAATAGAATTTTCAAGGAAGTAGCTACTACCACTGTCGCAACGAAATAATGAAATAATTGGAAATGAAATCAAGACATTTGCTCTTTTAAATGGTTTAATCAGATGACGATGTTGGTACTTAAAAAAACTGTCAATGACGTAATAAATCCAGCAGTTATGCCATACCTATAATAAATATACATGTATCTATCTAAAAATGCGAATCTAAAAATAAAGTCCATTTACTTGCCCGATAACATTTTATCGAATTTATTCTAACTTTTAAGTGGTCACTGTATACCTAAAGTCTAAAATATTTTTTGTACAGCCGTCTTAAAGTAATTAAATATAATTAAAACGTACTCATATAAATTAATAGGCGTAGGTATAAATTATGTACATATGCATATCTATATACACACTCAAGTATATTGTTCCTGTTATAAACGAAGTAATACTGTTATACGAGAAAACTATTTTTAGGAAATTTATGACTTGGTATATATATTGTAGTATTTGCACTGGGAAAGCACTGAAATCTTTCATACAGCAACAAAAACAGGAAACACCGAATTTATCGATGTGCGTTTCGCCAACCAATTTGCCATCATCGGGAGATAATTAGTACGCAGTTTGATTAACGGTGCCAACTTGGCTGGCGAAATGCGCGTCGGTAAACATGTAATATTTCGGCGTGTATGGAAAAAATAATTTTCTATTTTTATTATCAACTATAATAATAATTAATACTAATGACAGTTCCTGAAATCTTTCAGTGTGATATCTTGCCCTCATAACATGTCTATAACTGGAACTTTACATATTTTTCAGTGATAAAATGTCTATTTTAATTCGTATTCACTGAAGACTTCTATGCTAGATAATAACAGAAAATTATGTTAATTAATATCGGAAAACGTTTGATGTTGGTGAAATGCACGTTAAATGGGCGTGTATATTTCGGTATTTGTGTATTTTCTGTAGTTTTCGGTTTATTCCACAAAAATAATTGAAAACTATAGAAAATCAAAAGTTAACGTAACATTCAATAGTTCATATTCCTGGATTTAGCGATAGCTTATGGAGGAATGGATTTGGGGCCGAGCAGCACTACTTTTCTTCCCTCGGACAATAAAATGGAAACAAAACAATAACCAGCACGCTGATACATTAACTATTTCTCGACATACTGTATTTAATAGGACTGAAGAACTTTATAGTTTTTTAACTTTTCACCACACTCCAAAAGTCAATAACACTTAAGGTTCCTGATACAGAATAAAAATCATAAATATAAAGAAAAATAAAAGTTCATGTTAATCCTTCAGTATCTACGTAATCCACGTTAATGAAAATCATTCTATATTTGAAATGCAGTTCAGTACTAATTAACAGTAATGACAGTTCTCGAAACCTTTCAGTGTAATATTTTGTCCTCATAATATGCTTATATTCTATTATGCTTTGGAATTTTACATGTTTTCTCGTGTTAAGGTCCATTTTAATTAATACTTGCAGGAGACTTCAATGCTCGATAAGAACAGAAACATATTAATTAATATCGGAAAACGTTGGATGCTCTATAATGACAGTAATGGATAATGACAGTTCTCGAAACCTTTCAGTGTAATATTTTGTCCTCCTAATATGCTTATATGCTATTATAATTTTGAATTTTACATGTTTTCTCGTGTTAAAATTTATTTTAATTAATACATGCAGGAGACTTCAATGCTCGATAAGAACAGAAACTTATATTAATTAATATCGGAAAACGTTGGATGCTCGACAATGACAGTAATGGGTAATGACAGTTCTCGAAACCTTTCAGTGTAATATTTTGTCCTCATAATATGCATATATGCTATTATGCTTTGGAATTTTACATGTTTTCTTGTGTTAAAGTAAGTTTTAAGTAATACTTGCAGGAGACTTCAATGCTCGATAAGAGCAGAAACTTATATTAATTAATATCGGAAAACGTTGGATGCTCGATAATGACAGTAATGGGTAATGACAGTTCTCGAAACCTTTCAGTGTAATATTTTGTCCTCATAATATGCATATATGCTATTATGCTTTGGAATTTTACATGTTTTCTCGTGTTAAAGTCCATTTTAAGTAATACTTGCAGGAGAATTCAATGCTCGATAAGAGCAGAAACTTATATTAATTAATATCAGAAAACGTTGGGTAATAAATAAATAAATATGTCATATTCTCTACCATATTCGCTATGTCAAACGTGCAACCCATTAATGAATTACAGCATGTGTAAGGATACATGAAAAGCAACAGCTATTAAGGAGACCCGTTGTATAATGTACACGAACGAACTTCTTTTACAAAGCATTGAACAGTTGGGCTCAAGAAGTTGCACGGCAGCCTGGCCAATATACATGTGATACATACCGTGAGAAATATTCACTAAAATATAATTGTTCTGTCTGTTGCATAGGTCAAAATATATAATGGCAACTTTGACACGACTAGTTTTAGTGTCTGTTTTGTGTTGGATCTCGTTCAAGGAAAGTGGAACTGTAAGTAAGTTCTTGTAAAATGTTCAGTTGCTGGTAATTTAAAAAAATAAAGCTGTGACAGAGTAGTCGCAGGTGTCATTTATGTCTTTGGTCGTGGTTTTATGGTCGTCATTTATTTGCAATTCAGGCAAACAGATTGTGTACCTACACTTATGTTGTTTTATGTACCGAACTCTAAAAGAGTTTTAATGACAAAATTGAAAATAAATGTAAAAAGTATAGGTACACACGAAGAAAAATGTATTTTTGACTTACTTTATATAAACTATGTCTTTGTTGTTTAAATTATGTTTTTTTAAATGAATACAGATTAACCTTGTCATATGTTAATCTACAATAATATATAGTGTACTTTTACAATTTTTATGTAATTGTTAAAAAAATAATGTTTGACTAAACTTTGGTTATAGCTTAATTAGTTCAAGCATAGTTGTGCTTAATCATATACAATTTGGCTCAACTCTGTTTTGAGCAACCCCGAAATTATAAGAAAATTACAATGCAGAAATACTGTACCGATAACAATTTGGTAAATATACGATATACTGTGTCTAATAAATTAAATAAATTAGACTTATTTCAGGAATATATTTCAGAAATTAATAAAATAATATAAGCACCTTTCTGCCGTGATGTGAAAAATTAATACTCATTATATTAGAAAGTTTAATATTCGTAATAGTATGGTAAAATATTCTGTTTAGTAAAAATATTGTTTTTAGCGATAGAAAATAACAATACATTAAAAAAAATAAGGCAGATCTTTTGTGTGTATTTGTATTATTTTATTATTATATTGATATGTATATTGTTTTATTATTATATTAATATTTATATTGTTTTATTCTCTATCTCAGTTAAACTGAGATGCACTCGTAGCACCGATATTGTATTTCGATTTGAAACATTTTTTAGGACCGTACATATCTTAGGTATGGAAAATACTTACAGATTCCATTGTAAATAACTGTGTTGTGAAATTCAATTCACGACAGAATCAATAAGCTGTTGGAGAAATAGTGATTTCCAGAAATTGCCTATTGAAATTTTTTGCGAATATCATTATAATCATTTGTAAAATAAGAGCTTTTAAAAAATATATACCCTTTTTGAATACTTTACTGTTTCACTTGAATGGCAAACATTCCGGTCTTATTACTATCTTGATAATATGTAAAAAATATTTAATAAAAAATGAAGAATTTCATTTCTGGTTAGAATTGTGAGATATATATTATTTATAAAAAAGACACTGTGTAATAATTCTATACTCCAAAAAATAATATTTTAAAATTCTTGTTTCTTATTTTTTATAAATATTTTCACAGAAATAAACATAGTTGCTTAAAGTTTTTATTATAGCAATACAGATTTGTATAATATGCTACAATATCTTGTTTCATAAATGGTCATAATTAATTAACTTTATTTTATTAACAATGCATTACGTACTATATTTGTTCTCCTGATTAATTTTTATTAAAATAATGAATTTTGCATTATCATTTCCCTTTAAGGAATAATTTTATTACTTTATATTTTTCATAATTTTTTTTTAGTAGATTAATAGTGTATATATTGAAAAATATTTGTGTTTCATCATATTGCTTACATCAGTGACTATTGTAAAACAAAATAGAAGTAAATTTTACCACATTTTCTATCAATAAATAATAAACTAATATATCTAGCTGCTTAAGATTTTTTGCCAAATGTTTTAAAAATTCAAACAATATTTTAACACGGGACCTTATTTCACTTTATGATTAGTCTCATTATCTCATGTGTGTTACATATTATTATTTGGCATTCCTAACAATATTGAATAGTCGCTATAGTATAAGAATTACAGTAAATTAAATTATAGGTACATATAAGTAATCGATCAAATAATAACTTTCATTGGGGCTCAATAAATATTGCCAATTGTTTTGGGTTTGAAGTTTATTAGACTTAAAATTTCTTTATATGTTTGAAATACAGCATTTTAGTAAATATTTTTGTGACAAACAGTTGTCCCACTTTATTTTTCATAAAATTACCACTGTGTTTCTTCCTTACTACTACGTTATTCTTCCATTTAGAAGTAATGATAATTAACATTATTTATGTCGTCTTGATAGATTAATCTATATTTTAAGTATTACACTCCAATTTTAACACAGAACTTTTTATCTAAAATTGAAAAACTATTTATATATATTTTTTCATATATATATATATATATATATATATATATATATATATATATATATATATATATATATATGCATATTATAATTGAATGTTAACATAAATATAATTATAACCCAGACAAACGATATATTACTTAATGGCGTCTATAACAAGGACGTAACAGTAATTATTCTTCCACAAATTCTTTGGAAATAATTGTTTGCGATCTCGGAAGTAATATAACATTTTTGGAACATGACGTGTAGAGAGTGTATTTAAATTTAGGGATACTACCGGTAATTCTGAGCATTATTATGGACAGATAATATACAGTATGCGTAAAGAGTAAAACATATTTCGAAATTCCTAGATAAATGATTGATAGTTTAATAAAACGTGAATATTCATCACCCGTTGGATTCAGTTTGCTTAGATAAAAATGTTTAATGCGATCTTCTAAAATGTTACCTTTTTATTTCGATATTATAATTAGGTATTTGCAAGGTGAATTGATTTTTATCTATACGTAAACCCAAATCTATTTCATTTTTTGAAGCAATATCGTTCGAATCGGATAAAAATAAAAATACTTACATACTCTAAGGGGGTGGTTAATTGAAGGATATGAATAAATATACGTACTTTATATTTAATTAAGTAGAATGCTTCTAGCTCTTAGGACAGAGTTACTATTATACTATTAAGTATTAAGTTATACTATTACTATTAAGTGCCTACTTCTAATTATAAGAAACATATGGAGATTACTAGTTCTAGATTTATAAGTTGAAGATTTGTAGAGTTACACAAAAAGAATCAAATAAATATCGAAACAATATTTTTTGGTTTAAATTAACTCCAGTAGTCTATGTCTCGCATTCTATGGACCATCTTGTATATTATTAAAACATTTCATTAAGTAAATTCCTTTCACAAATAATTGTTAATATTCCTTTTCAATTAAAATATGGATAAAATCAAATGAACCTTTTGTAAAAATTGTATAATTATTATAAGAACTAAATTTATATTAAGATTATGAATGTAAAATCTCAAATATGCCAATAAGTGACAATTTAATGTAATAACTACAAATATCATTATGTTATTAAGTATCCTAATATTAATTAGTATATTATCTTCACATTTTAGAGCCTTAAAAATAGTCTGGCTTAAAATGCGTCCTCTAATACATTAATTAACATAAGACTTTCTTTATTAAAACAAAATGCCATTAATAATAAAAGACATTTCGCAGTTCCGGGTAGTGATAATAATAACGGTTGTAATAACGATGCTCCTTCACTTCGTTTATATTTATCAGAAAGCCGTTTGTCTTTTTTTTGAAATACTGCATTATGTTCTTAAATGGATATAAAACTGATAAATTTAGTTGCTCACTTAATATCCTATGAACGTGGAGATTCTTAGATTTATTTTTAAAAGTGTAAAGTTTATAGGGTATTTTAGAATGTTATAAATATTCTTAAATAATGCGCTACAGGAAATAACAATAGACAATATTTTCTTCACACTATAGCCCCTTTTAATAATAGTCAAAACCAACTACGAGTATATTAAGTTTTACTATCATAATGGTACACAAGTTATTCATGTTTACTAACTTTGCAGTTTATCTAGGCAAACATATTTGTTTCCGGGACCATAAAAGCTCTCCAAAATTGTTTACATAGAATTTTCTCCGTATAATTAGTTTTAGCTGTTATACACACCTAACAACAGTCTTTAAATTATGTAATACCAAATAAACGCATAATTATGGTGATAATGTAGACAGTACTAGTAGTAAGACGACGATAATCATCTACGTTCAAGGAACTGTCGTGAATTTATTAATAAAAGTCGTCGACCATTGCTGAGAATATAGTCAATTGTTCTTGGTTGTGGTGCGGTTAATAAGCTCAAGTATAAATAACTTGGCTTCTAAAATGCTGCTTTGACCGTTTAACGTACGTTTATATCAATGGAGGCCTTCTAATTCTTCCTTGTGGCACTAGACCTATTACAATAGAATACTACCACAGGCATGGTTTGCAATCTGAAAATTGTGAGTAGGTATTGTAGTCCATTTAAGGACTGCATCACTTAGAACCCATTTGCTCCTTTGTAAATACATATTTTCTGAAAAATATTTTCATCCAGGCTGTCACTCAGACTATTTTTGCAAAATGTCGCCTAGAGGAAGTTAGTTGCCTTGTTTAGGCCATATATAGCTATCAATGGGTACATACATAGAGGTGTACCTCTTAATTTAATATAATGAAGAGTGTCCAGGTGAGAATTCCTATCACAAAACGTAAGTTTTTCCCACACTACCGATTTTCATGGCAAACTATGTGTATTTAGATAAATTAGAGATTAATAACATACCTTTAACACAGGAGCAATTGTATAAAGACCGGCTGTGTAGTGGTGTTGGAGCACAAAGTTGTCTAAAGTACCAATCTAATACAATTATGGAGATGCATGTAAGTAAAAGTTTGATCACCATAATTGAAGTACTGGTTTAAACATCATGGTGATATTGCTGTTAATTAATTTATATTAGAGACCCATAAATAACCAATAAGGACCCAGACCAATAAGGTTTCCCATTTATTCAGAAATACAGGGAAGAACGTCATACTATCCGTAATTATAGAAGTTCCATATATCAGAAACAACGATAATATTCTTCTAGCAAGCAAACTCCAATCGACATAATCAAAATATCACAATTGAATTATTAATGACTAGAATGCCTATGTGACTGCATTCCCTAAATGAAGTAGAATTTTCAAAAAATTAAACCCGCCACAGGTAGGATTCGACATTTGTCCCGGATCGGAACCGAACGACATACAGCTGTTTCGAAATTGTTAGTTCGCATCAGTGCCGTACACGGTACGCCGATTCAGGACAAATGCCGAATGAACTTTATGGCGTATACATCTTTATCGATACGATCTCTGTCAGTATATATATATATATATATATATATATATATATATATATATATATATATATATATATATATATATATATAAGCTTGGAAGAAATCTGTGTCAATTATTGGAATATTATTTACAATATTCCCTACAGATTTCGATATAATTATACTTGATGTATTAATGAAACTGTGTTTACTGTACCTATATAAAGGCGAAAAACTTTTGATGGATCTTTTTTAAATTTATTTTTATACATTAACATAACTTATCGTTAATTTAAAATCGCATCTAACCAAAGCCAGACCTTTTGATCTTATACGTATACCAAAACCATTCCTATATGTGTTTCTTATGTGGAAAATCATCTTATTTATATGTTTATATGTATTTTTTATTCGGTCAGTGACCGAGGACAGAGAAGGTAGAGACTGTGGTCTTATAAACCTGCCAAACAAATTATAAAGTTGTCTGAATACCCAATCGTATACAAATCATTCAACATAGGCTTTTATCAATTTACGTTAATTATCATAACCGTTACATCTCAACACATGAAATTATTCAAGTATGGATTCGACTGTAACGATAGTTGCAATGAATTCAATACGCTTATGCGTCCTTAACGCTACATGTTATAAAATGCCCTTATAGAATGCATTTAATTATAGATAATATATTATTTAGGTAAATGGACAAACGATTGGGTCGGGATTGAAGAAAATATTTGGACCGAAATTTAATTTTGGGAATCATCCGCCGCCTCGACATGACACGCCCGCATCTGTATGTCAATGCAGTAAGTACCAAATTGAAAAATTAAAAAAAATTCTTAGTTATTTTCCTTCATATGTTCTTCTTTATACTATGTTATTTGGTATGTCCTAGCATAATTGGCCACTTTTTCATTTTCAAATCACGGATTTTAGGACATAATAAAATTATAGCTACAAAGTTTTGTCTGCGTATCATGTAAGTTGTAAAAGACAACAAGGAATATGTTTTCAATACAATATATACATGAAGTTCTTAAACGAATATATCTTCAACTGTGCTCTAAAAGTTTAATTAAAAGAGATAGTTTTTTAGAGAGAAGAAATTTATTACATAATATACAGACATAAGTTGCTTTTTTGCTATTAGGGCACTCTTTA
Source organism: Rosalia funebris (assembly GCA_037954035.1). NCBI lineage: Eukaryota > Metazoa > Arthropoda > Insecta > Coleoptera > Cerambycidae > Rosalia > Rosalia funebris. Next base: position 12,406,166 of record JAZFAV010000032.1, read on the forward strand.
TACGGATATATTTTTAAATTTTTTTTCTAATTGAATAAACACAAATATATTTTATTCAACTACTGCAATATATATTGTCTGAATATAAATACTACGATGAATTACGAAAAATACAATGGAATAAATTTAATAACATAAATCATTTTAAATCGTCTTCAGCAATTTTAATTATTGCAACAGAATGCAAAGTTTGATTTAATGTCCATACATACTATATTAGTAATGCGCATAGTCTTCCCTCAATCAGTGTTTTCTTTTAATTTAGGGTAGTAGTTCCTTTATAAAAGGTACATATTCACTGCAGAGTATATAAGCTGATTTCGTTTTCTACGTTAATGAAAAATTAACGAATATGATAGTGGCTGGTGCTTGTATTTGTTTGTAATATAATCAACAAATGGTCATGATATAATTATATACATCTATATCATTCATATAAAGCACACATATTTATTTACATATATAGATTTAGAAAATTGAAAATAAAATATATTCATCTTTAATTATAACGTGTTAATTATATTAAATCTAACATCGGAGGGTTGAAATTATTATCTCTATATAGTGTAACATCTATTTGTATGCATTATTCTAATTATTATCGTAGCTATATAAAATGAAACAGTCTATTTTAAAATAAAAAGTAAAAATTTTAAATTATTAAGAGACAGTACGTTTTAGAATTATTAAGAGACTGTAATAGTAAACATTTTATACAATTCCAATGGCTAATATTTTCACAAATAAATATTTGTTCTACATATGTTTCTAATTTTAACGGAACATATATGCACTTTTATCAAAATACGAGAATTGGGATTTGTTTTCAGTAAAAATAATCTTATTGAGATAATTATTTAAGGACGTCATAATTACATAATAAATAAAATAGATTTTGTTATCATATATAATTACATAATAAATAGGTAAGAAACTTTCTTTTAACATTAAATTAACATTTAACAAATAATTGTTAAATTGTAGCATTATTTCAAACAAATGTGAGTAATAGAGATTATTTATTAGGTTTTATATTAGGATAAGAACCTGTTCGTTGTTAAGTTTATTTTATTTTATTTAAGTTTATTTATTTTATGTTATTTTGTTTTATGTAAGATGTATATAAAACAAAAAATAAAGTTTTTTGTTTTATATACAAATAATAAATATTTACTGATGATAATTTGACCTTTATTGCGTCTGGAGTGTAGTCACCAACATATTTTTTTAACTGAAACATTTGGTATATCTATATTTCCAGAACAAAATGAATCCTACAATCAGAAACATGAATACTGAGAATTTAGTTCTAGAGTAAAGATAATTAAAACAAAATAAAAAGACTATTAATTTATGAAAATATCTAGAAACAACAGTAATAATACTAATTCACAAAATGTCGAAACACTGTACTTACTATATTTGTTACATGGTTCGCCAACCAAGTTGAAATTATTAGAAAATGCTGACGAATTTAGAGATTATAATATATGTAGGCCGAAAAGTATACAATGTACATATTCGATAAAGTTGGTACTAATGTAATTTTTATTTTTAAAATCAGACGGGCATTTCAAAAAATGTATTTGAAATGCCACTTTGGAAACTTTTTCCAATTTTTTCGAGTGGTATTTTTAAAAGTTATGATGTCATCGATATTTTTTTAATGAAAAGCTCTATAGGAAGTAATATATAAATTCGATAAAGTTGGTACTGTTTTTATTGTAAAAATCAATATGTCAAAAATATGTCAAAAGATGTATTTGAAGATGTATTTGCATGTAGAGTCAGGAGATGTATTGGTATGTAGGGTTCCCAATTTGGGAACTGCTTTTTAATTTTTTCGTGCCATATTTTTAGTAAATTATGATCTCATTGATATATTATTTTAATGGAAGTATCCATTTTATTTTGGACCATTTGAAAGAACATTTTCTACGTACAGCAAAGTAAACTAAAGGAAGGAGACAAACAATATAAACACCAATTTTATCAAATTTATATATAAATTTTCAGAGACATTGTATATTCAAAATACAATTTATTTGTATTTTGGCAACAACTTAAATAATCATTGAAGTGTTTTAATGAATACATGCGCATTTTATTATATTCTTTTTAACAACAAACAATATCTTAATGCACTTATATATTAATATTTCGATAGAAATACTATCAGCATAGTTTAAAAATTTGTTTTAATCATTTTCTAAAGATGCCAACTTGGCTAACAAATAGCGCGTCGAATAATGTGTAATATTTCGGAATGCGTAGAAAACTGGGCCCCTGTTTTTGTTGCTGCATCAAAAATTCCAATCCTTTCACAGAAATTTATGTTAATATTTTTGAAATTATTGTTTATTTTACATTCAAAAATTCAAATTACCAAAAATCCAAATCGAAGTCTAAAAAATAATTTTAAATTATTTTTATCAACAACCCCTTCGTATTGAAATAAGGAAATGTAAATCATCGGTTATTTGATATAATAAAACTCAATAATTGATTACTTCATTGTTAGTATTAAGGTAATGTTGAGAAAACTTCAGATATGTGCATTTTAAACATTCCCCGACAAAAATGAACTTTGGTATCTTTATTTTAGAATGTGGTCAAAGAAACAAGGACCACAGAATTGTAGGAGGAAAACCAGCAGAGGAAAATGAATATCCATGGATGGCGAGGCTCTCCTACTTCAACAGGTTCTACTGTGGAGGAATGTTAATTAATGACCGTTACGTATTAACAGCTGCACATTGTGTTAAAGGGTAATCGCATCTTTTACATAGTATTCTTCTGCAAACTGTCATAATAACTAATCGAATAGTTAGGATTGTATAGTGTAATTAATATATACAGCAAGTATTTTATATAAACTGAATACGTTTATTAACTGAAATTTTCTTCAAAGAGCTTTATAATACTCGTTTTCTTTTCTACATAAATACAATATGTCTACTATCGGATATATTCATGTCATGTGTCATCATAATTTAAGTTCAATACACATCGTTGTTTGTTTGTTTTTTAAATTACAACCCCCTCTCTTTTAACAAAAATGAATTCGTTATAGTTGTTCGGTATTAGGTAACCTATTAGGTTCCTATTAGGTAACTGCATATAAGATTGAGAAAACATATTTTGAGAAAAATACAAATAAATCAAATCCGACTTTATTTTCAACAGAAGTTTTGAAGTTGTTCAGTATATCCTCCATTAAAAATCTAACATTGGCCGGTATGAGTGTAAGCACTTTGTATTGAACAAACATTTCCAGGCAGATATTTTTCATGTTGATTCGAATTCGTTGTTTCATGTCATCTAAATTATTTGGATTATTAACATAGAACCTCGACAAAAAAAAATAAACAGTAAAAGATATCCAAAAGGGTCAAATCAGGTGAACGTTTTGGTCATTTAACTGGGCGTCGGCGTCGTCGTCGCCCTATCGATTTGCATAGAAGGCATAGTAAAGAAATGACCACAGATTAACTCCAACTTGTTGAAACCAGATTCATTGGTGGAGAACATCATTATCATTCTTTAGATAACCTGTACTATCTGCGTGCAGTATGGAACTTCTGCTCAATGCATATTAGACCATGCTATAGTAGTAATTATAGTTTGGGGTAATATACTGCATGTTATTTGTTGAAAAACCGCTTTCACAAAAGACCATACGAAAGATACATCATTCAGATACACTCAAATATGTTGTGTACAATCAGTTTCTCAAGAGTATACCCTACACTAACGTAGATAACTACCTAATAACAAACGTAGAAGCCAAACGTGTTCGCTATAAATTTCCATTAAATTACAGCTTTTACCAAAGGCATGAAACAAAAAGTCGTTTCAGCAACTGGTTTATTCGCATCTACATATTACAAGTTCATTAACAATGGACATGTAGGTATTTAGGCGACCTCGATAAAGAGAATCAGTTGTGCATATAAAATTTTTTGCTCTCATTTTATTTCGTAGGAAGCGACGACAACGAGAAAAAGGGAAATTTATTTCAGAAACTAGTTCGACTCGTTTAGTGTCGCGTATAATTTGATATGCCACACTCTATATACTTCAGTTCCTTATCAACTAGTAACGGATTAATGAACTATCAATTTTCATGATATATTGTGGGAAGACTCGGTATTGCCATTGGCATCAGCTACACAAAAGTTATGTTTCTGGAAATATTATTCTCATAAAATTACTGCCCACATGCAAAGAACTAATTGTCTGTATAATGAAATAGAGGACTCATGTTGGGTTGTTGGGGACTCAAATAATTGTTGCATAAAGTATTATTAATCTAGCATATTTTTTAAGTTCCCTTTATTTAACAATCTACCCCAGAGTAATAAGCTATTGATCTGATAGAAAATGACTTGAGTAGACCGATTGAGAAATAAAGCAAATACAACTTCATTTTTGACAAGAATTTTAAATTTTTTATGGAAACCCTTCTGCATTAACCGTCTGACATTGGCCGGTATGCATGTCCATGGCCGGACTTTGATTTGAACTTTCAATAACTTTTTGGCTGATATTCTTAATTTCATTGCTTCCGATCCTTTAAGTTAGTTGGCCTATTAAATAGACCTAAGATTTAAGTAGCCCTACAGAAATAAATCCAAGGAGTACAGATAAGGCAGATGTGGTGGCCATCCAGTTGGTCCTCGTCGCTCTATCCATCTGTTAGGGAGAGTATAGACAATAAGTGACCGGACACCAACAACCAGAGGAGCCCCATAGTATTAAAACCAAATTCTTTGGTCGGGAACAACATTATTTTCATTGTTTGGATAATCACTTATAAAAGCGGGAACTAAGTAGATATACTTCTTCATTGTTTGGATAATCACTTATTAAATCTGGAACTAAGTAGATATACTTTTTAATATATATTTTTTATTATAATGTGACAAAATAATTATGGTATATTATGGTATACTATTCATTTCATCGCTATTTGTCAAATAAAAAACTCTCTTATCTAGCCTATAAATGGAACAGTCTACCTGAGCCTAGCCATAAGAATAAGCCACGGTATAAGATAAGAGCTGTTTGGGATTTTTTATTTGGCAAATAGCGATAAAATAAACTATACTGTGGTCTATAATGTAGTTGATTCAATATTATTTTTTGGTAATTTTCTAGGTTAATATATTATGTGTTCAAATACATGAGTTTAACATCAATAGAGATATACAGACCGACATTATTTTGATAAAACAATATTATAACAAAATATTCCTTAACTAAACTAGAATCTATATTATTAATACTCCCTCTTGTTATTTTTAGTATGTCTTGTGTTTGTATAAGCATAATGTTTAACTTGTGCTTAATTTAACAATAAACATGACAATATTGTGTTAGAATTTATTATAGTAAATAGTTCAGCCTGCTCATTTATACTCTTCTTGTTATTCATAAACTACATATACCTATATATCAAAAATTAATATAATAAAAATATCCTTTGAGTTCTTAATTTGGAGTTTAGACACTAGCTAGAAATAAAAAAAGGAAACTAAGAACCTAAAGAAAATTAATTGACATAGAAAATCATGTGACAAAATCATGTCGCAATTCATCCTTTAGCACTTCGTATATAGCAGCATATGTCGTCAATAACCTACCTACTCAATATCACAATATGTATATCGGTGGTAACGGTGAAAAGTAAGTTAAAAAAGGATATACTTTTATCACATTTGCAACATTTTGATGTACGTCTATTTTAAGTTTTATTTTGTTTATTACAGATTTTCATGCACATATGCTTATAATCAATCAAATCTATTAATGCATACTTACGCCTATGGCGTGTTATAATTAAGGATAGTTTCGTTGCAAAACATGTTTGCAGTGGCGGCTTGCGATGAAATAAAACGGGTGTTCTGCACAGGGCCAACCTAGGGTATTGGCTGCCCGCGTGAAAATTTCAAACGTATCCAAACTACTGGCGCCGTAGGGGCCGCAAAAAAAGAAAAATTGCGTGACTTTGAAAATTTTGAAAATTTTCAAGGTCACGCGTTTTCCTGATACTTCAGAATTTTTATGTAAAATCCGTTTATACAAAAATATAGACTTTCACAAGAAAAATTTTTGGAATTTAATACCTTTTTGAAGAACATTCATGTTTGCCGTCATATTCTTTGGTTAAGAGAAAAGGCTTGTAAGGTGAATTTTCTACTAGAGGGTCTATAACACTTAAAATATTTTCCGCAAGAGTTTCAGCGTCACATTTTGTAGGTTTCAGGTATGTCCAAAAACGTTCAATCGGTTCACCATCGAGAATATATCTTAAAACTACCACTACCTGAGTTTTTGCAGATACATCAATTGTTTCGTCTGCCATAACTGCCAAAAATGCAGGTTTGTTCATTTCTTTAATTATTTCTTCATGACATACTTTTAATATACAGTCTAAAAGATCATTTTGTATTTCTTTAGAGGTTCCCTTAAATACTGAAGCATTTTGTAGATGCTCGCTTAAAGTTACATCAAGCTCAGCAGAAAAATTTATCAAACCACGAAATATCCCCGGGTTTTGAGAGGTTTCAGCTTCGTCATGTCCTCGCAGCGCCAGTTCAAAGGCCCCACAAAACTTTATGCAGTTTATAATTTTTGACAAAACGTATCTCTTTTTTGTCACATTATCATTATGCTTTTGCACATTTATCCAATGAGCTGAATCTAGCTGCGCTTTAATATTAGTTGTTCCTAATAAAGCTAATTCCATTGTATTATGTAGATGGCTTCTGGAGTTGTACTGCTTTTTTATTTTTTCAGTTAAGTGCATCAAATCTGTCACACCTACCTCCGTCCATGCTTTATCGCCGCCAAAAAGTAAACAAGGAAAACAAAATAACGCATTTTTTTTGTTGCACCCACAAATCCAATTGTTCTTCCAATAAATGTCTCTATTAAATTGACGTTTATATGCTTTTCCGCGGCTAACACCTGCAGTCTCAACAATATCGGGCAATGGCCTACCATTGTTTTTTAAATAATTTTTTTCTTCATAAGAGTATTTAAAAAATCGCTTCACATGAACTAAATTATAAACTAAATCCATTGTCACTATCACAGTATATAAATATAAATAATTAGTATAATAAATCACTACACAAATTCACAAAACAGTATTTAAAATCTCAAATTAACACGAAATATGAAATAGGTACGATTTACGCCCGCGCGAGTAGGAAGGAGTAAACATTCACTGATGTTGCCTTAGCTGGAAAAAAATACAGCTCACTGACCGTGTAAATTCGCGCATTTACGAGCGCCAAGTGTGGATTGTCGCGAGAGTTGAGGTGGAGGACGGGTGTGCCGAGCCGTGCTGAGAACTATCTCGTATAGCTCAGTTCAATGTACCGCGACGCGCTCACGTAGAGACCCAAATAATTCATCTGGTCTACTACTCAATAGAGGACGGTAGGCAGAATGCGACTTTAACGCAATAATTTGGTTAGCTGCACCAACTAACCAAATTATTTTATTAATAAATTTTAGTAATTATTATGTCGCGAAAATATACAAGTATCTAATTTTTTTGGCAGTTCTGCAGCTCTGCAGCACCTATACACCAGCCGCCCCTGCATGTTTGTATTATTATTATGTAATTCCATATCAAGTACATTAGTCTAGAGCAGCGTTTCCCATATGGTGGGTTGGGACCTGGCACCAGGCCACGAAAATAAAATACCGGATCACAGAATTGTCTCCGTGTTGTTAAATTGTTCCTAGTTAAAAATAAACAGCTTATTAAAAATAAAATACTTGCCACTAATAGTAGTCAGCTAATATAATTACATCATTATTACATTATTATTAAATGTTAACACTTTCATTATATCATATACTTCTATGTAGATATTAAAATGTGTTTTATATTGCCTATTTATACACTAATTGTAACATAGTTACAAAAATCTTTTAGTGGCTTACAAAGGGGAAACGTAATAATAACCGAGTCAGGGCAAACAAAGTTTGGGAAACGCTGGTCTAGAGCATGAATCTGCTACGACGTCGCATACATACAATGTATGCGACATACAATGTATGACACCATGTAGATTATACAATTATTTACATATACCCATTTCAGGTTTATGTGGTTCATGATCAAGGTCTCGTTCGGTGAACATGACCGATGCAACGACAACAAGAGACCAGAATCGAGATTCGTGTTAAGAGCCATCGCTGGAGCTTTCAGTTTCCTCAACTTCGATAATGACATTGCCCTGCTGAGACTGAACGATCGGGTACCCATTACTTCGTTTATCCAACCGATATGTTTACCGAAAAAGAAAGGTTAGTTGGTACTGGTAAGAGTTCTTACAAAATTGGTTATTAAATTTGGTATATATGTAAGTATTCAATGGGGTTAGTGATTTAAAATATACAGACATAGTCCAATTAAAATAGCATTGTCCAATTTTTCATATCGACATGCGATAGTGGAACGATAGATCATATTTTTCTCTCGCAGTACTAAACAGAACATCATATTAGTGAAACCATTGAATACGGATACAATGATACAGTGATTTTGCCAACCAAGATATATAAGCGTATATCTCTTAATATATAATTTTGCTTATATATCTTATAAGCAAAATGTTATTTTAAAATATAAAATACACCAAATAAATTTCACAATCTCTCACATTCAAAGCTGAGGCTGTATGGTTGTGAAACACACGTTGAAAGAACGAGGACAATACCCATTCCCACCGACATTTCCAGTGTCAACGCTTGGAACAGAACCAAGATCACGACAATCAATAGCTAGTTGCATCCGTCAAATAACACGCTCTAACCAATTTGGCAACCATGATATGACGTACTGATTTTGCCATTGTTAAAATAGACATTTTATGAAATTAAAAGCTTCAACTTATTCTCAATTAACTTTTTACTATTTGTATTTAATATTTCTTTCTTTATTTGTACGGTCTAAGTACAATGGATTTTGATATATTCACAAGAATAGGGGAAATTTAAAAATTTATTAAATAAATACAAGCTTACTATAATATTTACTTCACTTACAAGTAACGAGTAATCAAGTGCCAAGAAGGAATACTGTCCAACCAAGTGTTACCAACTGTCATTTACTTAACGTCCCTAACGTTAAGAAACATATTATTATATATCGAGATATACATACAGAAAATCTTTTTGGTTAATTTGAAGTTTAGATGTCAACTAAAAATGTTTCGTCACAATTTTATTGTATATCAAATACGTCAGCTTCCATCACCAATAATTTAAAATTAGGTTGACCTCTTTCATGAATTTTTGTGAATGTTGGATCCAGTTTTACTAAAATCCACTGTCTTAATTTCGCTGCTCTTATCGATTAAAATTTTGTGATGCGAAATAATACAGTCTACTATATTGAGGAAGATTGGAACTACTACTCAGATCAGCTCGATAGTAACTTGTTAAGGACATCTTTATACAAAGACAGGTCACCAGTATACATGTGTATGTTGGGATGAAGTGACCTATTATTTTAATATTATACTAGTAAGTTATTTTTTCTTTCTAAAAATACGAGTATATTGCGTTAAAGTTTTATTGCAGTTTTATAACTTCTTAAAATTATTTATTAGGACATCTTAAAAGTGTTCATGATGTACCAGCAGCAACGTGCATTGCTAGTATATTTTTAATAATATGCAAGCAGCTATTGTACATGTCAAAACTACCGTACTTTTATCGCCTTGTATGTAGTTTTAATTCGGAATTTGGTATGTGAAATATAATCTTGTTGCACGTGGAAAGGTATCGAGATAAGTTCACAGACACGTCTTAAATGTCAAAGATTTTTGATTTGCAGACCACCAAACTGGTTTTTTTTTCATATGATAATTTTTATGCTTAAAAATTCACGAACAGGTAAGACACCCGCGACAGCAGACAAATTGACTAAAGTCATTCGTGGTAAAACCAGTATCTATTTATTGGTTGTGTCATTTACCTCTCACTCGATTAACCTTTGTTACTGTTGAATGTGAATTGAAAATATTGTGAAACGTAACAGTGGTTTAAAATTTTTGAAATGGATTGTATCCCTATTCCAAATACTGTGTGATTCAATTTGGATTTCCACGTAAGGTATTAAAAATAACACGGAGAAATTGAAGAATATAAACAATATATATTTGCCCTTTGAGGTTAGTTCCACAGATTACCCACGTTAGTTCATTGCAATTATGTAGGAAAGGTGATATCATGTAAATGACCGTCGCTGCTCAAGACGTAATCCGTTTGTGAAAATTTTCGACTATTCTGCGGCACAAATCAGGTACTATACCGGCTATTTCGCGTCTGATCTCCTGTTTAAGCTCTGCAATGGTGTTTGGTTTATTCTTGTAGACTTTGCTCTTCAGATATCCCCAAAGAAGAAAATCTGCTGGAGTTAAATCATATGATCGCGGCGGCCAATTGATGTCGCCGTTACGTGAAATAATGCAACCTGGAAACTTGCCGTGTAGTAATTGTATCGATTCTCCTGCTGTGTGGCAGGTGTCACCGTCCTGTTGAAGCCAGATACCTTCGATATCCATATTTTCCAACTGCTCCCAGAAAAAATCTGATATCATGTTCCGATAGCAAATTCCATTAATCGTAACAGCGTTCTCCGCATTATCCTCGAAAAAAATGGACCAATTACGCCTCCAGACCAAAAGTCACACCAAATAGTCACCTTTTGAGGATGCAGTTCCGTTTGAACAACGTCTCTTGGATTTGCCAATCCCCAAATGCGACAATTGAGCTTGTTCACGAAGCCACCAACGTAAAAATGTGCCTCATCGCTAAAGATGATTTTCATTGAAAAATTTGCACCTTGTTCTCGTATCCATTCTGCAAACACACGGCGCTGTTGATGGTATTGAGGCTTCAATTCCTGTATTATTTGGAGTTTCTATGGGTGTAACAACAAATCTTTTGTTAACATTCGCTGTGTAATGGAATACGTAAGGCCCACTTGCTGCGATCGATGACGAATCGGTGTTTCGGCCAAACTTTCGCGAACAATGGCAATATTTTGTTCCGAACGACCTCTACGAGCATAACGAGGGGTATTGATGTTAGCTACGGATTCAGTTTTCTCGAGTTTCTTGACCACATTCTAAATTGTCCTCTCAGAAGGTCGATTTGGCGCGCCAAAATATTCACGTAGAACACGAAATGCACTTTTCCTCCATCGGCCATTTTCATAATACTGACGTTTCATAAGTCTGATGTTACCGTTGACAAATACATCATCATCATTAGGTCATCAGTCCTAAGACTGGTTGGACGCTAACCTCCAGCTTCTCCTATCTTGTGCTAACCTACGCATTTCGCTAATTGTGCTACAACCCACATCCCTTACTATTTTCGAGCAGTAGCCTAATCTAGGCCTACCTCTGCCTTTCTTCACTCCTATTTCTGCCTCCAAAATATCTCGGACTACTCCCCCATGTCTCAGCAAGTGGCCTACCATTCCATCTCTTCTCCTCTTTAAGTTTTTCCACATACTTCTTTTATCGCCGACTTTCTCCAATACTTCTTCGTTTCTAACCCTATCAGTCCATGGTATTTTCATCATTCTTCGATAACACCACATCTCAAAAGCTTCTAATTTCTTCCTACTTGCTTCCCCTACTGTCCAGGTTTCGCAGCCGTATAGTGCCGTGCTCCATACATATGTTTTCAAAAATCTCTTCCTTGTTTCTAAGTTTATTACCCCCGAGCATAAAAGTGCTTTCTTTTTGTTAAAAGCTACTCGACCCTGCGCTATTCTTTGTTTTATGTCTTTATCGCTTCTTCCATCCCAATTTATTTTACTTCCTAAATAAGTGAAGTCTTTAACTTCCTCCAATCTTTCATTATTAATTTGTACTTTCGTTTTTGCTCTGCTCTCGCGCCCTCTGCACACTAACACTTTAGTTTTGTTTTTATTCACCCTCATTCCGTATTCCTCTGTCAACACTGCCTCCATTTCGTTCAATGCTGATTCTAATTCCTCTTTACTAGATGCTAATACTGCTATATCATCCGCGAATCTCAGCATGTTTAGTTTCTGTCCCTGTACTTTAATCCCGAAATCCACTCTATCTTTTACCACATTAATCGCCTCTTCGATGTACAGATTAAAAATTAGTGGTGATAGCGTACATCCTTGTCTTACTCCTTTCCTAATACCTACTTCCCTTTTTTGCCCTTCTACTTCTATAACAGCAGTTTTCTCTTTGTATAGATTGTGTACTACTCTCCTATCTCTATACTTCATTCCCGCGCTCTTTAGTATCTCGAACATTTTTTCCCATCTTACGTTATCAAAAGCTTTTTCTAAATCTACAAATCCTATATAAGCGTTCTTTCCTTTTTCTATTGTTTTCTCTAACATTACTCTTAGCGCCAGAATAGCTTCGCGAGTTCCCCTATTTCGCCTAAACCCGAATTGGTCTTCTCCTAGTATTTCCTCCGCTCTATTTTCCATCCTCTTCTGCACTATTCTAGTTAAGATTTTTGACGGATGGGAAGTTAGGCTAATCGTTCTAAAGTTCTCGCATTTGTCGGCTCCTCTCTTTTTCGGTATAGTAACGATAATGTTCCTCTTATAATCCTCCGGCATCTCGCCCGTTTCATATATGTATGGTTGACAAATACAGTGGCGTATTAAAAATATTTAAATTGTAATGTGGAAACTCAATTTGAATAACCCTTTACATACAAATTATACATTACAAGACTATGTGTTGGTTATACTCGTATGTATATTTTGTCGAAATTTATCAAGCCTATTAAAAGACAAATGATGTATATAGGGTATTTTATTTCTTCGGAATTAATGCCAGTTTCATGACTATTAAAAAATGTTGTCATTTACAGAAACAGGTTTGGTATCCAACTTTGTACAACAGGCATTATTTTTATTTTCTATATGTAACTCGTTAACATTTTTCTGTTCAGTTTTTTATCGAATATAATGTATTTATTGTAGTAATGGATATTTTTACTTGTAAATAATATATAGTGAGTACGCAAAGGTTGGTACGTAAAGGTGGTTGAACAAATTCGGTAAAATTGTTACCCGACAAGTTAGAAAAAAATTCTCAGTCAAGTCTATTGATTTAGATTGCTTATTTATGGTAGGTATTTGCATTTGTTGACGTCATTGCTGTTCAAGTTGACATTTTTTTAAATGGCAACCTGTACACAACCTCAGATTTGTGAGTTATAGGGAGCAAATAAAAGTAAAATTTAAAATATTGATGCTGTAAGAGACATTATATCAAAAATCATCCAGGAGCTAGACAGCTGGGATGTGGTACTAGTTGTGCAGGAAAATCCTCATCCACCAATTTGCGAAATTGCATCAGAGAGTGCAATGTGTCAGTTATCTGTCTTGGCGTGCCTGAAAAGGAATAAACTGCACCCATATAAGGTGCAATGAACTTCGGAAAGACGATGACAATACAGAGAGGCTACTTTTTGTTTAAGTGACTCAGTCTCAGTGAATAAGCAGAATATCAAGTATGGGGTTCCTGAAAAGCCTTAACCATCATATTTACTGGATGATGGAGCGACTCGCGCAGTTTCTTGAGAAAGTCAATGTGTGGACAGGAGAGAGGGTCAACGGAGGAGCAGTATTTTATTTTTCTGGTATGTCGGTTATGACTTATGACGCCAAATTCTGTGTTATTCTTCAGACCCACTAATGGGCAGCAAAGCCAAAGAAATAACAAATTATCTGGAAAACAATACTTTCAATGTATCATCTGGCGCACTTGATAAGTTTAGAATTCGTCACAATATAAACTTCAAACCGAAAGCTTGTCAATCCAGATGTATCCTCATTTAAGGACAAACTTCCTTCTATGCCAAAAAGCTACTGAATGATATATCTGCAAAGTTAATGAGACATACCTTTTATTTAGAATGTTGCCATACAATATATTGATTTAAAAATAGTAAAATGTTTTGGTAGACAATGGTCTCAAGGGAGAATAACAATTTTACATTGTTCGAACATGGTTGAAGACAAAGGAAAACTACTTAGTTATTGGTATAACAGTTAAATCAAGAGCATTTAAATCTTGGATGACGTCTGAAATCAGGAAATGGTTGCAAAATTTCGAATATTGAAGGTAAAAACATTGTGCTATTCCTAGACAATGCTGAGTCACCTCCAAAAGGCATTAACTTGAGAAATGTTAAAGCAATATTTTTTGAGAATTGCTTTTACCACCTAATTAACCGTTAGTTAATAGTTTACATATGTATGATACCCAGGATCATTAAGAATGTCGGAACAAGAATCTGATCCAGAAGATGAGTTACCATTTTATATTCTTGCGGAAATTTATAAAAAAAAGTAGTCACTAACAAGTAACGAACAATACTGTAATGCTTTTTCAATATCAAAAATAATGTAAAATACAAGATCTGATAATTCTGACGATGATTCAGAGCAGCAGAAGGTACTATCTGTGATTATAACAAAACCTGGAATTGACTTCACCAAATAACTTAAAATATTTTTCGAATGATAATGAGCTGACACCGCTTTGGAAATTGTCTCCGGACTGAAATTACATTTTCAAGGTGTTATCCTCACGATAAACTCTTCAGTCTACAATGGGCGAATACTTATTGAAATAAAATGAAAAATATGTTCACCTTAGTTCAGCTGCGTGGCGGCGTGCCTTTGTAAGCGCACGATTAAAGTTCCGCCGGAGAGTGAACTTTCTTATCTTAGTTTCTGTTCGGTGCCTTGGACGGATAAATTTGTCCCATTGGTGTCCGTCCAACAGATATTGCACGGTATTATCAGTTTTTTTTTATTTTTTAGATAATCTATATGTGGGCACGAAGGCCATCGCTGCTGGTTGGGGAACACTTAAGGAAGATGGAAAACCTTCATGTATTTTGCAAAACGTGGAAGTGCCTGTTATAAGTAACGAGGTCTGTAGAAATACAAATTATTCAGCTAAAATGATCTCGGATAACATGTTATGCGCTGGATATCCGCAAGAAGGGAAAAAGGACTCGTGTCAGGTAAAAATCTGAGTCGGTGGTGATTCATGAACAATTTTCATAAGTAATAATAATCATCAAAAATACACGTAGAAGAGGGTTATCATGAGATTCTCTTAAAAACATAAAAAAATACAATTGTAAAACATGACGATCTTTTTGAACAGGGCGATAGCGGTGGGCCTTTAATTGCAGTTAAAGAAGACAACGATGAACGATACGAATTGATAGGTTAGTATTTTCATCTTTCATCATATTTAATAAGAATTATAATGGAAGAATATTTAGAGCTTAAAGTAAAGGGTATTTCAATAAGGACGCTCGATTGTTAAACGTAAATAAAACAAATTTTATAGGAGTATGAGATATCCACTCTTTTTTTTTATTTGAAAGAATATTTTATGACATTAAGTATGGAATATAACGTAGTCTAAATGTCTGGCGCGGCTTTGTTTGGTGGCACGTATTCGGGAGGTCCAATTTTTGATGACTTTGTCGCATAAATCCGGCTGAATTTGCTGGATGGCGTTCGTTATGTTGACTTTGAGGGCATCAATTGTTTGCGGTTTATTCGCATAGACCTGTGATTTAAGATAGCCCCAAAGGAAGAAGTCTAAAGGCATTAAATCGCACTACCTCGATGGCCAGTTCACGTCACCGCTGCGCGAGATAACCATGCCTTCAAATCGCTCGTGCAGAATATCCATTTTGGCATACGCTATGTGGCACATAGCGCCGCCGTCCTGTTGGAACCACATGTCGTCGGTATCCATATCATCCAGTTTAAGTCACAAGAAGTTGCTTATCATCGATCTGTAGCACTTTCCGTTTTGGAAGAAGTACAGACCAAAATCCGCACCAAACAGTGACTTTCTCGGGATGCATTTGGTGTTGGTGTATCTCATGTGGATTGGTATCGTACCAAATCCGACAATTTTGCTTGTTCATATATCCATTCACCCAAAAAAGAGAGTCTCATCGCTAAAAATTATTTTTTGGCGAAATTTGGGTCAATGGTCGTTTACCTTAAGTTTTTGGGTAAGTTGGATTTTATACGCGTGTAGACTCAAGTGCCGACGCAAAATTCGTCAAGTTGAAGTCGCAGAAAGGCCAAGTTCTTTTGAACAAATTGACTGCTTCGGCTTTTCCTGTACACTCTCACGCACAGCAGCAGTGTTTTCAGCAGACCTCGCGTTGGTGACATACAGGAGTTGGCTGATTATTTATTAAACCGGTTGATTCGAATTTGGTCACCAAACTTCAAATTCGACGAGACGGTTGTGGCGAGGATAAAAATCACGTGATGCGTGAAACACTTCTCGAACGGAACACTGATTTTGAGATTAAAATTTGATGATTTGCACACTTTATTGAACGATATAACCTTCCACGGTGATTTTCCATACACTACTGAATAATTCATAATAAATTTGACAGCTTTAACAACATGGCCGCTATAACCTAACAAATTTCGAAAGTCCCTATTGAAAGACCCTGTAGTTTATAAGTGGTTTTATTAATTTGGCGAAATAAGCAGTGTTTAAAAACATTTAGGTCATTATATTTACAAATATCGGTAAAGGTCGTAAGTATTTTCATAAATTCCCGATCACGTGACTCGAAATGGTAAGTAACGTCATAATTTTTCCAAATTCATGATTAAAAATGCAAAGTGTTAACAGTAATTTAATGTATTTGATTAACAATTTACTGCATTACTGTTTAATGTTGTACTTTCCTTAAAAATGTTGCCACTCTCTTTCAAATAAACTACTTTATATTAATATTCAATACATGAAGAGGTATTCAAATCAGAATTGGTACAATAATATTTATACCGCAATAACATTCTTAAAAATATTGTGAACTAAACATCAATTAGGAAACATTTTCAATATCTTGTCGCGGTTATCTAGTCGATACTTTAAAATATTTGCACCTGTTCAGTCGTTTAAACTAAACAGGTGCAGAACAAATTTTCTGATCTTTCAAAAAATATGAAGCTTTCGGTTCAATGTACAGTTAATAAAAGTATGAATTTTTGCGACGAGTACACGAATGAATACGAGCGTCTCGCGACAGTAATAATCTTGGCTGTGGTGGTGTTTACACATGTCTATACAAAATGATTTAATAAAAAAAAAAGAGCTGAATTAGTAATAGGCCTATGTGATACTACATCTTTAACTGAAGACGAGCATCGGGATATATTGAAAAATTTTGATAAAATCATTAACAAGTTAAATAAAACAAAATCTGTTGATCTAGAAACTACTGAGGAGACCAATACCAATAAGAAAATTGAACAGCAGGTGCGTCTATTTTCTACAAAAAATAAAAGGATAAATGAAATTAAAAAACCTACCCTGGCAGAAGAAATTTATATTAGGGATGGTCTGCTGAATAACTTTTAACAATAACGTAAATATTCACACAAGATTTGATCATACTTACACTTAATTTAATTGATCGCAAGTTTGCTTATTTTTTATTTTGAGAGAATGATCACATTCTCCAAATCTAGCAGCTTAGATTAAGGTAGCAACGTATATAGGATACCTCTACAAGGGTGGCTCTTCTTGCCTGTTTTCATAAGATTACGTCACCGCAGCCAAGATCATTACTGTGGCGAGACGCTCGTGAATGAATGACCTAGCGTTTGAATTCGTCCCAATGGCGGGTTCTTCGCCTCTCTTAAACATGGATGTGTATTCTTGTCTCCAAGTGTAACTACTATCCGCAACCTGGCGTTTTAGGGGAAGGTTGTCGATTTCGGTGTGTCTATACTGACTGAAGGATTTTAAACACTTCCTAAAATTAAATTCTATATTTCAATAATTGACAATGATTTTTTTTTTTGAAGGGCCATATATCTGTTCTCATTTTAAAAGCGGTTACAAGCTATGATTATTGTTGGTGTTGGCTATCTGTGGAATGATATTTTCAGTTCTTCGGATTCCAATCTTATTTTTATTTTCACATTCTCTTGACTCCAGTAAATCATCTAGTACGTCTTGATAATTGTCAATATTGGAGATTCTTATATGTCCCAATTCTTGACTCGATACATATACGTACGTTCAGTTTTGCTTTATTTACTTGACTAATGTGCTGCTAACTTTATAACCTGGAAATAACGTTATTGGCGGCGGGTAGGCATGGATAATCTTAGATAATAAATGTGTCAAAAATAGTTACCAACAAAAATAACTTTCTGTAGACAAGTGGATTGGCAGTGCTACCCCCGTTAGGTACGTTTACTAGACACTCCCTCTGCCTCGTTGGCCAAGTATCGTTCATGTGAAACCATAGCAGTGAATAGTGATTTTTTTCTTAAACCTATCCTAATGCTTTCGGCGATTTTCGGCAATCTTTAAAGAGCAACGTGACAACATCAAATTATGTTCCCTGTTGAAGATAACAGCGGCATATACAACTTCAATGCTTCGAAAAGCTTATTGAAAAGAATATCTAAGCCAGGTAGGAATTTACGAGTGGATGCCCCGGTTCAGAAGTGATCAAATGCCACTTGAAGATGGACTTCGTTCGGGTCGCTCCTCAACGTCTAGAATATATAAAAATGTTCAAAAAGTGCGCGTTGTCATCATTTTTATCGCCGCAGAACAATCGACAAATTGGAGAAAATAGCAGGAACTTCCTGGAGTATACCAAAGAATCCTAACGGAAAATATAAACATGACACGCATCGCGACGAAGTTTGTTGCTGCAAACCACTGCTTTCCCAGGACCAGACAAAGAACCAGCTGAGAGTGTGTCAGGAATTGAAAGCACAGGCACAAACTGACTCTGATTTTTTGTCCAAAAGTTATGACAAGAGATGAATTTTAATGTTACGGCTATGATCTTGAAACAAAACAGCAGTCCAACTAGTGGAAGGCACCTTCATCTTCCAGACAAAAAAAAAAAAACACGGCAAGTGAAATCAAATCTGACGTCAATGATGGTTTTCTTTTGACATCAAAGGAGCCATTCACGTTGAATTTGTTTCTCAGGGCACCAGTGAACCGAATGTGTGGGACAGCGAGAAAAAACGACCTGAATTGTGGAGATTGGGGAACTGGTTTCTTCATCATGATGATAACGCGTCTGTCCACACAGTGTTAATAATCAATAAATGTTTGACAAAAAACGGCATGACTACGATATCGTACCCTCCTTACTCGCCCGACCTAGCTCCCTGCTACTTTTTCTTATTCCCAAGAATGAAGAAAAACCAAAGGGAAATTGTTTTCAGGTCGTAGAAGAGGTTAAGAAGTTGCTGGAATCAATTAACAGCATTCGTTCAAAATAATAAAAAAATGTTCTCTAGCAGTAGAAAACCCATTGGAATATTGATGTTTCAAGATATTATTTTAAATTAAAAAAAAATTAAATACAGTTTGGTTATTTTTTGGGTACTCACTCGTATTTCTAATTGAGCTTTTGTTTTATCATCGCATCAACTTATAAAAACGTTAATAAGAAAAATAAACGTTATGGCATTCATGTGCGTGAATGATTTTCCCATGTGTATACTTTAGTAAACCTTAAAATATTTCATTTTAACAAAATAAACAAGATATGAATTATATGAGAACACACCACAATAATTCCTAATAAAAGTTTTAGTGCACCCTTCACATTCATAAAATATCTTCATCGCAGTTTACTCGCTCAAGAAATACTTATTAGTTTATATAAACAAATATAAATGTTATTTAGTCTTTATTAATAAATCCATTTTAAGGTGTTGTTTCGTGGGGAAATGGCTGCGCAAGACCGGGCTATCCAGGAGTTTATACAAGAGTGACCAGATATCTGGACTGGATATTGGAGAATTCGAAAGACGGGTGTTTCTGTCAAGACTGAAAAATACATTTACATTTTTTCTAACTTTGTGATATATGGTAAACTTGTTAACATTTTGTGCGCAGTCTTCTGTCAAATATTTGGATATTATTTATGTCGTTATTATGTCGAAAATTGTCGGTACATAAGTTTTAAAACAGTAGTAGATTTAAGCAAGATAGGATAATGAATATTCTCGTACATCTAGATAAATATTATAATTAGTTTTTATATGTACGTACTTATATTAAAAAATAATTACATGAATAAAACAACAGTCAGTTTGTGTGCACTTTATTGACTTTAGATTGTATACTAAAACTATGACTAGATACAAGAAGGTAGATGTAAGTTGTACAGATATAAGCTTAAAATATCTAACAGTAATAATAATTATCAATAGACTTAATGTTTATCTTTCCTGATAAATCCATCAGTTTCTGCATTCTTAGATTCTATAATAAATAGACTGAACGAAAAATGTTGAACTTGATAATTCAAATACTTGATTACTAAATAATACGTTATTGAGGAAATTAGGAAAGCAAATCTGTTTTTATTAATAGTCAATATGAATATGTGTGCAGGAAAGTATAAACGTGAATGGATCGACCTGCAATATATTACCTATAGAATTAGACTGACATTTGGCAACCTTTAATTATTGTCCACAGAATGAATTACTCCGAATATGGTCCATTCGGAGTAATTCATTTACAATAAACGTTGTAGATTAATTGTGTGAACGGTTAACAAATACATTGACATTAGCACTTACTTACCATTTTTCAACAGAGGTACTTCAAATTCACAAATCAGAATTCCGAATTCTAATTACATTTGTTTGTTTTGTTATGTTGGTTAGATATTATGTTGGTTTGAATTCATAATTTTTTTGAAATATTGATACAAATTTTAATATGTATTGCATATACAGTGCGTCCAAAAAATAATGTATAAATTAGACCAATTAGCGATAAGGACAAAATTCCAATTACGATAGAGATATAAAGGAATGCCAATTAATCTAAACAGTTTCCAAGCTTGCTGAAATTAAATAAGAAATCGAATCAAATATACTTAATTTTTCAAATATATTTAATCGTGTATATCAACAGGAGATATATAATACAACTCAATGAGAATATTCGTAAAACACATAAGGAAACAAAAATAATATTTAGCTACACGTCTCTTCCGTTAGACCTTACATTCAACTACAGTATCCATAATAATTTATACATGCGTCACAATTAACTAATAAATCTGTTTCGGGTTAAGTACCAAGAGTATCTAGAAAGTGACAGCCTACACGAAAAATGAATGTCCGTAGGAAGTTATACAAAAGAAAATAAATGCAATTAAAACATATGAGAGAAAAGTACATAGATTCCAACTGAAACAACGTTTGAGTCGTATTATTGATACCGTTACTATGCATTAACAGTAGTGATTAAGCAACATAATATACGTTGTGTATATACCAGTAGCGGCTCGTGAGCGTATTAAATGGATGGGCACAGTAGTGACATGATATGTGGAGGGTCGTAAATAGATAAAACCATATCTTACCGTTACTTGAAGAGTAAATCAGCTAGACTATACGGACAAATAAAGCAAAATAGTTTGTTTCTTTTAGGAGACCCATATATTAAATTGATCATACACGCTACTATTAAACTTTCTTGTAAGATTATGAGATTTTCTAATGTTATTTCGTAAGTTATTGCTTTATTAGTCAATAGAGAATCAACTGAATTGATTCTCTATTGACTAATAATTGATATTATCTTTTAAATGTTTAAAATTACAACTGACGATCACAACACGTTACGCGGCGATAATAACCAACTACGAGAGACGGGGTCACCTATTAAAATGTGACCATTTCCGATGTAACCTTATCGATTTTAATTCACCTTCCTCTACTGTCTTTTTTTGATTCGAAGGCGTCGCAGGCGCTGACACTAACCGGGCAAGTGGCCTACCGAATAGTGTTCTGGAACTCCGGAACGGCTCTCGCATATCCTCGGAGATCCGGCTCAAAGTCTCGCTGGATTTTGTTAATTGCTTCTCCGCTAGGCGTCCTACTTCCTCCATCCGATCGCTCGAATATGGGTTCGGAACTGTTTCCCTCTTCTCTTCCTCCCTCTTCTTCTTCATTATTCCCGTAACGATGCATTTTATCATTTTCTATTGACGGTGGTTGCTCAATATTACTTTAACGCTGTCAAACACCCCCACCGTGACCATACACCCTTCTCTCTGTTTGCCCATCTTACGTACCGAAGCACGATGTGTTCGATGACGTCCCTCTCTACCCAGAATTAACATTTCGTGCTGGGCGTCCTGTCGATCCCACACTAGTAGAATCGGAGAAGTACCCCTGCTCCAAGAACTCCTGCGTCAAGTGGATTGACACCTCACCGTGCTTCTTCTCCACCCGTCTTCTGATGCCCGTGAGCATTCTCCTCATCCGTCTCTATTTTATCGTCCTCTCCCATTGGTCCTTCCACGAGACGAATAACTGGGCTCTTGCCTCCGTCCTATTTGCCCCTACATATATTTCCTCCCGCTCCCTCGTCAAAAGAACCAGAGGAAGGATCCCGGCGATAACCTGCGCCGCCTCAACCGAGATGGTCCTGTAGGCGCTACATATTCTGAGTTATGCGCCTCTGGGTCTTATGTGCTTGTGTTCTGGCTCTTTTTGCAGAGTCCTACCCCAGGCCAGAACGGTGATTGCCTTGGCTGTTTAACTGCTAACAAAGTGTACATACTTCACCCCCGTCCCGAAAAAGTACGACTGAGCACGACAAACTCCGAGGGCGATTTAAACGTGTGCCCACAGCTCCTGTGTTCTGATGCGCAAGTCTTCCAAGTGTAGTGCGTAGAAGTGATATAAAAATAGGATATAAAGTATAAAGGTATAAAATTTATACATAAAATATTTTATTATTATTTATATATTATATTACAAAATTAACAGAAAAGTATTTTTTTTTAATGTTGAAGTGGGTTTGTGCCCCTGTGTCCTGAATTACCAGCCGCCACTGGCATATACATGTAATGTGTAACAATGCACTTAATAGACATAATACGCAGTATCTAGGAATACAAAAGATTTACGTGAAGTCCCAAAAATTTTGTATGATCTCCGAACTTTTATCAGTTACATGTTACACCAGATTCAATATTTCAATTTCCTGATTCACATATTTCATATCTCACATTCTTTAGAATCATGCAGTGACATGCAACATTATCTTGAAGTTTAACTATTTCATAATGTACAAACTGTATTACAAACAAACTGGGAAATGGCCACCGGTTGATAAAATTTAACAGTTTACAAAAAAAAACTTATTTTCTCATCGCATATTTATTCAAATTGGAGATTTTTTATTACTATCCAACCAGTGTACAATGTTAGTTATTTATATGAATATATACACTGCCTTTCATGAGGCGCCATTGCAAACATCATGGAATTTACCCAGTTTAATTGATTAGATGTTCGAGAACACAAATTATAGAGTTACATGATTACGTATTTTTTAATGAAGGCGACTGGATTCAAGTGCTGACGAGAGGCCGTCCGTATATACCATGTCTTCCTTCTTAATAAGTCTAGAAGCATAATGGAATAACTATTGTACTTATCGTAAGTTAGTTAAAAATATAAGGTACGTTCATCTTTGGATAAAAGTAATTCTTTGTGTAATTATGCAGACTAGTATACTCCTCTAAGATATATGTATGTGTGCATTATTCAGTGCTTCAAGAATTAATAAGTATTTAAGCATCTACTAATATGGAAAATTTTAGTCATTATCTTCACAACACCGTTGTTGTTGGAGTAGTTATAATTTTGTGAAATATTTTATAATTTTTAGCTTATTTGAAGAGAGAAAATTGCATATAAAATTTTTAATATATTTTGTACTATAACTAATGTTTTGAATTAACTTTGTCAGTAGCATCATTTAAGGTGGGACATAAAGTACTTTGAGCTGAAGTACTTGTTTTACTTTGTACAGAAGGAATCTCCGCATCCTTAAGTACATCTTTAAATAATTCGCCATCTGCTTTTGTATCTTCTTTTACTGTTATATTTAATACGTCAGCCGATTCGCCACATACTTCTGGTGTAGTTAAATCTATTAGCTCTGGAGATTCTTTAACAAATGCTTTGTCAGGTTCATCTATCTTATAATCTTCATTGTTATTTTTGTTCACGTCCGTGGTATCTACGACACTATCTTGAGATTCTGATTCTTCGTCGTCTGATTCAACCTCTTCGTCAGACTGCAATGTTTTTCTTTCGTGAATGAGTTGACCTGTTCTTAAATGACATTCTTCTGATTTTTCAGAGTCATCTGAATCTGAACTTTCAGATAGTCGCTTTTCACTCAACTTTCTTTTTATGGCTACCATACCTAGAAATAAATTTCTCAGATTCAACAGATTTTAGATTCAAAGTTTTTCAGCAGAACTTGAAAAGAAATATGCAAACATTATTATTGAACTTCTATAATACAGAACCTATAATGAATCATTCAGATTCTTTAGACACGCGCATTTCATTAGTGTAAATACGTACGACTATACTTATGTGATTCTAAACATGTTTTGTGTAGATATACTTTGAATCAATATGCTACAAAAAAAATTCACCGTAGGAGTTTCTGTACATCCCACATGATAATACTGAATGATTATTTCATAAAATCGACAAAAAGATAAGTTATTAATAATCTGAATCGACACAACAAAAAAAGAAATCGACTTGTGGCAGAATTTTCTAAATCAAAGGATCTACAGGCTGGCTCATGACAAGCAATATTTCGAAAACGCTTAGTTCGATAAAAATGAAAATTTGGGAGTGTATACGGCAAGCAATTGTGTATGTTTTCCTACAATTAAATTTTCTTTTCAATTTTTTATTTTCATCACGTGTCATCAATTTTAGAATTTTCAATAGGACATCCTGTATCCTATTATCATTATATCATTATTATATTACATTTTCCATATCCTTATTACAACATAAATGAGGCGATACAATGTTCATAGAGATTTTATTGTTAAATAGCACAAATATTGACATTTAAATACAAAACACTGACAATTTTCTAAGAATGGTATTTTTTAGCACGTCAGTTTTGTAAAATACTGTTTTACTAGAATAGGTCAAGTTATCAATAAAACACTAAGAAACAAAAACGAAGCAAAAACTGCTCTATTAAAATTCATTTCATTCAAATTAAAGTGTGAGTACTTTTATATACACATTAGTAGTGTTGAACATCTAGTGACGAACCTTCCAAAATACTGCTTTCCCTTTTTATAAGTAATAAGTATGTGGATATGCTCCTTATTTACGGATAATGGCATAAAAATATTATGATGGCTTATGATGTATACAAAGAACAATATCCAGAATATACAAGACCAAACCCGTACGCTTTCATAAATGGCTCTTTTCGAAATTTGAAACTACAAGCATCTGAAGAAAACCTGATCAAAATGGAGACAACGCAGTTGATATCTTGTTTATGTATAAGTAAATCCTCGTGGTTCCACTAGGATTCTGGGACAAGAGGAAGGAGTTAGCAGAACTGCAGTTCGAAGAGTGCTGAAGAATCATCAATAGCATCTTTACACATAATATTTAGTGTAAGGCTTAACCCCTGATCATCGTCAGAGAAAAATACATTTCATTGGTGAAATGTCATATGAATAAACGAACATAATCCAAATTTTCTTTACACAATATTATGGAGTGACGAATTCAGTTTTTATAACGGTGGCAGTGTTAACCACCAAATCAACCACTATTGGTCACCCGAAAGTCTTCACTGGATAAGAGACACTCATTTCCAGGAAATCTGGAATATGAATGGTTGGTATAGTTTATTCAATGATAAACTCATTGGTTCGTACTTTTATCAAGGTATATTGACTGGTCATCATTATTTAAATCCCCTTTAAAGTGTCCTCTCTCGATTATTTGAAGAAATTCCGTTGAATCGAAAAGTCGCCACGGTGGTGACAACAGGATAGTGCCCTGTCTCAATTTACGAAATACTTGGACAACACGGATCGTTGAAGCGGCTAAATGGTGTGATTTGTTGGACACCGCAATCCCCTGACCTTATACCGTTAGATTCTTTTTCTATTAATTTAAGACATAAGGGAATTTAAGGCATATTTATACCCTACAATCTAGGAATATAGAGGCTTTGCCGAATAAAATTGCAGAAGTAATTCCATTCTAGTCGAGCTGTTACTCCAATTATAGTTGGACTAAATGCACCAGAAACCATATAACAACATTTGAACAGTGTGTTAGTGAGATCTAAATCAGTTTGAACACATCTTGTAAGCATTACAATTTTGTGTTATTTCTTTGTTATTTGTTTTTGTTATTTCATTTTAGCTAAGTGCTTTTTGTTTATTTGTTGGGTATTCGAAAGATGCCATGTTCATTTCAGTTTATGTTAGTTCCATTGTTGCTAATAAAAATATCTGAATCACAGTATTACATATTTCATATACCCATAAGTGCTGAAAACAGTACATGATTTTATTCAACTGTAAATATTTATGCCCTTTTATAATAAATCACCTTCGAACATTGTATCACCAAATTTGCCTTATATATGGAAAATGAAATAATATACAAGGTGTCTCATTGAAAATTCTAAAGCTGATGGCACGTTATCGAAAATAAAAAAATTAATGACAGAAAATCCTGTACCACTGCTTGCAAAATAAACCGCGTTAAATTTCAGTTCCATGGTGCTAAGCCTTCTTGAGACATCGTTTTTCTAAAACGTCGTTGGGCCACCCTGTTTTCCATACTATATAATAAATTATGATGATCCTATTATACCATATTGTACAAATCTCTCACAGTTACATATACGAAAACCGCTTATACATGTCAAAATTATGTCCCTAAAATGTATTTCTCCTGCAATTTTATTGATATATTAATTTATAAGTTAATAGTGACTTTTTGTAATTTGGAATTTGTTAGTTGCACTTAAGAGTTACTTATTATTTAATTACAATAAAAATGTCGTAGATACGGAACGAAAAAATCCACAATAAAAATACAGTAAAAGTCTATTTTTAAACCTCCTTGTACTGAACTTGGATTTTATCAGTCTATAAATAAATTATCCCATGACGTACATTTTCTAATATAATATATAATTTCCTGTCATCTTATATGCTCATTCAATACTTCAACACAATGCATTTCCTCCCAGTGCAAACCGACTTATATAATAACACGAAAAAATCCAAATAATATAAGAAATACAAACAAGAAATCTACTCACATTTCAGCGTCTGAATAAGCATACCCTTATTCTTTGGTTTCCGCAAAGACATCATTCTAAAAAATACGTCGAAATTTTAGCATACAAGACCAGTAACTATAATATAGTAGTTTTATTTATTTATAGTTTTATCTACTTTGAAAACTTCTAGACGTCCTTTTTATGTTTTAGCTATACAGTATTTTAATTTCAAAACTACCCATTTTCTCTTTTAGTAGGAAAATGACCTCTACATAAAAACACATAAATTTAAATATTGAAGTTTAAAATCAGTGCCCGTTGCGATTTGGGTTTTACCCCACTTACTATCAACTACCCACACTTACATATTTTAACCCCTTCTTGTAATACATCCTTTTATAGGTCTCAAAAATTATGATCCAACTTCGTTTAGAAAACGGAAATCGGTTTATCCGTTTTAGTAATAGAAGCAATAAGAAATGGAATAAAAAATAATATAATTTAAACAAAATGCAAATAATTAATGGAATATTCTAAGGACGTTTTATGAAATCAATGAGTAGGAGGAACTGCTTTAGTGACATCGCTGCCGCGTAGTCAATACTGATAATTTTTGTTTAGAAAATTTAATTAGTGTTTCATTTAAATTTTCTATGATTTTAATACTTTGGAAAGAATAACAATGTCAAGTCAATGAGGGAATTACATTAAATATATTACTTGATTACTCCGTCATTGGATTGGATTACTCTATCATCAACAAATTAAATAAGTTGATATAATTGTAGCAAAAAATTATATCACATGATATACACTAGGCACAAAAATTTAAGGGATGTAAAAAATTATAAACTCTTAGGTGATTCTCAAAGGGAGAAAAATAGCCGCAGAGCAATTAAAAAAAAAAAAGAAAATTGAAGCCCCAAGTTTTTAGTTTTCAGATCTTGAATAAAAAATTTTTACTATCAGCAGTCTTTGAATAATCATAAGAAAACCATCGGAAAAAAATTTTTCTTGCCTTTCAAAACGTCTGCGGCTTCAATACATTTTTTTTTCAGTGATTTCATCATAAAACTTTTTTATATAATTTTATCCTCTTTAATTTGGGCAATCTAAAATGCGAACGCACAAATAAAAAATTTCATTTTGAGAATTATTAAGAGTACTGAATGTAATAACAATAAATTAGAATTTTAAAATCAAGAGAACAAAAAAATTCCGAAAAAGTTTTAATGATTTTTGAAAAACTATAGGCTTGAAACTACAATCTTCAAAACGTTTTTTTTTTTTCATCTCGCTACGACCATTTTTCATAAAGTTACAGGCTCTCAATAATCACTCAAAATTTTTCACATTATTTTTTGTTTCTCTATTTTTTTCTTGAGTAGCGATGTTCGTATTTCATGTTTAAAATAAATACTCAGTTGAATAAATAACTGGCAAAGACGATATCTACTTATTCAAATAATTGTTCCCCGAAAACCCATATTTTTACAACATTGGCAGTTTTTATGCTTACTTGGTTTCCCTGGCCTTTATTTCTTGCCTCAAAATATGCAAATTATAAGAAACATCGTCCCTAGGCTTAAACAATGAGCATTCGAAAAGCCCATACGAGCAATTGTGTAATTTTTCACCATCAGGTGCTGCATTGTGATAGAGCCAGTGGTCTATGGACTTAAACAAAACCTAAAATGGCACATTTTTTATATTGTAGATGTTTCTAATAGTGCCAATTTACACAAAAGATTACAACAGGGTGGGTGCATAACTATTATAAATATTAATAGGATTTTCAGTTTTCATTGTATGTAAGCAAATATAGCCCATAAGTTATCAGGCAATCCTAGTCCTGTAGAAATAGGACTGACAATTTCAAGAAATAAGTAACTTTTTAAGAAATAGAGAACTCTGTAACTTATTAATAGAGGAAATTACTAAGTTAGATAATATACAGTAGGGTGAATGTTGATACAGTTTGGAAAGCCATTCATAATTTTATCAAATCATTTCTTACAAAAAAAATTTGAAATACGCCAACCATATTTATTAAAAATAGGCTGATTGATGCAACTTGTTTTTCAGATTTTGTAGTTAAGCTGCGATATTATTATACTCTTTTTTAATTTGTAAGTCCCTTTTTTTTTAACAAAAGTTGATTCCTAAGTTTTCCGAATACATTAGTTCCGAAGTCATTAATCATTAAATTTAGTATTGTGAAATTACACAATCGTTTTTCTTTTTTTTTTTTACTTAATACTATTATTAAATAAAATTTTATTGAACAGTTAGATGATAGCCGTAGCTTCCAAAAATATCTAAATGTTTTATTCAAAAATAAAGGCATTCGTATGGGACGTAAAATAAAAAAAACCTTGCCATGTGCTTTCCTCACGTGCATTCTATGGAACTGATGTAGTCGAAGGGTTTATTCATTCAGGTACATTAAGCTATTTCTGTTAGCTCTAACGTAGACTTAAATACTTTGCCGTGGACGAACTGTCAAAGGAATGCAGCAATTTCGAGTATAAAGGTCATAGCCTATCGACTTGATACGATTGCAACCATAACCAGCCTATATAGTAACACTTCAAGTAATCATTATTTATCCCGTTAGCATTTAACTCGTATGTAATCAGCTTCAGAAAGTCGCCATAGTCAAATTGATTTTTCTGATGAATTGACCTGTCACGCAAAAGCAATGTCTCAACCGAGTTCTCTGTCATATTTGCAAAAGAAATCTGTGATTATTTGACATAGATAAAAACTTTCTGCACGTAAAAACTAATAATCCTGCTAAAATTATAGATTTCTTCAGAAGATCTGTCTTCGTCTCATACCTTGATTCAACAATTTCTTCTGTAAAATATTTTTTTTTGTGTCCGTGGCAATGGATATTCACTTACGCAATTACATTAAAGTTCGACAAAAAAAAATAATAAATAAAGAGCAGTTTCTTCTCTCTATGTCAAACTTTTTCCAAATTTTGTTTCTGAAGCTACCACATGATTCAAAATATTGGAGAGGTGGACACCAGATTCATTACATATGTACATAGATCTAGTTCTTTAAGCAAATCATTTCTATTCAGCAATAGTTGAGGCAATTAAGATTACCATGAATCTTTCAGTCATAGACAGTGCTAATGGTCCATTGAATACGTTAAACCGAATCAAAACATGTAATCAGTATACCTTATGCGCAATCCAACCAGACTGGTTAGATTGCGCATAAGGGTCCAAAGAAGTCGAGCTCAAGATATTTTTTATTAATAATGTGAGCAATATTAGACAAAAATCAATATGACCTTATTTGTCATTTAAAACTTAAATTTTCTTATATTTAACGCATTGTTTTCTGCATGTATAAATACATTGAAGTTCATTTTTTTTTCTACTTTACATATTTTTATTAAGAAGTTATATAGTTTTTATAGTTACATAGTTTTATTAAGAATTTTTGTTAAGCTACGAAAATATTTTGGCAGCGCCCGTGTAAGGAAATGTATCTTTTCTTGTTGAAAACAGTTTGTACTATAGAAAGAAAAACGTCGTATGGTTTGTAGATGACAGTCGTTAAATATTGACGCCATACCTTTGATAGAACACAAATGGCACACACTTCAAATCCTATAGTTCCCACTGAGACACTCTGTATATCTACCGTTAAACAAATCTTTTGTAGATATGAAGACATGAAGACTTTGTTTATAAAACAGGTAAAAGAAAGATAAAGTTCGAAAATCCTATTAATATAAGATCAAATAAATTAATTTAATTGCCCACTTTGACTTTTGTAAAACAATAAGCTGATTTTTGTGGGGAGGAAGAGGTGGTTAATTTCAATTAAATTAGTTAGTTTTTAGGTAGGCTTTAAAAATATACAAAAAGTTAGAAATTAAAGAAGCATACATAGTATACACAGTGTACTTACGGATTGATAAATTTCAGTTATTAACCAGAATACCAAATTACAGAAAAGAAAGACCAGCAAAATGTTAGGATAATCTGTCATTATTTTTAATCCTAAAGGTGCAATAAACGTCAACGGTATCAGAATAATATATGATGCTATACTAAAAATATGAATGTTATAAGTAATTACATAATACAGAACAATAATATTAAGAAGATGATAGTGTAGGATATTTAATATTAGTAAATCCGTGAGTAAATGTTTTTATTGCAATGAATATTACAGTTTCTATAAATGTTTCTTTAAGACTTTAGCTCTAAATTGGAGATTATAACGGGCATTTTTAACATAAAGCATATTGAAACTAAAAAAAGTCAATCAACATCCCTGTTAAAGTTATGGCAGAAACTATTCTGAAACCCTGTATATAAATTTCACCTGGTATACAGTTGTTCAGCTTCACAAAGTGAAATTTAACTTCAAGAAATACCATAGCGAATAAATAAGTTTCATTATTTACCCTTAGAAATGATTATTTCTATTTTTTAATCCTATATGTTTTGCTTTCACTTAACCTAACTAAAATTCGGCTACGAAAATATTTTATAATTATTCATTTTATTTAGTATCAACCAAATTTGCAGGTGTCAAACAACTATTTATTGTGTTTAATTAATTTTAGAAAACTTCAATAGCAATTGAATCAATAAAAACTGGGTTATTATACGGTTTAATGGCGCCTGAAGATTGAATGAAAACGTAAAATTACAAGTCACTGTTGAAATTTATAAAATGACTAAGGCTTTGTTGAATGACAAAATTTTTATCAGATTATATTCAATTGCAAAATAATGATTATATGAATACAATATTATACGAATACATTTTTTTATCTAAAAATACTTTTTAATTTTTGTAAACATTCCTATTCATATAAAAAATCAAATAACTACTTTTCACAATGTGATATTAAAAAAAAAATCATTCATTGCACACTTACATATATATAGGTACATATAAAGGAAATAATATTGACAAAATTATGAAACGTTCATAAACAAGAGTCTGGGGAAATTCTGAAACAGGTAAAGTGGTGTCTAAGGGCGATAAAATAATTGATAATATGAGCATAAATTTTCATTTTTGCATAATTAAAATATCAGCTAATAGGTATAAATAAAACACTAAATATCTATGCATACAAATATTACATTCCTTAATTTGACTTTCATTGTAAGAGAAAATATAGAAGACAATGAAGATAACAACAACAGATTAATGTTAAGTTATGAACTTTTAGGCTAAAATTAATTTTCTTAAATTAATTTGTCTATCAACTGGTTATAACATCTATTTAAATGTAAATAATTAAATTACATGATGTATCAAAACTTTTTGAGTTATTGGAGGTGTTTCTATTACAACTGACTTTGGATATACATAACAATTCCATTTTTGTTATTTTGTTTGCATATAGATACAATTTTGTCAACTTACCAAATTACTTGTTCCTACCAACTAAACAAGAAATTATTAGACATATTTGGGACCTCCCTAAAACAATAAACCCATGTGGACAGAAGAAATTGATCTATTACTGGCTTCCCAAGAACATTTAAAAATTGAGAGCAATCTATTTCAGGATTTTTCTAAAACTATTTATGAAATAATTAATTTACTTCCTACTTTTTCATCTTAGTGAATAGTAGTTCCAATGGTAAATCCAAATGCAAAGAAATTAAATTTTTTTGCATAGCAACTCATATGGAAAACACGATTTCTTTGTAGATTGTGCATGACTAAAGATTGAAAAGTATGATCTTTCAGACATACTAAATATCTGTCTATCTATAAAATACTATGTCCCAACATTTGAAATAAATGTTACTACAAGACAAACTTTCTTTCAAGTCAAAATACCCAAATGCAGATAATACATAGTTGTCTTGTTTTTTAATATAGTGAAAGTAAACTAATATAAAGGTACTTGCCGAGAAGACTGAATACACGACATATCTTATTGTAGACTTATCCTGATTTCCCGTATGACTTTGTTGACAAACATCAATTAATATAAATTTTTATTCTTGATTAGAAATACATTATAATTTTATAAAATACTCAACTAACAGCTACAAATTTCAGTCATTTAATTAACATGTATCTTTTTTGTATACTTTATACAGTTCGCATGGTTTTATCACTTTTTAAAATTATAAGTAAATAAGTCGCTTCCTAAGAATAATCATGTACTTACTAAACTGCAAAAGTAAGAACATATAATACTCCTACTGCAAATTTAGATGCACGATTTTCCTGATCAGAAGACATAAAACAACATCTTGTAAATTCCACAGCTACTTGCGCTGCAGCAACTAATGCAGTCAGCGTGAATGATATTTCTACAATTCTGAAATAAGTTATTTATTACAAGTAAAAGTTTAACACAATAATTTTAAACCTACCTGAGAATATATGAAGATATTAAAAAGGTAAAAAGAAATAAATAATTACACATACTAATGAAAGACTCCTTCGTAAGAGCCTCCCAAAAAGCACTATGTAAATAAAATGTTGATATCAAAGTATAACCTATCACTTGAGTAGGCAAGTCAGTACCTGAAGGTACCTGCATTTTTTTAAAGTTGAAAAGTTCAACTTCATTTCTTGTCACTGTCGCACTGCAATATATTAAAGCCGTTCCGTAAAAACCTAGATACCATAATGAATTCCTTAATCTTAACCTAACGTATTCCCGATATCGAGCTTTTTTGAGGAACGCCTAAAACAATAGACCAATTGAAGAAATCAAAAAAGAATAAGCAATGATTCTTACTTCAATAAATTTATCAAAAATTATATGTAAAACACACCATAGCGCAAATACCCAAGTGGCTCCATTGCATAAAGCATTGTCATAATAATTGCCGAAATAATTCTTTAATAATTTCGGTATACACGTTAATTCTGTCTTCAGAAAGAGATTTATGTAAGAGGACATTTTCGATGAACTAAAAAATGTTAGGTTAGAAAATTGTTGACAAATATTACATTAGATACACTTACTTTAGTTGTGGTTTTCCATGGTTTATAAACATATCTACATTAAATTGCGCCTCATTTTGGTTTAATACACATAGAACAAAATTACGATGTAGTCTATTTTGAGAATACTAATTCCCATACCATGACCGTGACATTTGTGATATATGAAACATTTTAAATTCTAAATTGTTTAACGTGAGAATATTATATATAGGCAACACAATGTTCTCTTATACTCTGTTCTTTAGCAAAAAAAAAATTAGTTTCAATGTAAGGTTTATTGTATGTGTAGCTGCATATAATATGTATGTACTTTATAAAAATGTGTTATAGTAAATATAAATTCCTTTAGCAGGCAACAGTTTAAGAATTTTTAATACCAGGAGAACAGCAGTTGCAGTCAACAGTTTATTGATTTTAACCATTATAGTTCTTTATTTTAAGTTAAGTAATTATATTTTGTTTTTAAATTAATTACTCTAAATTTTAAGTAGATGAGGTTATTATACACTCTTATTTATTATTCAGGGCCAAATTTAGGTCTGATCTGATATCGCCCCGAGCAAAATTATTAGGGTAGAGTGGGGTAAATATGGACGAAAATTATAAGATTTCTTTCTTAAGAGATGATTGATTATCTATACGACATTATTCTAGTTTCCAGCATTAACAACAATATTCATAAAGCAATACGTAGCTTCACAGGGAGAAAACGATATACTATCTACTAATATTTTTCATTATACCTTTGTGCTATTCAATTTTGATGGAACTATTATTTTAGTTAATTTAGAAATACCTATCCTACATAGTTTATTTTCGCAATAGGACAGTGGGTGGGTTCTTCCCCAGTGACGTCCTCAGAACAAACAAAACATTAAAATTGTGTTTATTAATATTTTTATGAACCTAAAAAAGTGTTTTTAAAATGATTTTTATTAAATAAATACAGTAGTGTACATATTTTATGAAAATAAGCTTTGAATATATGTATTTTTAAACGAAAAAAAAACTAAAAAAATTGAGCATATATATATTGAATCTTCCAAAAATAATTGATAATTGATTTTACTTACTGCCTGTGTCCATTTTCTTTCCTCTTTAATGTTTATGTTTTTTATTACTCACCTTTGTTACATTACTTGTACTTACAATTAGTACTAAAAGTTTTTTAAAGAGTAGGAAAGAACTAATAACTAAATATTGAAAAATTATATGCTAGATGTTTTAATATGTTATTAGAAGAATTTTATATAATTTTATACATAATACATAGAGTTTAGAGTTTATAAACTTTAATTTGTAAACTGTAATTAACTGTATTTTAAAACAATGAAAACTTATTATAGAATTATCACATAAACTAGTACTATGTGGTAATTGTGCATTAGACAAAGGTTTATTATAGTGCAGGTATAGATAAATACTTGAGAATATGTCTGCCTATTTGTGAAAGCATATAGTGGTATGACAGTAAACAACAAATTGCATATTTCTCATCCAATTTGATATTCAAACACAATAATTCGAAACTAGTCAATAAGTAAACAACACCTGTCACACGGGGCTATCATAATAGCTTATATTTTAAAGTTGTGTTCAAATTTCCAATGTGGTCCATGTTCGAGATAAATTTCCTTTTATATCTACGTTCTACATTTTATTCTTGTTCATCCGATCGGGGATAGAATAACGAGTTATTCAAATCATGTTTTGTCAATATAATTATTGTTATTAGACGTATATAAAGTTTGGAGGAGTTTTGTCATGTTCATGATAAAATATCATGTGTATTTCAAGTCAATGTGTATAAGTAAAATCAATATATCACTATGAAATCATTAGTTGATCATTTTAGTTTTTGAAAATTACCTATTCCTAGATATAAAGGGTGGTCCAACCATAATGCACGATGTTAATTGTGAGTCACGCCTTAACGTCAAGTTTTTTGTCCAACTTAATTTGACATTTCTTTGTTTCAGTGTTTCACAAATTCAACCATGGAGAGGTACACAATTGAGCAGCGTGTTACGATTGTTGAAGCCTTTTACGAAAATGGGCGTTCAAATCAAAATGCATTTCGTGCACTTTGTGACTTTTTTGGTCAGCATAATCGACCAAATGTGTCCACAATCGGGAGAATTGTGCGCAAATTTCAGCAAACCGGGTCTGTAGGAAATGTGAAAACACCTGTGCATGCTCGCCTAGTTCGTTCTGCGGAAAACATTGCTGTTGTTCGCGATAGTGTAGCAGAAAAGCCGTCAACCTCGACTCGTCGTCGTGCCCAACAATTGAACATCTCACGAACATCACTGATGCGAATTTTGAATAAAGATTTGAATTTACACGCTTACAAGGTTCAATTGACTCAAGAGCTGAAGCCTACTGACCATTTCAAGCGTCGTCAATACGCCGAATAGTTGGTTGAACAGACAGAAGTGAATGGTGACTTTACAAAGAAAATCATCTTCAGCGACGAGGCACACTTTCACCTCAGTGGATTCGTTAACAAGCAGAATTACCGCATTTGGGCAAATGAGAATCCACGAGTGATTGTTGAAAAGCCGATGCATCCACAAAGAGTGACTGTTTGGTGCGGTTTATGGGCTGGCGGCGTCATCGGGCCGTACTTCTTCGAAAATGAGGTTGGCCAAGCAGTTACCGGGAATGGTGTTCGCTATCGCGAGATGATAACGGAGTTCTTGTGGCCAGAAATGAGGATATGGACCTGGACGATATGTGGTTCCAACAGGATGGTGCCACTTTCCACACAGCCAACGAAACAATGGCACTTTTGAGCGAGAAATTCAATGGCCGTGTTATCTCACGTCGTGGCGATGTTAATTGGCCGCCACGATCATGTGATTTGACACCGTTGGACTTCTTTCTTTGGGGATATTTAAAAGAAAAAGTGTACGTCAATAAGCCAAGAACAATTCAAGAGCTAAAAGATGAGATA
This sequence comes from Rosalia funebris, assembly GCA_037954035.1. Taxonomy (NCBI): domain Eukaryota; kingdom Metazoa; phylum Arthropoda; class Insecta; order Coleoptera; family Cerambycidae; genus Rosalia; species Rosalia funebris. The sequence continues at coordinate 12,443,297 of JAZFAV010000032.1, forward strand.
ATTCGGCACATTAACGACATTGAACCTCAATTATGTCTCAGAGTCATTGAAAATATGGACCATCGGATAGAGGTATGCCACCGAAGCCGTGGCGAGCATTTGGACGATATCTTGATTCACACATAGTTGTCATAGATCCTTCTATCATAATAAAAAATATTAAGATAATTCTCTGAAAACTTTTTGTTTTATTTACAATTAACATCGTGCGTTTTGGTTGGATCACCTTTTATTATAAGTTAAGTTTAATTTATACAAGTATTTATAGATTTCAAGTCAATATATAAATAAGATCATATTTAAAAAATATATATTTTTTAATATTTCGAAAATAATTCGTTCGTATATAAAACCTTCAGTATTGGATATAACAAAAGGTACATAGACAAAAACACTGCTCTCCACTCACATAATACGGCAAGAGGTAAGCGACTAGGCGAAATATTGTGTATTTATGCTGCACTTTTATGTCAAAATAGGGGAAATCTACCTACGTACTATTTCCATATGGCATTGCAATTTGTCTGTGTTTAAGAATCGTTCACTTGTTCATTCTCATTGATCCAGAAATCAGCCTAGTAGACTGCCGCTTTCTGTATAGGATTATGTAGAAGTTCATGTGAAGTTACTTAATAATAAAAGTATTAATGGACTTAATCCTATCGAGGAAAATAAAGAAATACAAGATGTATCATAACATTTAATGATGGAAACAAAATAAGAGAATTCGTCCATCGAACCACTAGCTATGACCAAGTTGCTAATGGAGCTTGAATAATTAACTTGATGAATTAATAATGGTATGGAGTGACATTGCATCCTTATTCTAATACATTTAAGTTTGGTTTCTGTTAATATGTGATTATTTGTTTATAACACATACAATAAAATATGCATCAGACAAAAAGTACAAATTATTTGAAATACTCCAAGCCGATAACTACTCAAACAGGGTAGGTGAAAATTATATTCTAATACAATTTTCATCTGTATGGAAACAGTACATTCCACGTATATTCGATGACATCAGCCCAAATATAGACTGCGGCGTAAATATATACAACAGAAATACTAAATTAACCTGTTTCGGATTTCAGAAGTAATTATTTAGTCTATTTACTGGAAAATACTGAAAAATACTGGAAATTAATACTATGGGTGCATTAACATACACAACGTTGAAATTACCTTCAGAAAAGAAGTTAACCGAAGGGAAGTTAACCGAAGAAGAACGCAGCTTAGACAACGAATGTATAAAATACAACTCTTTGTTTTCGTCATCTAAGTTACGTCCTTCTACTCAACATTTGGTAACTATATTATACGTGTTTTAACTAATACAACATTAAATACAAGTTGATACTTTTAGAACACGCTGTATTATACTCGTAAAATTAAATTTAGTATGCTCTAAGCGTGGGTCTACAATGGAAAATGTTTTTCTGGAGAGAAGCGTATATTTTCCTTCTTCGTTTACACATACATTCTCCAATTACAATAGCGATACTTAATATTATCCCAACAAGGAGAATTCCAAAGGCTCCCATTAAGTCAGGCAGACCAGCACTCTGATATGTCATTAGTTCTTCGCATATTTGAAGCTTCGGGTCCATAAGCGGGTAAATATATTTATATATTCCGGATTCATACATTCGAATGATGCTAAAACAAAATAATTTGTTTTATTTTTCTTCTAATTAGTACGATACATATTTCTATTAATATTATCTCTTTATCACAACGTAATGTGGTATATTTACAAAAGTGTATGCGACGATGTGGATCATCCTCATTCAACCCTTGTACAGTTTGTCAACAATAGGAAAAAGTGTGATATTCTCTATTATGCGTAGAAGAAAGAGTTAGGCCGCATTCGGAGGGGAGACTGCTGTTTACGCGCAGCCAGATCGAACTCTGTGTACATTCACATTCAATATATATTCATTGATATTCGCTCTGAAAAGGTCTTAATGCGACTGAGTGAAAAACGGGTTATTCACTACGCACCTCGTGAGCGGTCACATATCACAGTTTTGAGGCTTGTTCCTATTCTTGACGACCTGTACCAAATGTACTTTAAAGATATACTTAATGTTTTTATTAATATTTTTTTTGTTTATTTGTAGATAAGAAGCACACCATGAATTTAGTTGTTTAGGGATTAAAAATCGTAGTATTTCGGTGATTTCCTTCAAAAGTTTATGTAAAACGAACTACACTTATTTGAAAAACGTTATTCGATAGTATTCGTATATTATAAAAATATTTTTATAATATATAAATTACTCATGTTACATATTTTATTAAAAAAAATGGAAAAATGGATCGTAGCGTTTTCATGCACATCAATGTATATGCAAGCATTTTTATTAATATTCTTAATTAATTGTTCGAATAACCATAATGAAAACAAATAATAACTTTTTTTTTTAAGTTAATATTGATCTTCACGAAATTGTTAACATATAAAAATAGGCAAATTAGTTATCTTTATGGTTAATAATGTATTTCAGTAACAACCCGTCACTACTATAAAACGTTGCACGTTCACTTCCAGCCCTTAATTTTAAATTTCATATTTCACAATGACCTTCATTTGCATTATTTTATTTTCAAGTAATCACTAACAACTGTTATAAATTCCCGGTAGATGATGATGATGATATGTTACATACCTAAAATTTTGTACTCTTCAGTGCGATTCTACCAAATTATTCATCATTGGCTATTCAAATCATTCATTCGACCATCATTATTTTGTTGTACCCAAATATTTTTCTGTACTGAATACTTAATTAAACAAATTTTATTGTTAAAATTCTTCATTATTTATTGTTAATTTTGAATAAATTATTGAGATAGTCATAGCCAAAGCAGGTAATAAATGTTCTACATCTTCCGAGAACACTTTTTACCCATAGCACGCACGGTATGATGGAGAAATATTTACATAGACGTATGTAATCATATGTGGATTACATAAACTGATTTAAAATTCAAATTGTGAATCCAAGATTAAAATAAACTTGAGGATGTACGATGGTATACACATATTTCATTCGAATCTGATGCTATTAAAACTCATACTTAATGTACTTTATTTGAGTATACTGTACTTTTTATGAGCATAAATCACATCTTTACCACAGTTTTATTCCTTATATAAATAAAAAAAATGCTTTCGTTCTCCATTTCCCTGTCTTCTTCGTAGATCAAATTTTCGATAAGTTTAACATTTTTTTCTTGAGTATGGTTAAATAAAAGAAACATTTTTAAACTTAAATAACATATCAGTTTTATAAGCACTTCCGAAGAAGCCACTAATTACGAAACAATTGTCGTGCCGGAAAAATAAGAGTGAAAATGCAAAAATTAATATTTTCTCTATTTATTTACAACATGATTTATAAAAACATTTAATACATATGTATATGCTATATACCAAATCTTTCAAAATTAAATTTTAGATATGGTTTTTTTAATATTTACTAGTTAACTTTGACTAATATACAGGAGAAATACCATTTCTGCAATAACATTACTTTTGGAGTTTATAAGAATCTCTGGAAATTTATAACAATCTCTCGATTAGGTCGATTTTTTATCTAAAAGGTGCGTCTTCTAAATAAAATTCTAAATGCGACTCATACGACGACGATTCAGGACGACTCATATAAATGCAGTATAAAATTTTTTTTTTGAGGTGAACCGGCAAAATTATTATTACACTCGCTTATTATTATTGACTTTTCTTCGTTGAACATAAAAACGTAAAAGTATGTAAAGTGGGGATTCTTAAAATCAGAATGATTTTTTGTAGTTCTCGTCGTACTGCTTAAATACATACCATCATACAATCAATACAATACCCGCCCTTATGCTATAATTAAAATTACGAGAGCACTTGAAACCTTACCTAATAAGCTGAATAGCTGACTTTTCTACGTCGAACCGTAAGAGTTTTAAAAAACTTTATTTTTTGAAAACATTGCTTCTCATCATGTTCTTCATCGCGTAAGAATCATCTTTCGTGTTCTACAATACTAGAACACTATTTATTAGTTATTGGCTACGTTTAAGATACTTGAGAAGCAATGTTTTAGTATGGGCTATTAATGAATCTGTACTCTTGGACAATATTATCAAAACTTTTCATTATTTCTTATAAATCTTAGAAAATTTTATGTAGGTCGCTTAGGATATCATCTGTCACTACTGATAAACTACTGATGATTTGTAGAAGGAAATACATTCAGTTACTTTAGTGATTTTTTTAAATTTAATGTCATCAATTGAATGAAACATGTTCTATACCTATACTTAGAGTAGAAGAAATTAATCATCCACGCAATTTAAGAGAAGATAAAGCAGTGAAAGCGGCAACTCTGGTTAACAAGGGACGTAGCCAGCGATATGTGGTTAATTTGTTAGAAGTTAGACAATGAACAATTAGTCAAACGGTTAAATATTTCAATCAACTTAGAAATTGCTGTACAATCCCAGGGTCAGGCCGTAAGAAGTCTACGGATGTAAGAGATGAGCGATACCTTAAGTCGCATTAAGAAACAGGCATTCTACCAGTTTACAGCTAAGCAGAACCCTAGCAACAGCTTGAAATGCAGCAATTTCTGAACGAACGGTCAGGAGAAAGCTTAATGAAGGAGGATTGGAGAGTAGAAGACTATGCAGAAGAGAGTAGAACCCCTATTGCAGTGAAGACTAGCACCAGTGCTCACCAGATAATATACTGTTAGTATTACTAACTATATACTGTTAGTAGAGTTACTAGACTGCGTTTTACAAGAGAATACATAGATTTGACTATTGACGACTGGAAACCAGTTTTGCTTCCAGACGAAACAAGACTAAGACTTAATTCATCAAATGGACGTCAACGACTCCTTTTCGACGAAGAGATTCATGAATGCACATTTCTACGTAGAAAACATCGTAAAATATATTCATTTATCCCGTTTGTTGCGGACAATTTCTTTTTATGCAGGATAACGCTCGGCCCTACGTTGCCAGAGAGGTACTGGACTATCTTCGATTTGTGAATATTCGGATATAAATCCCATAGAGCATCTATGGGATACATTAAAATGATCAGTTAAGCGCCACATACCTGCCTCTATGATTCTTAGGGAACTGGAACAAGTCGTCCTCGTCGAATGGAAGAATATTCCTCAGGAAACCATTAACCACTTGAACAATAACATACCCAGATGAATGGAAGTAGTGATAAGAGATTGAGGAGGAAGAGATTTCGCAGATGTAATGGCATGGGATACAAATTTAGTAATAAAGTTTAATATGCAGTCACATAATCACATAATCCCTTCGATATATGTAAATTCAAAACTCTAATACAAGTCTACAATTGAAATAATTTCAAGTTATTTCCAAGACGCCTTGGAAATAACCTAAGTAGAACATAATCTTGACTAGACTTTTTATTTCATATTAAAGCAATTTAGATCTATTGAATTCATGATCATGTTATTGACCAATAACATGATCATGCAATGTCATGACCAATATTAGCACATATTTACATCGAAACATTGGCCGTACTATATTGCAGTATATTATTTTAACAGATAGTATTTATAAATTATGTATAGAATTAAATTCTTAATAATATTTGTAATCTTTGACCTTTTCTAAACTATATTATTGAACTAATATTCACTTATATAGGTAAATGTTATTATACTTGTTACGGTGATATTTGATAGCTCACATTAGGTTACGTCTCTTTTGCGGGTACTATTGTTTATCTACACTGTTCAGCCATTGCTGATTCACATCGATATTAGTTTTAACATATTAAAAAACATATATTAGATCATATTGTTACTATACTTTAAAATAGGAACATTGTTTTAAAATAGGTACTGAAAAAATTATATAAAATTTATAAATTATATAAAATAAATATATATCATGCATAATTATTAGGCATTTATTTCCACATTGCATAATTAATGTTGAGTCATAGTCTAGTATATCTTTTTTATTAATTAGCAACTCTGTTTAGCAACTACGAAGTTTCTGAAAACTCGATATTTACATTATATTGATCCAGTTTTGGCAAATTCATATTATATAACCGAGAAATAATAAATTATAGTCGATATCGAAATTTCTCGATACAATTAAATATCTATTTTATGATAATTAACATAAAATTGTATTAAACAAAATACACAAAATGTATAATAAAAAAATTGTATATTTAAAGTGTCTATTTTGATTTACTTTTAGTAGTGAAAATTTTGAAATGGTAGCCATAATTCTTCTGGAGAGTATTATCCAAGTGATAGATAATATCCATTATATACTGCTACATATCATGTAGTAATGTATGCAAGTATATATATATATATATATATATATATATATATATATATATATATATATATATATATATATATATATATATATATATATATATATATATATTTAATTCAGAGATATTAAATCATATTTTAGTAAGGGATATAACGAGGGTGATTTATTGCTTCAGAAAATTCATGAACTAACATAGGCAAGTACACATGTTTTCTATAAATATTTCATTGTTTACTGTTTAATTTTGATTATTCAGGAATAGAATATATATGTAGATATATTTCTCGTCATTATTATATTGATAGAAAATCTCGAATAAGAATATTTGTTGTGAAGGCTTACCTTAAGTTTATCAATCTTTTATATGGAGAACGTTTCGACATTGGAAATGCAATGTAATTCACAGAATAAGGTACAGGTATTTCAGCAATATCATATATACACCTGTAATTACTAATAACAAGTAACTCATTCCTTGCAACATGCCCAGAAGCAAAGAATGCATAATTTCCCTTTGATGCTTTCAATAGTCCTTCGCTTACATTGTTGATATTGTTATGAAGATAACCGCGGAGATATATTTCGTTGAGTTGAGTAATATTCATCGACTGGAACAAAATAAAGCGAAAAGTCATAATATATGAAGTTTTGGTATTTAAGTGACAAAATGATAATTACAGTTTTAATTTTTATCAATACTCAAGTTAATATAAGATATTTACTTTTTAATTTACAAACATACATATGTATACTCGTATACATATATTCCAAAGCTAAACATGTACGAACATATAATTTACGGTAACCATATAGAACACAGAATAAGAACTTCGCTTTAGATACAGTGAATCCAACAGAAATAGAAATGCCAACCGTTTTTATATAATTATCTAAAATATTGCCAATTAGTGTATATGTTACTGGCAAAGTATGTAATCCCACATTGTATAGAATTCCTAATTATTATATATAATTCCTAAAATCATCAGGCATTGTATGAAATACTTTATATTATATATATTTCCTAGGCATTATATGAATGCCGATTGAATAACTGACAATGTGTGAAAGAAGCACAATGATATATTTGAAATGTTAGTGGGGCAATCCAACCCCATAGTACTCCAATCTGATATTGGCAGGTAATATGCGAATCAAATTATTTATAATTTGAAACAGTACTGGCCTTCATTGATTATTATGCATGGTAAGCCAACACACTCTCAGAGCCAAGGTAGTGTTAAGAGGGCCAACCAAGATGTCGAAAACATGTTGACTACACGGATGCAAGATAATAACAATGGACACTGGAGTGAATGTTTAAGATTATTACAACTCATTAAAAATAGAGCTTTCATTCCGGAATAAAGCGAACATCTTATGAGGCTCTGTTTGGTAAAAGTAGGTGTAACATTACCAAATAAAGATGCGTAATCTCTTAAAACTGAGGAAGATTTGAAGAGAGTTATAAATAATAATATTGATCAAGGTAATGTACAATACAAAGACAACCTTCTTAGGATGTAACCTCCAAAGCGATTGAGTCACTTGATTAACCTTCAGTTTCAGGGAATATAACTAACGAGCCATCAAATAGTTTATGTTGTGTATGTTTGAAAGAGACAAATGGATCTTAGATTTGCAGAGAATGCAAATAAACTATTCATCCCATTTGTGGTAGACTTGAAACATTAGATATTGATGAGAGTTGTGAGTCTTCGGTACTATGTCCTCTATGTTCTAGAAATATAGTAGCAACCGAAAATCGGCATTCTGCAGTAGAAAACTTGAAACAACAAGTAGATAGGATGTTAAGACATAGTGACAAAAATTTTCCGTCGGTATCTATTGGTAAAACTGTAAGAATTCCAGTGCCTGAAGTTGATAGGGGACGTGGTGATGCTCGAAATATTCTAGCTATTGTCATGACTAAAACAGACGATGGACTATACCAGCTCGGTGCTAAGCAAGGGGTTGTTAAATCGCTCCATTCTAGATCCCAGTTTACAGTTTGTCAGAAAGGATTGTTGGACATTAAAGATATTCCTGATAACGAAATTACACTACGTTCAATTGCAACTTTGCAGTCTACCGGAACAGACCAAGGATTCGTCAAGTGCAGTTACAAAAAGAACTGTGGAACAATGAAGTGTTTGTGCGTTAAGAAGAAAACACTTTGCTCTAGTAAATGTCACTCATGTTTACCTTGCAAAAATAAATAGAAAAATCTGTTCCCATAGACTTTTAAGAAATAAATATTCGATGTTTGTTCAGTTCGTGTTAAGTGTCTTAAACAAATATTTCTTTATTTCGAATAACAGTTTCATTTAAATTTTAACATTTCTTTTATTTAACACCTTTCCTAATACTATATAAGCATTCCATAGAATTCTCAGGCATTCTATGAAATGACTAGGGAAATTATATAAATCTATTTAAATTAAAACAGATTTCATACATTGCCTGAAATCGTTAGCCATTGTATAGAATACCTAGAGCTGTATAATCGGTGCCGCGTACGTATGGCTTGCGTATGGGAAGGTGTAGCGGGGGCCTCGAGCACGTGACGCGGAGTTCAATTCATGCTGATTTAATCTGACTTTCAACTTTTTCACGTGCAGATGGTACATAGTAGCGCACTGTGGCCCTGGTCGGTAATGGGTACTTAGGATTGTATTTCTTCCAAAAGTCCTTAAATGCTGCTGTGTCAAGTAATGTAAGTGGTAAATGACAGGTAATTAACATGAGAAGTAGACCAAAAATGAACTTTGTTTTCCGTGGCAAGCCCTTTTTTATATTAACATGTTCCGTACTATTTATATGTCTTTTGCAGTCTCTCTTGTCCCAACACAATAAATTTTTTCACAAACGTTACACACTATTTTCGCCCCATCATACATCAAATCTGGAAAGTCTCGAATAAACTTATTCACATTGTCGGCAAGCGACCGTTTTTTCACCTTTGGCGCACTGTGGACATTTTTTTGTAATGCACGCACGCTGTACAAATTATGTATGTAATTAGGATCGCAAAGTGATTTAGTTCTTTCGCGAATCGGACGCACACGGTCTCAATGTTAAACAGTAACTGGATACCTAGCACAAATCGAGTGTTTTGTGATACCTAGTTTGTTTACAGCGTTAATTGAACTCCGCATCACGTGATCGAGGGCCCCGCTACACCTTCTCAAATGCAAGCCACATGTACGCGGCACCGATATACAGCTCTACTAATAAGAAAAATTATTAACAATTTTTAAAACCTGAAAAAATCTGCCTATTTATGATTTCTAAATAATCAACTTATACGCAAATGCTTTGTATGTCCTAAGAAGCAGACATAGTCACTGTCATGGCCAAATTAATTTATACTAATAGGTATTAGATATGTGAAAAATATATTAAATTTTGACAAATTCGCTAGAGGGCTTCGTTGGGTAGGTTGTTGAGTGATATTTTATGTGTCATTTTTACTGTGCCTTATTAATAATAACACATTAATCTTATTAAGAATGTATGCAATTATTAAATAACTATTTAATAATTGGGTAGATTCTTGATTACGTTACTATATACTACATTAACACTGGTTAAATTATAGTTTTAAGTGCTCATTATAAGAAACATTATTAGGAAATATCCAAAGGCATCTGGATATCAATAAAACACATTTAATATTAATTAATCCGGAAGAACATTTACATTGAGCTACTATCATAAGATTTAATTGAAAAGCTCGATAATCTATTTTAAATACAGAATTTGATTACGTTGTTCACTATTATATAAATATTTTCTAGACTTGCACTAGTACTTACATATGATATACAAAATTTCATTAGTGCAATAAGAAAAGTAAGTTAGCATATTACACAGAAAAAATTAATAAAATATATTGTATGTCAAAGGCGTTTTTTTCATCATTATACAATATGGACAATAAAAGGTGTAACATTGATATACATCTTACCCCAAAAGGTGATGAAGTTTACACCGGTCGCCGTGTTTAATTTACTGGTGTAAAATTTTACATCATTCATTAATTTTTCTGTTTCTGCACCGCTTGTGAAAAAAATAAAAAATATTTATATTTTCAAGAAGTATTTATTGTAGGTCAAGTAAATGATGTAAATGAATGACGATTATATAACCGAAACTCGTCCGCTATTTCAAACACGGCGTAAACAACGGATAATTTGATGAAATATGAGGAACACATTTTTGGTATTTAAATTGCATAATAGAATTCTTAATAATTCTCTGTTGTTATTAAGAATTAATACTTTTATTTCTTTCGCCTAACGAGCAAAATACCATGAAATGATTATTTTATTGAAATAGAATTCGTATAATAGTTAAGTATGATACATACCAAGCTGAATACCTTTCGGTTATAGTGTTGACACTTGCCCATCCACTTACTGAAATATACATCTTTACACCTAAATCTGTTTTCTAGTTTAAATGTGGATTGAATTAGTTTATTATTAGAATAAATATACCTGAAATTTGAATTAGGTAAACTTTCTTCGTGAGTCTATGGGTCATAGTTAATTAAATACATTTTTCAATAAATAATATTCACATAAACCTGCTCTTTAAAAAATATACTTATTTTGTTACTAATTAAAATGTGATCATTGTCTGTTTTAAATGATATAACTAGAATTATTTAATTAATTATAATTGTATTATATCCTGTTGATAATAGAAAAACTTCAAATATAATATATATACTTACACAAAATATTCCTGATTTTAAACTTATCCTTCTATTGAGGATTTTGCAAGTTTTTTGAGTTTCAATGTATTTACCAAGATTCTTAGATAGTATCTCACATTTTTATATATCACGTCCGTGCCCCAAAACTACAATAATGTCAATTATATACTAATTTACGCTCAGTAACTGTAGATTTGTCATTATTGCCCAATTTGGCTCCCTCCGATCTTCTTTAACTCGATAGTGTATCCTTCAAGCAGTTTGTACGTCTTTTCAGCGTCAAAATCATTATTTCATATATCACATGTAAGAACTACATATTTATTTTTAAAGAGGAATTTATAATAGAAATTATCCGCTTTTATTATACACCTAATGCTAGGATGTTGCATGTTCACATAATCAAGGATGCATGCAGAGCTGTCACATCAAGTTATCAAATTTCATTCACATATTCCAAACATTACTTCAGCTTCTTTAGATTTTGTTCCAGTATGTTCTTCGAATAAATGTTTAAATATGTTAGTTTACAGTTATTTTATTACTAAGGCTTACCGTTGATTTTGATTTATCAATTGAGGTGTACGCACGGGGTCCGCTGTGTTAGTTGAAGCGGTTTAATTTAACAATAAAGTATGTCGCACGTGCGAAAGCCCAGAAAACGTTTATGTGCTCATCGAATGAAAATGTTTATTGGTGAATTTGGTGATTTATTCTACGATGGAGCAAAAATAATGAGTAAAGTATACGATAAACCCTCAATGTGCTTTTCCAAATCCGACTGTACACGTCACGTTTGTGCAACATCAACATAGAAAACAGGGCGTGTTCAATGCCACGCCTATTGAATTTTTACTCAATTTTGGTTTGATTTATTGTTGATGTTGATAGCCTGTAATAAATATTCCGCTTCACATACTAGATAAAGAACTATTTCGAAAGTGTTGGCACAAATACAATATACAGTTCCAGTTACCAGAACATTATGGAGCGCGGTACACGACGACATTGTAGAGAAGATTAGACGTAGATTACAAAATAGACGACTGTAGTTATGTGTTGAAAATACGACAAATCATAAAAAACTCTATAATAAATATTATAGTATGTACTGGACCCTCGGCAATCGACATTTCCATTGCTATTAGTATTAGCTAGCAAAAGACTCACGGCTAATAATAAGAAAATAAAAGAACATATTGTTTTATTTATAAACTAATTAGTTTGTGAGAAAAAATCATTATTTTCTCTTATTAAAATGAATAATGAACTTGATATTGAATATGTATTAGTATTAACTATAATTAACTATATTTATTTTAAATTTAAACTTATTTTTGGCTTTTCCTATGATCACCTAACAAATATGATGTCAGACCGCCACCTATAATTTAAAAAATAGGTCGCCCATAATAATCAAAAGTTTGGCCACCCTTGCTATATAGTATGAAGGATAATGGCACAACATTATTTTACTAATGTGTTCTCGAAATATATGAATAGACAAATAGAAGCCGATGAGCTGTATCATTTTCTTTCTTTTGTGTAAGAGTGCTTTAGGAATTAATAAAGAAAACCATGCCATATAGCATAAATTATAAACAATTTCTAGAGATGTAACAGTTACCTTGTAATAATCGAAATTTAATAATGCGGAAACCTAAGTTTAACTGCTATTAATACGATGTTTAGTACCTGATTTGTTATTCTGTTGATTGTTGATTACATACATTAAGAATATATGTATTGCTAAACATACTTACTCTTAAGTATAATTCGTCTTGACTATTTTTGGTGTAGCCTATTTCGTAATTGCTATTAAGCAAATCTTCTACAGTGCGAATGTCCCATCGTTTAATTGACAGAACAGAGGTAATAAAGGCTGAATAGGAATTGTAGATTAGAAGCGTAAACGATAGCGACACTATAACTATAATTTTTTCTGAACATGATCTGGGTGTCCATATGCTGCCTGAAAAATATGTTAAATTTAAGTTAATAGAACGGTTACTTTCGACTAAATTAAAAAACAATTGCAATTTCGTGTTATATTGGATACCGTTTATATATCAATTTAACCATTTCATGGGTGTATAGATTTATTTATTTATCATATGGCTTTTAGACACATTAAAAGAGAATTTTAATATAAAACATTGCTAGAATATAGAATACAATACAACATAGAACATAAAATAATATAAAACATACTTTAAAACGAACATCTAATCTATTTATTTAATTTATCGACTCTAGGGTCGCTATCAGGAAGTCTTCTGATCTACCATTATATGATCGTATGGTACATTCTTCTATGATATGTCTGATGGTTTGGATTTCTCCGCAGTCACAGAGAGGAGAAGTTTGCTTGCCCCATTTGTGTAAAGAGTATGCACATCTGCCATGTTGGGTTCTGATTCTCTTAAGCGTGTATAGATATTTTAGGAGACGATCGTATTCTTCGATGTAGCAAATAAACATAGCAAATCCGTTTTCCACAAAGAGCAGAACAATTATATCAACATGTCATGATTCATAATGATTAGTACAATAGAAATGGTGAAAACATAGTAGATTATGACGTATGTATTTATATAAAAAGAAAACTGGTAGCTCAGATATATTGCTGATGACTTTTATTATTGTTATCAATATGGAAATATTGATAACAATACTGAAATGTACATAGAAATAACGGATATTCTATTAATATAATGGATAAGTTAAATAGAAAACATAGATGTAAGACAAATCTTCATAAGTCTACGATCTCTTGAGAAGATTGCTAAAACAGCAAATTTATATTCATTCCGTATGAGTCATGATTTACCAGAGGACTAAAGGAATTGTAAAATTGTCAAATATTGTAAATGACATTTTTATACTACTGTGGTAACAAATTACAACTCCTAGGACAACCCAAAGATAAGAAAACTGAAAACAACAAAAGGTCGAGTATTTATGAAACGAGCTGTTAAGATTGCAATCAAAAGTACTCTTATATTTATCTGACAAACAAAGCTATTGTAACTATTTCCAAGAAGCATATGGTTAATATAAAATATGGAGATTAGAAAAACCTTCCGTTACCCAACATTACATGTTTTTGAAAACAATCATATAATAGACTTTAGTAACTTAAACGTGGTTAAAATCATAGCCAGTAATAAACTGCTAGATACCTTTGAAACTGTGAAGATGGCAAAATGTGATAACGGCAAGAACAAAGATAAAGGATTTATATCTAGCAGTCCGTAATTTTGATTGAATGGAGACATTATTGGGGTCCAGTTTATCTCCTCAGGATTTATCAATCATAAAAGAAAAAAAAGGTATTAGAAGTACTATCATAGTATGGTAAAATAAATCATACTATATCATCGCAGTTCACTAAACATGAAGAAAAATAATTATAGGAAGTAAGGGTGTTAGTAAACGGTGCAGGAAACTGAAAAAAATATTAGTGTCGGTTTAGTAATATTAAATAAAACTTTAGTAACAATCGGAAGTAGAGATAGTTCAGAGGTTATTTTTAATCACCTCTTGATGATGTCAACCTGGTTGGTTAAACGCACATTGAGACGTATATAATTGTTAGTTGACTGTTGCAATATAATACTCTAAAATTACTTGACCCTTCTTATGTTTCATATTCTTGGTGCATAGTTGCCATGCGAATTATGGCATGATTTTCTTTAAATGTAGAAGCAAATAGTAATGTTATTGTTGTATCCAAATACAGTAGATACTTCTTCCCGTTTTCTATCGGGCAGTATTTATGTGTGCTATTTATCAAAACAAATGACATGACTTAATGTTTATACAGTTTACAGCATCTGCAGAAATTATATTTGTCAGTTTGGATTGCGTGTAAGTTTTTACATGCTTACATCTCTATGGGTAAAGTTTTCCATTCACTGTAATGGTCAAATTACATATATATTTAATTTATAGTTATTTTCGGATTTCCAAATTGTCGTAAAATTATTAAGTTTGCTTATACCCATTGTTGGCCATTAAAATGAATTATTTACTCGAACTATATGTTTATATATTAATTTTTTCGAAATTTTAATTTAAAATTCTCTACTGGAAGTACGCTTAGTTTTTTCAATCGAGTTAGCATGGTTGGAAAATCATTATGAATGTGATGTTTTGAGGACCAGCGATTTTTTGTTTTCATTAATCCTATCCATATTAAATGAAAGTGTCCACGACATAATGACTTAATATATTAACTACAGAAATAAGGAGTTTATACTCCAATCCATCTGCAAATGCTTTATATAATAAGGACTAAACAAATTAGGCCAAAACAGCTATTCTCCTGGCTATATGCCAAACGCCGAGCGCTGAATTACATGACAAAAGTTGTCGTATTTTTGTCTAACAGAATTAGCACTAAAAATACAGTGATTGTTCCAAAACCACCAAGAAAGATGCAAAGTGTCACCTATCTCAGGATATCGTTAGTAGATAAGCAAAGCGGGTACGGGACCGGAAGTGCCGTGACAGCGAAGTGGATGGCATGTGTCCATCGGGAGTGTCCATTGTGCACCCTCTGGTCATTGTCGTCGGAGTCTTCGGTGCACCCTCTGGTCATTGTCGTCGGTGGGGGGCGGGGTCGGGTGAGGGCGGGAAAAAAACATGGCGCAGAGGTAGGGCGGCGGTCGCGGTATTAACGTCCACATCCTGTAACAAGATGGCGTCGGGGGTCGGGTGGGCGGTATTAGGGAAAAAAAACATGGCGTTCTGGCAGAGGGAGGGCGGAGACGTTGACATCAGGGCGTAAGTCGGACGGAAAACTGAACGGTTTTAATCCACAGGCGGGGAAAAAGAAAGATGGCGGGCGAAAAGATGGTGGCATTAGGAAAAAAAAATCATGACGTTGAAAGATGGCAGAGGGAAAAAGAACATGGTGGCGGTGACGTTACAGTTTTAGCGGAAAACCACATCCTGTAACAACAGGAGGCTACCGATACCCACCGTTTTATTGCAGCGTTATTTAAGTTTAGATCCTCAAGGCCCGGAGGCTGCTCAAGTGTGTGACGCCACAGATTAAGTAGTATTAAGAAAAATTACCACACATTACTGAGAAAACTCAGTTTGGAGAGCGTTAGATTAAAAATTAAAAAAAAAAAAAGACAATAAAGTTTTATAATTTTATTATTGTTAAATATGTTACATAGTATTTTTCTAACATTAGACCCAAACCCAACCCCAACATTATATAAAAAAAGACATAAAGTTATATATATATTTTTTATTATCTTAAAGTAATGGTTACCAAAGCAAATACAAAAATTAGACTTATAAAATTAACATGGTCTGGTAAAGATTCCATTAAGTATTATTAAATGATTTGTTATACAAAATAATAAAAAAGAAGTTTATAATACACTTCTCTCTGTTACAAAATATTTTAATACATGTTTATTACAGAACTATGAAATATACATTTAGCAGGCTGAAAAAAATACATTGATCAGTGTAACTTAATATTAATATCCATTATAGAGTAATGGCCCCAAGGTAAGGTGTCATGAGAGCCTTTTAACAAATATCGTTTATTATCAGATGAATTTAAAGCTACTTTATTTTGTTTGATGGAATAAACATTATGAGCATGTGATATTATATTCCTTTGAGTTGCATATTTAGTTGTTTTATTTAGTAAACAGTCTAGATAATCATTAAAAGTTAATTTATTTTTAATTATATCATTTTTTACCCCCTTAGATTTTTTTATACATTTTTTCTTTTCATTTTTCTGGACCAAAAAAGTATACATTTTTGAACGTAAACCTATGAAATGGGTCATTATAGCACCGTTATTTTCATCTTTCATTAGGCCAACAACTTTTTTGTTTACCAGCGGTATATTATAAAGATTGTCTGGAGCATAATCACTAGTATCAAAATGTTCAATATCTTTCTTAATAACTTCTTCATAAATATCATTACATGTATGTTCATAAATCAAACTATCTGTGTCAGTATAAAGTAATTTACAAACATTTGGGCTAAATTTTTTTAACATATAGTCATAATGGAAATCAAAAATGCATGTTTTTGAGATATCTAGAATGGTCATACCAATGTACAGAGGTTTATTAAAAATAATATGAGTTTTTTTCATTTCAACAGCTATTAAATCTTCATCAAATATAGTAGTACTATGGAAATTGGGTCTCGAAATCAAATTTTTTGCACTATAACGACCCTCCCACTTAGAAATGAGTTTTACAATGCGATGTTTCCGTATATTCTCCATAGTTTTCCCAAAAACGGCATTATTTAAAAGTTTAAATAAGTTTTTCTCAAAATCATTTTTTGATAGAGCTCTTAGTTTTGTATTTAAATCGATATACGGTTTTAACCATGCAGATTGTTTAAATTTGAGGATGCGATGCACTTTTTCCAGAATAAGTCCGTTCTTCAAACACTGTTTTAAGTTTCTGTAGTGTATAATATACTTTTCTTTATTGTACAGAGTGGTCATCAATTTAGATAAGTTTGATCCCGGTGGTACTCGGTGTTCAGGACAAAGTGGTAAATCGCGATGCAAATCATGGAGATATTCTGGATATTTTATATCTACCTCAAGTATGTACCCTTCAGGAGAATCGTCAGATATTTCAGAAACATTGAAATTGTCGCAATTATTTACCCACTCAAATCCGCCGTACCCTAAATTTTGGCACATAGCCCACCCATACAGATTATTAACGTCAAAATACGTTAGATATTTTGATGGTTCATCTGAATTATAATTGGACATATATTTATTATTAGCAACGGAATACCTATTGCTACACTGACTAACACCGCCTCTTATACCTCTTTCAACGAATAACAATATATCAACATCCTGTATCGTTTCCAATTTCGCCTTCGTATATTTAAGCATGCAGTCCCAAGTATAGCCCGGAAGTGTATGATAAAAAGCACAATCAAGGTTATAATGTTCAAAACAGCTTTGCCTAAATTGCTCGAAAACATCAGCTAAAAGAATAATGTCTGTTTTTAAATATAAATCGGAATATTCGCCTAAATTTTGACAATTAAAAGATGTCCATACTTTTTGCGCATGAATGTAGTCTTTTTCACTAATATTTTCATCGTTTAACTGATTATAAAAGTTTTCTATTTGTGGTAACTTAGTTTCATCTAATTTTTGAAGCGAGTCAATATAATCATAAGGAAACACTCCTTTTCTTGTAAGTAAATCGAATTTTTCCGCATCTAAATTAGCAAATTCATTTTTAAGATTAACTAGTTTGTCTTTATTGAGAAATGATGCTAATTTTTCTAGTGAAAAGCTTAAGAATCGAAATGAGTCGATGAAGCGAAACTTAATATTTGTTTCTTTATCATGTTTAGTAAACGAAATATATTTTTCTTTATTAATTGGTAAAACAGTTACTCGGTCTCGTTTTGCCAAATCCCTTATTAGGAAGTGTGAATCATATCCAGATAAATTGTGAAAGATAATAGGAACTATAAATGAATTTTTATAATTCAGATTACATTGGGAATGAGCAAAACCTCTAAAATCGCCAGTAATATGCGAGTGATCTCTAACTATTTTATCATTAGGTTTAAATGATTTTTTACAAATATGACAAGTAGAAGAAGCATCTTTCAGGCTAACGTTAACATTCATGGGCTCTGTATGTTTCAAAATAGAATTAACGTATTTAGCAATACCATCCATCTCATTAGCAAACCATTCCGTACAATTATCTCCACGGTAACTTTTATAATATGAGATATCATTATTATAGGAACATTTTAAAAAATATCCAGCACTGTAGGCTTCATGTTTTTGATACCTACTAGTGTTTTTAACTACGTTTTGATTCTCGCTAAAAGGAATTAGTATTGATTCAAAATCAGCATAAATAACGAAAGGTACTTTTTCCTGATAACAGTAGTTCTTAAAAGTTATAAATTTTTCAGATGGAAAAGAAATCTTACAGTTATTTAGTTGTTCACAAAAAATACTATGAGCATCCAAATTGTTTTGCGTAACGAAATAATTTAAACATCTATCACAAATAAATAACTTTCTATTATGCTTACCAATTTGTTTTGAAACTAGCCTTGATAAGTTTTTAATCCAACAATAATGATATTGTGTTTGTAAATTATCTTCATTATAAATATCTAAAGTTTCGTCATCATTATAATCATTTTTTGGTAAATATGAATTTTGAATAATGAGCAAATTAACATGTTTGTTAAGTTTATGTTTTGTAAGGCAAACTGGTACGATGCTAAAATTATTTTTAGAATCCATCTCCAAAGCAAATACGTTAACAGAAATATTATTAATTTTTTCAAATTTAGAAATTTGATTTATGGTCATTGGAAACTCTATTCCCTCTAAATTTAATACATTTGAAAAATGTGGATATGAAGAAGTTCTATCAGAGTGTTTTTCAATTGGATGTAGGGCAGATACTACCGCCCACGCAAAACAGGCGTTATCATCATAATTTTTTATGTTAACACAAGCCTGTTTTCTAACAATTTTTTCTGGTAACCTTATATATGATGATACTCCAGACCCTACTTCATACTTATTAATATTTATTTCTAACCCAATTATACTATAAAATGCTCCCCCGCTCCCGGATTCCTGAAACTCTTCAAGTTTATTTTTAATTTTATCGATAACAAATGTATCAAACCATTCACGTAAATTTGTACCACGATCAATAATATGATTTTTTGTTGGAAAGAACTTGATTTCTAAAATTTCGTTATCAGCCTTTTTCAATATAAATTCTGAACAAAAAACTGCATTAACTTTAATTAAATTCATTGATTTTAAAACATTGTTAATTCGTGTTTTGAAAAGAAAAAATGCATCACTAAAAAAGTTAGATACATCTTTATGTTTTAAATTTAAAATAATACTGGTTCGAATTCTATTTTTAAATGCAGACTGAATATCTTCCCATTTAACCCAATCACTTCTCCGTTTTTTTTCTTTTTTTAAGCCCTCCCCAATATGGTTTGGTAATAAAATATTTTTTACTCTAGCTTGAAAATATCGTAAATATTTTAGAGCTGACTCAAATTTTTTAAGAGTACCAGGAACAATATCACCATTTTTAATAGCTCTATTAAGTAATCTAATATTATTCTTAGCAAATTTAATCCATCGTTCTTTTTCAATTATATTTGAATTTTGTGTAAGTACAATCAAAGCTTTTTGAAAAATATTAATAATATCTTCATACATATCTTTTAAAATACCTTACCTTAGGGCAATATAAAAATCGAAAATTTACAGTTTAATGGTTAGTTTCCTGTATTTCAAAGTTCACAGCTTTATTTGGTTTGTTGCAATCAACTAGTCCTTTGAAGACTAATGAGTATTTCTTCGGTACGAAGTTTTGAATGTTTTCTTCGATAGCAGGTACAGCTCGCTGCGGTAAGAATACTACGCTTTCTTCGAGTTCAGTTAACGCTGATTTTCCATACTTTGTGTTGACTATTTTTACACCAATAATGGGCAAGGGAATATTCTCCGGTAAGTCCTTTAATTTTATTATGTTCTTCCTGCGGATATTCGTTACTTCGTTAATTTTACTTAGATTCACTAAAATATAATAAAAAATAATGTACAAAAATATTACAAAAAAAATAAATAAAATATTTAAAAAATTACAAAACTTACTGTTTACTTCAGTTATGTGAGTTGATTTCAAGCACAACTTGTTGGGTCTAATGTTAGAAAAGTACTATGAAATTTTTGTTGTGCAATCTACTATTTATACACCTGCACCTCTTCAATGCATCTGGGGGTATTTACTTTGTATAAAGTTAAAATGACTTTATTATAACAAACTATTATTTATCGCAATGTGTTCTGCGCGCGTATTTGATAGCAGTGCTAATTAATTTTTATTGTTATGCTTGTGGTTCTCAGATAATGTGTTATCACATCCGCCATTCATGTATCATGACCTTTTCCTTTCAGATTGCTTGTGGTTCTCAGATAATGTGTTATCACATCCGCCATTCATGCATCATGGTCTTTCCTTTCAAAATAATCTATTTCCTCTACTTGTGGGTTTTATAAAGTTTTATCACAACTAACGTTTCTTGTAATCACTCGATTGGGGTTATGCTTATCAAGTTTGTCCATTTTAAATTTTTTTCCGGTCTCCAGATATTGTTTTCGCGGGGGATTCTGGTTATATATATAATAGTAGAACATGTCTACTTACATTCAGTTTCCAGTACACCTAATAGTGAAAGAAAAAATGCTTCACAGCTACAATCAACTGATTGAATTAACTAACAGGTTAACTCCACCTCTTGATGTGGAGAGGTATTTGTTTGAAAAGTAAGTGTATGTGTGTAATATTTGTGATAAGTGACGTGAAGTTTTAAGTTTAAATAAAATGTCTTTTATTATAGCGACTTATTGATGGAGGAGGAGGGAGATGTAGCAGAACTATGCACCACATGTGGGCATATGTATTGCTATTGTAATTTTTCGTCACCCATATTTATAGATTTAGATAAGTAAGTGATTTGTAATTACTATTGTATTAAAAGTTGACTATAAATTACTTTTATTTCAGTTGCACTAGGAATCCATATTCACCAGCCAGCGCTGTCGATGGTGATGACAGTGATGATTGGGAGAATAAGGAAGATGATATATTAATGGATGAGTAAGTGTATAAAAGTAGAAATTAACAGACATAGTTTAAATATAATTCCTTTATTATAGTCTTACTGAGGAAGCAGACTCTCCTCCGATGCTCCTCCCCATCGATACACCGAATGAGAGTAAATTCTGTTCGGTGTGTCAAAGAATATTTTGTTTCTGTGCCAGGAGCATAGAGTGGCACAGAAGCCATAAAAACAAATTTTTAGTTTGTAAAGAGGCCATGATATCATCACCATATCCGGAACCGGAAGTGATACCTTTAGGCGAATGGTAATATTTTTTATGATTAATTTATGATTATGGTTATTTTATGATTATTTTCTTTACAGCTCTGAGCCACCTTTCCACTGCGTGATTTTAAATGATCCAAATATATGGTAGGTGTGTCTATATATTAATTAAAAAATGCATGTCTATAACAAGTTTTAACAAAGTTCTCTTTTTTTTTTATTAAAGCGTTCTCGATGAAGAGGACCATGCACTGACACCACCACCACGACCACCACCGCCACCACCACCAGCACGGACCAATTTGGTGAGGAGGGTGGAAATAAACTCGGATGGCAGCTTAACTACATATATTGTTATAATATAGTATTACATACAATAAAA
Source organism: Rosalia funebris (assembly GCA_037954035.1). NCBI lineage: Eukaryota > Metazoa > Arthropoda > Insecta > Coleoptera > Cerambycidae > Rosalia > Rosalia funebris. The sequence continues at coordinate 12,465,682 of JAZFAV010000032.1, forward strand.
CAACATATATCAATTTATTTATATTTATTTAAACCTGTTTTATATGAATTTTTCTATCTAAATCATTCAGAACCTTATTTCTATTTACAAATAAACATTCACGTATACAATACATGTGAGTAGAATATGGTGATAAATCACATAAATGTTGCATAACATTTTCTGAACATAACTCATAATTAGATTCACATAATATATTATTAGTAACATTTAAAAAATTATTATAAAATCCAGCAAAATCTAAATTATGCAATACATACATATTAGATATAATAAGCTTATCAATTTTTATAAACTCCTGTGTAGTATTCTCAGATAGATAAAAGGTGGTAAAGCCATTAGTTATCTTCAACATTTTGTTATCCATAAATGGTGATGTGCTGAGGGTGTTGTTTGAAAATTTTATTTCAATCACCTCCTCTGATGTTTCAGTATTTTTAAAATATTCATTAAACAATTCCTTAAGGTAAGTAATAAAGTCACACCATTCTTCTTCATTAAAGGAAACATGAGTAGTTTTATTGATAATTTCACTGGTAGTCATTAATATTCTTACAGCCGGAATGTAGTTTCTTGCCTCACTTAAACCGGTTATTATTTTATATATTGAGTTATCTACACTAAAAGAATTTTCATATATATATTTTTCTTCATTTTGTACAGCTAGTCTATACCGCTCGGTAATTTTATCAATTTCATGGTTAAAATCGAAATCTTCTTCGGAGAACGTAGGACTCGAACTAGGAGTGTTTAACTCAGTCATTTTTTAACTTTAATGATGATCATTCTTAAAGTACTGCTTATATATGTTTTTATCTATGTTTTTATCTCAAACCCTAGTTAAATTTGTTTCCGGTATTTCAAAAGGCCCCTCATAACAAAAGATTTGTGTGTATTTTTCATAAGAATCAATACAATTTTAGTTACAACAAGCGGTCTGAAACATTTTATCATTTAAATGCGTATAATTCGAAACACAAATTCTAAAACATATTTGTATTATCCAACCAACTATTATGAGAATTATCAAGCCCTAGCCATTTAACAAAAACCTTGTTACCACGTCTACGTAATACTTTTTCAACTAGATAGATGTCGGGGTATTTAGCTTTCTGTAGTTCTTCAGTATAAAATACACCTTTTATTTCCGCTCCTCTATCATCTTGCAACATATACGTAATTGGGTTAGTGTTACGAACTTTTACAACTTTGAATAATTCCACAGTCCAGTTCGGGGTATATCCTTTTTCAAATACATGCTTAACCTTACTAATGCGAACCATATCTCCAACTTTAAATTTTCTCAAACCTGTCGCCAACTTAATGTGATTATAGGAGGATTTTAAAATTTCTTTTTCATTCTTCTTATTTACCTCACATGGTTTCACACCAGTTGTACTATGTTTTTGTTTGTTGTAATTATCAGTTATTTCCGGAAGCACATCTAACCATCTATATTTACCGTTTAAGCTAAAGTATTTGAATAATTTCTCTTTAAGAGTTCTTATCACTCTCTCAACTATGGCAGCTTTCTTTACGCTATATGTGTTATAGTGATTGATGCTATGTTGTTTCATTAAATGTTGAAAATGAATATTGTAAAATTCTTTACCTTGATCTGATTGTAGGTTTTTAGGGAGTTTCCTACTTTTCTCAAATATGTCGGCAAGCATTTTCGTTATTTCCTCCCCAGATTTAGTTTTAACAGGTCTGGTCCAAACAAATTTTGAGAAACAATCGATCACTACTAGAATATACTTAAAATTTCTGTTTTCACGAGCATAATTACCCATCTCAGCCAAGTCTATTTGCCATAAATCATTCAGACCTTTTATAACGGTACGCCTACGTTTGAAATTTTTTCGTATAGCCTTATGAAGCTCATTAACAACTTGAATTTTTTCTTTTGAATGTTTTACTCTCATGTTGATAGCAATCGAACGTTAAACTACAACTGATAATGATCATGTATGCTACAATTATTTAATTAAAACGATGTAACTTATCGGTTTCGCTTCATTTTTAAAAAGTAAAATTAGCTCATTATTTGTTTTACTGCTGCTGTAGATATAAATTGATTTAATTCCCTTTTTCAACATTTTCTGTAAGTTGCTGTACATTTTTCAAATCACTTTCCATTTGAACTAGCGTTTCGGAAATCTTCTCTAGATTTAAAGCGTTTATATTTACATTAGTATTTAAATTGTTATGTTTTTGTGATAAATCGTTAACTATCATTGTTCTATCATTTACCAGCATCTTAATTTTTTCATTTAATTCTGAACTCATAACATATTCACTTTTTATATTCCTTATTTCCTTGCTCACATCCTGTAATATTTTTTTCATATTATCTACTTCGGAGTTTAAAGTCAGTAATATAATCTTCTGTTGAGGTATATCTTTTAATATTTGTTCCATATCATTAATTTTTTTATCAGAGGCATCTAATCTATTGTAAAACTGATTAGCAAAATTGTTAAAAGCTATAGCAAAATCTGCTTTTAACTTTGATATAATATCATTAATGTATTTCTTACGTGTAGCCTCACTCGTTATATTATCTGTTTCAACATATTGTTTACACTTTTCATATATTTTAGTATTTTCCATTGTTATGATGTCATCTACGTATTTTTTATTAGCAACATCGTTATTCTGAGTAGGAGGTTGAACGTTACAAAGTTTTAAATTTTCGACATCAATATTTCCATCATTGGTAAATATGAATCCATGTCTATATGGAGAAAATAAATGTGGAGTATCTCCATCACTGGTGTATGAAATAGATCGACCGAACTTATCAACACTCATGGTGAGAATGATAGTGATTTAGGCAATCACTCCAATTTCTTTAAGTTCGCTAATTATGGATTCAATCTCATTATCATGTGAATCCGTATTACCCGCAGACTTTGAAGCTATTAATAGCTTTAAACGATCAACGAGTTCATTCACATCATCCCAATATACGTACTCTATAGGTTTTTCGTTGTAGACCATCATACCAAACCCCCCTCGTGGTGGCGTTGAATATGATTGACGCCGTCTCAAAGAAGGAGTAGATGGTAAAAATGTTGGAATGCTAGATTGCGATTGTATTCTAGTAGTTCTTCCTATAATATCCGAAAATAGAGGTTTTATAACACTTACATATTTAAAATACCTATTTCCTTTTATCCGTTCTTCAGGTACATAATTACGTTTGTGTGCGCTACTTATTTCTAGAATTTCTTTATAATTCTTTAAATCTGCATCATTATATCCAATAGGTTTTTTCAGAAATATTAACTCATATAAACCTTTAGTTCCTGTATAAGGTCTACCATCAATAATGAATTCATTATTAGCTCCTATAAGCAATTCTTTATTACCGATCGATAATTTATTCGTTTTAAAATCGAAACGTGCTCCATAATTTTCATCAAATTTATCTCGATCTGAAAAAAACCCTTCTATATAATATCTCGCTAGAGGTGGGAATTGCTCTAAAAACTGACGTATAACAGGCTCGCTGTAATTCAGTAAAGTTTCATATTCTTCTTGAATATCAGCCGTAGCACGCTCATCAGGTTCTTTTTCAGAAAATACTTCACCTACCATTTCCTCCGGTAAAAAGCTTGCAGAAGGCTTTTTCGTTTCATAGACTTTTTTAGGTTTTACGCGAGCTGCTGTTGTTGTTGTTGTTGTCGTCGGTATGTTACTGTGAGATACTTTCCTGCTAATATCTTCTAGCGGTGTTATAATAGGATTCAATACCCTGCTTATGGTTTCATCTTCCTCAGCCTTTCCCATCTTTAAAGCTAGATACTTTGTTCTTATAGCTTTCGAGGCGTTACAAATTTTTTTCTTTAATAGTTTCTCCCTTTGTAAGTTGGGTGATGCTACCTTTGGGGGGTTGTACTTAGCTAAATTTCTTTTAGACTTCATATTTTACAACCTTGTAGTTTTACAACCCTTGCACGGTACAACCTTGTAGTTCTATAGCCCTTGTACGGTACAACCTTGTAGTTTTACAACCCTTGCACGGTACAACCTTGTAGTTTTATAGCCCTTGTACGGTACAACCTTGTAGTTTTATAGCCCTTGTACGGTACAACCTTATAGTTTTACAACCCTTATAATTTATAATGTGACAAGTCTTCATCTATTAACAAGTGAACTAGTATTAACAGATATTGCTTTATTTCACATTTATATATTGATCAAACCCTTTACGATAACGTCCTTTATTTAAATCAAAATCTTTCACTATTACCAACACACCGTATTTATCTCGCCAACATTCACTACACAGTTTTTCAAATTCTTCGAAAGTCATATCTGGGGTCACGTGATCATCGAAAACGTGTCTCATATTCATTCTATCCTGCTTAAATAACACTATACAATTACAATTATCTCGTATAAGATGCTTAGGTATGCGGGTATATGTCTGACAGAGATAAAAGCAGTCAACAAGTTTATGTCGCCCCATACAAAAGTATGCTCGAATTTTATCTTGTTTATCGCAAGCAACATCATCGAAAATAAACACTGAATTAGATTTAGCTTCGGACGGATCGATTACACCATCATTATTTGTGTATGGAAAATAGCCTACACCCTTCACTTTCTTAATTACATCTTCAAGCAGTTTATATTTAGGTTGGTACAATGACTTTGAATAAACGTATACATTTTCAAACCACAAGCCATTTGGGTTGAATAATAAGCTGAGCAACAAATTGGTTTTACCAGCTCCACTTGGTCCACATATAATAGCCCTTACAGTGTTAGGAAATAAAGTTCCATGTTTATTAATACTCACGGCCTCCCCAGAGACGGATGTTAATGCATCCAAGTTCTCTACGGGAAGAGACACCTGCTGTCTTGTAAGACGCATTGTAAACTCTTTATTTTATTAGTTTATTGTTGGTTATATACAGTACCACAGCATAATTAGTGTCATTGTTCCATCAGATGTTGTGGTTGAAACAAGGCGGTGGTGGTGCACATTCGTTTATCAGTAAATTAACGAAACGGGAGCTTCATCTCCCTTCTTACCAATATTGCGGACCAAATACTCGACTCCGTGAACGATTAGCAAGAGGAGATCCTGGAATTAACGAACTCGACCGAAGTTGCCGAGCGCACGATATAGCGTATAGTAAAAGTTTAAATTTACAAGACCAACACAAAGCCGACTACGAGCTCGAACAACGTGCTTGGGAAAGAGTAAAATCCAAGGACGCTGGTTTAGGTGAAAAAGCAGCAGCCTGGTTTGTTACTACTGTCATGAAAGCCAAAAGGAAAATGGGTTTGGGTATCCGTAATCGTCGACATAAAAATCGTAAAATAAATTTTCAAAATGGTGTAGTCAGCGGCGTTAAAAAATTAACTAAAACATCAGATAAAAACAGTTTACGTAAAAACGCTACTTTAGCTTTAAGAGCAGCGAGACAGGTAGTAAAGGACGGTGGTAGAAAAAATATTAATATTCCACGCATCATACCATTGCCCAAGACTGGGGGTATACTACCTTTACTACCAATTTTTGCTGGCTTAAGTGCATTAGGAGCTCTGTCGGGAGGAGCTGCTGCAGTGGCGAAGACCGTAATAGATGCTAAAAACTCTAAGAAAAAATTGGAAGAAGACGAGAGACACAATAAAGTTTTAGAGGCAGTAGCGTTAGGGAAAAAAGGATCCGGACTCTACATAAAACCTTATAGAAAAGGATATGGCTTATATTTGAAAAAACAAAAAAACTCCCTATAAGGCTACCCTCATCATCTAGGCCTCTTTACGACATCGATTTAATAAAATATGCTAAAAAGTTAAAAATTCCACATTTCAGAGGTGTTTTTATGCGAGATTCACTACCTAAAAACCCTCCTAGGAGATACGAAAGCGCAATTATTAACCTTGATGATCAAACTGGTCCTGGAACACATTGGGTAGCCTATAAAAAAATTAATGATAAAGTTCTTTACTTCGATAGCTTCGGCGCATTAAAACCTCCTGTAGAACTCGTGCGTTATTTCGGTAACAAATATAAAATTTTATATAACTCTGATAGTTTTCAAAAATATGATACAAAGAACTGTGGTCATTTATGTTTAAAGTTTCTCTACAAAAGCGATTGATTTAGATGAGATGCATTCATTATGTCTCAGATATTCACAATAAGAGGTCGGAGTGCTGTTCTCTCCATTAATTTCGAAAATCCAATAGAATTAGATCCTCAATACGATTACGGGTTGGCTCTAATTGGTTTTCATACTTACAACAGTATTCCTAATATTGAAGAAGGAAAAAATAATAAACTCTACTACTGGGAACTTGGTGAGACACATGAAAAGGTTGTAGCCATCCCTACGGGATCTTATGAAATAACCGATATTGAATCATATCTGAGAAAGCAAGTTATACCAAAAGGTACGAAAGAATCTGATATTGAAGATTATTTTTCATTAAAACCTAATAACAATACGTTGAAGTGTGAAATCAAGAGCAAGCACGAAATTAACTTTACACCCAAGGATTCGCTAGGAAAATTACTAGGTTTCTCAGAGAAAAATTTGGAACCGAATATTTTACATCAATCAGATTTATCTGTACAGATAGTAAAGGTTGTTACAGTACACATTGATTGTAACATTACTTCCGGCGCATTCTACAATAATAGACCATCTCATACGATTTTCGAATTTGCTCCATCTGTTAATCCAGGATACGCTATAGACATCGAGCCGAGAAATCTGTTATTTCTTCCGTTAATCAACAAGCGATATATACATAATATTACATTAACCATATTGGATCAGAACTCTGAACCTGTTAATTTTAGAGGTGAGGAAATTATTGCGAGATTGGAATTAAAAAAGTTATGGGCTTGATAATTAATAATTCAAAGAAGTATATATACGCTCACAGCCCCGATAAAGTACAGTCAGTACCAGTTAAGCGTTTGGAACAGAAGGTTACTACGTCATCCTTAACACCAGCAAATATTTTATTCTTAAAATCTTTGGGTTATAATGTTAGACGAACTACAGCTGTACAACGACCCTCAATTCGATGATTCCATTATCAGAGAAGAAACTCGGACATATCAACCTTTCGTTAAATCATTCAGAAATAGTGATGAAATTGAAATCACAATTAATCAACAAGATGTTTTACTACTAATGTACGAAGCAGCGTTATGTATCGAGGGAACTTTGACAAAGAACATCGCAGGCACTGGTATAGTCGAGTTTACTAATAATGCGGGCGCCTACCTATTCGAATCTGTTAGCTATGAATTACATAATAGAGAGCTGGATAAAGTAAGAGACCCCGGCACCGTAAGTGCGATAAAAGCATATTGTTGCTATAGTAAAGACGATCCTGCGTTAACTATCGCTGGGTGGAATTATCCTAGTGGCCAGCTAGTATCTTATGATCCTACAACTACAAAGTTTTTCATGCGAATACCGTTAAGCCATCTGCTTGGGTTGTTTCACGATTACAAGCGAGTAATGTTTGGAAAACATACAATCAGATTAATACGAGCGAGAACTGATAACAATTGTTTTAAAGTATCGAAAGCTGATACTGAGGGAGAGTTGACTATAGATAACATTGAACTGAAAGTTAAACATATATTTTTAAATGATGTGCTACGTTTGAATTGGTTATCGGGAATCAATAGCAATAAGCCTATACTGATTCCGTTTAGACAATGGGAGTATCATGAATTACCTAGCCTAAAGACAGGCGCTAAGAAAGAGACCTGGCAGGTAAAAACTTGTAATAATGTGCAGAGTCCGAGATATGTAATTGTAGCTTTTCAAACAAATCGAAATGGTAATAAAGAAAGCGACATTTCATACTTCGATAATATTAACATATACAACATCAGCTTAAAATTAAGCTCAGAATATTATCCGTATGAAAACATGGAACTTGATTTTACAACTAGAAAATATGGTGATGCTTTCCTCATGTATACACAATTTTCTAAAATATTCGCATTAAACGATGAGCCTTTGTTGGACTTTGTTGGATTTAATACTCATGCTTTATTTGTTATCGACTGTTCAAAAAGAAATGTTGCAACACAACCAAGTACAGTTGATATCAAATTAGAGATAGAAACTAACACAGTCTTCCCAGATAATACTAGAGTATGCTGTATAATTATTCACGATAGAGTATTAGAATTCTTACCGCTTGGTGGAACCGTTAGAGATGCGTTTTAAAGAAGAGGGGGAAATAAACTAATAATGATGTATGGTATATATTTCAGTCAGTATTAGTTTTACCTTTTAAGATGCAGCTTTTAGTTGTCGATATTCAAGGTTTTAATTTACCGGATTTTTGTCCGAAAGAAATTTCATTTATGAGTGCTCAACAAAGTGCCCACTATCTGTTTAAGCCTCCAGTTCCGTTCAATTCCTTAAGCGGAGACTTGAAGAAACAAGTAAAGTACTTGGAGCATTATCATCATGGGTTAAAATATAATGATGGATGTGTAGATTATGATATGATTGATGATATATTACGTAAGCACTTGCTAAATGGGAGTGCTAATATGGTGTATGTAAAGGGTCATCAGAAAGAAGAATTTCTTCAGAGAAAATTATGTGAATTAGAGGAATCCCCATTGTCGATCCCTACTATAGTTAATGTGGAGAGTTTAATCAATAATGAAGCTTTTCAACAGCCTCCTCTATTTAATAAAACTATACCTTATTGTTTTAATCATTATACTTCTAAAGCTTATTGTAGTGTAAAGAATTGTACACAATTGTATAATTGGTTATATTCTTGTATACCAAAATAAATATATCTAATATCACCACGTTTTAATGATCTTCCCCACTACCTTATTTATTACTTTGATTATAATTTTAGGTTTAGTCAATCTTCAGTAACAGTATTCTCCTCACATGCGTTGAAACCAGTTGTGTGTTTTGATTTTTTTTTAATAATGGATGTGTATAACTTATATAAAGTGAGGTTAGAAGAGTATGTTAGTAAGTTTAAACTATTAAAAGAAGATATAAGATTGTATGAAGATAAGCAGAATATGTTCAATAGTTTTTCCAATTTATGTATAACTAAATGGGATCCTAGTGTAGCATTATGGGAAGAAAAAGTATTTAAAAACCTACTGAGATTGCGCAGAAATAATAGCCCCATCAAAAGTAGGAGAGTAAAACTATACACTGTATCATGATTTAGTGTAAAAGTACTAATATCCAATATAAATTAAGTGATCAGTGTGATACATGTCAGTCTTAAATCGAAAATGGTAATGTTAAGTTCTCATTTTATAATATTGCAAGCGATATTTAGCAATTTTCTATATATACATCAACCGTATAATTCACGTGAAGTTCTAGTATGTTTTGATAATAACGGAAGTAAAAATGATAGCTGGCCATCAACTTGGATAAGAATGACGCCATATGCCGCTAATAATAATGTGCCTACGCTTGTCGCCCCCCTGTTGAACGGAACAATCCAATACAAGTTTCGGATACGGTTTCAAGATAACACCGTAGGTGATACAGGTTGGAAACAAATGAATGAAGCATGTCCACCTATTGCTAATGAAAAGCCAAATCCACAAGACCCACTATCAGCATTAATCTACTATATAACCGTGTGTACATCTATACTTCTCGTAAAGTGTCTCATTAGGCTTGGACAGAAGAGTATCGGGTGTATTGTTAAAACATAACCACAATGAACGCCCATATTCAGATATTTCCATATTCAGCTCCAGAGGATTCTGTAGGCAGTTTTGCCTATAAAGTAAGGTTGCTCTACCTGTTGCTGCAAATTTTCAAGCTGTGTAAAGATAATACAAAATATTGTAAGGTTTGTTTTGTGAATAAAATTAACACAACATTTCTTCCATGTCATCATCAAAATGTATGTGGTGAATGTGGGTTTAAGGTTAAAAAATGTATGACTTGTAATCAGCAGTTAGAAGCTACTATAATGTCCCTATAAAAATTTAAATTATAATAAATTTTATAAAATTATATTTTTGTTTTATTTTCCTCAAATTATATTCAATAGCTCAGTTGGTAGAGCGGTGGTAGTGGAAATAAGACATCCATAGGTCATTGGTTCAAATTCGATGCTCTTTTTCCTATAAAGATATGAAATTCATGTTGATGTATATAGTTGTATAAGAGCTGTCGAATAGTAAACATGCTTTTTATTTTATTTATGTCATGCTCAAGATTTTGTTGGGTATCTGCAAAAATATGGATACCTAACGTTGTCCGAGACTGATTTAACAGATGTGACAGAGGAGCAGAAAGAGGAGGCTTTAATGAACTTTCAATTAACCTACAACTTACCGACAGATGGAAAGCCTAACATGGAAACTTTACAATTAATGGAAACGCCTCGTTGTGGTATTTCGGACAACACTTTCGCAATACATCGAGACAAATGGACGAAACGTAAAATTGGGTGGTATTTTTCACCGGCAGATGTGCAAATGAAAAATATAGCAAAAAATGCATTTCAAACCTGGCAGGATGTATGTAGCTTGAGTTTTGAGTATAACTATCACAACCCGGATATAATTATATCTATGACTAAGTCTAATGAAATTTCTTGGCATAAAGGACATAGTAAATGTTTTAAAGATAAATGTCCTTGGCCTTTTGATGGGGAGGGGGGAGTTTTAGGACATGCTTTTTTTCCAAATAAAGATACATGCCTCGAAATCCATTTAGATTCAAGAGAACAATGGGATTTAAAAATTGATGAACCTTCCTCGACGACGTCAACAAATTTATATTCAGTTTTAGTACATGAAATTGGTCACACTTTAGGATTACATCATTCTGATGTTAATACGTCAGTTATGTATCCGTTTTATAGCACTACCAAATTGTCATCAGATGACATAACCGGAATTCAATTCTTATATGGGTCTCCAGTTACATCTACAAAATCAGCTATAACTCCTCGAACAACGTTTAATAAAAATCCAACAACCCCTCACACAAAATTAATCGAAAAGCCGACATCGAAAATTCTTCAAAATGAACCCAAACAAACTAAAGATTTATGTACCATAGATGTCAAGAAATTATCATTTTTAGTCATGAATAAAAATTTATATATATTTTATAAAACGTGGTTATGGATAATGAACCTCGAAACACGTAATATTACAACACAATGTTTAAACATACATAACGTTTTACATATAGGAACCAAATTTAACTCGATAACGGCTGTATACCAACGACCTAATGATGAAATAGTTTTATTTGTAAATAATCAAATATATTTTATTACCTATCCGAGTTATCAAATTCGCAAACAAATTGATATGAAACATTTCCAACTTCCGTTCGAACATAAATTAGTAGGAGCTGTAAATACTTATACAGGAAAAACATTCTTATTTTTTGAAGATAATTTATATGTCGAAATAGATGAAACCTCAATGCAAGCAAAAAGTTATGGTTACGTATCTCGCGACTTTAAAGGTATTCCTCCCAATATGAATGGCGTTTTTAGATACACTAATGGACTATTATATTTCTTCCAAGATGGTCGATACTTTGAATATAGTGAATTCACAGGATCACTGCAAAATAGCGGTAAAATTAATTTAAGTATTTTTAATATTGATTGTCCAAACTTATCTTTATATGAACAACTAAAAATACTTCTCCAAAAAATGTTATTATACGAAAAATCATAGGTTATTTTTCTATTTGTAGAAAGAAATATATTTATATTTATATTATTATTAAATTTTATTAAATATCCTAAGTTTTATTACCTAGTACCCCGCCTATGTATACATATCTCTGTATATCACATACGTGTTACAGGATGTGGATTTCCGTTAAAACCGCGCACCGCAGGCCTACCTCTCCCGCCCCCACCCGACCCCGCCCCCCACCGACGACCCAGAGGGTGCACCGCCGACGACAATGACCAGAGGGTGCACCGAAGACTCCGACGACAATGACCAGAGGGTGCACAATGGACACTCCCGATGGACACATGCCATCCACTTCGCTGTCACGGCACTTCCGGTCCCGTACCCGCTTTGCTTATCTACTATCGTTAACTGCAGACCGGTTTCGACCTTTCTATCTTGGGTCTCGTCAGTGCAGTGTAAACAAGTATACCTTCGACAGATAAAGCTCACATCTAGTAAACGTTGCTACGTTCGACCGCAGTAGAACGTACCAAACGCCATCTCTTGGTAGTTTAGAACAATCTAAATCGAAGTAAAAGCTTGAGATCATCAATATAATGCAAAGTTTTACTACCAGAGGGTAACATTCAAACTACAGAATAAGGAGTTTATACTCCAACCCATCTGCAAATGCCTTTCTGCAAAATCTGCAAAAGGGCAAATTAGGTCAACATGGACAATTAGGACAAATTTTGTCATGTAATTCAGCGCTCGGCGTTTGGCATATAGCCAGGAGAATAGCTGTTTTGACCTAATTTGTTTAGTCCTCATTATATAAGGCATTTACAGATGGGTTGGAGTATAAACTTATTTCTGTAGTTTGAATGTTACCCTCTGGTAGTAAAACTTTGCATTATATTAATATATTAAGGTGATTTATAATTCAGTCGATTCTTAATCGATTTAGGCTAAAAAATATTAGATCTATCTATCATTTATATAGGTACACTACTTTATGTAAATCTCATCAATCATAGTGAGGGCACCATTTACTTATACTAACTAGGCTATTTACTGCGCATCTCGTGGGCGGTCCAATATAGCAGTTTTGAAATTTGTTCCTATTCTTGACAAGCTATACACAAAATATGCTATACATAAGAACATTTTAATAATTCAAGTTAGGTTTGACATGTTCAGTGATAGATTACTGAATTAATATATGGGCAAAAGTAAACTTTACATACCTTAAAAAATATTGCAATATTAGTTATCATAATTTCTTTGTATGAATCTTGTAATGCTATCTACGAGCTATTGTTTGTTAGTAGGACACAAGACCGAATCATTTTATGATGACATATTTTTATTATTTATTATACATAAATTATGAGGCAAGAATGAATTGCGTAAATATGAGACCATCATAAAAGCTTATAGCTATTTGTTTTGTAGACATCTGTAGAATGGTGTTCAAGTGTAATGGGCAATAATTTGCATTGTTTAATATAAATGGTATAAAATTATGTTACCAACCATTATTAATAACATAACTAAAACTAGTTAAAATACTCCTTTACCTATTATTAAATAATATTCTTCTGTGACAGGTACTATTCATTTTATCGCTATTTGCTAAATAAAAAACTCTCTTATCTTACCGATAAACGGAACAGTCTACCTGAGCCTAGCCATAAAAGTAAGCCACGGTATATTTTGAGATTTTTTAAAATCTCAAATAGCGATGATATAAACGATAAAAGGGTATGAGGCCTGTATGAGAATATTACATTTATATACTCGATTGTAGTGAAAAAATATCATGTAATTTCGTTTCCTTTTGTTTTGCCTGATTTTTTTTTAATGATGGCAATTAATGCTTGTCATTCGTAAACGTTAAATTTTAAGGGGATAGCCAAATATAGTGTATATGTTGTATATATATATATATATATATATATATATATATATATATATATATATATATATATATATATATATAGTGCATTCGTAAAGAAACGCATAAATTCATAAAAAATTCAAAGAATTACTTTTGGAAAACTCCCAGACTCAACAAATTTTAATTTAATTGGGCATTTTAAAAATATAATTAATACATACAGGGTAATTCATGTAGGAGGTACGCAGTTATCGATATTTTTTGAAGTGAATACTTCTTTGGCGGCGTTCTCATATTTGACGAGAATGGAGAGTGAATTGGAAACAATTTAACGTTTCCAGATTTCGTTACACGAGAGAGAAAAATGATATAACGTAGAGAGAAGGAGAAAGAGAGCTATATATATATATATATATATATATATATATATATATATATATATATATATATATATAAGTTAGGCTATCCGCGTCTCCCTATTGTCGCGCATGCGCGTTATAGGCGTACGCGTCCAGACGCTATATATTAACAGCTGAAGCAGCACGCATGTGTACCGAATATTTATCATTATGTTTTGTAATTATTTACGTTATTTACATCTGTATTCTGTGATTATTTGATAATATCCTTGAACCGTTTAACTTGTTAAAATCTAGAAGATATAATATATTTCATTCACCGCTCCCTACTGGTTTACAGCCACACAGGTGCAAATGCACTTGGAAGAGGCGAAGACAAAATCCCTTTGATTCTCGGGGGAGATTTCAATATAAATTTTGGATCCAACGATTCTTTGACGTTGATTAACTTTCTTCGAGAAACATTTGGTCTGCTTATAAATAACAATCCCAAAGAATCAACAACAAAATCCGGAACAATAATAGATGCAATTTTTACACGTTATCTAGAAAATATCGAATCACGAACATATATTTCATATTTTAGTTATCACAAACCAATCATATCAGTATTACCAATTGAACCACCAGCCGATGATAGTGTAGATAATGAATAAACCGAATATTTTTTACACAAATTTTATATTGTTATATTTCTTTTGAAATTATCCCTCTCCCTTTCTCTCTCTCTCTCTCTCTCTCTCTCTCTCTTTCAATCTCTCACTCTTAATCTCTCTCATTCTCTATTCTAAAGAAGTATTCACTTCTATCACGTGTACTGTGCTGCACATGATATTTTTTTAATACAAAAGGGCTACTACCTTACTACCCCTTTACCTTTCTTATTATGGAATACAAAAAAGCATATTTTTATATACGTTGTGGTAATAATTACAGTATCATAAGTATAGGTTAGATAAAAAAAATAAAGAAAAAAGATTTTTCAATTTATTACTAAATTATTAACAATGACTATTTAAGAAATCAACTAAAATAAATGTTCAAATTGTGCTACGTTAGCGTCTTGATAGTAGCCAAGACGATTGATGATTTATTTTTGAACATTGTCAATAAATTGAGGAGGCATAGGTATTGCATGATGAACTCTTGCTATTAAATCTTCTAAATTCTCCAGCCTAATAACGCATACTTTGTGTTTTAAGTATCCCTACAAAAAGTTGTGTGAAAAAATAGTGTAAAATATAGCAATCGGGCTGTCCACTCAATCGGCCTCCTTCTTCCTATCAAAAGATTCGGGAACATGATATCATCTCGTTGAACCTTGTACCATATACCATCTTGTTGAAAGAAAAAGTTTTTTTTTGAAAAATCAGGTTTCTTTACATCTAGATATAAAGTTATTATTACTGGAATAAGGTTATCTCGAAGATAATTGAAATATCTTATACCAATTAAGTTCACGTCAAAGAAATAGAGACTTTTCTAGGGATTATTCCGTCGACTATGCCGCACCACACTAAAATTTAATATTTTGAAATTTTAAAATCGTTTTTCGTCATATTTTTTATCTAACCTATACTCACGCTAATGTAAATTACTATAGTGTATGTAAAAACGTGTACCCTTTCACATTACTTTACAAAAGGGCTATATGTATAACTTTATTATCTGGACATCAATGGCTTAATTACGAGTATTCCAAGTGTTCTCTGGAACACAGATCTATTGAATTAAAGAACCCAGGTTGAATCTCTAGATATTCCGTTATTCTCGTTAAACTCTGTAACATTTCATTTAATTTTCAAAACAAAACATTCACTAGGCATAAAACAGATGTAAAAAAATTCCAACTTTTTAGATGATTTTCAAAGAGCTGTAACTTGGAGAAAAATAGTTGCAGAGCAATTTTAAAAAAATAAAATTGAAGCTTCAAGTTTCTAGTTTTCAGATATTGAATTCAAGATTTACTATCAGCGGTTTTTGAGTAATCATAAGAATACCATCGGAGACAAATTTTACAAAAAGTCCACAGACTTAAATAAAAATGTTTTCAGTAATCTCATCATAAAGGTTTTTTTAGATGATTTTATCCCCTTTA
The DNA here is from genome assembly GCA_037954035.1 of Rosalia funebris. Taxonomy (NCBI): domain Eukaryota; kingdom Metazoa; phylum Arthropoda; class Insecta; order Coleoptera; family Cerambycidae; genus Rosalia; species Rosalia funebris. The sequence continues at coordinate 12,481,695 of JAZFAV010000032.1, forward strand.
ATCTGAGTGGCATAATAGCCTTGTACGATGATTTTTCGCTGAGTTCTCGCCATTCAAAGCAAAAAAGTCAGTTTTGACTTTGGTAATTAATTACTCGGAAAATATATTTTTTTAATTTTTTTCTTACAATAATTACCATTCTTTGATAAGAAAATGTTAATTATTAATTTGAAAATTTTAATTTGAAAAAATATGGATTATTGCTAAAAAACATTTTCAACGTTAAAAAGTGAATAGAAAATGAAAAATTCATCTTTAAATTGATTTTTTTTTATCAAAAACGACAAATTTAATCATTCCGAACACAATAAGAAAAATCACAGCACTTTGAAATTTTCAGGGTTTCTTTAAGGTTGAAAATATACAATCAACATCCTTAGTTTATCTATTATTTGCAAAATCACGACAAGTTAAACGAATATCCCCAAATATGCAATTTCTTATATCCTTTTCAACCAACATTATCGCACTGATTTTTCTTTTTATCAAAAACCAATAACTACGACTGGTAAAGAATACTTTGCAGTTGTAGAATTACCTGAATTTTTTACTTGAATTTTCTGTACGATCATTATTTCCCGAATAATTAATTATTCAAAATCGAAACTTACCTTTTTTCTTTGAATGACGATAACTCAGCGAAAAATCATCGTACAAGGCTTCTATATATCCCAAATTAAAGAGGATAAACTTATCTAAAAATTTATAATAAACTCCCTGAAAAACAATTATTGAAGTTCGTGGACCTTTTGAAAAGCAAGAAAAAATTTTGAATTTTTTTTTCAGATTATTTTCTTATGATTACTCAAAAACTTCTGATAGTAAAATAATGATCACCTAAAAATTTTATTTTTAATTTTTAAGGGATTTTTTAAATCCCTTAATTTTTGTGCGTAGTGTATAATTTCCCTAAAGCATAGCGTCATACCATATCAAAGTACCACCGATCTAGAAAGGCGACAGATACAAAAAAATGTGTACTATTGAAAACGAATGTATCGAGTTTGTTTGAATAGTCTATTGAAACAAGAAACTGAAATAGAGGTAATAATTAATTAAAATTAAAACGAATTATTATTTTAAGTATAGAAAGCGAGAGCATTTTGGATACCAAGGGCACAATTAACTCCAAAATTAATTTATTATTGCCTATATGTTAGGGAAATGTGTTGAAAGTATTTCGCTACATTATTTCCTAATGGTACATAGTAACAATAATAACTAACAATAATTTAAGTTTCATAGTTTTCCTGTTATGAAAGATAAGGGAGTTTCATAGTAAAAAACCAATAAATACATATTAGTATTTTCGTTTAACTGCAGGAGATAAGATTAAAATTATGTTGTACCTTGTTGGCTAAATATTCCAATGCACCATATAACTGAATCCAAGAATCCATTTCCCTTATTCGATGCCTCAATGTCCTTAACTTTTACGATTATCTTGCTATATATAGTCATTACGATTGCCAGAATAGTGATAACGCCAACCACACAGAAAATTAATCTCGAATCAAAGGGGGTTAGAAATATATCTCGAACGTCGTTTGACACTTGTGGCTGAATATAAATATTACGCCTGAAATAAATAATACATATAAATAAATAAAATACATCTAAGTAAGATAGATACTACATATAATGCAATCTAATTTTATTAATAACTACTAATAACCTAACCTAACCTAACCTAAATTTTATTGACTATAGCCGTGGTGAAACTTACAAGTAAACCAACGTACACTCGGTATTAACAATACTAAAGGGGTTTTCAATAAGGACGCTCTATTTCTAAACGTAAATAAAACAAGTTGTGTAAACGGATTGTTAAAAATAGGGTTGTAAAACGCCTGCTGAATTAAATGGCTTTTGTCTCAAAAATGGGAGAATATGTTCTCATCAACTCTCATCACGATTGTGTCTAGTCAATAACTTATATGTATAATTTCTTTAGTTATAGAGTCATGATCAAGTTCATTAAGACTAATAGAACTAGATGTTTAAGAAGGTGTACGATTCGTTGGATAATTTAGTTGGACACGTAGTGGAATTTTATATTTGCCATTCTTATTATATTAATAATAATATAAATTTTATCAAAAGTATACCCGATTATTGAGCAATGGGTTAATAAGACATTTTGATTTACTTGGAAACATTGGTAATACAAGTAGTATTTCAGAGATGATATTTGCTTATATTATTCACGATTATACAAATATTTCTGTATAAATAATACATATAAATAAATAAAATACATCTAAGTAAGATAGATACTACATATAATGCAATCTAATTTTATTAATAACTACTAATAACCTAACCTAACCTAACCTAAATTTTATTGACTATAGCCGTGGTGAAACTTACAAGTAAACCAACGTACACTCGGTATTAACAATACTAAAGGGGTTTTCAATAAGGACGCTCTATTTCTAAACGTAAATAAAACAAGTTGTGTAAACGGATTGTTAAAAATAGGGTTGTAAAACGCCTGCTGAATTAAATGGCTTTTGTCTCAAAAATGGGAGAATATGTTCTCATCAACTCTCATCACGATTGTGTCTAGTCAATAACTTATATGTATAATTTCTTTAGTTATAGAGTCATGATCAAGTTCATTAAGACTAATAGAACTAGATGTTTAAGAAGGTGTACGATTCGTTGGATAATTTAGTTGGACACGTAGTGGAATTTTATATTTGCCATTCTTATTATATTAATAATAATATAAATTTTATCAAAAGTATACCCGATTATTGAGCAATGGGTTAATAAGACATTTTGATTTACTTGGAAACATTGGTAATACAAGTAGTATTTCAGAGATGATATTTGCTTATATTATTCACGATTATACAAATATTTCCTATATTTGCACCACCACATACATATACTCTGATATTTAAGAAATATAGTTAATAAATTAACTTATAGTTAATAAACTAACTGTGTATTAAAAGAAAAAATACATCATATACTTTAATGTATTTCTCATTTTAACATACACAGTTTTATTCAGAGGCATTTTATTTTTGTTTGTTAGACAAGATATAACAGCAAAACAATTAAAATAAAATTTATACTAAAAGGTGATGAATTTTACACCAGGCATTATGTTGATTTTTCTCTATTACTAGTATAAAAATTCAGACCAGTAAGCGGGAAAATTCTACCACGCCCTTGTACCATCCTCTTGATCATAATATATAGATGTTTTACTGTCAAGAAATGGTAAAACATCCATATATATATATATATATATATATATATATATATATATTGATAAAATATTTTCATATTTTCCATCGTGAGAAATAATTTAATGCAAAAAAATTGACAACAGTTATATTTACCTAAGTACCTAAGACGCATCCTTGAATATTCTTTTTAATTCTAGTTATGATAGCCATCTATTAAGTTTAGGGAATATAAAAATACAAATATATATTTATTTTTATTATGAGTTATGGCTTTATTATTAGAAATATTTTTTATTAAAATATGAGAAAATGCCTTAACATTCTAGTACATCAAAATATTCTGTTCTGTATAATTTATATATGATTTGCCTATTAGTTAAGCCAACTTTAGTCGAAAATATTTAATGTCGTTTTATAAATACGTGACTGCGAAAGATACAATACGCCGTATCATGTGCTACGATTCAAATATCTGCGGATGCTGTCAAAATGTGGACAGTGTTACTTATTTTTGAAATGTAAATATTCAAATATAATAATCTGACTTTATAATTAACTAATTGTAACAAACAGTGAAATGAAACCTGGTACACAAACGTCCTAGATGTACCAAGTTCCATTGAGTAAGGCTGGGTCTACTCTGCTTGTCACATAAGAAGTGAAAGTAACCTCTGATGAAATTATAGAAACGATTAGTCCCTGAGGCTCAATATCAAGTAACGAATAAAATAATTACTACAAGAAATGTATGAAACTTTTGTTGGTAACATTCATATTTCATTCAACTGCATAATTATTTATTAGAAGACAAACGTTGTAACATTTCTCGTTTATATGATAGCACATCTAGAACTTATGGCAGATCTTTGATATTTAGCTTGAAATATGTTGGTAAATTTAAGGCTTAAAGAGAAACAGTACCTGCGTAAATATGAAATATATTTTGGTCACGAATCAAGTAACAATTTGTGGTACGATGATTCGGTAATGTTTACACCATAAGAGGTTGCTGAATGCAATTAAAATCAGTCAGAACACCAATAGTAGCACAATAGATATCAATACCTCGAAGCTGACTACTATAATATTTGGATTGCCTGAAATTGTCTTTTTATAAAATATGACTGTCTAATTTGATTAATAATAGCAGATGGTAAGAATATCAATAGAAGCGTTAGATAGTGCATTGAAACTGACTACTATAATATTGCGATTACCTGAATTTGTCTTTTTTAGAAAATATTGACTAATAAATATATTTTGAAAAGTTTTCATTTATGTATGATTTCATTAAAATTCACTGTTGCAGTATTACTCTGTGATGATAGTATTATTGGAATGTTTGTTAAAATCGTTGCAAAATTTCAGTCGGCAAAATATAGTGACAACAAACGTGAAAATATATTTGCGGAGGCAATGAGGAGGAGCTAGATCGATCAATGATGATCTGCGGAATTTTTCCTAAAGCAACCTGAATATATAAATAGTTCACAAAACGATGGTAATTTATTTAGATGCACAAGCCTCTACCATAATTTATTAAAAATAAAAATCACATCTATTAAACGTATGTTTAGAATCTTTAATGTTGTTATTCAAGGAATATATATTTTCAATACGAAATCGCGGACTTCATATTTAAGTCCATTTCTTGCTACAATCTTAAGGGTAATACATTACATATAATGTCCTACAACATGAGATTTTCTTATAAACAATGGCCTACTTAACAACCTGATTCGGGTCTTACATATTGAAGAACTAGGAGTTTATTTTCTGTTTATATTATAACCTTAAGGATCCTAGTAATTTCTCTAATTGGTAAGGTTTTCATTTCTGATAGAGATTGATATTAATGAGGAATCTCAAAATTCTTTCATTGTAGAATTAGGATAATTATTCTTAATAAACTGGTTAGAAAAATTTACATTGAAACAACTGTGTGAAATTAATACCTTCTTTTTTTTTAAAGCTTAATTTTTTTATTTGGCAGCGAAGCAGCTTTATGATATAACATTGCCGTAAATACTAAAAGCTATCATCACATCACATTATCATAAAGTTAGCACAACTAATTTACAGATATTTGTGTTATTTATAAATATATTGTGCCATACTAACTTACACAGATTTCATGATGTTATAAGTAAATGTCATATCATTGCCTCTTTCAGGTGTACTGACGATACTATCTACTCCTAGATCAACTTCTTCATTAATTATGGCTCCAATAAGATCCGTCCATTTGCCGTTATTGTCTTTAGTACCTATTTTAGGGAACGCTGTAATAGTTTTACTGGAAAAAGCAATAAAGTCTCATGTATCATAATACGAAATTGTGAAAATATTTACCTCGAGTTTAGTATCATAGAAAAGTACGACATGAACTCAAACATGTTGGTATCGTCATTTTCGTCATCTTCGTCAACTATGTTTTCATTACTAGTGCGTTGAGTTGAATTCTTATATCCGAAAATTAATGGAAATCCGAACAAGTTGTCGCGTTCCTCAGTGTTCAGAAATGGTTTCAGACGTTCAGTGCCACCAGAAATGTAATTCCAAAAGCCTGGAAAGTCAAGTATATGTAAATTTTAAAATATATTAATATCACCTATTATGATCATCATAAATTTGAAAAAGAACCGTAAGTAATGTTACTCAAACCTTATGTAATGTGATCGAAAAACACGACAAATTTCTGAATTTAATTTTTCAAAAGATATATCGAACAAAATGTATATTTAATGTAACTGGTAGAGGGGTACTTCATGTATGTTCAAAGTGAGATGCTTGGGAGCCATATATCCTATGCGAAGATCAAAATTCTTCAAAGGTGCTGCTATAGTGTCTTGTTTCAATTCACGAAATTTAGCCATAATACCAGACTTCAGTCCAGAAATGTTTGTAGACGCTATTGTTCAGGCAACTTCAGAGAAAAGTATCGACCGGGTTATGACTGAGGAAATAAAGCAGTTAATCTATACCCTTACCGACAAACTTGAAGTAATCTAACGGTATTATGTGATCACCATAAGATATTTATGCGAAGAAGAAACTTGCTCAAAGGTGCTGCTATAGTGTCTTATTTCAATTCCTGGAATTTGGCTATAATACCAGACTTCAATCTAGAAATGTAGCTACATGAATGTTTGTCGATGCTATTTTTCAGGCAACTTCAGATAAATGTGTCGACTGAGTTATGATTGGGGGAATAAAATAGGTCATCTATACCCTTACCTATAAGTTTACGGTAATCTAATGCTATTATTTGATCATCAAAAGTACTCTCTAATAGTCCAAAAACGGCAATTGTACGATAAGGTCGAGATCCGTTTTTCACAAACCTTACCAGCGTGTTATAGTCTGGCTTCTTCCGAAAAACGGGTAGAATTGCAGTATCCAAAAGACGAATGGAATTGCAAAGTAAATGCTTTGTAACGGTTCAATATGGATACTATAAATGTACCTTTTTTTATGGTATAAGGGTTTATAAGTAACAATATTTGGGTATCTGCCTTTTTACATTATGTAATATTGATGGTGAATGTTATACCTCCTAAGTTAGAAGTGAACCCCATCACAAAAGATAATTTTGTGAGGATCTATTATATTTCCTTTATTTGTTCTTAAGATTAGTGTTTTATAGAGCACCGAAGTTTAATCTCTTCAACATAGCGTTGTCGGATAGAGGTTGATGGACCGGGATCTTATATGGATCAAGATCACAGTAGTGTGCAATACATATACTTTTTCTAGTTAACATTAATTGAGCTACAGCTTGATGAACCTAGCACTAGAGTTAGCCTTGAAGAAATCTTAAACTAACTGTATATTGTTTTCTGTGCAACAATGATTAACCAGAATAACTCTCTGATCTTCAAATAAAGTTATCCCCTTACAATTCTCAACTATATGATAATGAAGCAAAGGAGAATGAAAAAATGCGACGATATTTTTTAAACTAATTTAGTATGTTAGAAGATTAATAAAAAATATTTTTGTGTTGATCTAAGTAAGGATACTAAACTGTATTATGTATTGACAGTTTTAATAACTCTACAAGCATTTTTTTTAACATCTAATATAACTTAAGTAATTCAGATCATTGTTCTACGCTAAGTTCTATGTTTAAAATTGACAATCAACAGAGCTTACGAAACATTACGTAAGAGTTTACTACTCCCATAGATTAAATATAATGACAAAATTTAATGTAATTTTGCACTGTATTTTCGGGCACTCTGTAGTTGAGGAAATCTTAAGTTTGCTTTTATATATTGGACAAATTTGTTTTTTACAGAAATGTTATTTCCCATAAACATACAATATATTATTCCATAAATGTCTGTCCTTTAGTTAAAGGACAGACATTTATGTAATAATGAAACGTGTATATAACGAATGCGAGAAATGTCTTCGTGAGATGAGTAAAGTTAAATCAATTTGCAATAGATATTTAATGTTTATTATTAGTGGATATTTAAAAATTTCACCACATTTTATATAAAAGTTCTATTACAAGTTTAGTATTTAGGATTATTTCCTTTTAAGTGTTTCAGGACAGTGACTACCACTTTGAAGGAAAGTAGATTATTGATCGATATATATAGCATATTCTGGATAACGTAACATCTCTCCATGTTTCATTAAATATATTTGTCACAACCTTTATCACTAACATCCTTTTTATAGTTTATTTATTTTTTTAACGCCGAGTGCCTAGCAGCTTGACTGACAACATTAATTACGTTTTCAGTTGAATACGCAAGTTAATATCAAGGACTTTATTGTCAAGAAAGTTATGTCGGGGTACTGAGTTATATATACATTATCAAAAAATAATTTGACTTTTTAAACTGTATTCTTTAAAAAATTTGATGCAAATCAGATAGTTTATATAGTCCATTTAGTGAACAGTATACTTACCTAGGGGATATATCACAAGAGAATTGTTGCACATCCTTCGAATTTTATAGATTTGCAACATGCAGTAAGCATCGTCTAACGCCATAGATCCATTCTGGCAATAGTTCGTTAAGTTTGGTGAAGATAAATTGTTGTTATTTAAAAATGGAGTGAAGTTGTTAGCGCCCTTATCAGATTTTTTTAATTCGCTACAACAAACCGATATATTATTTGAATTGTTGTTTGAAATCTGCAAAACAAGAATACAAAAATTAATTATAGTTTTATATAATTATTACCGCTAATGTTCTAATTAATAATCTAATGCATATTACGAATAATCTTAAATATCTAATATATGTACATATTTAAAATAATCTTCTGGATAGATGTAAAATAGAATAAAAGCTACATAAAAATGATATTAAAACATATTTTGAATACAAAAATGTTTCCCTAACTACGGTAATTATCGTAGAATAACTAAATACATTATTTTATGCCCGACATATTAAAACAGAGTACAAGAACTAATTCATCTTTGTAATTATATTACAATATTTTACGTATTTTTGTAAATTTAAACTATTAGTTCTGATATCCATCTACATATGTGATTTTTATTGTTAATTATACAATGACCATGTAAGGTTTAGAATAAGTTTATAAAATCGTTACAGGCAAAGCGAGAATTCTCTGACAGATGGATTTTGTTTTTTATTTCTTAGGTTTAAACTTTAAACCTGAGACAGATTTATATTTTCTGCGATAATAATATCCGTGGAAATTTTTAAATTAAGTAGAAAATGATTAGCATATCTGCCGACTTAACAGTTTGTAAAATATACATAAAAGAGATATCGAAAGCATGGATCACACCACTGGAGTATGATCACCACACTGATAATGCAATACCAGTTAATTGTATCCATAATTAGGTGACTATAATTAGTGACCCGCAAAGATGTAGAGGTGAACTTGAGGCAAGTGAGCAACAACCTCATTCACCGGCGTTCTTGTCTTAGATTTATTTCTCCAGCTATTTGAAATTTAGTACTTCGATATGCAGAACGATTAGCTTGGGTGATATTTTATAAATACTTTAATCCCAATATAGTTGGTAGAATGAATCGATATTCGAAGAAACTGGTAATGACAAAGATCTACCTACAAAGGCAGAAACTAAAAGATTTATTATTGTTAAATACTGCTCATCAAGAACAGGAACAAGTCTCAAGTTTGCGATATCGGATCGCCCACGAAGTGCGCAGTACATAGCTTGGTCTTTACTCAGTCGCATTGAGACCTTTGCAGAGTAAATATGGAATATACACAATGTACACAGAATGTACTTCTACGCATACGTGAGAATCTCACACTTTTTCCTATTATTGACGATCAGTATACTACCGGATGTCAAATATAATCTGTCAAATATAATGAACTTCCTTTTTGTTTAAATGTTAGAGTAAAAAATATCAATATTGTAATATAAGAAACTTAAACTGGTGGTGTATATATGTATGTACCATTAACAAAAAAAAAAAAAGATATCAACACACCAATTTAGAATATAGGCAGTAATGAATTAAGTTTAATAATACTCTTGGAATAAGAATGGCTACGCATTCTATCGACCACAGGCACATAATGAGCTTAGAAATTAATTTAATATTTCATATATTTCAGAAAAATTTATGGTACAGAAATAAGGAGTTTATACTCCATCCCATCTGCAAATGCCTTATATAATAAGGACTAAACAAATTAGGTCAAAACAACTATTCACCTGGCTATATGCCAAACGCCGAGCGCTGAATTACATGACAACATTTGTCGTATTTTTGTCTAACAGAGTTAGCACTAAAAATACAGTGATTATTCCAAAACCACCAAGAAAGATGCAAAGTGTCACCTATCTCATGATATCGTTAACTGCAGACCGGTTTCCACTTTTCTATCTTGGGTCTTGGGTCTCGTCAGTACAGTGTAAACGAGTATACCTCCGACAGATAAAGCTCACATCTAGTAGACGTTGCTACGTTCCACCGCAGTAGAACGTACCAAACGCCATTTCTTGGTAGTTTCGAACAATCTAAATCGAAGTAAAAACTTGAGATCATCAATATAATACAAAGTTTTACTACCAGAGGATAACATTCAAACTACAGAAATAAGGAGTTTATACTCCAACTCATCTGCAAATACCTTATATAATAAGGACAATTTAGGTCAAAACAGCTATTCTCCTGGTTATATGCCAAACGCCGAGCGCTGAATTACATGACAAAATTTGTCGTATTTTTGTCTAACAGAGTTAACACTAAAAATACAATGATTGTTCAAAAACCACCAATAAAGATGCAAAGTGTCACCTATTTCAGGATATCGTTAACTGCAGACCGGACAAATTTTGTCATGTAATTCAGCGCTCGGCGTTTGGCATATAGTCAGGACAGTAGCTGTTTTGACCTAATTTGTTTAGTCCTTATTAAATAAGGCATTTGCAGATGGGTTGGAGTATAATCTCCTTATTTCTGTAGTTTGAATGTTACCCTCTGGTAGTAAAACTTTGCATTATATTGAAAATTTATGTAACTTATAAGTCGGAAATCGAGAAAGGAACCACCAAGCCGCCAAGCGGCTATCAAAGTAGTTCCCGAATAGCCGCTTGGTGGTTCCTTTCTCGATTTCCGACTTATAAGTTACTGACAGAGATCGTATCGATAAAGATGTATAGGCCATAAAGTTCATTCGGCATTTGTCCTGAATCGGCGTACCGTATGCGGCACTGATGAGAACTAACAAGTTCGAAACAGCTGTATGTCGTTCGGTTCCGATCCGGGACAAATGTCGAATCCTACCTGTGGCCGGTTTGATTTTTTGAAAATTTATGGTCTTCAGGAAAATGTCGCGAGAGTTTTACATAAACTTAACATTTAAATCTACACTCAAGAAGGATGTAATGGAGGAATCGGTACGTTCTTCTAAAATACAAGCAATAATAGTTATAATAAAGACCATCATTAACTTTATTTTATTTAAATTTTGTTTATATTTCAGATTAAAGATTACATTCTTTCTCGATGGCATACATTAAAAAAATTAATATTTTGATATTGAGATTATTGGTAATATAATAACATAATTACTTTATCTAGTCTAAATGGGAAAATTAATTACTCCAGATATTATATCAAAAAGGAATACCATCTCATCTCACAATAATTTTTGATATCAGTACCACCATCTCATTATACAACAGTGTATATAACGTTCCTTCAATAGCAGATAGATAAACTAGAGCATTACATATATATTTTCATCATAGTATACTGCATAAATAGTTTACTTATAGGATAAACAAGGAGAATACTATCCTTCGTGTTGTATATTATTGCTCATCAAGAATATGAAAAAATGTGAAATTCTCTAGATGTGCGTAGAGGAAAGAGAGAGGCAGCACTTGGAGGGAAAAGGAAGAACTTTATGCGTGGCCAGATCGAACTTTGTGCACATATGTATATATTTATCGATATTCACTCCGCCAATGTCTCAATGCGACTGGGTATAGGTCAGGCCTTTTATGGCGCATCTCGTTGGCGATCCGACATCACAGTGTTGAGATTTATTCCTATTCTTGACGAACTATACATTGTATTAGTTTCTCTTTACATTGTCTAAGTGCCCAACAATATTAATATTTGGACATTTACCTACAAATTTGAATACTGCCAATTAGTTGGTGGCTAGCAATTTCAACAAATATTATTGTATCCATGTACTCACTACATTTCTAAAAATGTATAATTTTTTATTTTGTTTAGTAAAAGAATTTAATTCCATGCAATCTTTTTGAAATATTTATAAAAGTATTTTAGAGTAAACCCTAAAAACTGGAAAATGGTATTGAAAATTTAATTTTTACGTCATGATAAAGAATGTAACGACACTTGCCGCACTTGCGATTCATTCATATACGCAATGATGAATGGATTTCAGGATTCATTATATTCTTGGTCAATATAAGACGCGGCTATTTTAAAATCAAAAGTATAGTCATAATTTTAATTTATTTTTTTCTTAAATGAACGTATCAAGGGGGTCATTACTTTTATTCTCAATGGTATATGTTAAATTCGATATTTCAAAAACTCATTACTAGTGTTCCACCCTGGGATATTATAACTGTCTTACAAGTATTTACAAAATATTGTTTTGTATCTTGGAGATCAGTGCAAAACCTGGTATTTTTATTTTATATAAATTAGGAGTAACATTTATTTCAATTTTAATTGGACACAGATTTTTCATTCTCAAATAAAAAAGTCCTGTAATTAAAAATATATAAAAACTTATAAAAAAATAAAAAATTTAGTTTTAATTATTTGATGTGGTTTTTTATAGACTTTATATGCTCACTATGTATGTATATGTATATTATAATGTAGAATATAGTAAAATATTAAATAATACAATTCAAAGAAACATAAGTTTATCGCGATTCTAATAACAATATAAAGCAGCGTTGATAAATGTAGATTTATAGATTAATTAATTCATCATCATGAGGTCATCAGTCCCAAGACTGGTTGGACGCTAACCTCCAGCTTCTCCTATCTTGTGCTAACCTACGCATTTCGCTAATTGTAGTACAACCTACATCCCTTACTATTTGTGAGCAGTAGTCTAATCTAGGCCTACCTCTGCCTTTCTTCACTCCTATTTCTGCCTCCAAAATATCGCGGACTATTCCCCCATGTCTCAGCAAGTGGCCTACCATTCTATCTCTTTTCTTCTTTATGTTTTTCCACATACTTCTTTTCTCGCCGACTTTCTCTAATACTTCTTCGTTTCTAACCCTATCAGTCCACGGCATTTTCATCATTCTTCGGTAACACCACATCTCAAAAGCTTCTAATTTCTTCCTACTTGCTTCCCCTACCGTCCAGGTTTCGCAACCGTATAGCGCCGTGCTCCGTACATACGTTTTCAAAAATCTCTTCCTTGTTCCTAAGTTTATTACCCCCGAGCATAAAAGTGCTTTCTTTTTGTTAAAAGCTACTCGACCCTGCGCTATTCTTTGTTTTATATCTTTATCGCTTCTTCCATCCCAATTTATTTTACTTCCTAAATAAGTGAAGTCTTTAACTTCCTCCAATATTTCATTATTAATTTGTACTTTCGTTTTTGCTCTGCTCTCGCGCCCTCTGCACACTAACACTTTAGTTTTGTTTTTATTCATCCTCATTCCGTATTCCTCTGTCAACACTGCCTCCATTTCGTTCAACGCTGATTCTAATTCCTCTTTACTAGATGCTAATACTGCTATATCATCCGCGAATCTCAGCATTTTTAGTTTCTGTCCCTGTACTTTAATCCCAAAATCCACTCTATATTTTACCACATTAATCGCCTCTTCGATGTACAGATTAAAAATTAGTGGTGATAGCGTACATCCTTGTCTTACTCCTTTCCTGATACCTACTTCCCTTCTTTCCCCTTCTACTTCTATAACAGCCGTTTGCTCTTTGTATAGATTGTGTACTACTCTCCTATCTCTATACTTCATTCCCGCGCTCTTTAGTATAAATGTTCCGCTTATAATCCTCCGGCATCTCGCCCGTTTCGTATATGTATTTTACCAGTTCAAACATCCTACTTACTACTTTCTGTCCCGCACATTTCAAAATTTCCGCCTGTATTTTATCTACTAATTAATTAATTATAGAAAATTAATAAAATTATGTCTCCCTTGGGACAATTTAACTGGGCATAACATAGGAAACAAAATATATACATACATATGTATATATTTATATATAATATTAGGACAAATAGTTTCATGATCATAAGAGAAGTAATTTGCATTCTATTATGAGCAGAAACTATATAAAAGTTGTTCAATATTTTTTATTTGTTCGAAAACCTATCTCTTAATTTTCTCAGTTTAATAAAAACCGTAATATAAAATAATTATCCTGATTATTAGTAATCTTTACATCTGATAGAGAACGTTATTGTTTTATTTATTTATAATTATTTTGTATGATATAAAGATGTGAATAAAAAAAAGGAATTTTTCATGTATCTAAATAATGTTGGGAAATGATCCCATGACCTTTACAACATTTGATAAACTTGAAGGCAACGTTCCTGATAGTCACCTTTCATTATCATTATTATTTTGCTTCTTATGCAACATTTCATTTACAATATATGTAATATAATGTGCTTAACATCACGTTTTGGTTTGAAGAAACTTATTACAGTTGCATGACAGCGAATGGTTTATATTTTTGCTGTACACAACATTAAGTAAACAAAATAAAAATTGTTTAATAACTGTTATTAAGAGTACCATAATATTTTTGTAATTTATAAAATATAGTCAATTTATGCAGCGCCTGTGAAATTGCCTCATTAATGTGTTCATTTTTTTCCTCTGCACACCTACCTGTTCATTTACCTATTATTTTTTCTTTTTTGTAAATCAGTTATCTACATGATTTTATATCTATGCCATTAAGAAATTTGTAATCTAGTTTATACAGTAATTTATTTCTTTTATAGTTTTTGAATAATACAAAAAAAATTGCTTACGAGAACACTGCTTTAATTGGTTCAACGATGTAGGAATACTATGTATATTTCAAATAATAACATATGTATTAGCAGTAAATATTTTAATAGTTATTGTAATTGACAAGCTTTAAATAAATAATTTCTAAACTAATTCTTATTAAACATAGTTTTGGATATAGTAGAAATATAATTAAGGCTACATATTCTAGTATATAATGACATTATTACAGCTACCTCTATAAAGAAATATGGTGGGGTCACCCATTAAACACACTTAATTGCAAGAAGGTAAAATTTTGGTTTCCTCTGATATCTGAACACATTCAGATATCAAATTATTTTCATACCACAAAATTTGGATAATATCAGGGAACTACTGGAAATAAATCGTTCGACTGTATGAATGTCTTGAGTAGCCCGAAAGAACCTGTAATTACTATGTTCTTAACGCTTTCTACTGCACTTTTTCTGAGTAAATTTGGGGGAGAAACCAAAAAGGGAAAGGTAGATTATTTCCATAGAGCATTACTCAGATATATATGACAGACAATAATACAAAACGTATATGATAGTTTTGTTTCAAAATAAAAAAAAAAACATTTTGCATTATATATTTTCAACACGATATTGAAAATAATGAACGAGTATCACTTCTTAATGTACTAGTGATAATAAATAGTGAAATTAGATTAGAATTATATTCAGGAATATACGTAGGAAGCAAATGAGTATTCCTAGATATATGCCTAATGAATTTCACCATTATTATCAACATGAAATGCAACTATTAAGTTTCAGGTCCATCACTTCCTTTTCCAAGTTTTTCCATTAGTAACCATAAGTTCGAAAAAAAAATGAGAGTAATTAAGGGTGTATCTAGGAGTAACAAATATTTTATTCATCGAGTACTTAAATTAATTAGATAACGTTGATTTAATGTAACTCTTGGCAACTCTACAACATTTCGAAAATATTCTGAGAATTTTAAAATGATCTATTCTGAGATATATTCCGTTCGAGTCACAATATACCAAGGGGATTCAACAGAATTTTCTACGATTTGGGAATGACGTTAGTATACTACTCTAGTGATAAATTGCAACAACTCTTAGGAAGTCTCAAATATGATATCAAAAACAACTAAAGATTCGGGATTTATGTAACAAGACCTGTTAAAATCCCTTACTCTAATCAGTTGCATCCCCAATTTTCAGATGCTCAAAGTTGCGGTTAAACTGGCTGAAGTAAAAGACTTTGACTTATTTAAAGCATAATAAAAGATTAAAAAAATCTTCCAACCTTCTTCCATCGTCCAACATACTTTTGAAAACAATCGTCACACTGATTTTAATTAAGTTAATAGTTAATTAAGTCAATTTTAACTTTAGACTGTTGAATGCATTTGAATGTATATAGATAACTAAATATGATAATAACAGCAGCAGAGACAAGAATTTTATACACAAATGTCCGTTGCTTTAATTAATATCTACGATGAATGACAACATTAATGATTCAATAAACTAGATGTTTACTTCTCTACGGTTTACCAAGAGTGAAAGAAAAATAGTTATGGGAAATTAGGTATCATGAAGAAAGTAGTTAACAGGAATATTGATTACTAGTGAATGGCATATTAAATAGAATTCCAATAATGATGTCAATACAAAGTTTGATATAATAATATAGTCAAGATAGAATTCGTATTCCATACCCACTAGCTTGCCTAATGTGTAGCTTACTCAGTTCCATACCTATTCTAGTCATACCGTGGTCTATCTAATTATCTGTTTAATCTCCTGACTGACATCTGGGCAAGAAGAGTGTTAGACTTATATTACTTACCTCCCTAAATAGTGGTTAAGGTCCTTAAGTTAATAATAATATTTATTTAAAAAAGTACAACTGTCTATGGCAAATGAGTTTTTTTCTATAAACTCGAAGTCAAAAAGAAAAAATCAGCATTCTGTGGTTTTCCTCTTTCATATATATTTCATTACATCATCTCTGTAAACTGAGAATTACCTGGGAATATGGTCCTGTGCGTGTCCACTTCGTGTCTACTGCGATAACAACATCAGCATCGAGGCTAAAGTCCGCAAAACGCAAGTGATCTAATATGTATGTTTGCTGTGTTATCATAATCATTAGCCACGATACGGTATCCCCATTCATGGTAAGATTATTTGCCTAAAATAGAATCAGTATATTTTTAAATAGTACACAAATTAAATTTGTTGACAGTTTCATAATAATCAGATTTAATAATCTATTAGAGAAATTAATTATTAATTCAGTTTATTATATACAATTATTTCAATTATTACTCATGTATTAAGGAGTTAATATGCACCTACGCAATATATGTATATTGAAAAATTCTCCTATGTAAAAACTTCTCTTGGAATTCTTTACAAAACTAAATTAGGATGACTATTCACAAAACACCCCACAGATTATTCAAATTACTCCTTTGGAAGTCTTGTTGATCGATTAGCATATGAAATGTATCTTTAATTATAATTATACATGTTTAATTACATATATATTTATAAAAATGTCATTGTATATTAAAAAAGTATTTGTTTGAAAAAAAATAGCCATTATGAATCATAGTTGTTATTGAAGGTATAGGGTGAGCGAAACTCGATGTCTCAGCTCTATTATCAGAAAAGGAAAAATGATAGAGAAAATCTGAATAGAGGTTTTTAAATGGGATTGAGTAAGGTCCATTTTAAGCTGAGTTTACATATCTTTCCTTACTTGGAAACTGAAGTAATGACGTCATTGAGTTCTTTTTCCCATAAACATACCTCTATTTTGGCATTTTTGTGAACAAATTTTGTAAAGAAAAAAATTTGCTATATTTTTCCGTTAAAAATTATAAGCAAATTTGTAAAAAAAAATATTATCAAAAATTCGCAATCGTCACGATTTAAACAAGTAGCATTTGGAAACAAATAGCAAAGTCGCATCTGTCAATAATTAAACATTATTAATTAGAATTATTTATTAATTTGACATTAAAAAACACATAATATGTTACAACTATTACCACAGAAAGAAACAAAGTATGTAGGCAATCACTACAACAAATTTTCAATGTGACCACCTAAAGCCTTTCAAAACATTTCTCTAGATAGTTCATCGCAAGCATTTGTGATTTTTTCTTTTAAATGTTCCAAGTTAACATGATGGTGTTCTGTAAACTTTATTTTTCAAAGTTCCATACAAGAAGAAGTCTAGTGGGGTCAAGTCCGGTGGTTTAGGCACCCACTATATCGGTCCATTTATACCTACCCAATTTTTTCCATAAGTTTCTTTTAAATATTGTTGGACAATTCTTGCTTCATGCGGTGGAGCTCCGTCATGCTGGAAACACATCTATTTTTATTATCGCAGCTATAATGGCACATTTTCGAGAAGCACAGGAAGTTGTTCTTGAATAAATTGCAAACATCGCTCACTATTTAAAATTCCTTCGTAAAAATATGGACCAATCAAATGCTTATTAATACCACACCAAACGTTAATTCCGAAGTGTCCTTGGTTTTCAATCGGATTGACAAAATGTGGATTATTAATAGCCCAAAAATTTTCATTTTTTTTATTGGGCTTACCGTTACTAACAAAACGGCTTTCGTCCGTCCACAACACATGCTGAAAAAAACCGATTGTCATTGATCTCTAAGTTTACGATGACTTGGGCAACATAATTAATTCTTCGTTGTTGATGTTGATCTGACAAGTGTACTAAGTTATGAATTTTATAATCGTGATAACTATTTTCTTTTTAAACTTTTCGTACCGAACTATATTTTAAACTCAACTCACTACAGGCTTGCCGAATTAAATTCCTTGGATGGTCTTCAAAATGCTGCAAAACAGTGACAACAGTATTGTCAGAATTGACCCTTTTAATAATTATTCTTCTTCCCTTTCGAGAAGAGTATGTCTCGTTATTTGCACGTAAATTGCGTTCCAATCTTGCAAATATTTTTGAGCTTGGAATAACACGTCTGATCTCTGGGCGCATAACTGAACTGCTCTTCTAGGGTTCTTTTGATATTCCCCATAAACTAATAACATATCGACTTTTTTGCTGTGCATGAATATTTTTCAAAGTCAAATGACAACAAAACAATATTTGTCAACCATTAGATTAATTATTGACAGGTGCGAGTTTGCTATTTGTTTCCAATGGCTACTTGTTTAAATCGTGATGATTGCGAATTTTTGATAATACTTTTTTTACAAATTTGCTTTTACAATTCCATTTAAGAATTTCTTATCAGATTTTTTCTATCGTTTTTTCTTTTCTTGTAATAGAGCTGAGATATCGAGTTTTGCTCACTTTGTACATCAATGAATGAATAATAAAATATATAAAACTTATTTTTGAACTCTTAATAAATTTAAAATTAAAGTAATCTGTACAGTTTGAAATTAAATGTATATTAAGATCATCGTTATTACGCCATATACTTAAGGTTTAACGTTATCGCATATCGGTTGTTGATGGTGTAAAAATATGTCTTTTATACAAATCTCAAAGCTGTATCACTGACGTGGAAAAATTCAGAATCTCAATCATATTGACATATAACCTTCTCATCTTTATTTTATAATATCTTCAAAAAATTTAAAAATGTCTTGGAGGTTAAAGCCAAAAGTATTCTTTTGAATGTCTTGTTTTATATGAATGAGTTAGATTTGTTTTCTATTGCAAACACATTACATTTATTAAATTTCACAGATATGGTTTCTATTCTAGAAGAAATGTCTGATTTAACAGCAGTTTTATATAATTCAAGTTTATATAACATAATTCAAGTTGAGTTTTTATGATTAAAGTCAAATTTTGTCTCTTTTTTATCTGCTCTGCCTCTTCCTCGTTTTCTAGTAAAAAATCTGCACTGTTTGATTCATTTTGCTAACCCTGTATAATCTTTATTATATGCCTTTACCTTAAAGTCAAAGGATAGCTAAATAAGGCTGTATGAATTAGTTATTAGTTGATTTAGACAACACAAAATTTCATATTTAGGCAATGAGTGTCTTCATTTGGGTTCATGTAAAATTAACAGCGCCATGTTTAAATCAAATAGAAGACTTGAGCAATATGTAATATTCTAATATTTTGTTAGCTGACATAATCGAGTGGTTAATTTAATTATCGTGTTTGTTACATTTTAACTCCAAAGTTATTGCTTATACCTACATATCAGGTGGATGCAAACTTTTTCAATGAAGTAAATCAATACATAAAGCATATTTCTATTTTATTTAATTACATTTAATTTTTAAAGAACTATGATAATATACTAATGAATTATGTCAACCAAAATCGATAATATATGCTTGGTGTATAAAAACGATTTTTCCCCTAAGCATTATTTTCACATCAATTATTTTCTTCTGAATATAAAAAATATGGATTTACTCAATATTGCCAAGTTACACAAGTACGAAGAATCAATAAACATTAATAAAAAATTAGATATTAATATACTTGACTTAATTTATATTTCTTTGACTGAATTTCATTAAAAGGAACTCACATTTTTAGCGTTCATTTTTAAAACTAATTTTTTGAAGCTAATTTTTTAGAGATAATTTTTTACGAATGCTAATATGTTTATGGAAATTTAGATTAAAATCTAGTCATTCATTTCTGAGAATAAGTAATAGAAGTTTTCTATGCGACATCTGATTTTGCGTTGAGAAAAATGTGTACGCTCCTTGTGTTTTTGAAAAAGTATAAAATATTTGTTAATGTAGTTTTTTAAATTTTGGTTCATTTTTGAACTATATATTTAATAACAATGTATTTACATTTCCAGCTGCAATTTCCTTAATGAATTTGGATAGAGCAAAAAATTTTTATGTTTGTGTGTATGTATGGCAATATATAAAAGAATCTTTTAAATAAATTCAACACAATGTGTTTGAAAGAGGAAATATGGAAATATAATATGATGTTATTAATAACATCATATTATAGAAGTCTTATTTATCTCAAACATGTAACTGAGTATATGAATTATAAATTTAAACTTCCATATATATTCCAGCGTCAAAATATAAATATATGTAGGTCATTTGCAGGGTTTACGAATATACACATGAAAATTATATGTTATCCATTACATCATCGAATTTATGTTTATTTATTGTACCATTAAATACGCCAATTAACTATTATAGTCGTAACTCAATCATGACGATATCTAGAATTGCTTTAGCATGTCAAATTGAATAGGATTAGGTCAATCTGCTACAATTAATTTTTTTTTTAATAATTTTCCTCCACTACTCGAATACTGAATTATTAAATATGTTGAAATGAAATTATTTGATATTACAATTTACAATTTTTTTCAAAGGGCTGTTCATAATCACTAGAAGATGTGCAATTATTGTGAAATAAGATCAGTATCTTACAATTACATTTGTAGACGTGATGACTTAATCCTTAAATTTTAGGGATTTTAAATATTGATTATAAACCATGTACTTAAAAGAGAAATGTTATGAATTTGTGATGTTATAAGTGCATACATTTATTGAAAAAATAAAGCTCTGACATCACGTACTTTTTCTCAGAAAATTAAAGTAAACCATATTTTCCTAGGGATATTTGGACGTCAGTTGCCAATGTCAATTGCTTGATTCCGCATCTTCAACTTCATTTTTATCCTGTTTATTATAAAATAAATCAATGTTTTTCAATACTAAAGGTATATGTCTATCGATTGTGTGTTAATAAAAAAAACTCGTATTTTATATGTGTGGTGTAATGGACAATGTTTTTATGATTAAATAATAGTTTTGGATGACAAATTTATATTCGAAAAAACGATGTTTGGTGGCAAGATGCTGAAATACTGGTGGTGTTTACAAGGACAATTAAAATACAGGTATTAAGCTTACATAAATCAAAATAGAGTACCTCTGCAAAGTACCATGGGCGATATTGGTTCGTGAAATGATACAGTGGACAATGCTTCGGCTTTTCATGCTGGCAACCCCAATGCCACGCCGGGTGGGGGCAAGCATTGGTAGGTGTTCTGTTCACATGACCATTTGACTTTCGGTTCGAATCCGGTTAGACCTGTACATGGCGCATACATATATGTACAAATGTATATATGTTGTATTATAGATAAGTATGGCTAGAGCTTCTCAGGGTAAATTATTTCATAATGACTTCGCAGAAAGCCTCCTGCATTGATCCGGGATTATAGTACCGATCTCTTGGAGCCAGCCTAGATTACCAGCTCGGAGTAATCCGGGTATGAGTTCGATCCCACATAAGTCGGTTGGGTGCGTTTATTTAAATGTCCGGAGTTTAGGTAGAAAAATAATACTAAGTTGAACCGCCTCAACTCGTATAAATTGGGTATTAATATTTCCTACAATTATGGTAGTCCGTGAAGAAATGTTTGAAATACAAATGCGTTATGATATAAAATGACAAAAACATAATATTTTCTAATTCGTCAGTTTTTGTTTATGTATGTCTATTTACTCTGGACAATTAACTCATTTTACCATAGTATTCTAAATAGTAGTATTATTATTATTATGTTCCAAAGTTGTTATTGACCAAACATATAACAAACGAAAATAAACAGTTTTAAAACCTTAGAACGGACTTTTCCGCACATAGAACATCTCTATCTTGAAATTGAGTGGCCGAGAAAAAATAAACCAACAGATAAATGCAGAATATACGTTTTATGCGACAGTTTAACTTTTTTCAAATAGTACACCATCATGTTTTCTCATGACCCATGGACAGGATGGGGTGTGTCCTATCAAAATCAATAGATGTCGTCTGGTAGACGTCCCTAATCAGAATCAGTCGAAACCCGATTCATCCGATACGATTTAATTGAGTGATCGTGCTAACAAAAAAAATTTCAAATAGTCCACCATTGTACTTTCTCATGACCCATATACATGGTAGAGTGTGTTCTATCCACCTCAAAATCAATAGGTGTCGTCTGGGAGACGTCCCCAATCAGAATCAGTCAAAACCCGAGCAATCCGACACGATTTAGTTGAGTTATCGTGCTAACAAGAATAAATTCCGACGACGACAACGACACATACATAGCAAAAAAATTTTAAAAACCATTTTTTTGTGGTTTTTTGGTCGAAAAACGAAAAATAAACCCAAACAAAAATTTTTTTTTCACTTTTTCTTTACACGATTACATTACTTTTTCGCGTATAGTGGAGTGCGGAAAAGTAATGTAATCTAGTAAAAGTTTCATTTACTGAAGTGAAATTAATATTTCACTTCAGTAAATGAAACATATACATGTATCCTATAACTTCTACACTATATTGTGAGAAAATGAAATTTGTAGTTTACTGGATATTACTTCATAAAAGAACTTAATTGTAATCGGTATGAAATCAGTGTACAACTATGCATCTACACATAATACAAATAAGTGGGCATGACATGGTAACTTTCTTTTTTTAAGATTTTAACATGATTAATATCGGTATCTTAAGTGGTTCTTGAGACATAACCGACAATTTAGTTTTTGAAGAATTTCAGACACCGTTTTCATCCTGTAAAGTCAAATATTAGCACGTCAACAATCATATGTTGACGACAATGAAGAAAAATATTCACATCAAAGAATGTAATAGCAATATATTACATGAAACAAAATATCTTATCATCAACTACTAATATGTTAAAAATATTACTAAGTTGTTAAGAGATGCTTCTTTGATTTTGCACATTTCTTCACGTTCCTAATTACATATTAATAAATACAAACTTATTAAATTGGGCACAGTATTATCAACTTGTCATTGTAAAGGTGACGAAATTAAATATTTATTTAGCATATTTTTAGCAGACAAGGACTGCGAATATATAGGGTGATCAATCGTCGTTGAACTTTAATCGTTGAAAGCCAATGTTTCATTGAAAGTAGATAATTATCGTGAAATTATTTTAATATTTAATTTTAATCATTGTTAAATGATGGTTTTATTGAGGATTATTTTCCTCATTAAACGAATTAAGTTAAATTAAAATAAATTGGTCGCAGTATATAATTGGTGGCAAGTTAAAT
Organism: Rosalia funebris; assembly: GCA_037954035.1. Taxonomy (NCBI): domain Eukaryota; kingdom Metazoa; phylum Arthropoda; class Insecta; order Coleoptera; family Cerambycidae; genus Rosalia; species Rosalia funebris. The sequence goes on from JAZFAV010000032.1 coordinate 12,505,492, forward strand.
ATTAGCAGTACCTAAATAATAGTAAGTATCTATTATTTTCTCGAACCAGTTATCGAGTTGAGGACTACTATTAGAATTTCAAAATAAGATTGTAATATTAGAGCGAGAACATTATGTGAAACATTACCAACGTCTACCAGAAGGTATTATCAAATGTCCCAGTTACTTGGGATATGAATTATTTTTACTGAAAAATAAATGAGTATGCAATGGAACCATAGCAGTACCGTACCATATTAGGGTAATAAAGGTCTTTGATATTTCAAGCGTAAAGAGCGTCATCATATATACAAATGTACACCCTATATAAATTATGTTTTCATAACAATATTTGTACTAATACAAATATTGTTATGAAAACATAATTTATATAGGGTGTTTCCTGGATCTATTTGTATAAACATGATGAAATATGAACGAGATGAATAATGAGATAAATGAATCGGAAGTGAACATCTAAAAGTAATAGAAGTTATACAGTTATATCATTTAATTTTAGAGGGTCTCATAGAAAAATATTTTTCAAAAGACTCTGTGTGTCAATGGTAAGAGTGTTTATTTGATTGGTACCATTAGTAACATAATATAAACTGTTTTCTATAGTATAAATAAGTAAAATTCACAAATTGAGCCTCTAGAGTACACATGACATCATTATTTGAAGTACCTGCCTACTACCTACTACCTACGATACCTTGGGTGTTTACAATACAGGGTGCCCAATATGTATGGAATAATGTTCATAACTTTTTAAAAACACCCTGTTTTCGTTAAGTTTTTGCTCCTTTTGATAACATTCGGTTTATTTCGTAGCCAGTAATTTCGTTGCCATGGCGACCAATTTAGATTTTTTAAGTAACACCGTACCGTATTCCGTTCTTATTTGGAATCAACTCATTTTTGCGTACCGCGTGTAAAATATGTATGGGGTTACATTACAAAATTTTTGGAAAAACATAGCAATTCAGTAAAATAAAAAATACGAAATCAAGAGCGTTGTCGAAGATCGCGGTCTCTAGTGGAAATTTTTATCCTTTTTCATGTAACGTCAACTTGTCAAAGTGACATAAGTCATACAAGACTTCTAAAATGTGTCTCATCAGCAAATTGAAAATTGTCTATGTTATAACTAACTTTTGTTTACTGAAAAAAGTAAAAAATAGTACATTAAAATTAGTTAAAATCAGAAACCACTAATTTAAGGCAACACATGCTCGAAGTGTTTCACATTCATAGCAAGATAGTGACCCAGCCTATCGTAAAAACTAGCAAATTGTAACAAAAGCAAATTGTAAAGGAAGTTCCGATTATTATTAATACGGAACCCCCAAAACCCGCTACATCCCCAAAATAATCGCTGAATGGATAGACCATATGTTGGGAAACAGACAGCTTACTGCCAATAAAGGTAAGACTACCATCGAGGGCCGGGTCGACTCGGGCTGTCCACAGGGAGGGGTATTATCCCCCCTTCTGTGGTGCCTAGTAGTAGATGAGCTGCTTGAAAGGTTAAAGGATTACCAAGTAATTAGCTATGCCGATGACTTAGTAATAATAACGAAGGGCCCTTTCCTGGAGCCGATTCTCGATATAATTCAGGGAGCTTTAAACAAGGTTGGGAATTGGTGCAGGGAGAGGGGACTCTCAGTCAATCCCGCTAAGACTGAGGTGATGGTGTTCACCAAGAAATATAAGTGGAACAAAACATCTCCGCTGAAACTTGGTGGCCAAGAACTAAGCTATAATAGCGAAGTGAAATACTTAGAAGTAATCCTGGACGGGAAACTGTCATGGGGAATACATCTAAGTCACATATGTTCCAAGATCACAGCAACACTTTGGCAACTGAGAAGAGCCATTGGTAATATCTGCGGCTTGAAACCGGAAACTATGAAATGGATGTATGATGCAATTCTCAAACCCAGACTGACGTATGCAGCCCTGGTCTGGTGGGAGAGAGCCTGTTTAAAGTCGGAAGCGAACCGACTTAACAAGCTAAGAGGATTGATTCTTAGAAGTATAACCGGAGCCCCAAGATCAACACCGATCGAGGCGATGGGGATACCGACGGGGATACCACCTCTTGATGTCACCCTGAAAGCAGAAGCCGCAAAAGCAATGCACAGGGTGGGAAACATGAATAGGAAGGTAAGGGACCTGAATAGACCCTCAAGAAAGCTAGCTGAGGAGGGACTCCTATGGATGCCCTCTGACAGCATGGGTGCCCACTTCCTGTGTGACAAGAAATATAAGATCACTCTCACCAGTAAGACCGACTGGATGGAAGGTCGAGCTGGATTGCCGCTCAATGGAGACATCTGGTACATGGATGGAGCGTAAGAGTGGGAACAGAGCGGGTGCGGGGGTGTATAGGCGACGCGACGGGATAGGTAAAACCTTCCCCTTGGGCAAATACACTACCGAACTCTAGGCCGAGCTAGTTGGAATTACATACGGTGTTCTGGGGACTGACCAAAATCGGACCCAGGAGAAGGTATGTATCTGCTCGGATAGCAGGGCGGTGTTGACAGCCCTGAATTCAGCAACGATAAAGTCGAAGGTGATCTATAATTTCTATGAAGTATTGAAGAACTTGGCAGGGAAGGGACCGGTGGAACTCTTATGGATACCTGGGCATAGTTGCATTAAGGGAAATCTAATTGCAGATGACCTTGCCAGATTAGGGACCAGGGAAAACTTCTATGGACCAGAATCTGCAGTGGGAATAAGTCGGAATCTGATCCGAGACCGCATCAATGACTGAGCAAGAGACCAGCACAATAAAAGATGGAGAGGAGTAACAGGTTGTCGAATAACCAAACTCTTCATCGAATACTCAGAGATTGAGAAATGGGCCCAATAATTCATTAAATTGAACAGGCACAAAGCCAGAACCCTGGTGGGAATCATAACGGGCCACCGTAGTAGCCTGAATACATATAAGTACAAGCTGAGGCTGACTGACAGCCCGGCCTGCAAATACTGTAAAGAAGGCAAGGAAACCTCGATTCCTCTTCTTTACACCTGCCCCGCACTGGAGGAGAAGAGGTATCTTATATTAGGGACCCCTGTTATCCTAGAGGAGGCGAAGCTTAAGGCGGGGGACGTGCCTAAATTGCTCCTTTTATGGGATAGCATTTTTGGATAATGAACCGGATAAGAGGAGATCGCCAAAGGACTACCCATGCGATCAGTAGCTGATGAGGCCCAAACCTATATAACATAATAATAATATAATAAATTAATACGGACCATCATAAGTTCACAAAATTCATATTAAGTCTATCATAATCATCATAGTTCAATAATGCGGCTTTGCATGGATGTACATGTTCCTTTTTTAGTATAGTATGTATAGATCTTTACTTACACCGTGATTTAACGACAACTGACGTGTTGAAACATGGGAATTTTAAGTCACTTCCAGCAACACATCAAACTTTTTCTCAATTTGTTTCGACTTTATGAGGTCCAAATTTTGAAACATCCTTTATACTACTTGTTTCCTTAAATCTCTTTAGAGTTTTACATACCATTGGCTAAGTAATTAGTTCTCGGTTGGGATAGTGATGAGTTCATTGAAAACGATTACGGGTTTCGATTTGTGTTCTTTTCCGATCGCCATATGCGACTATTATTAAAATTTGGATTATTTCTGTCCCTGTTAAATGAACCATTTTTCATACTGAGAGCTCTCAACAGTTATTGCTATTTTTCTGATATGACTTATGCCATTAATAGGAGCAATAAACATGATATTTATTATTTTTTATATAAACTTTTACACCTCTTTACAAGAAATTATTACATCGGGAAAAATGTTATAAGAATTACACCCTATCAGTTTTGTTCCGCATATCATTAGGTATAAGATTTATTCGTTGAGTAATTAAGCATTTGCACATATTATTTTCTGGATTACACAATTAAGGTTATCCTGATCAAATAAGTATTATTTTATAATGAGAGAACAAAATGAATTAACAACATTTGTGAGATAACTTACTAACACATATTTACCAATTAATGATATGACATTTTTGGAAAGCAGAAATATTGACGGATATTGTCATATATTACATTCATTGCACACTAAAGAAGTTTGGTTATAAATATATATTTAGCATATGTAGCTCATTAAGTATATTTTATAAATTTTTAAAAATTACTATCTCAAAATTTGATATGATAATGAAAGCTGATAATTCATTAAAAAAAAGTTTGTACATAGAGAAATTGACTTTCTTATCCTAAATCCCCAGTCTGCGGAGGATAATATTATTATTAGCATTATTCATCTTTATATTTATAGAGTAAAAATTTGCAGGACACCAGAAAATGATTGCGTGGGAACACCTCCGTGTGCTCAGCAATCTTCCAGAAAGCAGCTCTGAAGAAATGATCTGCAGTGGTTGATGAAAAGTTGAAAATAAGTTTGGTGTGGAATCTCTCTGAACATCAAGAAGAATGCATACCAGACCGAGGAAGCTACAGATTTATAATGTACAAATTTATATTTATCTATATCATTTTTATGATTAAAGGTTTTAGATGTAGATAGATCTAGATAAGATTTTACTGATTTATCATATTTTCGTCAATAGCCGAATAATACGTGTCTCATTTAGTCACCAGTATTATTTAAATGGTATGAGTATTATCCAAAAATTATTTATTTTCAGAGAAGATAATATTTTTTTAAATATCTGTGCGACATTATCAAAAAATATCTTGATTCATGTAAATTAATGTGAAGTTTCCTATTGTTCCTATTTCAAATTTGTAATAGATTCATCATATATACACGATGGTGATAGTTTTTTAAAATATTCATAACTTTGGTATTAAATGATTTTGTTATAACTCTGAAACACGTCAATCTTATTTTTTAAAAAGGCATTGGCTAATATAAAAGAAATATTTTTCCAGATATTGTGACCCGCTATTTTTTAAAAATACATCAGTCTCATACATCAAAGTTTAAAAAATATTAATAAAAAAAATTATAAATATTATGTGAAACGTCATTAACACGCTGCATACGATTTTTCATCAAATTATGGTATTATTGTTACACCAGGTACCTAAATCAGCTAATTCTGATAAAATTTACACCATAATTTGCATCTGAACATCTCATTACCTCGTTTGTTGTCATTACACATTACATCATTATACATTTTATGTAAAATTATGTAAGACATGCATAATTATACATAAAATGTTATCTATAATATAATTTTTACCAGACTTCAAAATATTCACATAAGAAAGACATACAGCTTGCTAAAATGTATATATATATTCCAAATTGATTTCGATTTACCACAGAACGCCAAAGTATCTAAGTATATGTAAATAAGGTCAGTTATTAGTTCGTTTTCTTTTTCATTCTCACAATGTTTCTTATTTTACTATTCATTTCATCGCTATTTGCCAAATAAAAAATTCTCTTATCTTGCCGATAAACGGAACAGTCTATCTGAGCCTAGCCATAAAAACAAGCCACGGTATGATATAAGAGCCGTTTGGGGTTTTTTATTTGGCAAATAGCGATGAAATAAACTATATGTATGTTTAACAAGTTGTAAAAAATAGATTTGTATAATTAAAAATTTGTACTAACTACGCCTTTTCCAGTAAATGTTTTAAAAAAGAAAATGTTGTATATTTATTGAAAAGCAGTTGAGAAATAGGCCCAAGAATTCATTAAATTGAACAGGCACAAAGCCAAAATTTTGGTGGGAATCATAGCGGACCACCATAGTACTCTGAATGCATATAAGCACAAGCTGAGGCTGACTGACAGCCCAGCCTGTAGATAGTGTAAAGAAGATGAGGAAACCTCGATTCATCTTCTTTACACTTGCCCCGCACTGGAGGAGAAGAGGTACCTTATACAATTAGAGACCCCTGTTATCCTAGAAAAGACGAGGCTTAAGGTGGGGGACGTGCCTAAATTGCTCCTTTTATGAGATAGCATTTTTGGACAATGACCCGGATAAGAGGGGATCGCCAAGGGCATAGCTTACTCAATACATTTATATATTAGATTTGGTGCTCTTCCATCAATAGCCTTAACCACTGCGGACTTTATTGCAAGAATTAATAATTTATTTGACATTTAAATACATCTGGCGGCCCTGCTGCCACACAGTATCAGGAGCCGTATGTGGGCAACACAGAACAAACAGACTTTTTAAAAGAATGTGTCTCTTTTTTTTCAAGTTTGCATGTCTTCAATGCCAAAGGTGAAGATGTCACAAAAAATATTAAATGTATATCAGGCTGGCAAATAACTATCAACGGAATTTTACAGTTATGGGAAACTTTAAAATTAACCAGCATAAAATTTTTGTTAACAAGGCGAACACATCAAGACTGTCTTGAAAACTCTTTTGGTGAAGTTAGGCAGCAGTCTGGAAGTAATGTGAATCCTACTCCTATACAATTTATACGAGCATTTAAGAAACTTCTTTGCCTGGATATAATGAATTCAGGCACGGAAAACTGTGAAGCTGATACTGCCGAAATTTTGTTAAAAGTGTCAGATATATCACAAAATATTGAAGACAGGTTTAAACCTCAAAGAGAAAAGCCCGTTGAGACAAGAATTGTCGATACGGAGTACCGCAGCTGTGATATTTTGGAGAAAAATTTTGTAAAATATGTATGCGGTTATTTAATTAAAAAGTGTTTGCAAAGACATACGTGCGATTGTTGCGTAAATTATGCAAATGCAAATAGCAAGGAAGTAGATGACACAGCTTTATTTTGCTTTTATAAGGCTTATAGGCATACCGATTTTGAACAGTTTGGCAGTCTCTATATGCCTCATACAAATTTTGTTTCTTTTATAACAGCTTTGGAAATTCTGTTTAAAACAAATTTTGACCAACTCTGTATCCAAGATCATTTATGCCAAAACCTTGTCAATATTTTTAAAGAAATAACTTTGTCGCACCCCTGTCCGCAATTTCCACTTTCTTACTTGTTGCATTTGTACGCAAGAATAAGAATTTTTTATTCATTAAAATACGCAAATAGGAATTTTAAAGGACCCGATAAAAAAAGAAAACTAATAATATGGAAAAATGAATAATCAATATCTTTAATGTTTGTTGTGTTTTTTTAATAAAGATTTATTTATATGATGGTTCTTTTGCATATTTTTAATTATTCCTTTCGATATATTTGCTTTATATTTCCAAGCCTGATAAATAGAAATTGTAGTAAATACGGCCCTGACGCGTCAACCACCGCAATGTATCCCCACTTGCTTTACTACTGCCGAAACGCAAGTCTAAAAATTGAACGATAAAATACAAGGATGCCGCCGAGAGTCGCATAGCTGGTATTGAGTAAGCTGTGCCCAAACCCATATACCATAATGTAATGTAATGTATTGAAAAGCAATAGTTACTTTTACAGTGTGGTTTTAAAGAATCTCGATTGTCTTATTATTATAATTCGAACCGCGGATATACTTCATAAAAAGTATGAAACTAATCTACCGTCATGATAAACATAACAACTACGAAATGCATTCTTTATCAATAAATTTGTATGGAATAATATTTTTGACATTTTTTATATAATTTGTAGTTATAATTTACCTGTTCGATGAAGTATTCTCGAGAGTGATTTTTATAAAATGTGATTATAATTTTTTTGTGCTTTACATCTTCAGCTAGTCCATTTAAATTTATTGTAGAAAGCAATGATATATACATCTTGTTCTTCGAGAAATTTCGTAAATTTTTCTTAAAAGCTTTAAAATTACAACCTGAAATAACGATGAAATCACAGAGTAATTTATAATCTCGTATGAGTGGGAAACAATTTATATTACCTAATTTTATGTTTTCCTCTAATATAACAACATGTTTAATATTTCTCCAACGTGCATAATCAATTATTAACTGAAAATTTTTTGTTGTCAAATATCTTTTGCAATTGCTCTCATCGTATGCGTTAATTTGAAAGCTGGAAATACCGAGAATCAAAACAAATGCCCTCCAAGACATTTTAACTAAGTATGAGACTGTCACCAAATATTAATTCAAGTATCGAAGACATCACGCTATGGCATAATTAAAATGTAATTTCTTGAATATTAGATGTGTGTGAATGCATATCAATAAAGTACAACACAGTTATATTTGAAAGAACAACAATTAATTTCATTTCTATTTAACAATTTTCATAAAAACCATATTTATTAAATTACTCTGCGTGTCAAGGTTTTAGAAAATGTTAATGGCAACGGTTGCCATTGTTTTTCATATAGTTAAGGTAGGAACGAATTGTAACATTACTTTATTATGTAATTTTTTTAATTTACTGACGTGTTTGTTTCTGTTGTTGTTTTACAAATTTAGAAAATTAGTTGTAATTTCTTTTATAAATATAGAAAGATATATTGAAAATTCATTTTTGAGAGAAGATTGTTATAATAGAGGAGCACACATTGACGTTTTAAGATTACTATTTGTAAGCTTTTATTTCGAAGAACTATATTTTATAAACTAAAGCAAAACTAAAGTTTGTCTTTCCAACTTTTAAAGTTCTAGGGTAATAAAGGTTTTATTGATATCAATTTTCTATTTATTGTTCACATGTTTCCTGCTAGCCATTATAAAAAAATGGTACGTGTTACAAAACTTTCATTGTTATATTATTAGAGAGGGTTTCACAATGCTTTCTGGTATAACTTTAGCGAGGTAATAACATAACACTACCAAAGAGCTAAAACTTAAATTGTAAGGCAATCCAACAAAAAATAAAAAACCTCATGTCCCATACGACAGAACGCACTATGTGGAGACAATTAATTGTTAGGTTAAGGACAAATGTAGCTAGCGCAATTGAAAAGTTGATATTCCGTGTATTCTCGACTATTGCTTTGAATGACTTATGATGAAATGTGATGATTTTCTTTTATATTTATCGTTCTTTCATAAATATCTATATGTCTGTATTCTTAGCTCCATTTGCATTAGAATTGTATTCAGATTACACAGGCCTACAAATTTTGACATTTTGAAAATTGATTTGGGTTTGGTAAGGAATTATAAGTGCGTTATTTATGCTCATTTCATATCTACGTTCCGTCCTTGCCCCTCACGTAAGGTTTTTGATCGACTGAATAATCAGGATAAATTAAAAACTAAAGGAAAAATTACATTTTAATAAACATTATATTTAATAAACATTAAAAAACGTAGTAAAAACTTTTTCTTTGAAAACCTCTCTATTCTTAACAAAAAACTTTGTTTTTGTATCATTCGTTGGATGTTCTCATTTTCAGCATCCAGTAGTAATCTGCCATCATAGCCACATCCCATCGACCCTGATATCTCCTTTTCATCTCTTTTATGTCTTGATGGAACCTTTTACCATGCTTCTCACTAACAGCACCAAGATTTTCTGGAAAGTATGATGTCCAGGTGAGCACGCAGAAAATGAATGTTTATGCTCATATTATAACCAAGTTGCTTAAATGTATCCAGCATTTTGTTGACAATTTCCTCATACTTCTGATGTTCATAATTTCCTAAAAAAATGCTTGTTACATTTTTAAAGCATATCCAAGATTCTTTTTCAATTTCTGTTATTGTTTCTTCAAACTGTTGGTCCTACATTAATTTTCTTTTTGTGGTCCTACGAATATGCCTTCCTTTAATTTTGCTTCAGAAAGAGCCTTAAATTTGCCACATAAGTACTTAAAACAATTCCCATTTTTATCTACAGCTTTTACATATTACTTCATTAATCCTAATTTAATATGAAGTGGCGGCAAAAGAATTTTTGCGGCCAACCAACCAAATTTGCATAAATAACGTTTTTTGAACTAGGTGTTAAGTTTATAACAAAATATATTTGGTGTATTTTTACAACTTCTAGGCATTTTTTTGAATAAGATAAAGACACACGATGCGATGTCACGAGTAAATGTACACACATTAAAAACGTACTACAGCGACTATGTAAATACCCGAATAGTATAAAACCGGAATATCCCCACCGGCCAACTCTGTTTAGGCAAATTCCCACACACGTGTGTACGGTGCAAACTGATTAAACACAGGGGAACCCCAAATATTGAAGCAAAATTTAATTTTAGAGAACCTTGGTTTTAAAAACTACAAATTATTGTACAATATACTGTACAATTACAGATACTGGTGTGTGATGAAAACTGTTAATATATGGTATTAACTATTACTATAATATTTTATTTTACTGTTTTTCAAATTAAAATTTTCTTACCACTAATTTGTTAAATATTGCATCGTACAAGGGAACATATAAAATCCTTGGGCATCTTAGAACCTGCTTAGAATAGTTTTTTTTTATTATTATAACAATTATGTTGTTATTGTTCTTTATGAGATTAGATTTGATATTTTCATGCATTCTATTTTATTAGTAAATCCTAATTATGTGAGTACATACGAGCTAGCTTGATAAATAAAAGAGAATATGCAATAAAAGAGAATATGTAAATGCATATCTAATATATTCTTGTAAGGAATTAAGTTAATTTTTTGAGTTCACATAAATTTTACAGACGTATTTACTTATCACATGTTTTCATACTTAAATGACATTTCTGGGATGGTACTTCAAATACTCTGTACTTTTAAAAACCTACTCTATAGTTCTCTGCAATGACATAACTCAAAATATAGAAATTTCGAGGAAAACGAATGAAAGGTTTTGTGATGCAGGAATTGATTATTGTATGATGTTAAAATAAAATATATTGAATTGTTTCAAAGCAATTATGTAGGACAGTATTTTAACTTTGACATCATTATTGATTAAAACATATTTGTAACTATAAGTGTGAAAAAAGTAGATTTTTTTTAATTGTTCATTGTTCAATTACAATATAATTTATTTTTGACCAAATTTTTTCATACATCATACTACTTATAAGATTTTATAAGAAATAGAAGAAAATAAAATAGAAGCAAAATTTTATTATCAAAATTATTGTAAATAAGACGTGTAAATAATACAGTGTCGTAAATTTGTAGGTTGTGATAAAAAGACGCATAGAATGTGTAATTAATAGTATTTCTTTCAACTACCTTAAGAAGGCCTTCTGTTTTCTTTATATCCAGTCCTATAAGCTTATCATGCCTTTCAACTGAAAAACTCGTCTGCAGTTGCACTCATCTGGTTTTGTAACAACTCAGAAATATGTCAGTGTTCAATAACCAATAAGTATAGCTAATATTGATTTTCAGCAAAACGACACAAATACGCACCCTAGTGGTTAAGTCTAAGTAGAGAGATATCGTTTTTACACATAAAATATATCACTATAATCAACATAATCCACTATTAAACTAAAAAATACAAGATTTGAATTGCGTCTTTACTACAGAGGATCATCACTGTGTTTATTTTAATCTATTTGATGTCACAATATGTTGTTAATATTTCAGTGATGCAGATAATCAGTGATTGTTTTGTGCAAATAATCAGTGATTTCTATCATGTTTCTATATTGATATTGATGATGATTATGATGTTTGAGATATTAAGTATCTATTACGGTCATCTAACGTCATCACGTCATCTATTACGGTCATAGAAGATATGAAATAATGTACATAGGAGATATAAGAAAGTGCGAACAGAAAGGAATTTACTTACTTTCCCCAAATCTCCAGAGCATCAGGCTGCCAAGGGAGAACGAGATACATGGAGACGAGGACAAACACATCCGTGCTCAGAGAGAAATGCCCAACTCCCTCCGTTGAGTCTCTAACCCAAATATACAGTGACACTCCTAATATTGGACTTAATCCATTACACCATATAGTATAAATGACATTGGCAATAATATTATGATACAATAGTGCACCCATCTATGTTGCGGACGTACAGGAAATTGCTATACTTTTACTAGGTCCACGTGTGGTAACTAACCTAAATGTCTACCGTATATAGAAATTATACAATTATTATACAAATCAGCCAATTAAGGGTTGAACTTCCGAAAATAGGAAAAAACTGTTTTGGGGAATGCAAGGCAAAATGCTGACCAAGGGAAATTACTATATGAATTGCAATTTTATCCACTGACTTTAATGCCAGAATTTATGTCCTCAAATCAGTCTTCGGAGAAGAAATTGGAAAAATGAGCGAGAAATTAAATGGCATGAAATAAGATTCATTTTTCATTTGGTTCTTTTAATTTTGCATATTCGAGTAGGAACTGTTTTAATTTAATTACGTCGACCCAACTTAAATATAGGACTGGATTTGTATCGCGCCTCATGAAAACAAAATGGTACATGTGTCTATTTTATTTTTTTTTTTAATATAATTTCATTTTTCATTAAATAAATCATCATGATTCACAAATAATTTGTTTTTAATGTAAAAGATATTATCTTCCAACTTATTTGTGTATAAATTATTCAAAACGAAATTGAGACTGCAATGTGGTAAATACAAATTTATGGTGCGGTTTTACAGTTCAAAATTTCATTACTGTATAACTTTATTATCATATTTAATGACCAATAATAAATGGCGAGATATTGGAAAAACCTGAAAGGTGCGTGACGTGATATATTTCAATAAAATATTTATTAAAATAATCTAGGTTTAAGGTTATTATGATATTAACGCCATAAATTAAAATACATTTAAATCCAAAAGGAAAGTTTGAGGCAACCAAATAGGATAAGATAGAATTGAAGTAACCGAAAATATATTTTTACTGTTTTATTTAGATCAAAAATTAATTACTAATTAATATATGATCACCGAAATAATAACACTAATTTTTCTTACTTACAATGTAGTTATAATGTTGATATAATTTGAATATACAAATAATATTTTATTCATATATTCTAACTAAAAACTAGATAGATTTGGTAGTATTTATCAATAGACATATTGAGTTTTTTAATTCTTTTTTTTTTTTAGAATGTACTAATGAATACATACAACATACTAATGGTTAGACTAATCATAAATTATACGTTTTTGTGCCTCTCATGAACACTGTTTCCCAAAACTAGTATTTACAAATCATAATGTAATTGTACAACTTTCCAGGACATATGATTTTTATATTTTAATGTCAATCTGTAATGTGTCATCTAAAATATTGAATAAATTACTGCCCTACACTGGAACTGTTTGTCAATAAACTGTAAGGTTTTGGTTCTGTTATACTTGATTTTAGGCAAATAACGTTTTACACATCTAGATAATTCCGATTGCTTATAGGATTGTCTGTCCATAAAATTAAATAACGAACGAAGTCTTACCGCAGAATAAAACAAAATGAAAAATAAACATATCAATAAAATAATTATTATCTATAATTATTCCAAACTGGTGCTAATCCAATTGTATTTTACAATGCTGCTGATAGCATATAAATCAATTAGTCCTCTGACTGACATTGAAATGGCTTTACAATATAGTACATAAAATATTTTAAATTTTAATATCGGTAATATTAATAGATATATTTAGGTAATTAAGATTATCATGCTTAATGTCCTCTACTTTAAGTTAGTTGGTTACATTTGTTGTTTTAATTTTGTATGAAATACTTTTTTCTTATTTTTGTCTTTTCGCTTTTTTTTTTAATTAATTTAACTGGATAAAATTAAATTAATTTTTAATTAATTTAATTCTAAGCTCGAACTGAGGTGAAAACAGTGAGCCCATATTTACTCCAAAGTATTTCAAAGTTATGTACCTAAAAACTGGGTTATAATAAATAAATATAATGTAGTTTTCACAAAATAATAAAATAGGACAAACAAAGACACATTTAAAAAAATAAAAAATGAACTATTAAGAGCATGAACATAATGGTCCCTGATAAAAAAAGGGGTATCATTGGTTAATTACACTATTGTAGTCATAATAGGCAACAAAAGGCTCTTTACTTAAACAAGACTACTCAAGCAAATGTTTCTGATCTCAAAGGGATTTGTAAATGTATAAAGCGATAAATTTTATATTTTTAAGACTCAACAGCAACTCAGCAACAACAAAAATAATTCAGTTTAAAGATAGGCTTCGGCTATATTATATAAAATACGTATGCTTAAAATTATTTTACAAGGAACTACGAAATGTTAAAATATCTCTATGTTAACATTTTGCTACTATTGGGTTGCTATTTAAAAAATGAACTTGATACGCTTGGTATGCCCTTGCGGTACACAGACATTCTGAACGATAATAAAAACATTCTAAATGTATTCACAAATTCAGAAAAAATCGACGTCTCAAAAATATTTTTTTGAAAACAAAGTTATTGTTAATTCATTCTGAATATTGAATTTATTAGTCATTATTGAATTAAGGGAATAGGAAAACAAAACACTAAAACTTTGTCATATTTTAATTGTAACGAATCATCAGTGACTACGACTAAAGAATTGAAAGTGAATTGTTTTATGCAATACATATAACAATGTCATTGACAACATCGAAACTACTGGTTTTCGGTGACGTACAATTGCATTTGATGTAGGTCGGTGGTGCTTTGACAAAATTGATGATAAACTTAAAACTTAATGTTAATAAAACTAAGGCTAAGATATTGACTACTAAATATATGTACAGTAAATATGTTAATTTAATAATTAATAATTTAGTAATTTCAATGAAACATTGAAATTTTTACTAACATAAAAATATTTAGATTTCATTATAGATAGGACGTCGTATATCAAAATGTATATAAATGTTTATATGTATATAAAAATATCATAAACTACTTTATATATAAAATACATAAACTATACTTATTTTCAATAGTTTCCTCAAACCACCTAGTTTTAGGTTTAGACCACTAGACTACAATCCAATGTATTATGTAACAATAGTACATAATTCTATTATAAAAGGTTTTACAATAAAAGTGGAAGCTGTGAATTTTAAATAAATCATGGTTTTCTGTAGCAAAGTATTGAAATGTTTATTGATTTATAATGTAGATATTTGGGAACTATATATGGAACAAGACATCCGCTAAAGGGCCGCCACGGCTTAGGTGACACACGAGTACTCTTCTGCCGAAATTTTAAATAGCAGTTTTTCATAAATATGGCGGTATTTCATTGATACAGCGTTCAATTTCGGCCCTCAATACTTGGATGGCCATGGGTTTGTTAGCGTAAACGTTAAATCGCAAAATCGTGGCGGTCAATTTTGGTCACCAAATCGGGAGATCACACGTTCCTGAACCAGGAGTAGACTCGTGGAAGATCGTCAATGTTTCATGGGTGGTATGGTAAGTAGCATCGTCTTGCTGAATCCACATGTTTTGCTGAAACCACATATCAATATCTTCCAATTGAGGTACAAAGAACTGGGTTATCATGTCATGATGATGAAACGTTCACCATTTACTGTTAATGCATTACCTGCCTCGTTTTCAAAGAAAAATGGTCCAATAATTACTTTAGATCACAATGCACAACAAGCAGTGAGGGATGCAATTGTTTCTCATGAATTATTCGTGTATTTTATGAGCACAAAATTTTGCCTATTAATGAAGCTATCAAGGTAAAAATGAGCCTTGTGGCTGAAGATAATTTTGTCCACATAATCTATATTCATTTCTTGTTGTTCAATGGTCCAATTGGTGAACTCTCTTCGCTGTGTCTATTAGCAAAAGTTGTTGAATCAATTAACACATATTAGAATTACACTTTGTAAGCATTTAGATGCAAAGATTTAGTGAGGATACGGTGAAGAGTGGCTGTTGATATGTCCAATTCAACGATGTGTACGATGACGAATCGAGGTTCCTGGATTTCCGGCCATACTTCCGCGAACTGCCGTGATATTTTGTTCTGAACGACCACTACGAGCTCATGTCGTGTGTTTCACATCAATAACTGAACCAATATTTTCAGATATTTCGATTATTCCTTCCACAGTTGATAAATTAGGAACATTATTTCACCGAAAATTGGACTCACTTTACTAAGGCGCCAGAACTAACACAGTTTACATTCCTTCAGTAAAATGGTTCGGTTTATTGGATGGATCCCTACGCAACACTAAAACAATTTTCAGTCATTCTCAAAGTTCAGAAGTATTCTTTAGGATCTTCTAATAATATAATTTCTTTGAGAAGATAATTAGTAGCTCCTAGTTCATCTATTCTCTGAATATATTTTCGTACCCATAGTTTTTTTTTCTTTTATCATGCTAATTTCTTCTTCCAATTCTTCTAAAATAGCCATTGCAGTAAGCTTTATTAGCTTATTTACTTTGTTGCATTGCTTGCTCATCTTGCAATACACTACTAATGTACTGTACACGACTGTAGTGTGAGCGCTTTTTTGTCAGTTCGTAGATATTTAGTTACTAAATTACTCACCACTTGACTAAATTATTAGCATAGTCCGAACTATGTTTAAAATAAGGTCAATTAACTATTGTGTCTATTAAACTATATTAACTATTTGATCACATAGTAATTTTTTCTTAGTTATGAATTATGCAGTGTGTTTGACGAGCGATAATCTGTGTTGTCTACAACCATTATATATATATATATATATATATATATATATATATATATATATATATATATATATATATATATATATATATATATATATATATATATATATATAAGAGAAATATAATACAATGAGTGGGTCATACAAGTGATCGTAATGAAATTTTACAGTTTAGGAAATAACAAATACCTGTCAATTCGTCGGGACCAACAATGACAATTTTACATCCTAGTTACGTTCCTGTTTTAGGAAATTGTGACGTTAAATTCCCTCCTAATGATTTACTGACTTTTCTCGTAGAGATGGAACAATTAATGACTTTTCTCGTAGAGGTGGAACAATTAATATACTGATGTGTCTTCAAATAATCAAATTTCATAATCGAATTTTAAAAATTAAATGATTTACTTAAATTAAGTGGGTTTCGCATACAATTACCGGGGATATAGTTTTGTGAACCGTTTATTCAAGGCAAAATTTCTACTAAAGTGACAAGGTTGCATGCTGCACCGCATCGTAATCATTGACTGGAAAATATAGACTAGATCAGCGCCACTAATTGTAAGCCTTCTTGTGTTTTTACTTCAGTTCAGACCAATTTAATTGCAATAGGTAATTTGTATTATCGATGTTATTGTAAATATAAAATCTGATATACAAGAGAAAATCCAGATTTATATTTAGCATCTGAGAAGTAAATAGAAATAAGCGGGTAAATGAGATAAAAGTAAAGTATATAAAAATGTTTATTTTACTTTATCTTCATAATATATCATCATGCAGCTAGAGTTAGATATGTGTGGAATAAAACATTATTGAACTTGGCCTTTATAAAATCTTGTAAAGAAATACCGAATTAGTTCAGATTATAATTGTAAACAATTATGTTATAATGTAGTTAAATATGTATGCAGAATTCTAAATACTTGAACAATGCATCTAAAATACTTAAAAGACTGAACAAAATAGTTATTCTGAATTTTATGAAAATATCCAGTACATATAAGGACTCTTGTAGTTCTATTTTTAGTAGAATGTTTTTAGTTATTAATACTTCCTAAACAATTATGATTTTTTTTAAAATACTATTATTAACTATATAAACAACATATTGACACCATAACTAATTAATTACAATAATTATCTTCTTCTCTAGCTGTATAAAATTAAAAATAAAACTTTTAATGTCCTTAATATTTCTTTGTAAATACTTTTCTACTTCGCAGTATTAATTTTACCAATAGATCTTCTCATAGTTACAATGTAATCAAGAACAACTTAGTCAAATATAACTTAATTAAATTAACTGATGATTCTTAAGATTTTTATAAAAGTTTCTGTAAAAGAGAGACGTAAAACTGAATCAAAAGAGGAGCTATAAAAGTATTATCTCAGGTAAGAAAACATTTTTTTGGTTAAAAAAGTCACATTACTTAAAATCTTTAGGTTTAAATAAACTACAAAATTAATATGGAACAATTAATTTACTTATCATAAAGTCGTTATAAGACTTTAAACAATGGCGTGTCAATTACAACAATTGAGTTAAATACATTTTTCCTAAATCAATATTTTTTAATAATTCTATATTTCAATAATTAAATTAATTTGATATTTACCTTATCATTAATCTATTTGATTAAGTGATTCAATTCCAGTATTGTTCTCTCTAATTATTAACCAGCTTCTTATAATTTTGATTAAAATTATTACAACCCTTTATAGCAGAAATATTAATACTGATTAGTCTTAATATACAGTGTTTGAAAAATAATGAATAAATTCGTCAAAAATTCAAGGAATAGCTTTTCGAAAAAACTCTCGGATGAACCATATTTTGTTTTTAGTTGCCCATTAAATTAATACATACAGGGTGATTCATGTAGGAGGTATGATATGTCATTGATATATTTTTTAAAGACAAACCCCTTTTTTACTTACATAATCTGAAAGCACACTTTTCTACATACGGTATAGTAATATTTATATTAGCTTGTACTCCGTACAATAACTACTATCCATAACGTGGACTATTCATAATAAATTGATATCCGATTTGTATATCTAAGAATATAAATATTAACTTTTTTGGTAGCTTCCGTTATAATTCGTTCACTTGACTTTATCACTAATTCAATATCTGTTACTTAATAGTAAATATAATAATAGTAAACCATTAAGGACAATGAGAAGAATATTGGGTTCATTCATTTAAACATATCTCCATTACTGGCAATTGTCTACGCTACGTATTTATTATTATTTCTGAATACTACTATTTGTATTCACGTGCGTAATTGTAATGAATCAGAGGTGGAAGCTACCTCAAAATGTAATTATTAAAGCTTTGTACATACTACAGAGAAATATATATGTGAGGACATGATACTGTAATACTTGTGATAAGATACCTGACAATTTACGTCTATGTAGCAAAACGTCAAATAATGCAGTCGGTATATACGATTTAGTTAGAAACTAGAAATTATGCTACTATTATAAAATATTGAGAGGCACTTAGTTGTTCTAAAGTTGGTATCATTGCTAGATTATTAAATTAGGTGAGTATAAGATTATTGTACTATTCATTTCATCGCTATTTGCCAAATAAAACACTCTCTTATCTTGCCAATAAACGGAACAGTCTACCTGAGCCTAGTAATAAAAACAAGAGCCATTTGGGATTCTTTATTTGATAAATAGAGATGAAATAAACTATATGTAATACTTTGTTTTTATATGTAATACTATGTTTTTATATTATATTTGTTTTGTCTTGTATTAGTTTTTCATTAAGCATGCACAGATCTCCACAATAAGGATTCAAAATTAGAGAGACCAACATTCATGGTAATAAACATTTGGCTCGAATTTCCCTACCACTATCACATATATATTGAAAGTTTATATCGTGGTAGATTTACCACAACATAAGGACCGTCACCCAAACGGAATTAGTTTATGCACTCTACTTCATCATATGCACGCCTAGACGTGCATCATTCGTCAATATGGCTAGATTACCGTACAATTGTAGATTCGACTTGTTAACAATTTAAAATTATTAAATTGAACACAGTTTTTATTTTACAAAATATTGGCCTTACAATTAATTAAAATTACAATTGAGATTTTCCGTATATGCAAATAATATGTCAGGAAATTGAATCGGTT
Source organism: Rosalia funebris (assembly GCA_037954035.1). Classification (NCBI taxonomy): domain Eukaryota; kingdom Metazoa; phylum Arthropoda; class Insecta; order Coleoptera; family Cerambycidae; genus Rosalia; species Rosalia funebris. Next base: position 12,525,201 of record JAZFAV010000032.1, read on the forward strand.
TTAAAAATGAGCTCACAAATCGTATTCTTTCCCAAATACCAACTCGTTAAGAATGTCGCCATTAATATAATAGTACCTCTTTGTTTGACCTTCATTACTGTCTTCATGGCTCACTCATAATTAACATTGTAAATATACATACATATATAATAAGATATGATATACACCTGCAGTATACGAGTATATAATAATAATAATATATGATTTATACAAATATTTTGTATATATACGTGATATATACATATGATATATACATATATTTATTGTTCGTAAATGTAGCTTAAGGAATTTAAGGAGTTAATATCACAACTGGAAAGTGATCTATCTGTAAGTCTTTGGTCTTGCTCGCTTCTTGACCAACTCTGACTAAAAAACATTTCTCAATATCCCCACGCACTTTTACCGGGCAACTGAGTCTACATAATCATGTAGACCAGATAGAAAAATTTTTGAAAATAAAAGTTCCATCCTTATAAAGTAAATTTAGGACGAAAGTAGAATGAGGATGATCGAGATCTTTGCACACAATTTTGCGAATATATTTTTTCGAAAATGTTGTGTTGTGACTAAAATCCCAAGTTGTTGATATAGAACACTGTTGTACTCGACAAAGTTTAAGAAATCATTTTCCTAAAGAAAAGTGAGTTGAAATTTTAAAAAGGCTATGATGACGTAATAGCTTCATCAAAGAAACGACTTCTGTATTAATTGATGAATCATAGTTTTCTGACTTTCAAGGATTGTATAATACTTGGGACATCTTGATTTTATCTTTCAATTTTACATAATTTTATAACCACACACAATATTACTTAATTTCCTGAAACTTACAATCGTGTAAAATCAAATTTATTTATATCAAATCATCTGGATATTTCGACGGTGCCAATTAATTTGCAAAAATACCTTTTGCCAAATAATTTAAAATGAACCTCGATGCATCTATATAGATTTTTATCTATAAACTACTGTGAGTGGTTGCAATATCATTTCCACACAAAATTTTCTGTATGTAAGAGAAATTTTCTAGTTCTAGTTCAAATTTGTCTGCTGCTAAGTTCGTCACTACTTCTAAGTTCTCCACTTTTATTACTTCTATTACAATTATCTTGAAAAATAAACTAAGGTCACCAAATGGAACCAAAACTTTGCCCAAGATAATTGGTATGATAGATCATTATTATACCGATTAATAAAATTGTTCAAAAGAAAAGGTGTTAACCTACATGAGGTCCAAAATTACTTTTCAATTTCTTTCGAGGCTGACAGAAGGATAAGTTCTAGTGAATAATTTGAAAGTATATAAAATGGCATTATATAGTAATACTATTCTATGGTTTGTAATTGTATCTAAATATTATAGATCATAGTTTAGATGTACACTAGTCCATTGGATCTAGGGTGGTCTACTAATAACCTTCATTTTTAATGTATTTCTTTTTTGAATATCTTGTATAAGTTATTTTCCGTTTTTACACAAGAAAACTAATGTGTCAATAGTATAGAGGCGCAACATAATAATAAACCTTACAATGCTGCATACAATATTATGAACTTTTTTTACGATTTATTTTCAAATGGTTCGCTTAACTTATTGTTTTGCTTTAGATCAAACTGTATGATACCTTATTCTGCAGTTACTGCGTTGATAAAAACTGAAGAAGAATTAGAAATTAAAAATGACAGAGAGAGTAAGAAACCTTACAGAGTTGTAATGTTACTACCGCCAACGGGAAATATAAATTTTTATATTGGGAACTCGAAACACCTATAATATGACTTAATGTAATCTTCAGATCTATTTTACAAATTTTAAATATATATTTTATCATTACACATGAATATTTTTCACATCCTGGCATTGTAGTATACTGTAAGTATTCCGTTTAATAGGATAGTAGTCTAGTGGTAGCGCGAGTATTAATTTAGAACGTAGTAGGGTCTCGGTAAACTTGTATGTTTAAAAAACACCAATACCTATTTTAATAGTTTTTGAAGTTATACAACTGATTTCGGTTACAGGTTTTATAATTGGTGGAATAGGTGGATTTGGAGTAACAGGGGGTGCACAGTGATACCGGACACATAAATCATTTAAGGCCAAATTTCCACTGATAATTATTCTTCTTAAATGTTTAGTGTAGCTGGGAAGTTAAATATTTTATTTAACTATTTATATTGTATTAACATAATTAAAAATAAAGTCTCATATTCAGAAGCATACTGTATTTCTTAAAAAATATTACTAACCTTCCTAAATTAATGTAAATATTTCTTTTAAATTTGATGTTGACGTGCTATAGTGACAAAGATTTATAAAATTTGTATGATACTACCCAGTTCAGAATTCATGTTATAGAAAATTATTCAAAGTGTGATTGAAGCAAATCTTTGCATTACAAATTTGAAGAGTTCACGCAAGATTTGCAAACAAGAGCTTTCTGGAATAAATTGAGATTAATATCATGTATTTGATAAACTAAAATCCAACATATATACAATATATATATTTGTTCACTACTACATGATTTTTATTAATACCTACAGTACCACAAATAAATTAAACATCAACCATTTCAGCGTTATCGATGTACAAAAATTAAGTCCCTCACAATTTTTCTGTAAAATATAATAATGATATACAGGGTGGCCCACGAAGTTTTGGCCAGTCGATATCTCGAAATCTATTTGAACAATAATTTTGAAAATTGTCAGTGTTAAACAGCCGAAAGCGTTGCCCATTTTTTTTTTCATAAGAGGACTTTATTTCACCTGCATATTTCCGGTCACGTGACATCAACTTCAAAATTTTAAACGAGATGTCCTGTATATTATTACAATTTTGTGATGGTCTATCTAATACCAATCCACTGATAACATTTTTGTCAAGTTTTTGTGGCGCTACAGTAATTATAAACAACTGTTTGTGAACGTTTCTTTATTTTTATTGTATAATTATAATATTGTAACGAATTTACTAGAAAGTTCTTTATTTCTCGAACACTTATTTACAACTCAACTATTCACAAGTCCAATTAACTAACTAACTTTCTTTCTACTTTAACTTTATAAACTAATTTTCGCACTTTATATCACTTTCTTCGCACTGTATCGCTCACTATCGCGGTCCAAATTCAACTAACTGCTGGCCGGACGACACAATTCTTATATAGGCAGTGGAACGTCTCTCCAGGCGTTTCTAGATAAAGAACTTTGGCGAACCTTCTAGTATAGAACGCACTGGAAATCCGAACACCGCACGCTCTCGAGGTTTAGAATATTCCCGGCGTTTGGGATCGCTCGAGGCGTTCGTGACAATATTGAGTAATTAGTATAAGTGTACAATTAGTAATAAGATTTTACTTTGCCTTTGCTTTGCCTTTACATTTTACTTACAACGAGTACGTTAATATACTGCTGATCTATGGAGAATGTGGAAAAAATAGCAGGCGTGCTAGGGATTTGTATAGTTATCGTTTTCCCGACCGAACAGCTGCGAGTATATAAAAATACTCTTGCTTACGTGGAACAAACATTAAGACGTGGTTATTTTCCTAGTGGAAAACGGAAAACTCCTCGAAGAAAGTCTATTCAAACAGAGGATACCATAATTAATCTTCTGACGTATCTTTAAGTAAATCGCCATATCTCGCCGCGGTGTCTCCAGCAAGAATTAGGAGTAAGTAGAACTACAATCCAGAGAGTAATAATAGAGTCATAAATATCATATTTTGAAAATACATTTAACACAAGGTTTAACCCCTGAAGATCCTGAAAGAAGACTTAATATTATTGCTGAAATGACAGTGAAAGTCCCAGATAACCCACTCATTTTAAATGAAATATTGTGGAGTGATGAAAACCGTTTACACAACAACGGTACCGTTAATAGACACAATTGTCACTACTGGTCGGCTGAAAATCCATAATGGATGCGAGAAACGAATTTCCAGACAACATGGGGTGTAAATGTTTGGTGCGGTTTATTCAACGGCCGTTTAATTGGGCCATATGTCTATCAAGAAGAAGAATAAAAGAATGAAAAATGGGAGGCAACATGTTCTAGACTTAACACATATATAGGAGGTAGGAAAAGTACGGAAAGCTGGAGACTACTCAGGAAAATAAGACAGGAGCGAAAGAAAGATATCATCTCACCAATACTAGCGCAAACATGGAATCAATATTTTGAAAAAATGTTATCAGAAGATAGAAAAAAATTTAACAACATAGAAAACGTTAATCCCAATATAGTTACCCAAGGATCTTCGATAAGAATATCAGAAGTTAAGGAAGTATCTAGATCACTAAAGAATGGCAGAGCCCCAGGACCAGGAAATATTCCTTGAGAACTTATAAAATATGGAATAGACAAACTATACCATTCACTGAGAGACCTTTTCCAAAGATGTACGAGTAGATCAAAAGTACCAGAAGAGTGGAAGGTATCATATATATCCACAATTCATAAGAAAGGGGATAAAAGTGAGTGTGACAATTACCGAGGAATATCTGTTACAAATTCCATCAGTAGAATATATGGGAACATCATCATTAGGTCATCAGTCCTAAGACTGGTTGGACGCTAACCTCCAGCTTCTCCTATCTTGTGCTAACCTACGCATTTCGCTAATTGTGCTACAACCTACATCCCTTACTATTTGCGAGCAGTAGTCTAATCTAGGCCTACCTCAGCTTTCTTCACTCCTATTTCTGCCTCCAAATATCGCGGACTATTGCCCCATGTCTCAGCAAATGGCCTACCATTCTATCTCTTCTCTTCTTTAAGTTTTTCCACATACTTCTTTTCTCGCCGACTTTCTCCAATACTTCTTCGTTTCTAACCCTATCAGTCCATGGTATTTTCATCATTCTTCGGTAACACCACATCTCAAAAGCTTCTAATTTCTTCCTACTTGCTTCCCCTACCGTCCAGGTTTCGCAGCCGTATAGTGCCGTGCTCCATACATATGTTTTCAAAAATCTCTTCCTCGTTTCTAAGTTTATTACCCCCGAGCATAAAAGTGCTTTCTTTTTGTTAAAAGCTACTCGACCCTGCGCTATTCTTTGTTTTATGTCTTTATTGCTTCTTCCATCCCAATTTATTTTACTTCCTAAATAAGTGAAGTCTTTAACTTCCTCCAATCTTTCATTATTAATTTGTACTTTCGTTTTTGCTCTGCTCTCGCGCCCTCTGCACACTAACACTTTAGTTTTGTTTTTATTCACCCTCATTCCGTATTCCTCTGTCAACACTGCCTCCATTTCGTTCAATGTTGATTCTAATTCCTCCTTACTAGATGCTAGTACTGCTATATCATCCGCGAATCTCAGCATTTTTAATTTCTATCCCTGTACTTTAATCCCGAAGTCCACTCTATCTTTTACCACATTAATCGCCTCTTCGATGTACAGATTAAAAATTAGTGGTGATAGCGTACATCCTTGTCTTACTCCTTTCCTCCTTTCCTATATGGGAACATATATTAAAAAACCGTATGGAGAACGAATATTGTGAAATGGAGGCAGAAGAACAGGCCGGTTTCAGAGCAGGAAGATCCACAATCGATCACTTATATACAGTCACACGAATCTTGGAGAAGAAGATAGCATTTAACCAAGAAGTACATCTACTATATGTGGATTTAAAAAAAGCATATGATAGAATTCCTCTGGTAAATCTGGGAAACTTTACAAAACACTAATAGATAGAATTAAATATAAAAATTATGTAGAATTAATAAAGGCTGTAAAGTCTCTGTATGATAATACCAGATCTAGAATAAAAATAGGACACAATATAACAACGGGATTTATAGTAACTAAGGGACTTAAACAAGGATGCTGCGTATCTCCTACAGTATTTAAGATATATCTAGAACGCGCATTGATGACTTGAAAAAGAAAATGTCACAATATGGGCATACAAATAGATGATACATCAACACTATACACATTATTCTTTGCGGATGAGCAAGTTGTTATTGCGCTATCGATGCTATGGAATATATGACACGCAAACTTATCGAGGAGTATGAAAAATGGGGTTTAGAAGTTAATGTGAAGAAAACGGAATACATGTGTATTGGAGGACAACAACAAGATCTACTTCTGTCAACCGGGCAAAACATCAAACACTGCAATGAATATAAGTATCTAGGCATGAAAATATCAAATGACGGGACACTTGATGAAGCGATTTCGGAAAGAAACACTCAAGAAAGGAGAGCAATTACAATGTTGAACAGCATTCTATGGGATAAACAAATAACAAAAGAAAATAAAAGAAGAATATATAATTCAATAATTAAAAGTATAGTAACCTATAGTTGTGAAGTATGGCCAATAAAAGAAAGAACAGAAAGAATGATAAGAACCACAGAAATGGACTTTTGGAGGAGGTCAGTTGGAAAATCAACGAGAGAAAGAGTAACAAATGAGAGAATAAGAAATATGATGGGAATAACACATGACACTGTAGATGATATAAGAACCAAACAACTCGTATGGTACGGGCGAATGCCAAATGACAGAATACCCAAAAAAATTCTAAACTGTAAACCACAAGGAAGAAGAAGGCGAGGAAGACCACGAAAAAGCTGGAGAGAGGGCATTGATAATGAAATTCGGGAGAGAGGTCTGGACGAGGACATGTGGAGAAATAGAGAGGAATGGAGATTAGGAATCGGAAGACGGCGAAGGACGTTATAAACCGATATGATGATGATGATGTATATCAAGAAACGTTGAACGGCGAAAGATATTTAGATTTTCTCCAGAATATGCTTCCCCATTTACTTGAAGGTATTTTCTTAAACGAGAAAAGGACGATATGGTGGTAGCAGGATGGTGCACCTCCTTACTTTGCCCAGCCAGTTAGGACATATCTTAATGCTACTTTCCCTGAACGATGGATTGGACGCAATGGTACAATATCTTGGCCGGCTCGCTCTCCAGATATAACACCTTTAGATTTCTTTCTATGGGGATACTTAAAAGGTTTGGTTTACAATACACAGCCTAGAAATTGAGATGATTTGCAAAACAAAATCAGAACAGCGTGCCAAATTGTTACACCAGAAATGATTAGAGCAGCATGCTACACAAATGTTTTAAAAATATTTCAGTATAGCGTTAATGAAGGTGGACATCAATTTGAGCATCAACTGTAATGCTTGTTATGTATGAATTATTTTGAATTATTGTATTTTGCTGTGTAATTATTTATCTTCTCTAATAAAAGTTTTAAAAAATCAATTCATTCATTTAACAGCTCAGTTTATCAGGGCTTTACATAAACGTGCTAATAAATATGGTATCATTAGATTGGTATTAGATGGGCCATCACAAAATTGTAATAACACACAGGATGTCTTATTTAAAATATTGAAATTGATGTCACGTGACCGGAAATGTGCAGGTGAAATAAAGTCCTCTTATGCCAAAAATGAGTAATGCTTTTGATTGTTCAACACCGCCAATTTTCAAAATTATTGTTCAAATAGGTTTCGAGATATCGACTGGCCAAAACTTCGTGGGCCACCCCGTATAAGAAAATCCAAAGACCAATGCATTTTTTAACAAAAATGTACTTCTCAAAAATTGCAACAAAGAGCCATGGCAGTATAAACAAATTGTGGAAACAGTATTTTAAATATCGCTATTAATTAACTAACTAACACTATACATTTTTTTTATATTTTCATGGTACATAATATTATTTTTAACGGTTATCAGAAATTGTATTTAACATAATGGCGTTCATCGCTTTGTAAATAAATATGGTATATATTTAGATAATATTTTTATTTTGGTGCATAATGATTATTGAAAGTCACTTTGAAAAATTGTTTCTGGGTGTAAATATTTACTCAAATTACATTTTGATAACTTTAGAGGATCCGATAAAGCTACAATGTAAATGCTATTCTATGACTAAAAACTTCTAAGTAACAAATTAGTAACACCCTTTAATATATTTCAAAAGTTATTTAGAAGTAATAAAACTATTTGGTACCAATAGACAGTGTGAAACAATATATTCCGGTCTAAGTTGGATAAACTTAGATGCTGCTGGGAACATATGTATATTCGTTATATAATGCACTTATTGAAATCTAATTATATTTAAATTAAAGACTGGGTAAGATATCACAGGCTGCATCACCAATTTAGCGAGACTAATGCAGATCATCACAATGTCAATAGAGTATTTTTCTTCGTCCACGTAGGATGGCTTATGATGAGGAAACACCCAGAAGTACTCAAGAAAGGTGCTACAGCAGATTGTAACGACATGCTTCAAAACTCGCTTGTCGTATTTCATCAAAAGTAGGTGACATTATTGGTATTATTATAAAATTAATAGCGTTTATAATAAGCAGAGCGTAAAGTATCACATAAATCATGTGACAATCACACAGTGATATTTTTAGTAAAATAAAATTGTGAAACATGTAAATTTTGACATCTAAAATAACACTACTTAAGTATAGCGTTATATATTCTCCTTCAACCTCCTCAATTCCACAGTTCTCTCTTTAAAATTTTCAAATTAAGTGAGGGTTCGTGGAAACTGCATTTGAAGAGGTTTGTCATACTTTATTCAGTAGTATGATCTAACTGCATTCCTTATTTTTAGTTATTTTTAATCATAGAAGTTATTTGATGTCTTGAACTACAATTTCGATTTCAGATAATTCCTAAAAAATCCAGAGGGAGGAAAGCTGGACCGCTATTAAGTTTCACTGTCTACCAATATACCTATTGGGAATAACTTGACCAAGATGGAATAATAAGTTCATTGTAAAATTGCATAAGGTTATCATAATCAGGAAAATGTCTTCTAACCCCGTAACTAAAAAACTATGAACAAACTCCAAGTAAAGCTCGCCAGTTACAGTATCATTAATCAAATGACTTGACAATTTAATTGTTTACAATTTCAGCTTAAATGTTTTGTTTCCTAAAATATTTAGTGTGAACCACCATCATCAAGTCGATATGACTTTCTGTACCTGGTATTCGGTATTTACTATTTACAGTTAACCCGGTTCTGTTCGTTAAGTGTTCTATTTAAAGTAAATATTACGTCATTAGAAAAAAATTCATTTTCTTATAAATGACGGGGATTCTTGATATTCATTTAATATAATTCTTCAAAACTCTGATCAACTATCAATCAGGATCATTTTATTAGGTTCTCGAACCAAATGATTTTTATATATATTTTTGCATACTGTTATTTAACGTTGGTCTATTTTCGCTACCTGAACCTACCATCTTCTAGGAACAAGCTGCCTCTAATCTGTAAATTTTGCCTACAACCTAAATTGCTGGTAAACAATTTAGTTCAATCCCATTATTGGTCTTTTATGTGTTGTATATGTTATGTATACTGAATAGTTTTTGTCAAGTTTAAATAATAAAATTAAGGAATATGAGAATATCCATTTTTATTTCAGTTGTGTTACAGATCGAATATGTTTGCTGAATTTAGAAGATCGATAGTACTTTTCATTCTGGTACACACATGCCTAATTGAAGCTGTGATTGTCATCATTATTGAGAGAAAGTTTGTCGTTGCCATCATCAAAAAAACTTTAATGCGGAGTTCCAAGACCATATTCTGCCAAGAACTGGGCATGCTTAATATAATTGCTTAAAAAACACCAATGGTAATAACAAATAATGATGAGCTATTTACCTTTGATAAAATGGCAATATCTAGATAATTATTATCGTCGTGAATAGTATTGAATTGTTGTCATCAGTATTGACAAAATGCAGTCCTATTGATTCAATGATAAGGACTTCATTAATTCCATAGATTTCATCAGATACAACATTGACGAAATATAAACTTTCACTTATTAGAGCAAAAGTTCAGAATGTGTACCCAATGTTATCTGGAAGACATTACGAGACCCGCCTGGATCTCTCCTGGTTGTACGACAAATGATGAACTTGATTTGTCCAGGCACAATAATTCCTTTTCTTTATTTTTATGTAATATTTATTTATTTTAGCTACTAACCTCGTATATTTTGACCTCTGTATGTTGTGCTTTACTTTTTCTTAAAACTGAAACTAAAAATGTTGTATAGTTAAATTAAGCATTTTTCAGGTACTTCATATGGTTCAAGTTGACCTTTTGTTTCATACTATCAACGATAATACCACCTCTACTTTGGGGTAAATTAAAGCCCTTAGTATTAGAGCCCTTGTTGTAAGATATACTTGTAATTTGAGCTTCACGTGGCTTGTTAATAGCGCCGCCCACTTATGGGGAACTAAACCATACGATAAGTTTTTGAACGATTTTAAAATAACTTTTAAATAATATTTTGTTACAGCTTTGTATATCAGTTTCAGAATTACTTTTTATTATAACTATTTTCATTATCAAGGATTTTTTCACTTTTTCTTATAAATATATGCTATTAAATTATCTAAATATTTTATGTGAAATTAAGCACATATTTTATGAAAAAACAATGCATATATCTTAATATATTTGGCATCATATATGTGTATTACAATACAAATTCGTCATAACTATGTAAAATGGAAAGCAATTTAGAAATTATAAACAAATATTTAACAATATTTGTTACAACCACAGATATTGCGCGCAAAATATTGAAAGCAATATCATATATTAATAACTTTGTTGAATTTAATCTACTTAGTTATAAAATTATAAATATACAGAGACTCAAAGATTCAGATTTATCGAACGCGTCGCTTCCTAAAATTTCTTTATATGCCCTCAAACGAATTGCGATATCTTCTAATATTTCCTAGTTTCCAGCAATGATTTAGATTGACAAGATATTTTGTACATCTAAACTAAAATAATAAAGTTTCAATCGATATTATCTGATTTTAAGGAAAATTCAGCCTGTGGAGGATTTGACAGTTTCTCTATTTGCTATGGGCGAAGGTTACTATAATTACCACCACACGTTCCCCCGGGTTTATCGGGCGGCAGAGATGGGTCAGTATTTGAACGTAACCACTTTCTGGCTAAATATGTTTGAAATAATTGGCTGGGCATATGATATGAAGTCTCCATCACAGGAACTAGTTAAGAAAGTGGTAGACGTACATAGGGATGGAAGTCATTATAAATGGGGACATGAAGTTCCTTACGATTCGTCAATGGACTGCAAGAAATCCTTATCATATTATTATTAATATAACATGATTTTTATTTATTTGCAATATTTTGCAAATAACCTGCAGAAACTCATTCAGTAAGTTGGTTAAACAGTTACATTATTAACTTTCCTGCACATCGACGGTGGCGATGCATCCGCTTTTTCTATTAAAATAAAGTCTTCATTAACTATTCAGATTAATTTATAAAATTATTTACAATAAAACTGTGTTACAACATACTAATGCTTCTTTCTTATCTATTATTCTTTCTACTATTCTTAGTTATCTATTTTTTGTTTGTATTTTAATAAATTAAGTCATATATATATATATATATATATATATATATATATATATATATATATATATATATATATATATATATATATATATATATATATATATATATATACACCACTAAGAAATAATGTAATAAAATGCTATTGTATACGTTCTCCTAAAATTTAGGTATTACGAATTAAAACGAATTAAATTTTGAGTAAGTTTTATTTTTCACGGGAATGTTTTGAAACTGCCTTTAAGATTATTTTTAGTGACACACAGTGTTTATGAAATTTGATGTTCTTAAAGGTGTTGATATCAACCTTTGTGCAGGGTGTCTCAATATTCTGTGTATATGAAGCTACCATATACCCTTGATGTTAAAATAGGTTGATTGTACTATACAAGGTGGTTTGTTTAGCCGCTAGGTATCAATTACTTTTTTATCGCGAATACAAAATATTTCAAATTTTTTTTTGTAAAATTTTAGTAATCAAACTAATTGTTTGCATTTCCGATTAGTAAGTATTTCCGGTTGTAATTAATCTTAATTTACTTCACCTCCAAATCTGAAATTGCATATTATAATTTACAGAAAAATTATTAGTCGTCTATACTATTTAATAAAAAAATTCCATATGATTACCATTTGTAATACTCAGATAAAAAAAAAATACATTCTTCTTATTTCGTACGTAGCACTTTAAATTGATTTGTCAAAAACCATAACAGTCCAATATCCAAATCCAGTACAGAGCTGACGATATAAATTTCTATACAAATAAACAGCTTAAATACCTTAAAACGGACTTCCGCATGTAGAACATCTCTATCTCGAAATTGAGTGGCCGAGAAAAAATAAACCAACACATAAGTGCAGAATATATGTTTTATGCGACAGTTTTACTTTTTTCATTGGCGACTGCTTCAGTGCTATATCAATACATTTGTAATCGAACGAAATTATTTTTCTTCTCATATATTCGTATATGATACAGTCCGAATATATGTTTTTTTCGCTCAATGCAAAATCGAAAAGTTTTTCTCAAATAGTCCACCATCGTGTTTTCTCATGACCCATGGACAGGGTGGAGTGTGTCCTGTCCAACTAAAAATCAATATATGTCGTCTGGTAGACGTCCCTAATCAGAATCAGTCGAAACCCGATCGATCAGACACGATTTAATTGAGTAATCGTGCTAAAAAAATTCTCAAATAGTCCACCGTCGTGCTTTCTCATGTCCCATAGACAGGGTGGGGTGTGTTCTACCCCCCTTAAAATTATTGGGTGTCATCTGGGAGACGTTCCCATTGAGAGTCAGTCAAAACCTGATCGATCCAACACGACTGAGTTATCATATTAACAAAAAAAAAATTCTCAAATAGTTCACAATCGTGCTCTCTCATCGTCATGGACAGGGTGGAGTGTGTCCTATCCACGTCAAAATCAATAGATGTCGTCTGGGAGATGTCCCCGAGCAAAATCAGTCAAAACCCGATAAATGCGATACGATTTCGTTGAATTATCGTGCTAACAAAAAAAAAAAGTAAAAATTCTCAAATAGTCCACCATCGTGCTTTCTCATGATCCATGGACACGGTGGGGTGTGTCCTGTCCACCTCAAAATCAATAGGTGTCATCTGGGGGACGTCCTCGATCAGAATCAGTCAAAACCTGATCAATCCGACACGATATAGTTGAGTTATCGTGCTAACAAGAAGAAATGCCGACGACAACGACAACGACAACGACAACGACAACGACAACGACACACAGAAATAATTTTTTAAAAACCATTTTTTCTTGCTTTTAGTCCAAAAAATGAAAAATAAACGAAAAAAAAATTTTTTTCTATTTGTCTTTACACGATTACATTACTTTTACGCTAGTATAGTTGAGTGGGGAAAAGTAAAATTATGAAAACTCCTTGGTCATTGGGAAACACATTTCAAACTACAGACGCCCGCCCACTGTATGATTCTGTGTGAATGTTTAATTTTTGCAAATTTACTGACACTTAAATCCTCATAGGTCCTAAATGAAGTAAATCTGTTTATTTTAACTAATATGTAATCTCAGGAAGCTTTGTTTAATCTGTGTTGTATATCTTTCTGAACACTCTTTATACAACTGATTCAATACTCATAGAGTAATAATGTATTATTCATAAAAAGTCATTTTTTTGATTAAAGATATTTCATTTTGAACTAGCCTTATTTTACTACCATGATTTTTTTTCGTTATTAAATAAAGATTACTTTTTCCTTAAATAACTATGTATTATAGTTGCACTGCAGAAATATAAAAGATATTGCATATTTGTTACCAGTATTGTTAACTTAATGCAAGTGCTTCAGTAAAAAGCATTTTGTATCGCTCAATTTTTAATTTTCATACCTAATTAGTTATATTCATACGGTAAAATTATTTCGCGGTGGCTTTTAGTTATTGCAAGTTGTGACGCAAGTTATTGTCATATCAACATGAAATTATCACTGGTGATTATACATAAAAATTTATCGTGTTTTAAAGTGATGTAGATTGCACATAGTATTGAACGTACTAAAAGAAATAATATCAGACCGAGTCTTCTTGTATTCATGGTAGCAGTAACTAAATATATTTCATAAGTTTTCACACACATATCATAAACTTCGTTAATAAAATATTACCTTTCATACTTACGTAATACACCATTAAATTCATCATAGACTAATTGTCGGGTCTTGTACTCATTTTCAATTAACTAATATTATATTTCACGATGTAATAATATCAAACATATAGAATTAAATATGTACGAGCCGTATTTGAGCTATTTTATTACTATTTCTACTTTTCCGCACTCCAGTATAAGCGGAAAAGTAATGTAATCGTGTAAACAAAAAGTGAAAAAACAAAAATTTCTTTTGGGTCCATTTTTCGCTTTTCGGCCTAAAAACCAAAAAAATAAACAGTTTTAAAACCTTAAAACGGACTTTTCCGCACGTAGAACATCTCTACCTCGAAATTGAGTGACCAAGAAAAAATAAACCAACACATAAATGCAGAATATCTGTTCTATGCGACAGATTTACTTTTTTCAAATAGTCCACCCTCGTGAATTCTCATGACCACTGAACAGGGTGAGGTGTATCCTATCTACCTTACAATCAATAGATGTCGTCTGGTAGACGTCCCTAATCAGAATCAGTTGAAACCCGATCCATTCGACACGATTTAATTGAGTGACCGTGCTATCACAAAAAATTCTCAAATAGTCGACCATTGTGCTTTCTCATGACCCATGCACATGGTAGAGTATGTTCTATCCACCTCAAAATCAATAGGTGTCATCTGGGAAACGTCTCCGATCAGGACCAGTCAAAACCCGATCGATCCGACACGATTTAGTTGAGTTATCCTGCTAACAAGAAATATTAATGCTGACGACAGCTACAACACACACACAGCAAAAATTTTTTAAAAATCATTTTATTTTGTTTTTAGGCCGAAAAACGAAAAATAAACCCAAAAATGAATTTTGCTTTTTCATTTCTTCTTTACCCGATTACATTACTTTTCCGCTGGTATAGTGGAGTGCGGAAAAGTAAAATGGTTTTAATTTTTTTTTACTGTGTGTGTCGTCGTTGTCGTCGGCATTTATTCTTGTTAGCACGATAACTCAAATAAATCGTGTCGGATCGATCGGGTTTTGACTAATTCTGATCCTAAACGTCTTCCAGACGATATCTATTGATTTTGAGGTGGATAAGACACACCCCACCCTGTCCATGGGTGAAGAGAAAGCACGATGGTGGACTGTTTGAGAATTTTTTTTTGTTAACACGATAACTAAGTCGTGTCGCATCGATCGGGTTTTGATCGGGGACGTCTCCTATGTGACACCTATTGATTTTGAGGTAGATGGAATACACTTTATCATGTTCATGGGTCATGAGAAAGCACAATGGTGGACTATTTGAGAAACTGTCTTTTTTAGCACGATCACTCAATTAAATCGTGTTGGATCGATCGGGTTTCGACTGATTCTGATTAGGGACATCTACCAGACGACATCTATTGATTTTGAGGTAAATAGGACATACCCCACCCTGTCCATGGGTCATAAGAAAGCACGATCGTGGACTATTTGAGAAAAATTGAAAAAAGTAAAACTGCAGCATAAGACACATATTCTGCATTTATGTGTTGGTTTAATTTTTCTCGGCCACTTAATTTCGCGATAGAGATGTTCTACGTGCGGAAACGTCCGTTTTAAGGTTTTAAAACTGTTTATTTAATCTACAATTACAAACATTATCTATCTATCCATCTTAACAGAACTATATACTATAACACTATCTATCTTAACAAAAGTTAAGATAGTGGTTATACATATTTTTGCTTTCTACAAACACGTTTTAATCTAGGCGCATTATATCAAAATTAAGGAATGAGGCCACAATACTATTTAAAGTTTACAAGAAATGATGGAATGATTTTTATCGAATGAAAACTAAAGTAACTCCATTAAAATCTAACATTAATATTCTTCTATTAAAAATAATTTATCATCAAACACTAGAATCCGTCATGAAGATTATACCTCTGTAATACAAGTAAATACTTTTGATTTCATAAAAGTGAAGAGAATTTTTTTATTCAACGCTGTCCAAATGTCAATGGACATTTATTCTCCATTTTAGCTATCGTATTATAATATATCTACGTAGATACTTCGTATTATAATATATCTAATTATATTATACATTTACTTACTGTAATTCTAATTACAGATTGTAAATATATTTGAAAAGTTAAATAAAAAAAATAGTCTTCTCTGGAGTTATATTTTATTAAGAGGTTAATGTGTAGATACGCAATATTGTGCAGTTATGCAATACATATTGAAAGGCTGTGGCTGCTGTGAAAGAACTTCTTAGAATTCCTTGTTTTATTATTAAAAAAAAAATACTTTAAACGGCAAGACAAATTAATGTAGAGATTGTGATACTTCAAATAATATAGTTATTATTGAAGGTACATTAATGATATATATGAATGAAAAATATGTAAAACTTATTTTTGAATTTTCTTTCTAGCAAGGCATCTGCCCTGCTTCGATCTATTTTGCTAACCCTGTATAATCCTTATTATATTCTTTTATCTTATTAAAGTCAAAGTATATCTAAATAAGACTGAATGTGAATGAATTATTATTTTAAATTCATAAAATATATTAGAATAAATTAAATTGTTATTTTAATCATTTTAAGCGGTGGCATGTGATAAATACAATTGTGAGTGAGTTTTGAATTATAAATATAAATATGTAATGTAAATTATGTCTAGCAGTGGCATTCTGCAAGAAAATTTCATATTTAGGCAATAATGTCAATGTCTTCATTTGATTTCTCGTAAAATTAACAGCACCATGTTTAGATCAAATAAAGCACTTGAGCAATATGTAATGTTAAAATATTTTGTTAGGTGACATAATCGATTGGTTCGTTTAATTATCGGGTTTGTTATACTTTATCTCCATAGTTGTTACTTATACCTTCGCATCAGGTGGATAAACTTTTTTTCAATGAAATAAATCAATACATAAAATATGTTTCTATGTTATTTAATTACAGTTATTCTTTAAGGAACTATACATGATATATGAATATTATAATGAATTTAACACTATTTAAATACTAATTTTTTGGTAAGCATTTTCTTCATAACAATAATCTTCTTCTAGAAAAAAATGTATTTCTATTAAACACTAAAGTAATAAAGTCGGGAAATAAAATCATTCCTTTATTACCTACCCGATTTCCTTACTCCTGAATTATTTTTATTTTATTGAATATAAATGTAATGGCAAGTTAGACAAATACGAAGAATCCATACGCATTAATAATAAATTAGATATTAATATACTTGATTTCATTTATTGTCTTTGCTGAATTTCGCTGAAAGGAACTCTTATTTACATATTCTTAGCGTTCATTTTTAAAGACTATTTTAATGAATCTAAACACTTCATGAAAAATTTAGATTAAAATCTAGTCATTTATTTCTGAGGATAAGTAATACAAGTTTTTTATGTCACATCTGAATATATATTGAGAAACGTATCTATGTTGTTTTTATTTTTGAAAAAGTATAAGATTCTTATTGACACTTTTATTTTCTATTTTGGTTTATTTTTGAGCTATTGAGTTAATGACAATTTATATACATTCCCAGCTTCATGTTCTATTCAATTCAGCCTTAAGGATTTGGAGAGAGCATAAAATGTTTATGTTGGCAATATGTGAGAGTATCTTCTAAATGAATAGTCTTCGACACAATGTCCTTGAAGGAGGAAATGTGAAAAATTGTTAATAATAACATTATTTTATAGAAGTCTTATTTATCAGACAATTATGTGACTATGTGAATTAGAAATTCAAATTTAAATCCATATATTTTCCAGCACTATTTATGCCAAATATAAGTATATATAGGACATTTTGAAGTGTTTACGAAATTGCAGCATCGCAGATTATACCATTAAATACGCCAATTAACTATTATAGCCATGACGATGTTTAGAATTGCTTTAGCATGTCAACAGGATTAGGTCAATTTGATACAATTACATTTTTTAAAACAAATTTTCTCTACTACACGAAGATTGAATAATTCGAAATATTGGAATGAAAGTCCCACACTACTTCTCTCGTGATACATTTTCTTGATGTTACAATTAACAATTTTAGTCCTGGGACTGTTCATAATCACTGGAGTATATCCAATTATGTGGAATAAGGTATGACAGTATGTCACAATTACATTTTTAGGCTTCATCAAGCCTATTATTATAGGCTTGATATAAGGATTATATAAGGATATCATCATATAATCCTTAGATTTTAATGATTTTAAAAATGCATTGTAAACTTTTTACTGAAAAGAGACACGTTAAGATCTTATTTTTATAAATATGTTTATATCTAGTTATTTAATTTTTTAGTTATAGTTTAAGAATAAGCAACAGATTAAATGAAAATATCCTCGATTATTGTACTAATCTATTAAATTCTATTTCGGTAAGAGGTGTTTGATTTTGCACATTTCTTCACTTTCCTAATTACATATTCATAAATTCAAACTTATTAAATTGGCCGCAGTATTATCCACTTGTCATTGTAAAGATGACAAAACGAAGTATTTGTTTAACATATTTTTCGGAAACACATATTGCAGTTATATAAGGTGACCAATCGTCGTTGAACTTTGAATGTTGAAAGCAACTTAAACTTTGATTAAAATTTTCGTGATTATTCATTTTATCATCAGAAACACACACTGTCTTTAATTCGTTAATCTCTTAATTAGAACTCTATCAAAGATTGTGATACATTAATCATTTAAATGATGATTTTAATGGGCATTATTGTCTTCATTGAATTAAAGAAAAAGTCCTTGTAATACCTAAGGTTGTGGCAAATTTAAGGTCGGTAGTATGTGTCTGTTATTACCTTGATGTAAAATCCAGTTATCGATTTAAGAACTACTGTTAGAACTTCAAAATAAGATTGTAATATTAGACCAAAAATAAATACTACATGGAGCATTACGAAAGTCTATTAGAAGGTGTTATCAAATATCCGCCTAAATGGTCATTTTAGTGTATCCCATAGGTTCTCTATGGGGTTCATATCTGGGCTTCTTGGTGGCCAATACATAATTAGAATATTCACAAACCAAGGATAATCCAGTATCTCTCTAGAAACGTGAGACCGAGCGCTATCCCACATACAAATTTAATTATCCCCGACAAACGGGGAAAATGACATCACATTTCTACAATATTTTCTACGTAGAAATATGCATTCATGGATCTCCCCCGTATAGGAATCAAATCCGTCCGACCATCGAAACTAATTCGTCCCCAGGACATTACACAGGTCTGCAAAAACACTTTTTTAAAAATTGTTTTGATTTAGTTAACTGATCTTTATGTAGTTTTTTGTGCTGATTTAAAAAATGACATTGGTTTTTTTCTATCACGTAAGGCTTGCCTACAAAATTAAGTTGAATTTTTTGGAAAGAGTACAAAAAACGGAAAATTTTGGATTTGCTTTTATTATTTTAACATGTAGAGTAAAAGTAAAAAAAATAACGATACCTAGCTAAAATGAGCATAATAGTGATGCACATGTGTTGCAAAATTATTATAAGTCTGTGTAAAAATGTTTTCTTTTTCCATCAAAGTTTCTCTTGGTACTTTTTCGGCTGTGTTCTTGTGAATTTTCCCTTTTTAACATCCAACAGTAGTCTGACATCATGTTGACATTCCATCGACCTTGGTATCTGCGCTCCATTTCTTTTATATCTTGATGGAAACGTTCTCCTTGTTCCTCACTTACAGCCCCAAGATTTTCTGGAAAGTAGTCCAGATGTGAGTGAAGGAAATGGACTTTGACACTCATGTTGCAGCCCAACATTTTGTAGTTTTGTAGCAATTCAGCAACCAAAGTTTTGTAGTTTGGGCCTTTTTTGTTTCCAAGAAAGCCTATTACAATAAGTTTAAATGAATTCCAGGCATTTTTTTCTTCCATTTCCATTTTAGTGACAAAGCTTTCATCTTTTAAAAGTTTTCTGATGTCAGGCCCAATAAAGACTCCCTCTATCAGCTTAGCATCGGATAGACCAGGAAACTGTTCACAAAGATACTTGAAGCACTCTCCTTCTTTGGGTAATGCTTTCACAACCTGTTTCATTAGCCCCAATTTGATATGAAGTGGTGGAAGTAAGATCTTTTTAGGATCCACTAAACTCTGTCTTTCAATATTTTTAACTCCAGGAATAAGAGCCTTTCTGATTGGCCACGTCTGCTTGACATAGTGTTGTTTCCTGTCACGGCTATCCCATTCACAGAGGAAACATGGAAACTTTGTGTAACCACTTTGTTGACCTAGTAACATGGAAATAACTTTCAAATCCCCACAAATGGTCCATTTATGGTCAGAGTAGCCGATCTTATTAAGAACAAACTCAAGATTTTTGTAGCATTCTTTCAAATGGACTGAGTGTCCAACAGACACAGAAGCATATCGGTTACCATTGTGAAGAAGTATAGCTTTCAAACTCCTTTTTGATGAATCGATGAAAAGTCTCCATTTCTCTGGTTCATACGTGATTTTGAACATTTCCATGATTCCAGGTACATTGTTGCAGAAAACTAGGTCACCCTTTTGTATAAAAAAGGGACAAATTCCTTTTCTCTAAATCGGTACCATGAAAATGAAACACCGGAGGCTAACATGTCTTTCTTTAAGTCTACACCCTAAAACTTCCGCTGAATCCTTTGGGAGGCCCATATCTCGTACTAAATCGTTCAAGTCTGATTGAGAGAAAAGTTTAGGGTCATTGATACCTGGATCGTAGTTGTCCTCACTATCGCTGCTACTATGTGACATTTGGTCTAAATCGCCTAAAATATTGTCCAGGGTATCCGGAGTTGAAGGAATAGGCAAGTCAGGTCCATGAAGAACAGGGCGAATAGCCGAACGTGTGTTGGTTGGGTATGAAATGTTCTTCCTGTTTTTTAAATTGAAACCTTGCACTGCACAAGAACAAAAGTAACAGTCATCACTGTGATTTTTAGGCTCTCTCCAAATCATGGGTACTCCAAAACGAAATGATTTCTTCTTAACTTGAAACCATTGTCTCAGTTCTTCAACACACACAGACTATATGGGGAGCCCATGATTTATCTTGGTCCCCTAATTTAACACCAAAGTATGCAAAATACACCTTCTGAACAAAATTAGAAATGTTCCTTTGTTGCTTCTTGACGGTATAAGACTCACAAATATAACAGAAACAGTTAGGAGAGTTGACACATCCTCTAGTAGCCATTTCTTCTAAATAGCACAAAACTGTTTGATGTGTACACCACAGTGGCTAGCTCCATACTGAGTCACTGACTGCAATCAAGGTCACGGCTCACTACATTCCTCACGACGTCTAGCAGACAGTAGGATTGGAGAAGGATCAGACAGACTGAGACATGTCTTGTTCCAGTAGGAACTGGATTTTCCCAGTTTAGATTCATTGTCTTCAAATAAATAGAATAAAAACATTTTTTTTTGCAAATAACATACTCACATTGTTTGGTAACCTGTTCACCATGAAAGCTCCATAATTCAGACTAAATTTACCACTTCTATAGGTTATAATGTTGAAAAATCGTACGCATACTGAACCTGAGAACCCCAGAAAATAAGAAAATTTCAGGTGAAATTTGTGACTTATCTAAGGGTGATGGAGTTTCTTCACTATTTTTTCCGTAATCAGCACAAGATATACTGTTAAACCCACTAGTTAAATATGTTACAATTTTTTCATCGCAGACTTGTGTTATTAACCCACCCGAAAGTGGGATCCAGAGCGGTGAGATATCGCAAGCAGCAAACCTCTCCTGGTCTTCGCCAGACTCGTTGACATCCATCTGGTGAATGAAAACTTAAATTTTTTTCGTCTGAAAACAAAACTCACTTCCAGTCATCAAGGGCCCAATTTACGTATTCTCTTGCAAAACGCAGTCTAGTAACGCCATGTTCTCTGGCGAGAAGTGTCCAATAATACTGTACAATTCTCTTTCATTAAGCCTTCTCCTGACCATTAGTCCAGAAATTACTACATTTCGAGATATTTTCAGGGCTCTGCTTAGGTATAAACTGGTAGAATGCTTGTTTCTTAAGGGAACTTGTATAATATATAGCTCATTTATTGCATCTGTAGACTTCTTATAACCTTGTGCTGGGGTTCTACAGTAACTTCCAAGTTCATTGAAATGTTTAACTGTTCGACTTCGAATTGTTGATTGTCTAACGCCTAAAAAATTAAGCACATATCACTGGCTACATCCATCATTAACCAGAGTTAACCTTTTCCCTGCTTCATCTTCTCTTAAGTTACGTAGACGATTTATTTCTTCTACTCTAAGTGAACTGGACAAAATATTTCATTTATTTGATGACATTAAATTTAAAAGAAATTACTAGCGTCAAAGAATTTATTGCCCTTTACAAATTACTTTAAACAAAATTAAATGTATTATTCAAACAATTACATAATGTTACTTTACATCTATCAAATAATTGCAATCGTTTGTCAGCAGTAACACAGTAACAAAGGATATCCTAGGACACCTCCATATAATGTTTACGGTTTTAAATTATCGAAAAATTATAAGAAATAATGAAAAGGTTTGCTGATGCGTTAATTTTGTCCACGAGTGTATTTCTCATTCATTAAATAATCTTGTAATACGTGGCATTAGTTCCTCATTTTTGAGTCAGAACTCATATGCTATTAGAGTAATAGAACCGGAAACATATCATTATCATATTATGGCAATAGAACTAATATAATGGGGAAAGCTTCATCTAGATATGCGGCACTAATACCAATATCCGTTAGAAAAAAAATAAGGGGAGTGTTTACTTGATGCATATGTATAAACCTGAAGAAATAGATTACTTTAGTCAGTATATAAAACAAAGATAAAAGGATCAGATATTTTTAGAATACATCATAGAAAAGAGCTTTAAAAAAGACTCACACTATATGTTAATGACAAGAGCGGTTATTTAGCTATCATTATTAACATGAAGTATATAAATATTCTTGATTTGACATATTTCTTTCAAATACCAACCTACTACATACTACACCATAGGTATTTACAATAGAATCAATATATGTTGTGTAGCTCATAATAGGACTAATAAATATTATAATTATTATTTTTTATGTAAACTTTCACCGTTTTTTACAGGAAATTATTATATGGCAGAAAATGTTATAATAATTTATAATTACGCCCTATCAATTTTGTCCCATATACCACTCAGTACAAGACGTTTGCAAACATCCTGTATACTACATATCATACTAAACAATTACTCATGTTCACTTATGTTTATTTATTGAGTAACTATACATTTGCAGGTATGATTTTCTTGATTACACAATTAGGGTCATCATGATCAAATAAGTATTCTTTCACAAAATGAATTAACAATATATATTAGTTAACTTAATAGATTCATATTTACAAATTAATGATAGGACTATGAGAAAGCAGAAAGTATTAACGATTATTGCCATATATTGCCTGTTAGATATACATTCTCTTTGTGTCTAAAAACTAAATTGACACACTAAAAGAGTTTCAGTTTATATTAATTTTTGCTTGTCATGTTTGTGCTATATTTAGTATGTGCAGATCATTAAATATATTTCATAATTTTTTTGCAAAATAATTTTCAAGTTTGGTGGGATCTATGAACAGAAGGCACTGTGCCACTTTTATGTATTGATTTTGCTGTGTCACTTTTATGTACTGATTTTTACGTAAGTAGTCTAATAATATGTGTCTCATTTAGTCATCGCTATTGAATAAATAGTCTGAGTATTTTTCAAAAGATATTTATTGTCATAGAAAATAATACATTTTTAAATATATGTATATAAGTATTATTGTCACAAAAAATATTTATTCATATAAAAATATAATGTTAATTTTCCTACTATTCTTACGTTTTTGAAATCAGTAAAATTTTGCATTAGATTCATCCTATATACAGCGTATTGATAAAATTTCGTATAATATTAATAGTTTTGTTATTAAATTATTTGTTTTCAAAATTTTGAAACCCGTCGACCTTATTTTCTAGAAAGATATTAACTAATATAAAAATAACGTTTTTCCAGATTGTAATTAGCTATTTTTTAAAAATACATCAAATTACAATTATCTCTGTAAAATTACAATTTATCTGCTCAATGAGGCCTTGTCGAGAACAGTTTTTATAAAATACGATTAAAATTAACTTGTGCTTTGTTCTTCGAGATATTTCGTAAATTTCTTTTAAAATATTTAAAATTACAATCTGAAATAACAGCGAATTCACAGCCCATTTACCAATTTCATATGACTAGGAAATAATTTATATTACTTAATTTTATAATTTTCTTCTAATATAACTACAAGTTTATTATTTCTCCAGTATGCATAACCAATTATTAGTCTAACAGTTTTAGTTGTCAAATATCTTTTGCAGCTGCCTTCAACGTACGCATTAATTTTATAGCTAAAAATACCGAGAATTAAAACGAATGCCCTCATTCATGAAAGACATTTTAACTAAATATGAGGCTGTCACCAAATATTAATTAAAGTATGGAAGACATCACGCTATGGAATAATTAAAATATAATTTATTGAATATTAGACGTTTGTGAATGCATATCAATAAGGGACAATATAGTTATATTTGAAGGAACGACAATTAATTTCATTTCCATTTAACAATTTTCATAAAAAGCAATTATTAAATTACTATGCGTGTCAAGGTCTTAGAAAACGTGAATGATAACGGTTGCCACACTTTTTCACAGATCTAAGATCACGTTAATTTTTTGAGTTATTGACATGTTTATTGCTGGTGTTGATTTACAAATTCAGAAAAGTAGTTGTGATATCTTTTATAAATATGTTGCTATGAATATGCCAAAATTTCATGTACTCTAAAAGAAGTACGTATATGATGCATTTAATTTAAGATTTAAATAATAATAGAGGACTGGAAAATTTATATCAGCAAAAAAAAGAATAGATTTCAAAAATATATCTACCGTTATAGGGCAATTAAAAAAATACTGATGCATTTGTAAATGGGACAGAAACGCATTGTTTTCTTATAGGCTTACTTTTAACTGGTAACATCGCAATTTGTGGAAAATCAAATATGAAATATTCTGATAGATTTTTGGAGTATTCTTTCTACTCCTTTGTATAAAAAATGGCAAACTTTTGTATTGAAAATCTATATATTTAAATTTAAGTGATTCAACGATGTACGAAGCAATTCCAGACTGACGTATGCAGCACTGGTCTGGGGGGCTAGAGAGCCTGCTTAAAGTCGTAAGTCAGCCGACTTAACAAGCTAAGAGGATTGATTCTAAGAAGTATAACCGGAGCCCCAGGATCAACACCGATCGAGGCGATGGAGATACCACCTCTTGATGTCATCCCGAAAGCAGAAGCCGTAAAGGCAATGCACAGGGTGGGATACATGAAAAGGAAGGTAAGGGACCTGAATAGACTCTCAAGAGAGTTGGAAGATGGATGCCCTCTGACAGTACGGATGTCCACTTCCTGTTTGACAAGAAGTATTAGATCACCCTCACCAGTAAGACCGACTGGATGGAGGGTCGAGCTGGATTACCGCCCAATTGAGACATCTGGTACATGGATGGAGCCAATAGTGGGAACAGAGCGGGTGCGGAGATGTATAGGCGACGCGATAGGATAGGTAAAACCTTCCCCCTGGACAAATACACTATCGCACTCCAGGCCGAGCTAGTTGCTATTACATATGGTATCCTGGGGGCCGACCAAAATCGAACCCAGGAGAAGGCATGTATCTGCTCGGATAGCATGGCGGCGTTGGTAGCCTTGAATTCAGCAAGGACAAAGTCGAAGCTGGTCTATAATTGCTATGAAATATTGAACCACTTGGCAGGGAAGGGACCGGTGGAACTCGTATGGATACCTGGGCATAATGGCATTAAAGGAAATCTAATTGCAGATGACCTTGCCAGACTAGGGACCAGGGAAAACCTCTATGGACCAGAACCTGTAATGGGAATAAGTCGGAATCTGATCAAAAACCTCATAAATGGCTGAGCAAGAGACAAGCACAATAAAAGATGGAGAGGAGTAACGGATTGTCGAATAACCAAACTCTTCATCGAATACTCAGAGATTGAGAAATGGGCCCAATAATTCATTAAATTGAACAGGCACAAAGCCATAATTCTGGTGGGAATCATTATGGGCCACCATGGTAGCCTGAATACATATAAGCACAAGCTGAGGCTGACTCACAATTCGGCTTGAAGATATTGTAAAGAAGACGAGGAAACCTCGATTCATCTTCTTTACGCCTGCCCCGCACTGGAGGAGAAGAGGTATCTTATATTCGGGACCCCTGTTATCCAGGAGGAGACGAGGCTTAGGGCAAGGGACGTGCCAAAATGGCTCCTTTTATGGAATAGCATTTTTGGGCAATGACCCATATAAGAAGGGATGGCCAAGGGACTACCCATGCGATCAGTGGCTGATGAGGTCCAAATCCACTCAAGATAATAATAATAATAAGTGATGATAAACTCAAATGGTTTTAATCATCTGCCGATAATGCCACTTGGTTATCCAAACTCTCGTCGAGGAACGTAAAATCTTTCGATGTTCGTGAAAAACTGGTGTCTTGTTTTTATTGCCGCGTCGAAAGTTCCAGTCCCTTTCTAAGACTGTATATATGCTGGATCAAATACGATAACTAATTATAGATATTAATTAAGACTTAAGATAATTGAAAGCTATTGAAGTAATAAAAGATTTTTGGGAAAACAGAAAACGAAGATATCTGAACTGCTTGTTGCCATTCTATTAAAAACTTAATGCAATTATATTAAAACTTAATAAAACATTGATCTTTGGCGCTATTAGTAACGAACAATGGAAAACTCCGTCAGGACTTAGAGATCGAAGAACATTACTAAGGTAGCTGGGATTCAACTATCTTGTACTGAAAATTAATTTTTGCGAGAATTATATTTTTATCGTGATATAGACGCAAATTTCAACGTTTTAAAATGTTTAACTATAAACTCAAGTTAACCTTTTATAGATAGCATAGGTTTCTGAATTGTAAATGGTATATTTTATGAATAGTTTAAAAACGTCTAAGGCGTTATCATTTTCTATATAGAAAGCGTACTGAAAACTTTGATTAATTTACACTAATTAATGCTATTGGTACGGTGTCAATAACAAGGCATTGGCGAAATTTTATATTGTCTGATAATATTGAACCATTCGTGTAAAGTTTTACTAATGAAAAGTTACTAAAAACCTAACTAATAATCATCTGATCGGAGATTCTGTTATTTGTATATGTAGGGATTGTTATACTTGGTTTTAATACAATAATATGGCATATCCCACATTACTTGAAAGAGCTCCGAATGTGGGGAACATCACAGAAAATATTCGGCGAGTGGAGAACTGTTTCTGTTGGTCCAATAGTCACTGTAATTCAAACAGTGAATACCCAGTGATACATTGTACAATGTGACCACTTATTATTTGAGGTTATTTGGCAAGAAACTTATTTGCAAGGAATTCTCTTCTCAAGTCTAATGATGGTTCCTCGGCTTCAACAATGTTCGACAGGAAGAAGATTGCATAGTACCAATAAAACAAAATATATAGGATCAAAATAAAAATACATTGGTTGAAGTTTTTCGTTACACTAATAATTAATACTAATAATTACTACTCAAAAAGTACGCTAGATTACTGCGTACTCTGTGTTATGAAGTATTCCATAAAAAAATTATAATGTTATAACTTAAGGGGAGGTTAACCTTATTATAAGCAAAAATAGAGTTCGCGCAGTAGAGCATGTTTTATCCTAATATTTTTGAAATGCGCGCCTATATTAACATTATATGGTAAGTATAGTTACCCCAAGTACCACCATATATCAGAGAATATGATATAATATTAGATAGTATGCATCTCTATACGTTAATGTCGATGGGTATAGCGTGTAGCGTCAGTCAAATCCGCGTTTTTCTCGAAACCATGTTTTTTAAACTGGTGGGAACTGTAACTCAAAAACTAATTGACGGAGTCTTGATTTTTTGATTTTAAAGTAAATTAAATTTATTGGAGCCTATACCTAAGAACAGATTGATTTCGCTGTTATTTTTATAACACTTTAAAGAGCAAAAGATAAGTGGAAAATCGGTACCGAAAATTCGCAGGTCCGCCATTTTGTTAATTTTTGATTTTTTTATTGGTATGAGCTCCAACAAATATCATATATTTTATAAACTTTTTTGAAATTTTGATTTCAGATGATTTTTACAAGTGCTAGAGTTCCCACCGATTAGACACCTTTTTTGGGACGGTCACATTACCGAGCATATAACTAATTACCGTGTCATTTTTTTTAATGAAAAAATTTTTTGTACACCTGAATACTTGATAAATATGTATTTTGAGTACTTTATTTACTTCCTTCTATGAAAAAAATAAACCGTAATACAGTGTGAACTAGTTTCTAAAATTTTGAACAATACTATCATTTTATTAATTCTTGTTATCCACCACAGTTGAACAGTGCCAAATGTATAGATTGTACATCCGATAGTTTTAGTCTTTTCCAAACGATTATTTACATGTTTATGTATAGTATACCCGTGTTGGTAAGTTGGAAATATATAGATCTTCTTCATAGTGACTTCACTTTTGCAGTTAAATATTCGTGAATGCAGAAATTCTACATGAAATATATTATTCAGACATGGTCATGTATAAGTGGAACTTGCCTTTTAAGCACGCAATAGTTCACTATGCTGACGCGAATGTTACTGTGGTACTATATTGTAATAATAGAGTAGAGGTTATAATGTTAAACGCAATAAAAAATACGACGGCCTGTATTTACATTAGGATACTTAATAATAAGTATAGAAGTGTTACGTTTTCTATTAAGAATTAGATCAATTGATAACGAAATTATCTATATTAAAAAAATAAGCAGAAGATTACTACACATATTCATGGCAGCGGTCATGTTTTATCGTTTTACAACAGTTGAGAACCCCGTTAAAAGTTTATAAAAAATTCCGAAAATCATGTAATTTTTGAGTCACTTGAGGAGAACCTCCCCTTAAATGTAGACCACCAAGTCCGACACAACTTACTAGTTTATAATATAATATGTACAAGTATGTACAAATAGTATAAATAATTTACTTATTTCTGGAAATGTCTCTGTACCAATTATTCCAAGTGGAATTGAATTTGCATAATATTTTTTGAACGCCCAATATATTAAAGTTCTTGTTATGTAAAAAGAAAGTATATAGTAAATATAAGTAATCTTTCAATTCCTCCTGCGTCATATAAGACTGTTCTATTTTATTCTAGGCCGAGCGATTCATTTTTTTATTTATATAACTTATTGTTATAACAACTATTATTACTTAATTTCTAGATATAAACAAACTTGTGTCAGCAATTATCATATGGAACTGTGTAGTTCCTTGTGATCCGTTGTGACAACTATTGTGATTTATGGGATACTTTTAATTGTCTTCGGCAGGTACGCAACTTTTTCAGCTATGTATTTTTTAGTTTAACTTCAAAATAAAATACAATATTCTAAAAGATGCCAATTAAATTTGAGGAAATAAACGGTTAAGTATATGTATTTATATGAGTGTATGCAACTCTAATTATATCTACTATAAAATATATAGTATTAATTTATTAATGGCACATATGCTCTTATAACTATTTTTTCTGCTATGTAATTATATTAGGGAGTTGAATATATGTTTTCCTTATATTTCAATATATTTACTTAGCGTCATATTTTATATTACACATTATGTTTATGTCTTTATATATAGCATGTTTATTAGTTATCAATATCACTTCATTTCATTGCAGTACCATTGAAGTTGTTTAATATATCAATTTCGTAAAGGCATAAGTGTGTTATTTATTTGAGCATGCAAGGTCTGCACTAATGTCATTAGTAAAATAAGATGCATATTTTAATAAGTAATAATAAAAATAAATTTGGGCTGATACGTCTCTACAAGGACACTTTACATTTTAGAGATATACACATATATTAATGTAGAACACAGTAGAACCATTTTCAGAGTATAAATTAGGTGCTAAAATACATTAGTAATATGATGATTTTCTTTTATATTTGTCGTTCTTTCATTAATAATCATACATCTGTATTGTAGCTCGCTTTCCATTTGAATTTTATCAAGAGTGTTACATCCTTTATACTTTGAAAGTA
Source organism: Rosalia funebris (assembly GCA_037954035.1). Taxonomy (NCBI): domain Eukaryota; kingdom Metazoa; phylum Arthropoda; class Insecta; order Coleoptera; family Cerambycidae; genus Rosalia; species Rosalia funebris. Next base: position 12,555,582 of record JAZFAV010000032.1, read on the forward strand.
TATTTTGCTATTGAACTAATTTTAGATAGCGTTGTTATTCTTTATTTAATATTACTTAATGGACTATCATTCATACAAGTTGTAAATATAAAATGGCATAAAAACTCTTCATATGACTGAAATACTCAATCCTTTATCCCTTTATATCTTTATACAATAGAATTTTACAGTTGATGGGAACTCATGAATACTTCCTTAGAATTAGCCAACCAAATTAATAGCTTTATAAAATACTACTAACAGAATTGTATCGCGGAGAAGGCAAGTGGCCTCCTATTACGAGCTTATTATCTCCAATTATGCGATGGAGATATTGACCCCATTAATGTTTACCTAAAGTTTGATATTTGTTTCCATCTAAATTTGTATCACATTTTAACGGAAATTAGTCATTAAAAAATGTTTCATGAATTCCTACTAAGTGGTCAATTTTGGAATTAATATAACCATATATGTATAGATAAAAAAAATCTGCATCGAAGGTTATAGCCCCTTTTCAGGATTATCGTAACGGTTATATCTGTGTCGTTAATTGTTGTATTTTCATGCCTCCTATTTTATGAATAAAACCTGATTCTGAGTAAATACGTGCTAGGTTAAGAAATAAAACACGTGTAAATGCGTATCTATGTTGTAAGAAATCGAAGATAGAGTTCACATACGTTTTACCAGCGTATTTACTTATCACATGTTGCCTTCATACTTAAATGACTTTTCTAGGATGGTACTTCAAATACGTTGTGCATTTAAAAATCCTGTGTTTATTTTAATTTATTTCATGTCGCAAGATATTGCTAATATTTCAGCAATGCAAATAATCAATGTATTTAAGATTAGATAAAATAACAGCCATGGATATTAAGGTCAAGAATATAAATATTACAAAGCTTCTTATTTGGAGGATTTTTCATTTTACAATGTTGCTATTATATCTTTGATGTCACTATGATGTTTGAGGTATGGAATTCCTATTATGGTCATCTAAATAGAAAATGTAAAATAATTTATATCGGCGATATAAAAATGTGTGAACAGAAAGACATTTATTTTCTTTTCCCAAATTTACAATATCTCAAACTACCGAAGAGGGGAAGACACATGAGATGAGGACAAACAAACTCATGCTCAGACCTAAGTGCGCAACTGCCCCCGTTAAACTCGAACCTAAGGATACCACGACACCCTTGATGTTGAACCTAGTCCATCATCACAGTATGAATGACACTAATAATGACAATACGACAGCGCACCTATCCATGTTGTGAATGTGGAGCAAAGTGTTCCAGTTACATATGTTTACAATTTTATCTCTTGGCTTTAACGCCAGAATTTCTTTCCATAAAACAGTGTTCACAAAAGAGTCAAAACAAAGGAGAAATTGGAAAAATGAGCGAGAACTTAAATATGTAGTCTGAATCATGTGTTTGAAGATTTTGGAGATGTACTTAACATTTTCATAAATTTAATATACGCAAGCAGTAATAGTGCTTAATGAAATTTACTATATTTAAAAAACAATCAAAATATGTAGGATCAATTATATTAATCAATACATAAGCTACATAAGTCTTACATGCCCTAGGATAGTATTTATTAATAAAAATAAAACTTTTAATATAGTATTTTTAACTACAATGACGAAAAATACGGTCCTAAATTACAAAGGATTATACAGGGATAATCTCTTTACAATTATCTTTGTAGGAATTATTTTAATTATGTTATATACTTATCGTTGTGGGAATAATTGTAATTATGTTATATAACTGTAATTAATCACACACATGAATAACTATTCTGTTTATAGTATTCCACTATAAACAGAATAGTATAGTATTCTGTTTATAGTGGAATACTATAAGTAGTATAGTAGACCGCACTGTATATTTACTCTGGTAATTGCTGTTTTATCGATTAGCATGCATTAAAGGTAAATAAATCTTCTGTATACAATGTATAGGTTACACATAAAATTATATGCGAATTGGCTCCATTTTTCGAAACTACAATTAATGCATATTGCAAATGTGGCAAATATATATAATAAAATATAAATAGTTATTCACCCCGTTTTAATTAAAAGCAAATAAGGGATTAATATGGTTCATTCACCTTTTGTGAATTTTGTTCCCAAGTGAACTTTGTGAATAAGTGAACTTTGAATAAGTTTGAATAGTTTTGCATCTTTGAGTAGGAATTGTTTTAAATTAATTGTGGCGACCTAACTTAAATATGGAAACGATTTAAACCGCACCTTATGAAAAAGTAATTAAGACTGTAATGTAGTAAAAACAAATTGACGGTCATTATTTTCAATAAAATTTCTATTACTGTATAACGTATAACTTTATTGTGATATTTAATGAACAATAAATAACATAATTTTCGGAAAACCTGAAACGATGTATGATATATTTCAATAAAATATTTATTTAGATGATCTAGATTTAAGGTTATTATGATATTAGCGCTATAAATTAAAATTATATTTAAGTCTAAAAAGAAAGTTTGAAGTAACCAAATAGAATGAGATAGAACTAAAGTAACCGAAAATATAATTTTACCATTTTATTTACATCAAGAATTAATTACTAATTAATATATTATCACTGGAGTAATAAAACTAAATTTTCCGAATAACTTAAAATTTAAATCCATAAAAACCTAGATGTAGTTATAATGTAAGTATAGTTGGATATCTTATATATACATATTTAGTACGGCACTAAAAAACTAGATAGATGTGCATGTATTTATCTCAATACACATATTAGGCTCCTTATTTCCTTAGAGTTGCCTAGTGGTTAACTTTAACTAATTTAAAATAAATGTCTTTTTGCCCCTAAAAAAATGTTTTCCAAAATTATTTAATCATCATACTTTAATTGTACACCAAAAATGCTCCGTTACATATCACTTTCATATGTTTTAATGCAAACCTATAATTTGTGATCCAAAACGTTGAATACGTTACTGTCTTTCAATGGAACTGTTAATGTCAGTTCAGTATCATCAGTACTGTACCAAGATTTTGTCTCATTATTTAACACCTGATTTTAGTATTTTACGCATATAGATAATCCTTACAGAATTGTCTACAAAATTAAATAACTCTTATGTCTTACCGTAGAAAAACAAAACGAAAAATAAACATATCAATAAAATAATTATTATCTATAATTATTCCAAACTGGTGTTAGTCCAATTGTATTTAACGATACTGCTGATAGCATACAAATCAGTTAGTCACCTAATTGACATTGAAATGGCTGTACAATATATATAGGCATAAAAAATATTTTAAATTGTAATATCGTTAATGGTAGAAGATGTATTTTAGGTAATTAAGATTTTTGTGTTTAGTGTTCTCTACTTTAAGTCAGTTTGTTATGTTTGTTCTTTTAATTTTGTATGAATTACTTATTTCTTTATCTTCTTTTTCTCTTCGTACTTTTTTTACTTAATTTGTATAATTTTTATATGTTTGTATGCCCATTAATTTTATTTTAATTCGTTTAAGCAGTTGTCCATTAAACACATAAATAAAGACATAGTTTGAGTACTTCGTGTACGATCATATTTTTGTTAATAGACATTCTTCTTCAAATTGGTACTAATATAACGTAAAAGTGCAACCCCAGACTTGAAAAATCTGTGCCCATATTCTATCCAAAGTACTTTAAAGTTGTGTATAAAGTTTGGTTGTAATAAGGAACTGGAAAGCAGTGTCTGGAAAATAATAAAATAGAACAAACAAAAACTCAATAGCAAAATCGTTTTTTCGAAAATAGTATTTTTGATAACAAAATTTTTAAATTGTTTTGAAAATTAAATTTATTGGTCATTATTGTATTAAAAGGAATAATAAAACAAAACACTAAAACTTACGTTCTGTTTTAATTGTAACACGTTTTTCCACTTTTGCATCCATTTGAATTGTTTAATGCAACATTTACAACATTTTAGGTTAGGAGTGAATGATGAAAAACGTCATATTATATCTTATTATATTTTCTTAGAATCTCTCTAATTACTCACTAATGTAGTGATTAATACTTTAATAACACATATTGCAACTCCATAATGTAGTGATATCGTAATTATACAGTACGAGGATCAAGTCGTGTGACATGTGTGACACTGTGAAAAAAAAAAGTCTAGAATACCTGAAAAATCTGGCAAAATATATTTTTCTTATAAAAACACTCGAAGGGATCAAAAAGTATTTTAAATGTACCGTCTTTTGAAATACTTAGGTTCTATGTACAGTGAAGTATGTCTGTAAGGTCAAAGGGGGCACATTTGTTTTAATGGCCACCCCTATTTTTTGTTCGATACAGTGAAATGACACATTTTTGGAATATTGCTATACATTTTTTTTAAGTTCGAGACTCGAGAATGTTTCAAGAAAATTTTATTTAATGTCAGTTACGTCAAGTTAGCTTTCGCCAAAATTGATGCTTATGATTTTCTGTTATCTGAAGTCAAAAGATCTTAGTAACAGTGTGGGAAAAATATCAGATTGAAATTATTATGATGTATGGTTATGGAGATAGGAGAACTCTGTGGAAGTGTGTGGAACTGTGGGTGGATGTGGAAGTCTCCGCTCTCTTTAATGAAGCTCATTAAGATTGTTCGCCTATAGAACGATCTACTGTTAGCAAAACTGTAGGTAAATACAGACAACATGGACATGTAAACGATTTTTCCAGAGCTGGTCGCAAGCAACCAATATAGATACCCAACTTGAGGTTTTAATAAATGTTGGTGAAAATCCACATTCCAGTTCCCGTCAGATTCCCAGTAAGGCTACAGTACTTAACGTTTTAAATAAACAAAATTTCATCTTTATAAAGTTACGTTGACTCAATTACAAGAATTATCAGAAAATGTTTTTGATCGTCGAATGCAATTCTGCGAGGAAATGCAATTATGTTGTAATAATGGTAATATGTTTGCGAAAAATTTTATTTCATCGGATGATAAGGTAATATATTTTGGAATTTTGATTTTTTCCTTAATAGAACTCTAAATAGACAGTTCTGGATATATGAATCCCACAGAATCCATGATGAAGGCACAGGAGTCACATATTCAATTGTCAAGAAATGTGAACGTTTGGGCAGGTATAATCAGAAACAGAAATTTGGCTTCTATTTTTTAATGACAACTTGACTGGCGTAAGGTATTTTCAATTTTTACAGCACGAGTTGAATCCAACCCTGATAGCTGTATACAAATGAACCAGCCATATATGGTAATAGACATTGGTATCAACTGACATTACCATCTTTCTGTTCGCCTAGATAACATCTTTTCACAACAATATGAATTTACATCCCTTGATTATAGTGTCATTTAAAAACCAAAGTGTATGTCAATAAACCTGAAAATCTAAATGATTGAGAGGAACAAATTCGACAGAAAATATGTAATATCAGGCCAGAAATAATTGACAGAGTGCAGAATGAATTTATTTTGAGATTAGGACATTGTCAAATAGTTAACGGGCAGCCGTTTGAACACATTATTAGTTAATGTATTTATTTTATTTTGTTTGTAAATAAATCAATTATCACAACTTTTCTCTAAACCTTCTCGATGCAACTTAATAGAATTTTTATAATATTGTCCAAAAAAATTTACTCTTTCACTGTATCGAACACAAAAATATGGGTTAATATTTAAAAAATATGCAATGTATATAAAACTAAAGTATTTCAAAGGACAGAAAATTTAAACTACTTTTTGACTCCTTTGAGTTTTTTGCAAGAAAAGTATTTTGCGAGATTTTTCAGGTGTTTCAGACTTCTATCCCACAGTGTAAACATTTTACTGAATCTACATAATTCATTAATTCATGCTAGATATAAAAACAGCTAGTGGCGGACATGTAAGAATACTGGCTGTAAAAGAAAGTCAATCAACTAATGTGGCTATTAAACTATAAATATATTAACTTTTTGATAACGTAATACTTTTCTCTACGTAAGAATTATGCAGTGTTTGAAGAGCCATAATTTGTGAGCCATCAGATAACATTTCGGATGAAGCAAGCTTATTAGCTATTGTCTGAGAGAAATATAATATAAACAACGGGTTATACAACTGATCGTAATGTAATTTCAGTTTACGAAAGAACAAACACCTGTCAATTCGTCGGGATCAACAATGACAATTTTACATCTTAGTTGCAACATTACTTGCATGTTTTAGAAAACTGTGACGTTAAATTCCCTCCTAATGACTTACTGACTCTTCTCGTAGAGGTGGAAGAATTAATAGACGAATGTGTCTTCAAATAATCAAATCTCACAATCGAATTTTAAAAAGAAAGTGACTATGTCCTACGCAATTGTGTGGTTTCGCATGCAATTACTGGTGCGTATAGTTTTGTGAACCGTTTATTCGATGCTTAATTCCCATTATAGTGACAAAGTTGCATATTTCACCGCAACGTAATCGTTTGTCCGGAAAATATAAATTAGATCAGCGCCACTAATTGTAAGGTTCTTGTGTTAATACTTCAGTTAAGATCAGTTAATTCCAATAAGTAATTTGTATTGTCATTGTTATCGTTAATTCTATCTATAAAATCTGGTATACAAGAGAAATCCAGTTTTATATTTAGCATCTGATAAGCAAATAGAAATAAGTAGGTAAATAAGATAAAAGTAAAGTATATAAAAAATGTTTATTTTACTTTATCTTTAGAGTACCTACATATATCACGTAGCTCAAGTTGACGTAGGTCACGTAACTTGACCTTTGTAAGATCTTATTAAAAAAAATCGAATTTGTTCAGATTATAATTGTAAACAATTATGTATTTCAACAATTATATAAAATTCTAAATATTTTGAACAATGCAATGAAAATAGTTAGGAGATTGAGAATATATCAGTTTTTCCAAATTTTATGAAAATATCCAATACGTATAAGGATTTTTGTAGTTATATTTGTATTAGAAGGTTTTTAGCTGTTAGGAATTCTGAATTAATTGTGAAAATAATTAAAAATACCATTATTAACTATATAAATAGTATATTGGCATCATGCCAATTACAATAATTATTATCTTTGGTCTAATTATTTAAAATTAAAATTAATAATTTTATTCTAATTTCCATAATATTTTTGGTAGCTATTTTTCTATTTCGTAGTACTAATTTTACCCATAGATTTTCTCACACTTACAGCTTAGTTAAGTCAGTATAATAACAACTTAATCAAGTCAGTATAATTTAATTAAACCATATTATGATCCTTAAGATTATTATTAAAGTTATCATAAAACAGAGATGTAAAATTCATTTGTAGGAAGAGCTATTCTTCTATAAAATTATATATTATATACTATTATCTGAAGTGACACAAAATTTTACTTGATTAAAGGCAATATCACTTAAAATCTATTAAGTTCAAATACACTACAAAATTAACACGGAATATTGGATTTATTAGTCGTAAAGTCCTTATAATACTTTAAACAATGGTGTATCAATTGAGCTAACATTTTTTTCTAAAACAATATTAATACTCGTATTATAAGCCTATATTATGGCTGACATATTAATATCGATTCTTAATATATTGCCCTCTCGTAAAATAATGAATAAATTCGTTAAAAATTCAACCCGTTAAATTTTATTTTTAGTTGTCCATTTCTTAAAATATAATTAACACATACAGAGTGATACGTGTAGGAAGTATGGCGTCATCGGTATTTTCTTAATGGCAATGAAATAGTATAGTTTTTTCCATATACTGGGGTAGTAATTACATTAGCGTGATTATAAGCTTGATAAAATACAGGAAGAAAAATTATTTTGCAATACGAAATACTAAATTTGATTTAGTATTTTGAAATTTAATATTTGTAAGTATTTTATAAGTATTTGTAAGTATTTAAGTAAATATTTTGTACTTTTTGATTTTTTAAATAATCATTGCGATTAAATTTAGTATTTTGAAATTGCAAAGTAGTTTTTCGTATTTTTATCTAACCTATACGCACACTAATATAATTATTATCGTAACGAATGTAAACAAATGTACTCTTTCATACACCGTAAGGGGTTTACCGTTAAAAAAATCAATAACGTCATGCTTCCTACACGAATTATCCTGTATATATTAAGTATATTTTAAAAAATACGTAAATAAAATAAGATTTGAAGGGGTTCGAGAGTTTCCGAGGGCTATTCCTTGAATATTATCGAATTTATACATTACTTTACGAAAGCACTGTATATCCTGCTTTACTACCTTTTACATCTAAGATATGTACTACATAAACATGTAGGTACTTGAGGAACATTATACTGTATACGAGTATTTCTTCTTTATTTTCTTTCTAAAGTTTATTAACGTAAATATGTATACGTATGTTTCTATATAGAATATCTTTTTCCAATTATTTTATAAATCTATAAAATCAGTTCTAGTATAAATATAACCTTCTAAACTCTTCTTCTTCCTTCTTATATGTAAGCAATTTGCTTGTTCTTCTTCGTCTTTTTGCCTTAAAGGCAAATTTCCGGTTCTATGAGCAGTGTGCTTTTTTACCTTAGGAAGGGTAATGGCCTAACCTGGGAACCCTCCTCTTTTATCCGGGATTGGGATCAACAGTAGCAGTTACCAGGCTACTCAATCCACCTGGTAACCAACCCCAGGCGGAGTTCCTTTTAACTCTTAAAACACTTAAATCTTTGAAATAGTGTATCAAGTTGTATTTTACTCGTCTCCAATTTGGGATAATATTGAGGGAATGTAATATTACTCTGATTATTGTTTTTCAACTGTACTTACATAAGAGGGCGGCTTATTATAAAGAATAACCATTCTTAGTTTTATGTATTAAGATATTTCATAATATTTTAGACTCCTTCAAAATACAAATTTATTATTCAAATACCAAATTTTTTTAATTTACATATCTAATTGTTCGTAGTGTTTGCAAATCGTTAACTTTTGAAATATAGGAATCGAATGAAATTAAATAGTTTTCACCAATAGTGGGAAGAATTTATTATTACTTAACAATTTTTTTTAAATCTTGGATATGCTAATTGTTATTTCAAAAAAATTCAAAGTTTTTCGAATTCAAATTTCATTTATAAAGATTTTTTTATTATTTGCATGGAAAACAGAGTAGTCTGAAATTATTGAAACTTGGCAATTTATCGTACGCACAGAATTTTTATGGCACTAATTTTCAGCTCGCTTTATAGAGTTCATCTTTTAAGTTGGAAAAAAATATATATAACCATTTTCAAATGATAATATGTTTGATATTTTCCACAATCAAGTTCCTGAAATCAGCTAATAAAAAACCCAAGAATGACATATTGATATTCTATTAAACACATGATGATATTCTATTAAACAAAAAAATGTATTATACCAAATTCAATAAAGATAACGACGATCAAATATGGCGGGTGAAACAATTTTGAGGTGAATGGGTTATAAATTGAACAGTACTCTTGCTCCTTACTATTTTTGCGCTATGGATATGAGTAGCTTTGTTAACGCGCATGCCTCCTTTTTCTTTAATTTCGCTCACCCCAAATGTGAAAGACTGCTGCAATCCAAGTGTTGTTTTTTTGATCGCAAAATCGTATGAAATATATTATATATACACTGCTAGTATTTAAAAATGAAAATATTTTTATATAAAATTGGCAACTCCTTTAATAATATGTGAAGATTTTAACAATTTGCCTTAATACGATTTGTAAAAATGTAATGATGTGAAAGGTTATTACAGTTAAATCTGTAGACCGAATACCTTGTGCCTAAAACTTAGAAGTGTATCTACATTATCCACACAATACATACTTCATAGTGAATTTATATCCGATTTGTCTTTATCTAATAATATAAATATTTACTTTATTTTATAGCTTCCGTGATAATTCGTTCACCTGATTTTATCGCCAATTTAATCTCATTATAACAGGTTGTTACCTAATAGTAAATATAATAATAGTAAACCATTAAGGAAACAGTGAGAATTAGGTTCATTCATTTAAAGATAACGTGTCTCGATTACCGGCAAATGTCTATTCTACGTATTTGTTATTATTTCTGAATAGTACTATTTGTATTCACGTGTGTAGTAGTAATGAGTCATACGTGGAAACTGCTTCAGAATATAATTATTAAAGTTTTGTACACACTACACGAAAATATTTGGTGAAGGACATGAATTTTGATACTTCTGGCAGAACATACGATAATTTCGGTCTATGTGGCAAAACATCGAAGAGTGTTGTCAGTATATACAATTTAGTTAGAAACTAGAAATTAGATTACTATTGTAAAATATTGGGAGGTACTTGGTGGTTCTAAAGTTGGTATGTCGTTGCTAGGATGTTATATTAGGTGAGTACAAAATTACTGTATGTTATACTTGGTTTTTATATATGTATGAAAAGGTTTTGTCTTCTATTAAATCTCATGCACATATTTCACAATAAACCTTTAAAATTACAGAGGCCCTCCCTCACATGGTAACAACCTAATGTCTAGCACGAATTTCTATACCTTTACCACATACATCGAAAATTAATATCGTCATAGATTTACTAGAACATAAGGACCATCAGCGTCACCCATATAGATTTACTTCTAGGACTCGCATGCATGACATGACAGTCAATACGGGTAGATTACCGTACCATTATATATTCGAATTGTTAACGATTTATAATCATGATATCAGACGCCACTTTTATTCTACAAAATATTGACCAATGAATTACAATCGATATTCTCCGTTTATGCAAATAATATTTGAGGAAGGTAAATCATATTCTTCATCGGTCTTCATAAATCATATTCTTTCCCAAAGACCAATCCTTCATGAAAGTAGTTTTTGGTAATACGGTATTTCTTTGTGTAACCTTTGTCTGAAATGGTGTTCAAGATTCACTCTTAATTAATATTGTGAGTATACATATATAATATATACATATTATTCATAGCATTCATCAGCGATTCATAGTGGCAAAGGATGGGGCTTTACCGCTAAGAGTGAAAGTAAATTGATTGATGTATTTTTGTCTTAATAATACACGTCGAAAATCGTAATAAATCATCGCACGAAAATTTTAACGAGTTTATTCCATTTTTTCGCTGAAATACAATTTTCAAATCATTGTAAACAACACAAATCGCGCTTAAATGATAAAATGTTCTGACGAAGGTTATGGTCAAAAATGTCAAAATATCCACTGGAAACGTCAGATGGCGTCTAGGAACACTTAGTGTTGCCAAAACTCAAAATATAAATAGTTCCGCTCGTATCTGTAAGCTAAGTCTTTGGTGTTGCTCTCTTTCTTCAACACATCTAACTAAGAAGATGTCAATATCTCCCTACCTCTATTCAAGCAACTGGGTTTAAATAATTATGTAAATCTTTTAACGGTTGGAAAAAATGTTAAAAAAGGAAAAGTTCCGCTCTTATAAAGTACATTTAAGGTGGAAGTAAAATGGGGATGAACTAGATATTTACACGGAATTTTGTGAAGATATGTTATGTTGTGACGAAAACCCCAAGGATTTAAAGTTGTTGACATAGATTATGATTCTACTTCACAATCTTTAATAAAACCATTCTTGCCAAGAGAAAGAGAGATTTTAAAAAGGCTATGATGACGCTACAGATCCAAAATGAACTGTAGAAAATAATCTACAGTTTAAAAAGAAATCAGTAACAAAATGATATTGTGCGAGACATCATCATCATGATATATATGTCATTTCATCAAAGAAACAATTTTTATAACAATCGATAGATCATAATTTTTTTTTTATTTTTCAAAGTCGCCAACTGTTAATTTTATAACACCTTTCTCTTGGAAATTCCTGACTTTTTTATTTTATATAATTTCATACTATACAATACTTGTTTTATTTAATTTTTCGAAATTTTCAATCGTTCAAAATCAAATAGTTTATTGTATTCCTTAATTATTCTGTATATATTTACCGTGTCTTCCAGATATACTGGAAACATATTTTTCCCAATTAATTTAAGGCGAACAGAATTGATTGTAAAATGAACAATATTGATTTGAAATGATGAATATTGACGCATCAAGGCATCATTATAGATTTTTATCAATGACTGATCGTAGTATCGTTTCCACACATAAAACTTGCAATAGGTATATGATGAAATTCTCGGTTCTAGATTTAATGTAAGACCTAATGTTCTTTTAACGCTACTGAAATTTGGATTAAAATAATGCGTCTATTCCTAATTTAACCTTTACTACTAAGTTTTCCACCACTATTAAGTTTTTTATGATAATTATTATAATTATCATAAACAATAAACTAGGGTCAAGTATATGCAATAGCAAAATTGTTCACACCATTTTATGTTTTTAATTATAAACACTGTAGATCATACCTCAGAAGTATATTAGTTTTTTGAATGTACGGTGGTCTACTAATAACTCAACTTACAACATATGTATATATACCTTTCTTGATTTTCTTGCATAATTTATGTTGTGTGAATGATGTAAAAATAGAACATAAACTTATTTGATAATCCTGCTTGCAATATCATGAAGTTCTTTTAGACTCATTTATCAAACCGTGGTTGGCTTAACTTTTTATTCTGTTCCAGATCAAATACTATTATGGCACCTTACTCTGCACTTACTGCGTTAATAAAGACTGAAGAAGAATTAGAAATTAAGGATGATAGAGAAAGTAAAGAGGACTTAAAGAGTTGTAATGTTACTACCACCTGCGAAAAATATAAATTTCTATATTGGGAATTTGAAACTCCTATAATATGGCTTAATCTAATCTCCATATCTATTTTACACTTTTTAGCTATATATTTTGTCCTTACACACGATTATATTTCACATCCTGGCATTGTCTTATACTGTAAGTGTTTCGCTTAATAAGATAGTAGTCTAGTAGTAGGGCGGGGATGTAATTTAGAAGAGTCTTTCCCTAGTGGAAAACCAATATCCATTTTATTTATTTTAAAATTAAATAACTGATTTCAATTACAGGTTTTATATTAGGTGGAATAGGTGGATTTGGAGTAACAGGTGGTGCACACAGATACTGGACACATAAAGCATTTAAAGCCAAATTGCCACTGAGAATTATTCTTCTCATATGTTACAGTGTAGCTGGGCAGGTAAATATTTTATTTATCTAACTGTGTTCTATTAACATAATTTTATATAAAGTATCCCAATAAAAGGTATACTGTATTTACTCAAAATATTACTAGCCTTCCGAAAATTATGTAAATATTTCGTTTAAGATTGAGGTTGACGTTTTATGTAATGAGGAGTTCAGAATTCAAACTTATTCAAAATTTAATTGAGATATATGTGTGAATTATAAATTTGACGAGTTTATCGAAGACTTGCAAACAAAAGTTGTTGTATGGATTGGGATTAATTTTATATATTTGCTTAAAGGAAAATTAAGTGAACACAACATGGTATTAATGTTTTTTCATAATTTCAAATTAAAAATATTGTATCTATGTATCACCTTTTCACTTAAATTTTCGATTTTACCTAAAACGCAAAATTATATGCTAAAAAAAGAAAACAAAAAAATATTTAAATGATATAATCTTCTACAAATATTTACATATACTGCAAACTTATAAGATAATGATTTAAGTCAATAGACGTATCCTTAATACATTAACATTATTATACTGTGAATGTTTACTTCTTTCTATAGCACACTGTTTGCAAAATAACCGTGTAAAGCCATTTTTGAGTCAATACATTGAATTATATTTTGTTTAAAATCAGAAACATTTAAAGTTACAAATTAAATAAAGAAATAATACGAAAAAATCCGAAATATATTTGTTTCGATAATTTCGATAGAAGTTTCGATGTATATATCCTATAATTTAAGGCAATATTAGTAACGTTGATAACCTTAGTTCTGGTGAAATGTGTTGGCAGGTATGTCGTTTTTATATTTAATGAGAATGGTTTAAAAGAGAGTTTTGTTTTGTCTCAATAGTTTAGTTATTTTAGTACTTTATTCCAAACCGATTCTGCATTTTTGTTTCTGAATATATTTTTCTCTATTAGAAAATTACATTATGTTATAAGTATACTGATTGGTATATGGAATCTTGATATATTATAACCGCTTCGTCAAATATAAAAAATAATTGATAGAGAAAATTGTCGGAAAATTATTCTTTGTATTCTATGTTTATTATAATTAAAGTTAAGTGGAGTCTTAAGTCAAACTTCGCCGCAGGTGTATATTTCTACAATAAACACAATATTATTTCTATTATTATCGGCGCATTTATCATTATTTCGATTATATATATGCATCATTGGCATATACTGAAGAATGTTTTATTCATCTAAAAAACTGTGTCTAGCACAGAATAGCAATTATTCTGTGGATATTACGTTTTATTAAAATGCATAAACAAAAAAATGTTATTTTATATACGCCATGACTGTATTGCAACATTTAATTATCTTTTGATCCCGTGATTCCGTACCTGGACATGTTTTATTTAATTATCATATTCACTACTATACTCCATCGTATACAAGGTGGTGTTAAAGTTACCTAAAAACATATTTTCTTGTCAACATTTTGTGTTTGAGCTGTGTTGCCATTATAATTTTATTTAAATTGTAATATCCGTTTTCTAAGATAAAGTGATTTTCTTAAAATTTGCCGAGTACAATGGCACCCCGTGCTATGGATTTCCTACTTACAATTTATATCATAGAGAGTGGTTTTTGAGAAAAATGCAAATAAAGCAAGTATTACTTTATTTTTGATAAAACTTAAGTCGTTCAAAATATTTTCAATTAACAATCTGATATTGGCATGCAGAAATGCAAGGAAACAAATCGGGTAAACGTGGCCGTTCAGTTGACCCTCGTTGTCCTATCTGTTTGTCGGCGAAAGTATGGTCAAAAAATTACCGGACATCAGTATGAAAATTATGGGGAACCCCGTTTGATGAAACCAAATTCTTCGATGAGGAACATCATAATCCTCATTGTTTGGATAAATAATTGCTAAAACCACTAGGTCCATCCCCCAATAAGGAGTCTCTTGATTCCAATATTTGTAACTATGACGATATAGTGTTATACTCAAGAATTTACCATTCCAAAGTTTCATCATAAAAACAACAAAATTTAAAAAGATAAGATCTGATCGAAAATAAATCTGTAGTTGTAAATATGTAGAAATTTTTATTTTTCCATGTAAGCATATTTTACAATTTTAAGTTTAACCCGTCTTATACACATACTCCAAATATGAAATACCATTGTACTTGAAATTTTTAAGGAATGCATTTCTGTTAAAAAATGGGTAGCAATTTCAATAATATTATGATGACCTTACACTTAAACACAAAATATGAAAAAAAAATTTATAGGTGAGTATAAATAAGTCCTTTTATCAGAGATTAATATTATAGCCTACTTTTTAAAAATCGCAACAAAGAGGCATGGCAGTACATTAAAATAGTAGAAGCGGTATTTTAAATATTTCTATTAATTAAATTAGTATAACGACGCCTTAATTTAAAATTTTTGTGGTGCTTTGTACATAATATTATTGTTAAGAGTTAGTATAAATTTAATTTAAGATAATGTCCAACGTTATGTAAATAAATATTATGTATATTTGGATAATATTTCTATAGCTATTTTGGTGAGCAGTGATTAGTGAAAGTCACTTTGAAAAATTATTTATGGGTTATGCAACTGTAATTTTTATTCAAACGACATATACATAATTGATAACTTTAAAGGATCCGATGAATTCCTACAACGTTAATGTTTATTTAAGAATGTATGTAAAGAATATAATGTTTATTTAATGTAAAAACTTTACTTTATGACTTGTAAATAAAACTAAATAACATCACGCAGTTGTTGGCACTATTACATATATACTATTTAGTAACTTGACTTGGTGATAATATACCATTTAATATATTTCAAAAGTTACTTAGAAGTAACAAAACTATATATTTAGTACCGATAGGCAGTGGGAGCAGATAAATTCTCGTCTCAGTTAGACCAACTTGGATGCTTCTGGGGATATATACATATTCTTTATATGATCTACTTATTGAAATATTATTAAGAATTATTTTTTAATTATAGAATTCCATTAAAGACTGGGTAAGAGATCACAGGGTGCATCACAAATTTAGCGAGACTAATGCAGATCCTCACAATGTTAACAGAGGATTTTTCTTCGCCCACGTAGGATGGCTTATGATGAAGAAACACCCCGAAGTACTCAAGAAAGGTGCCACAGTGGACTGTAACGACATATTTGAAGACCCGCTTGTCG
The DNA here is from genome assembly GCA_037954035.1 of Rosalia funebris. Lineage (NCBI taxonomy): Eukaryota > Metazoa > Arthropoda > Insecta > Coleoptera > Cerambycidae > Rosalia > Rosalia funebris. The sequence goes on from JAZFAV010000032.1 coordinate 12,571,947, forward strand.
TATTTCATCAGAAGTAAGTGATATTATTAGTGTTATTATAAAATTAGTAGCGTCTATAATAAAAGGAGTTTATAGTCACATAAACTATGTGATAATCATACAGTAATATTTTGAGGTAAAATTCGGAAGCACATCAATTTTTAATTATAAAATAACACTATTTGAGTATAATCTTATATCTCCTCCTTTAACTTCCCCAAAGCCACAGTTACCCCTTTTAATTTTTTAAATGGAGTGAGGGTACATGTACGTGAAGCTTCATTTGAAGATGTTTGTCACACTTTAACTTTTATATTATGTTATTTTTTATGTTATTTGATGTCTTGAAGTAGATTTTAAATGATTTCTAAAAAATCTAGTAGGATAAAATCGGAAGAACTGGATTGCTACTTAATTTCACTGTGCCTACGAATCTGCCTATTGTGATTAACTTGACTAAGATATGTCAACACGTCCATCGCAAAATTGCATAACGTTACTATCATCAGAGAAAGATCTACTAACCCTGTAACTAAAAAATTATAAACGTCCAAGTAATTCTCGTCAGTTACTCCGCTATTAAATAAATATGATTTGAAAATTCCATTATTTATAATTGCAGCCTAAATATTTAGTTCTCTAGAATATTGCATGTCAGACTTCACCAACAACTGTATAAGGTTTTCTGCACTTGGTATTCTGTATTTAGTATTTATTATTAATCCGGTTCTGTTTATTGATTGCTTCATTTAATTGTAAAATAAATGTTACTTCATTAGAAAACACATATTTATTTGTAAATACCTAAGTTCTTGGAATATATTTACCATAATTATGCAAAATTCAAGTGAGAGATCAGGATCATCGTTATTGAGTTCTTGGACCAGACGGTTTTTATATATTTTTTTATTGCATTTTTGGTCCATTTTTGTTACCAGAGCCGCCTACTAAGACCAAATAGTCCTAACTTACTAATGTAACAGTTAAATGTTACCATATAAGTTATGAAGCTCAACGAGTAATATGCATTTTAACTTATCTTGTAAATTAATTTATCTTATCTTATATGAAATTCATTTGATTGTCATTATCTTCGAAATTGCATTATATACATATATCGTCTTGAAATTTGCATTGTGGCTAAATTAGTGAAGCAATGTAGTTCAATCTTATTATGGGTATTTTATGTGTCGCATAAGTTGTGTATACTGAATAAATTAAAATAATAAAATTAAGGAATATGAGCACATTTATCTTTATTTCAGCTGCGTGTTAGATCAAACATGTTTGCTGAATTTATAAGATCGATAGTAACTCTATAGTCCACTGTGGAATTACCCTTAAGTTCACATTTTTGCGTTAAAATGAAATGCATTGAAATTGTTGCATTTGTTAAGTATTAGTTATTCGTTCTACATATCAGGCTTATTCAAATAATTATATCTAATATGTGTATGTTCGAGCCCAGACGTGTCTGATATAGATATGCTGTAGCTCTTTCAGAAAGCAGTTTTCCAACGTTTGTAAGTTTGCAATAATTTGCACGTGCAGATTTGAAAACATATGCAAATTAAAACGGAACGTTTTTAATAATGTGTTTACTTTTTACCATTTGTGATAAGTGCCAATTTTTTAGAAGGTTAATAGTACTTTATTTGATATATTGATCCCAACTTATCTACAAGCTAGGATAATTACATAAAAAAATACGTCTCAACTCATTTATAGAAAATGGATAAAGGACATAAGTAACATATAAATATTCACTATGTACAACCGTTACCTTCCTTAGACCTTTAAACAAATAGCTTAAAGACAAAAGTTTTGATTACACAACGGTGATTTCTTATTTATTATTACTACCATTTTACTGCCAATCGTAAACCTTACATACAATGTGAAATTTAGATTTTTTAAAGCCTTTAAGAAATATTTCTACATCTTTATTATTATCTAGTATACTTAAGGAGAGGAAGTAATACCTATGAAAGTTACGAAACAATTATACAATAACTTTAAAAAGTTCATTTTTCATATTTGTTGAAACTACACTAAAATACTATAGGTATTATTTATAGTAGATGTACAGAATATTGAAAGAAACGTTTAAGAATTATGGTTAACTTGAGCAATGTAATAGATATAGTGCAAAATTAAAGCCAATGTCCTTATTTTAGTCAAAGGTGAAATTTATGAATTATTTATTTATGTATATTATGTATCCGAAAATAATGTATAAAATTCATACTATTTATTCTGTTTTACTTCCTGAAATACGTCAAACCAAGTATTTTAATTAAATGTTACGGGTCAATTAAATGTTTGACATAGGGTTATTATTGTTATTTTTTTATTTTGAATTAATGAAAAACGCAAAAATTACAAAATCAACTATAGTAAAACTTAATTTTCTTAATTCCCTTAATTTTCTATTCTTTCCTAGTACATTTTGGTATGTTAAATAACACAGGTATTAAATTTGAATGGAATGATCGACAGTTAGATGAAAAAAATATATATAGCCTGAAAAAGTTTGCTTTTGTATTCAGGAGAACGGTTGAACAGTATTTTAGAAAATCCATAGTTTAAATTCTTATTTGTCGAAAAATCGAAACAAATATATTTATGTATGATTTTTATCAACTTTTACTATCATATCAAACTACAAAATAATGGAAAAAAGTTTAAAAGTGAACCCTTTTACTTTTTCTTTCATGTTCATAAGTACTTTCTCTCACTAAACCCCAAATGTAGCCCCCATCATATTTTCGTTGTATTGGCCCTGATAACGTTGTTCGAAGTTCATAATATATTGATGAAAACTTTCTCCTTGTTCTTCTGAGTACACCCCTATGTTGTTTTTAAATTTATTTAAATGAGCATGCAGCATATGTACTTTTAGAGACATTCTGCAACCCATGGTTTTAAAACTTTCTAACATATTTTCAACTAGCTCTTGATAATTCTCAACTTTGTTATTCCCTAAAAAATCAGAGACTACTACTTTAAAACTATTCCAACCTTTTTTTGAGCACTAGTAAATAATTTTGGAAATTCTTCACTAGCAATTTTTTTTTTAATTTGTGGGCCAACAAAAATTCCAGCTTTAACTTTTGCTTGTGACAACTTTGGAAAAAAGTTTTTTAAAAATATAAAAGCTTCAGATTTTTTATCTAGCTTTTTTACGAATTGTATCATAAGCCCTAACTTGATGTGTAAATACATTTTCAGGTTCAGCAATAGGTTCACACATGTGGACAAGCTCAGGCAACGTGTGGAGCCCAGGGCTTGTCTAGATTTCGAACAAGGCAGTTGAAATAGGCTTCATAGGCTACACAAAGCTTTTCACATACGTTTAAATAAAATTTTATATCTCGTACTTTAATAAATATACCACATATATAACAAAATACATCAGCATCATATTTGCACTTTCTCGACGACATTTTAACCTCTTTGAGTCTTTTACAGAACAGTCAATTGTTGTTTATCACTTAAGTGACATCTGTAGACACTGTGTAAAAGTTACTGTGTGTGACAAAATCTGTTTGGGATACCAGAAAAGGTGTACTAAGAACCCCACAGAAAACTTATCATTCTGACCATTTGGTTAGAAAAGTGGAGTTTCCTGCGTCTCTTATAATCTCGGGGTGTATGAGTGGTATGTGCATAGGAAAATTTGATTCCGTAGATGGTACTGTGACAGTAGAAAAATAAACAACTTTTATCGTTTATTGTCGTCAATATCAATACGTACTGACGCGCAGTACATTCTCCAGCAGGATAGTGCTGCGTGTCACCCAGCAAAAACTGTCAAAGCTTACACAATGTCACTGTTATTGAATGGCCCTCTAGCAATCCAGACCTCTTGCCAATAGAAACATTGTGGTATAAAATGAAAAACAGATACGCAAACATCCAGTCCATTCAGTTAACAATCTACGAACAACATTGTAAGAAATTTGGAACAGCACGTTTCCTGAAGAGTGTGCTTAGCTGGTAGATACAATACCTGCCAGAATTAAAGCCGTTGTTGTTAATAAAAGTGATGTAGTACAGTTTTAATGAAGCGACTGAATTATTCTATTTTTTAATGTTTTTTATTAACAAACTTGTCACTGACATATAATGTAGTAATATTTTATCGTATTTAAGTTAAAATTTTATGCTTTGTTTCTGTTATCAATATTTTTCTTTATTAAAATAGTTTTGATAATGTTATTACTTATATTTTATATTTACATATATTTGTTGTAAAATTATGCCTGGACGAACTATTATGAGCCTGGGCTCGTATACGTCTGAACGGACTGACAGATAGGGCAACATGTAGGGTTTGCAAAAAAAAAAACACCAGTACATGCGTGTGACATTATGAGGCTCTAAAACGATTGATGTTTGACTATTTGGTACAGAGAAACGCAAAATCTATACTGAGGAACCCCTATAAAGATTGTGGAATCTAAATAAATAAACCCCTAGCAAGGTACGGAAGAGGACATGTTGTGTACAGGAAATTGACTAAACTATCCCAAAAGACAGATAGCCTCTGATGGTCATTAGGAAATTTATGCCTTGATGCAGTACTTGCCGTAAACCATTCACTTAGTGTTCAATGACATCAAAAGTCGGATCGTCATGGCTGACAAGCATATATGAGGCTACATGTAACCCATAGCCACATTAGATTATCTAACGAGACATACTTAAGGGGTTCCTACAATAGACACCAAGGGGATTGCCTAATCCTAGGTCTAGAGACCAACTCAAAACAAATATGGATCAATGCACCACTAGTATAACATTAAGATCCTCATGTATTTGAGGTTCAGTATTATCAGCTATCATTACTACCACAGGTTACCACCAATTGCCATATATCCCACCTTTAATTCTGCTATACAGATGCCTAGTCGAAGCTGTCTTTGCCGTCGTTTTTGAAAGAAAGATATTAATCTGCTAAGAGCTAGACGTGCTTAGTATAATTGCTTAGAAAAACACCAACAGTAATGACAAATAATTATGAACTATTTACTCTCGATAAAATAGCGATATCTAGTTTAATTACTATCGATGTAAATTACGTTAATATCAGTATTAATAGAATGCAGTCCTACTGATCCAACAATACGAACTTCATTAATCCAATAATCAGATACAACATTGGTAAAATATAGATTTTTACTTATTGGAGCAAACATTCAGAATACGGACCCAACGTTCTTTGGAGGATATATGGAAGACTTAACATATACGCCCGGATCTCTCATACTTGTACAACAAATGATGAACTTAATTATTCAGATATAATATTTTAGTGTCTTTATTTTTACGCAATGATTTAAGTACCACTAACTCCATATATTTTAAACTCTGTGTGTTAAACCTCTATATATTAAGATAAAATGGAACTAAAAATTCTTGGTAATTAAGTTATGTATTTTGCAGATACTTCACCTGGTTCAAGTTGGCCTTTTGCTTCATACTACCAACTATAATACCCCCTCTACTTTGGGGTGAATCATTAGCTATCAGTATTAAAGCTGTTGTTGTTGTAAGATATACTTGCAATTTGAATTTCACGTGGCTGGTTAATAGTGCCGCTCATTTATGGGGAACTAAACCATACGATTTGTAAGTATTCATTTATTAGACGAATTTAAAATTGCACGTAATATTTCATTACAGATTTGCATATTAGTTTCAGAATTATTTTTTATTATAACTATCTTCACTGTCAAGTATGTTTTCCATTCTCTTATGAATACTCGTATATTCCATTAAATAACCTGAGTATTTTGAAAACTAATGAAAAATTAAGAACATATTGTATGTAAAAACAATGCATGTATTTTAATATATACAAATTAAGTATATTACAAATTCCTTACAACTACAAAACGGAAAACAATTTAAAAATTAACGATAAATTTAAATATTTATCGTTAAATATAACTATCGTGACTATATACAATGACAGTGAAAGCAATATAATATTTTTGTCAAAACTATATTTAATTTAGCTGTATAATTTAATAATATACATAGAGACTCAAGTTGATTGAATGTATCGTTCCCTAAACTTTATTTATATGCTCTCACACGAATTACAGTACCTACTAATATAAGATAAGATAATTTGTAAATATACACTCAAATAATTAAATCTCAAACAGGAAACAACATATACTGTTATTAACAACTCTCTTTTTTATATAGAGACTTGAATTAAAATTTGTTGACTGTATCTTAAATGTGTATGATGAAGTTGCTAATTTAATTTTTTAACTTTTTCAACATATAACACGAAAACTCTACTTTACTATTTGACAAACTGGTTGTTAGCAGACCAGTACTATTTTAAAGATAAATACATTTAAAAATGATAATATAAATTACGGTATGCACCATTTTTATTAACAATACCTTTAAGAACGACACAAAAAGAAGAAACATAACTTTTTCTTAGCACTTTTTTATACTAAGTGCTCAAAATGCCTTCATTTTGAGCACTTAATGTAAAAATCTACATTAATTAAACAGAGGTGTGTTTTCATCTTTTTTAATTATTAAAAACATGTAATAATTTTTGTTTGTAATATTGCTAATTTTGTTAGAAATATAATATTTTAAAACTTCAAGTATATGTAAGCTATTTACATAAATAGAATTTTTAATGATCCAAATAAATAAAAATCTAATGATGTAAAGTAAAGTGAGCATAGAGCCTACAGGTTACGGGTATGGCTACTTATTCTGCCATCAGAACATTATTAATGAAATTCTAGGGTTGTCACGGAAGTGTGAGCGTTTGTATCGTCTTACTGAAAATAACCCTCTTGCAATTTATATCCATGTAGTTGTTCTACAAATATTCTAGAATATTCAACAATGTTCAGCATTTATGGTGTCGTCATAAAATCATTCCAATTAATCTGGAGTGAGATACAACTATCGAAGCTTCGGGGGTAATTTTTTTACCTCTTTATAGACAGAACCATATGACGCTCCTAAATATATAGTTCTTTCTTTAGTTAAGATAACTTAAATTAGGTTAGGATAACTAAGATTTAGTTGGACTAACGATTAAATGTTGGTTAAACGTTCACGAACATCTTCCACAGCTTCAGCTTACAGAGCAAAGTTCCTCTGATAAAATTGTATTTCTCCCAGGTAATCTACTCTATTTAACACATTTCGGTCACATGACCAAAATTTACAACTACTGTGACAGATAATACCATTACAAATCATCACTATAAATCAATTATATCTAATGGACATCAAGTTTATATCACTAGAAATCAATAAAACTGCAACTTCCAAATATCTCTAGATCAATCACAAATTATTGTAATTTTTGAAATATTAGCGTATTTCTTAAAAACCTTTCCACGTTTTGTTCGAAGTACTTGGGAGAATAAATAATTAAAGATACAATTTGAGGACAATACGAGTTTATTGATACTCGGTATAACAACTAAATTACGTACAAAGAAATTAAGATGTGTATTCTAACGTATAATCTTTCAGACTGACTTGCTAAATAATCAATTTTTATTTCAACGACATTTGAACAGTTAAACATTCGATATTGAGTTACCCGAACTCATAAATGCTGACCTAATGTTTATGTTTAATTTCAGACACCGCATGAAGACTATTTTTAAACCTAAAATAATTATTGTTGAATGTAATATTCCAACACCCCCTCGCAACTATAATTATTTTTCAATCAGTCAACCAGACCACCCTTGGTACTTAAATGTTCTTCAGTTTTTTCGAAATCTGTGGCCTCATGTCTCCCAGTGTCATTTGGCTCCGTTCTTTCTTGCTCCTTTTTGAACTCAATAGTCACTTCTTCATCTTTTATCTTTTTTTCTTTAACACGAATATTTCTTTCAGGAAATATCGCACTACGGCTAATTTTTATACGTCCCGTTTAAAATGACCTTTCCTGTTGCAAAAATAACATTGCTTTACATCTGTACTTGCAGTTTGATTACTTTGAATCCTTTTATTATATACTGATTTCATGGCTGACTCGTTTTGACTTTTCAAAGCTCCTTGACGCCTCCTGTACTCATCGATTAATTTACTTTTTACGAATTCAAGCGTGAATTCACTCGATGACTTACTTTCCAGCGCTGTGATTAAAAAACTGTATGAGTCTGGAAGACTTCCCAGCAAAATGCCTGCCGCAAACCTGTCCTTAATTTTTTCCCCTAAAGCGGCCAGTTTATTCAATAATTCCAAGAATGAACTTATGTGTGCTTCCATATCACCATTCTCCTCTAGCGATAGCCTGCAAATTTGCTTTAACAGAAAAACCATGCTAGATAAACTCGATTTTTGATGATACTCCTTTAGTGCTTCCCACGCATCATGCGCGTATTCCTTATTTCTGATATGCACTAGTTCACTAACATCGACAAGTAAGGCTATGGTTGATAAGGCCTTGTCATTTTTCTTCTGCCAGGTGTCGTTTCGTTCCTCCGGTGTTGGTAATTCAGTCGAAACTACATCCCATAAATCCGCATTTATTAATAACATTTTCACTAAATAGTTCCAGGACTGGTAGTTTTGCCCGTTCAACTTTTCGATGTTATACTTAGCACTTTCCGCCATTTTCCAGTTGTCTATACAACAATAGTTATCACTCGCGATGTACCTTTTAATTATTCTCCCTTACAAGTGAGCTTACGCGACGCACCTGGGCCCATAACCTGTTCGAAGTACTTGGGAGAATAAATAATTAAAGATACAATTTGAGGACAATACGAGTTTATTGATACTCGGTATAACAACTAAATTACGTACAAAGAAATTAAGATGTGTATTCTAACGTATAATCTTTCAGACTGACTTGCTAAATAATCAATTTTTATTTCAACGACATTTGAACAGTTAAACATTCGATATTGAGTTACCCGAACTCATAAATGCTGACCTAATGTTTATGTTTAATTTCAGGCACCGCATGAAGACTATTTTTAAACCTAAAATAATTATTGTTGAATGTAATATTCCAACACGTTTACCATTACAAACGCTTAAAATGTCTGTTTTAAGTAAGAAGTGTACAATGCATTTACAAAAATCATAAAATCTAGCGATCAGTTATCAGATTGCTGACAGGATGAAAGCTCCAACCGCTAACATACGAAAATAGTTTTAATATACTATAAATTAGTTTTATAACGTTATATATTACTGTGTGACGTCACCTTCTGTCAATTTGAGTCTCTCTGTACTACAACTACAGCTGCTTTTAGCTATCTGTATTATCTGATTTTAAGGAGAATTCAGCCCGTGGAAAATTTGACAGTTTCTCTGCTTGCCATGGGCGAAGGATACCATAATTACCACCACACGTTCCCCTGGGACTATCGGGCAGCAGAGATGGGCCAACGTTTGAACGTAACGGCTTTATGGCTAAATATATTTGAACAAATTGGCTGGGCATATGATATGAGGTATCCGTCGCAGGAACTAGTTAAGAAAGTGGTAGACGCCCATGGAGATGGAAGTCACTATAGATGGGGTCAGGAAGTTCCTTATGATTCGTTAATTGATTGCAAGAAATCTTTGTAATATTCTTATTATTGTAACACTGTTTTTATTTATTTGTAATATTTTAATAAACATCTTTAATGTATATGAAAGTGTGTACTCGAGTTCGTGATTAAATAGTTGGTCATAAGTGTTGACACAAGAGAACAACATTTTTCATTGCAACGACGATTTATATTTATTTACATGTCTATATATCGATTCAAAGATAAAACAACTAAATAAGAATGTATAAATAAATATGAATAAGGTTTGATTAAATTGGTAAATTTACAAGCTGCACAAAATCATTCAGTACCTATAAGATATGTAATTAAAAACAGTGACACTATTAACCCGTACTTTCCCGCACGTAAGTAATGCATCCGCGTTTTCTATTAAAATAAATCTGCTTTATTATTCATTATTCAGATTAATTTATAAAATAATTTACATATGTAGTATGTTAATGATAAAGAAACACAAACGTCTGATATTAGAGACGATGTATCGTCAATAAGAAAAATTATATTCAATAATGAAACTGCATAATTAATCAGATGAGGTGATGTTATATGTGTTAGGTATGGTCACATGTTTTAATAGAGTGAGTTGTAATATACCATAGACAAGTGTCATTGTAGTACACTGTTTTTTTTTCTTTTCCAAAAACAAGAAACAATGTGCCTATTGCTTGTATTTTAATAAAGTAATTAGATTAATTTGCACTGAAATATGTGCAGTCTCTCTCACTTCAGATATATGAAATATATAAAGTGAGAAATAATATAATGAAAATGTTATCGTATATGTTCCTGTTAAATTTAAACAATAAGGATTGAAATTTAGAGTAAATGTTGTTTTCAGGAGAATGCATGGAAAGTGTCTCTAAGATTATTTTTATTTTTGGTATTCTTGGTTCTAAATATTCCATTTTGAATTAGCCTTATTTTACTACTATTAAATAACGATAACTTTTCCTTAAATAATTATATATCTCAGTATAGAGTTATAAAAATATTGCATACTTGTTAATCTTGTTATCAATATTGTTAACTTAATGCAAATATACCAGTAAAAAGCGACGGCTTTTAGTTATTGCAAATTTTAATGCAAGATATCGTCATATAAACATAAAATTATCAATGGTGATATATAAACAAAACATTTATCATGTCTTAAAGTGACCTAGGCTGTACATAATATTCAATGTATTGAAAAAATAATATCGGACTGCTGAGTCTTAGTGCATTCATGGTAGCTGTAACTAAATATATGTATTTCATAAAAGTTTTCACATTTCATAAACAAAGTTGGCTAATAAAGTATTATCTTTCATATTTGCGTAATTTGCGTAACAAACCATTAACTCCATTAACAAGAAACGCTGGTATGTTATTATTAAAACATATATTATTATTAAAACATACATTTATTTGAAATAAATTATTAAAAATTATTTATTATCAAATACTAGATTAAGTCAAAAGAAATTACACCTCTGTAATTAACGTAAATACTTTTAAATTTATGAAAATGAAGACAACTGTTGTATTCAATTTGGTACAAAACTGTTCTTGTGCAATATTATTTTTAACGACCTTGGAAGAATAAAAAATATTATCTTGAGACATTTACAAGTAACCGCATATTCACTGATTTCAATTTACATTGTGTTATGTTTTCTATACCTAGTATTTCTACTTGTGTGATTAAAAGATGCAATGTTTGTTAAATTGAAAAATATCAAGAACAGCTTTATCGTGTCCACTGAATTTACTAATTTTTATTTATTCTCAATATACATATATGAATAAAATCAAAAGTTTCCATTTTCACTTATATTATTTTCTGTCATTGTCCAGAGAGAGATAATGGAAAAACTAATACCACTTGTTTTCATCAACTTTTTATTTTCCGCATATGGACCCTAAATTAGAACATTGAGGATTTCAGTAAAAATTCCTAAAACTGGTCGGTTTAATTTTGATTATTAAGACTTAAGAGGTAATTAGATATATTCACCCTAAAGGATGTAACAGTCCCCATTTTTTTTCAAATATAAGGATATATCAATTGATACATAATTTGAAACGTAGCATCGAAAGTATACAGCGCATATCTCGTTTCTTACATTTTTCAAATTATGACTTCAATAAAAATTTATACCTATGATAATCATCACCATATAAGATGTACAAAACGTGCATGGTTTGTATAAAAATACTTTGCGTGTGTGTCACAGGTAAAAATCGTGTGAATCAATCAACTGACATTTTTGAACAATGTCGTTCCAAAAGGAAAGAACGCTTATATAGGATTTGTAGATTTAGAAAAAGCTTTTGATAACGTAAGATGGGAAAAAATGTTCGAGATACTAAAGAGCGCGGGAATGAAGTATAGAGATAGGAGAGTAGTACACAATCTATACAAAGAGCAGACTGCTGTTATAGAAGTAGAAGGGGAAAAAAGGGAAGTAGGTATTAGGAAAGGAGTAAGACAAGGATGTACGCTATCACCACTAATTTTTAATCTGTACATCGAAGAGGCGATTAATGTGGTAAAAGATAGAGTGGATTTCGGGATTAAAGTACAGGGACAGAAACTAAAAATGCTGAGATTCGCGGATGATATAGCAGTATTATCATCTAGTAAGGAGGAATTAGAATCAGCATTGAACGAAATGGAGGCAGTGTTGACAGAGGAATACGGAATGAGGGTGAATAAAAACAAAACTAAAGTGTTAGTGTGCAGAGGGCGCGAGAGCAGAGTAAAAACGAAAGTACAAATTAATAATGAAAGGTTGGAGGAAGTTAAAGACTTCACTTATTTAGGAAGTAAAATAAATTGGGATGGAAGAAGCGATAAAGACATAAAACAAAAAATAGCGCAGGGTCGAGTAGCTTTTAACAAAAAGAAAGCACTTTTATGCTCGGGGGTAATAAACTTAGAAACAAGGAAGAGATTTTTGAAAACATATGTATGGAGCACGGCACTATACGGCTGCGAAACCTGGACGGTAGGGGAAGCAAGTAGGAAGAAATTAGAAGCTTTTGAGATGTGGTGTTACCGAAGAATGATGAAAATACCATGGACTGATAGGGTTAGAAACGAAGAGGTATTGGAGAAAGTCGGCGAGAAAAGAAGTATGTGGAAAAACTTAAAGAAGAGAAGAGATAGAATGGTAGGCCACTTGCTGAGACATGGGGGAATAGTCCGGGATATTTTGGAGGCAGAAATAGGAGTGAAGAAAGGCAGAGGTAGGCCGAGATTAGACTACTGCTCGCAAATAGTAAGGGATGTAGGTTGTAGCACAATTAGCGAAATGCGTAGGTTAGCACAAGATAGGAGAAGCTGGAGGTTAGCGTCCAACCAGTCTTAGGACTGATGACCTAATGATGATGATGTCGTTCCAAAAACACATTTTAGGATAACAGTTAGTATAATACAAATACGTCAACCTATGACAGAGTAATGAAAAAGTTCTCCACAAAAACATTCAATGGAAGTGATATTTCCATAAAAATAAATGAAATAAATTCAACAAAAATCAAAATAAATGAAACAAAAATTAAATAAATTTTACAGAAATATTGAGACGCCAATGAATCAAATTATACAATAAAGTCAAGGCGTTACATAATTTCGGCAAATTATTAATTACCTATGCCGTACATAGTTGATGGAAACATCTGTCGCTAGACGTATATGCTGGTAATTATGGCATATTAGTAACAATTGCGAGTAGTGTAGGATGTGATCCGTGCGTCGTCACTAAATTGATACACGCGCAAAGATCCATTATACAAATTGTACCTATTATTTTGCTTGACTATTTTTGTTATGAAGAATATTGATAATACCTACGTACTTCTTGTCTTCACCTTCCATTTTGTCTTAATACTAGTTGTTTTGTATCGAAGACCTGCTTAAACTTATTGTTAGTCGAAAAAAATTTGTAAGTATGATGTTATATACATCGCATTTTACTTTTGTATTAGTGTTAGTTTTTATATGTCATTTGTAACTTTACATTTGAAAACTTGCAAAATGTCTTAGCTAATAGAAGCTCTTCGTATTGAAATTTTTATGATGATCGGATATGGCGAAAAGTGACCAATTCAAACGGATTTTGCCCAATTATTTAGGAAACATCATCTAGATCTACCACTAATCAAAAAGTGCCCAATTCAAACGGATTTTGCCCAATTATTTAGGAAACATCATCTAGATCTACCACTAATCAGCTAAGGTACAACCAGTAAAATTGAATCCCATCACCGAATGTTTGGTAATGTAAAAGATGTACCTAAAAAAAGGCAAATCATTGTTGACGATGAAATAGAATTAAACGTGTTGTTAGCTGTTCAATTAAGTCCCATGACTCCACCTCAATAACTCACTCGTGATTTTATTGTTAGTCATACCACAATTCTGATATTATGAAGTAAAAATGTACCGTTATAAAATACAAATGTTTCGTGCACTTATTGAAGATGACCTGGATTAGCAATATCTGTTTAATTAATTCATCGAGTCAATGGTGAAGTTTAACCAACACAATTATTTTTACTGGACTGAGAGCAACCCTCGTTGGGTGCAGAAAAGTCATACACCTATCGCAAAAAATATATGTAGGCTGGAATAATAGGTCACAGGGTTCTTAAACCATTATTTTCCTCCAATATATCTACATTTTCTTGAAGAAGATCTGGGTGCTTCTTTGTGAACCCTCTTTCTCAATGAATTAGATCAAGATCTATCTGACGTCAGAATATGGATTCAACAAGATAAACTCCACTTTCTATGATGTAATGGCCCATCAATATTTGGACGAGATATTTGAATTAGATCAAATACACGAATTAAACGATTATTTCCAGTTAAATGACCACCAAGTTCTCCAGACCTTGCCCCACTTGATCCTTACGGACCTTACTTCTTCCTGGAGGGTGAGGAGGTTTACTTGAAAAACAAGACTTTTGAAATGAAACTTGACAACGTTGAAGTTCTTCATCAAAGAATAAGACATTATATGCAGACAGATCACTCCGGAGATACCAAAGAATGTAAGAGATGGGTTTTATTATCAACTAGCTTTTCGTCAAGAAAGAAGCGGTATCCATTTGAACATTTATCACCATGGAATGATCATAAAAAATAAGTTTCTATTATATCTGCATGTAATAATTTGAAACATTTGGAAAAGGAAATATGATTTATATTCCTCTGTATGTCGTCTTTCAAATGATGTCACTCTACATACCCTTACATTTAAGAGAAGTTGGGGTGGTTTACATCCCCCAGAGTAGATTCATTAAAGGTCATTATCCCCTAAATGTGGGCAACCGAGATAAGAAATCGACTTCTCTCAGGAATTTTTATTGAAATCCTCCAAATTCGACTTACAGAATTTATTCCCTTTAGGATTTCCACCCTGTTTGTATATAGGGTTAAATTATTGTTATTTCATAAAATTTTCTTAACACTGAATCTTTAACTAACAAATGTGTATTCCTAATAAAGCTACCAATGGCGACCGAAAATATTAGTAAAACTAGTGGAAGTTGCATTCGATTTAAATAAAAGGTAATGTGTAGTATAGATAATTTTTAGGTTTCGATTAAAAGAATAAGCTTCTACATATTTGAATATGATACATAATGTACCATTTAACAGCAAATTTTATATAAATAGGGAATTTTATATAAACAGCGAATCTCATAAACATTAATGATTAATTAAAGCGTTAATTCGTTTTCTTGAAAACAGAAACAATAAGAATTAAATAATTTTTTGTTTTTATACAGCTTATTCATATAGAATTTAAATTTAAAATTAATAAATAAAAATAATTTTAATGCAAAGTACAAGGTATAATATTATTATCACTTTAATAATATACATAATTTAGAAAACCTTATTTATTATTTAAATTGACCTGCATTTATTCCGTTGTATTATTAAAACCATTTAACAGATTTTCTGTAAAAAACTGTTAAATGATTTGAAAAATAACTCATGTTTATAAAATGATCTCAAAAAATATAAGAATTTTAATATTCCCATTTGTATAATTAATAAATAAACGGTAATTAATTCTAATAAACTATGTCAAAGAAATTAGCCTGTTATGTTCTGTTTAATCAAAGAGTTTGTAAATTTATTTCGAATAATTTGTACCATAATAATTTAAAAATCCTGGAATTATGCATATGTGGAAAATAATAAAGGTCACCTTTATGAAATATTATATATACATATAGCGAAGAAGATAAGATGCGGTCAAATTTTGCGTGGAATATTTATTATCGAATATATTGATTAGTTACGTCACTTAATTACTGTTACGTTATTTAAGAGACTGTTTGTATAAGTGTAGGCTCGATTTTTGCGTCATGAAGCACATTTTTAGATTTCGTCTTCTGCTAGATTGAAGATTGAGGATAGTGAGGATACTATGTAAATTCTCTATTATGGAATTACTCTTTACTTATTATTACTTACTATTATAATAATATACTCATATAGTATTCTGTATTGAAATCCAGATAGCTTTGACTATTTTGATTCTACTGAAATTCCATTAATTTCCTAGCCACTTTAAACATTTTTATGATAGAAAATTAGAAGCAATGATTTGAAATTTATGTGCTTATGTTAAAAACTTCTACCTTATTAGTTGCGATTTGAGATTTTGTAACGTAGGGCAAATAAGAATGAATTAAGGAGTGCGGATAAATACATTATACTCGTGTGATCAATTGCCACAACTGATTATTTTCCATAACGTTTTGAAATTAATATTGTTTTTAATTAAAAATAGAACTAAGATACTATTATTATTATTCAAAACAAAAATTAAAGGAAAAACGTTTGAGTACTTCGCATACTATTAAAGCATTCATATAAAGTGAAAAGTATCCAAAAAATATTTCGTGGGAATTTTGAAACCTTTTTTGGACTAGCCTCTTGGGAGCTTCCATATATCTAATTCTAACTTTGATCAGATGCTTTTTTTTCTCTAAAATAATAAGAGTATTATTTTAGGTAGTAAGTACTACAGAATGTCTTCTGATGTTACTCAATGAATCCAGTATTTACCAGTGTTAAGACCAAAATTATTCGAATAGCAGAAGCGGTGTTTGCAACAATATCAGCGTTAGTAACAGGGGTCATCGTTAACAACATAATTATGAATAGCAATCAAATTTTATAATTAAATTCCTAATAAACACTACTGACTAATAATATCCTGAAGAAGTAGAAGATGACGGCTAGTCGATATATTTTTGTCTTAATTCTTTTTTGATACTTCTAGTACGCAAGTAAAAGTAATATTATTTTCAAGACAAAGAAAAGTAAGGAATTTTTCGTTACTGGATCCTTTTGTATTCTGAAAAACTTGACCATGTATTGAAAGTATCTGGTTTTAATTTTTTTTTGTCTCAGGATTAAAATATCAAAAAGGATCAGAATTAAAAAAAATTAAAGATCATATCTTTGATGCTAGGACTTTTTAAGAGTTGAAAACATTGAAGAGCTCGTATAGCTAAATGGAATTAAAGTAGAAAAATAAAGAGGATATTGGTTTTTTAAAGGGTTTCATATTCTTCACTATAAAAAGTATATGAAAATTGTCATGTTTTAATAGTTATAATTTATATATTTTATAGTTATACACCTTTACACTTATACATTTCGGTATTTATTGTAAGAGTATATTTATAAAGTGTTATCAATAAGTGTTCTATGCTAAGAAGTTTAAAAAAGTATTAAAAGATTAATTAAAAAGGCAATGGTAATTTTTCCCCGATTTTATTTAGATCACGGGGTCCCATTAGCCTGTAGTGTTATTTAAAGAGTGACTATTCAAAATTCTTCGATTTATTAGTTTCAAAGTAAATTATTTTAGAATACCTACTTGGATATGTATATACCTATATCTCTGATGCTAGAATATAATTTTGACAGGACTAATAAAGTTCAACTAGTCAGAAATGCACTTTCGCATATTTCGTAAAGTAGTTTCACTTTATAAATTTATTGAATTTATTTATAAATATATTTGTCTCCGTAAAAAATAATAATACTCGAAGGTCCTCTCAAAGGTTCTCAGAAAATGATTGAAAATACTTCACTTATAAAAAATTTGCTTTTCTGAAATTAACATTTTTGTAAGTTTGAACTAGTTTTTTTACCAGACAGTTATAAACTGCCGTTTATGCCATAACAGACAACTATAACTATTATTTATTAATAAAAAGTTGTAAAGTACAGATAAGTAAAGAACACTTTTAGCCTTTTGTCGGACGCAGTCTGAATCCAAACACATACGCGCGCACATCTGAGAGATACCATATCAAATCTTACACAGTTTAGATTTTAATGAGGTAGAGACTCAACTAAACGCTTACATTAATTAATACAATACAGTAAATGAATATTATAAATTATAAATATTTCACACTAGTTTTTAATCGCAATAATTAAATTAACACAAAGGAACTTATTTCATGTTGTAAAACAATAAATTTGGAATATTTTTATAGGAGAACCAGGTATTGACAAGTTATTTTCTGTTTAAGGACAAAACACACTTAATAAAAATAAATTAGTATTGAACAATATTTTGAATAGAGTAAACAAACCACCTATTTTTTCATGTAAAAGGCATAAAGTTATACTCCAATACATAAAAAGTATTGGACGTGAATTTCAGAGAAATGTTATAAGTGACTGCCTTTTATGTGTAACTTTTAAGTGTAAAGAATTATAAATCCTCTTCATCATTTTAGTATGTTCCAAACAAACTAAACGTCACATTGTTGGTAACGATATTTAGTATAAACTACTAATTTAACACCCAAATGTGTTAATTTTGAATGAAAAAGCCAGAATGGGTAAATGTTGAGGTCCCAAAAAATATTATTAATTTAAATAATAAAAGAAATTTAACAAAATATAAAAGTGAAAATAATGACGTAATCAAGCGCATTGCATCTGACAGATCCGGGCGGCCCATAATGCACTAAAGGAATGCACTAAAAAAATCGACACCATATCGAGAAGAGATAGAGAGACACCATATGAAGAATTTCGAGATAATATTCGTGTCCTCTGTCATCTGTACCTGTAACCATATGGTTCTAAATACTTTAGCTATTCACTTTCTATAGCCTGAATTTCTCATTTTGTAACTTTTGTTATGTAAGGATATGAAAATTGTTTATGTATGATATAGTATGTCAAAAAATAATTATTAGTCCAAATACAAACGAAAGATATCATTTTTTTAATTTTTTCAAAAGTTTGGACACAAAAATTGATTTTCTTCCACTAAAATTTCCGGCTGCGGAAGGGAAGGTCACACGTAGATACAAAAACGAGCACCCAATGCTAAAGGAAATGCGCCAATAATGACTTCCCCCATTGGAACTCGAACCCAAACATACAATGACACCCCCAATATTGGACCGCCATCCCAGACCACATCACGATTGACACTGTCATAACCACCCCTATTTGAATGCTCAACGTACTGTCATTAAAATTGTGAACATACGATCCAAGTCGTACATGGTATGATTTAGAGTAAAAAATATTAGCATAAAAATTAAAATGAATCCGGAGTAAACAAAATACAATTTACGATAGAAGTACATACGTGCTAATAGTAAGGCACAAAAAATAATCCATGAAGGTAAACATTTATATAAACATAAAAATTTATTTAAATGAATTTCTTATAAAATAATTATTTATTTAAAAAATGACATATTTCTAATAATTTGCACTTATTAAATTTCTTTTTGATATTTTTTTACAATATGTTAAATAATATTAATATATGTACAACATAATCCAAGAATATATCTCCTCAATTTCAAAGGATGTCTGGAGGACTTAATAATTTAATCTTAATTTATTTCTGACAAATTTATATCACCTTACTTAAAATTAAAAAAGGGGCATGTTTCAAGATATATATAATTAAGACTAGGTACATATATTGTCCTTAATTTATGTAAATAAATTTTAATTTATTAAAAAATTTTAATTGATTAACAAATTTAGTACCAATTTTAATTTATTCAATTAATTAATTTTATGTTAATAAATTCACATTAATTTATTAATTAATAGATAAATATGTATCTTAATAGTGGATAACAGTGGCTTGTCAGATATTATCCCTTAATGTCAACAGCCCTTGATATCACCTTCACATGTAATTGACAAAAAATAGATTTTATAAAAATATTTGCAGGTAATGGCCATGGATACTAATTTGATTAGGATCATGGAGCTAGTATATCGTGAGATCACCAATTAAGTAGTCTGAGTAGTGATATAATTTCAGTACAATATTTTTATAACTATTAGTGCTGCTAACATAAATGCAAATTATATGAAAAATGCCATCAAACGACAATATTCTTCCAATACTTATATAATTTAAAATGTGAAATTTAGTGTTGTCTATGATATACAGTGTGCACGTAAATTCGATCAAATAATTATCGGGCAAGTAGAAAAATATGTTGGACAAGATCGATTTTGTGTTTTATGCGCAATTTCTTATATATTGTGCTTACACCATTCTTTTCATATACTTCTTGTTGGAGTTTCAAGAACAAGTCTAGAAATTTGTTAATTTAATTTTTAACACTTTGTATTTTCATTATTTAGTATCGACACTACTTTTAGCTGTATCTGATTGTTTGTTTATGTTATTTCACGTGACTATTTTGAGAAGTGTTCTCCACTTTCTTAAATTTTGCATTATTATTATTACTTAGTTAATAGCATTTATTAGACAATATAATAATTAATCAACTACTGTCACGAGTTTTCAAAATATGGTGCATTTAATTGAAACACACCCAAGTGAAATTTTGTGTATGGAGACAGAACCTGTATACCTTCAACTGTAAATAAAATAGAAGCAAAGTTTAAAAATCCTGTTACTGTAAGATACCTTATACCAAAAATCATCTTGCTGTTCTATGATATACACAATTGGATGTATTCATTATTGATTGTGCAAGAAAATCATCAACAACAAAAACACGAAATCGCATCAGAGCTTTATTATAATCGCAATTATCTATTTCGAAATACCTACCAAACAAGTATAAGTGGCATCATATAAAGTACAATTAGTTCACCCTATCAGAATAAAATTTAAGAGAGTTAATATGGGAGAGTTTAATAATTATCTTCAATTCCCAAACTGGCTTGTTTTCTCTGACAAAAAAATGTTTTGCTTAAATGACTCAATGAGTAACCAAAATTTCATGGCCAAAAATAGAAGATGTAATTAAAACCTTAAATCCAAGAATGACCCCAGGTTTAGATGTGATTACTAGAAAAATTTTAAAAGAATTACAAAAAAAAGGATTTATGAAATTATTATACATATTTAATGTAATTATAAGACTTGATTACTGGACTAAATACCTCAAAATCGGTCAAATTTTAACGACACCTAAATCTGGGAAAACCCCAATATATGTTATATGATATTGCCCAGTAAACCTTCTCTCCACAATCTCCAAGCTTTTCGATATACTTCTTCTCAATCGAATAGACAAAGATATAAACCTACACACTTGGATTCCTGCTCATTAATTTGGATCTCGGAAGGGTCTCTCAACAGTACAATACCGCCATCGCATATCCACTATAATAAATGAAGCAATGGAAAAACGAGTGTACTATGCCGCTACTCTCCTAGATGTTAAACACGCATTTGTCAAAGTTTGACATCCAGGTATTCTATTCAAAATTAGAAGAACACTTTCACCACGTTACTATAATCTCCTAAAATAATATATGTATAAACGAGCATCAATTTAAAACAAAGGTCAATGAAGAAACCTCGAGCAGTCTTCTAATATGATCAGGAGTTCCGCAAAGGACCATTCCAGAGCCACTAGTGTATGTACTTTATATAGCGAACCTACCAATATTAACAGATACAAAAGTAGGTACATTTACAGATAAAGAATATTTGCAGGTAGTGAAAATCCTACGGTAGCCTCAGCCTATCTCTAGAGACACCTAAACCTCATCGAAACTTGGTTAAAGAAATGAAAGATTAAAGTAAACGAAACAAAATCGACACATATAATGTTCACTTTCCGTACAGAACAATGTCTTCCAGTTAATGTTAATCTAATTGTTATACTCCAGAACAAAGTCGTTAAATACCTGAGATTGCAACCTAAGATCTGAGAGAGACCCTAAACTCAATTGGAAGCACCAGGTAAAAAAAAAAATAGATATATCAACAAAAACACTAAACTGGCTAAAACCCTCATTAGATCATAAGAGAGACACACGTAGTTTCCAGAAAAAGTCAGCATGTAGATAGGAATTATTAGTGCCATAATTGAAGGATTTTATTGACGATACATTAACTGCTGAAAATTATTTGGGACAATGAATATAATGCACGTAGTTCCTTTACCTGTGGCACTACATCCAGTGTATGTACTTTATACTATTATAATGAGAATTCCCAAATATCAGAACAGTCATTACAGCAACACAGCGCGCTGCCATATTAATCATGAATTGTGCGTGATTTCTTACCGTCTCTCCCAATAAGTGGATTGATAGAAAGGAGCTATTGAGTGACCAATTAGATCTCTAGATCTAACTCCGCTACTGGATTGCTTTTCTGTGGTTAGTTTAAATGATAGATTATATATTAATGGACCAAGTAGTATTGGAGGATTACAAAACAGATTTCGGAACGAAGTAAGACTAATTAACGCTGAAACGGTAAATAACGTTTTACAAGAATTTCTATTTTGACTTGCCCATTATCAAGAGGTAAATGAATGACAGAGAATTTGATCACTGAATTTAATAGTATTTGTTTGTATTAGTTATTATTCAGCATAACATTTTTCTGATTAATTTGCTAAAATATTTTTAGTTTCTCAAAAGAATTGTTTTATAACCTAGCACAAGTTTGGATGCATCATACGTAAACAAATAAGTTTTCGTAAATGTCATCATCAGATAAGAATGTTGACATTTAAAAACATGTTATCTATCTAGCGACCCAAACTAATTGTATGTTTCTGAAAATTATTTTAACCAAGAAACATATTCTCAAAAATGCATCTACATCTTCGCATATTCAGAACACGCTTCATAAAACCTCGATATTTTCTTCCGGAATATTACGTACGACCTAAAACTTCTTCATTATCTAATCCAAACCTTTATATAGCCATCCACATCAGCATAACAGTTCTATAAATTATTTTTAACAGAGAAGATCAAAAACTTCTTCATTACCTGATCTGAACTTTTATTTAGCCACTCAAATGAATAACAAGTTTCTAACAATTATTTTAACGAAGAAACCCATATACTATAAAAGCATTTGCATATTCTCATATTTGGAAAACTACACTTCATATCCCTGCATTTTATCTCTGAACAGAGAAACCTATTCTCAAAAATATTCGCTCGCATATTTATATATTCGGAACACTCTTAAATTCCCAATCCTCGTATTTTCTTCCTGAATACTACCTATGAACTGAAACCTCCTCACCGTCTAATCTAGACTTTAATTTTGCCAAATGAATAGTATGTTTCCAATGATTATTTTAAACGAAGAACCCCATATTCAAAAATATATCTGCATATTTGAATATTCAGAATACACTTCTATAAATTATTTTAACAGAAAAACCTATTCTTAAAAATACTTATGCATATTCGGAACACTCCTCTTGAAACCCCAACCCCTATATTTTTTTCTTAATACTGCATATGATCTAAAACTTCTTCATTACCTAATCTAAACCGTTATTTAG
The DNA here is from genome assembly GCA_037954035.1 of Rosalia funebris. NCBI lineage: Eukaryota > Metazoa > Arthropoda > Insecta > Coleoptera > Cerambycidae > Rosalia > Rosalia funebris. The sequence goes on from JAZFAV010000032.1 coordinate 12,595,322, forward strand.
CCATTCAAATTAATATTATGGTTCTAACACTTATTTTAACGAAGAAAGCCATTTTCAAAAATACGTCTGCATATTCGCATATTTGGAACACACACACATTACATAACTGTTCTATAAATTAGTTTAAGAGAGAAACCTATTCTCAAAAATACGTATACATATTCGTTCGTACATTACTTATGATCGTGAATATTACCTATGATCCGAAACTACTTCATTACCTAATCTGAACTTTTATTTAGCCACCCAAATGAATAGTATGTTTCTAAATTATTTTAACGAAGAAATCTATTTTCAAAAATACATCTGCATATTCGGATAAATGTGAATAATTCCAACAGTGCTGTTGGAAAACCAATGCATATACTAAAAATACACATAAAAAAGCAACATCGACCTGTTAATTTTTTTTTACTTGCCTTGTAACCATTTTATCGAATTTGTTGCAATATTTACGTGCTTACTGTATATTATTATCCTTTACTTCATGTATGTCTTTGTTTCTCCATCCATTTACAACGATATTTTAAATAAAATACAGGAAATACTTCGATAATAATAATAATTTACTTGGAAGTGGCACAATTAAATTGGATTTTTAAATTTTGTTTGTTTAAAATAATGTGTTTCTTCGAACCACAAAATATTAACATACTTTTAAAACATTTATTTAATAATTTGTTTAAATATCGAATTATTAACTTTAAATTTAAATATTATTGACGTTATCAAAATTAGCACGTGATAATAAAAATCGGTAGAATTATAATTATTGATTATACGAATATAATAAAATTTTTCTATAATAGAATTTTTTAGGTTATTATTAATATTTTCTTCTGTGAATTATAGACGTCCTTCGAGTTTATATGTTGAGTTAATCTGTTGACTTTTTAAAATAAATTTATATTAAGAAAAATATTTCATAAAACAGTTTATATAAATAATATAATAACAAATGCATACACATAATAATGCCTTGATAATAATATACAGAATAATACAATCCCGAATAATATTGAATAATTTAGGCATTGAGAAATAAAAAATAAAACAGATGCCAAAAAACTTCATAAAGAGATCAAGTATCCATCATTATATCATAGATCTTCATTGATTGTGATATAATATACACTAATATTATTTACATACTTGTGGTATGGTAATTCAAATTTATATTGTGAACAGCGGTCAACAAATATTTAAAATCAGGTATTACGACTACAATATGTTTAGATCCAGACATATGTATACAGATTAGTTTGTAAGAACTCTATTGCCTTAAAGAGAAGAACCCGAGTTAACTTTTTTTACATATCAAGAATGTAATCCGTAAAAAATGGTAGATTAGGTTTATGTTTATTGGTGAATTAGCTTCTCTTTGATCTTATCAACCACTTGATACGGCGTTTCCTACACCCTCTGAAACAAGGTGTAAAATTTTACACCAAATTCACAACAAACCGAATACATGTAATGACATTCCAGTTTGCTGTAGAATTGACACATCAAGGCCGTATTAGAATTTTATCCCTCGCTAACGTGAATTTTTATACCAGTGGTAGTAAACTTCACCACCTGATGTATACTTTATTTCAGTTTTATGCATTTTACTATTTTATGAATTCGATAGGATCTACGTACTATAATCTTTAAGTGGATTAATGATTTTTCAGTTCAACGAGAGAAGCAGTAAATTATCTCAAGGTAAATCGAAATGAACACACAATTGTCATCAAAATTTTGGAATAAAATCATAGTACTTATTCCGAGTATAGTTTTCCTTACGTAATTGAAAACAACTTTGATCTGGAAATTATTTAAAAAAATTGTTATTTTTATTACCTCCTGATAACACCAACTTAATTCGCGAAACGTGTCCCAAAGGATGTATGATATCAGTGAAAAAATGGTCCTCAGGAAGATTGAGAATAATTATTTGACAATTAACATTAAGTGAAATTACTTCTACCCAATGACAACACAACAACTAATTTGGTAGAAGATAATTACGATATTATTTTATCATTTAAGCCTAGATCTAGATAAAAAGGAAAAATAAACCCTATAAAAGTATTATTACTGGAATCAACTATTATTATTATTATTATTTAATTTTTAAATACGTACAAGTGTATTGTCTATTGAACTAGGATTATTTCTAGCGTGCTTTAAAAGTCTTATTAACATGTCTGATATTTTATGTTTCATTATTCTTCTCACGGTCATAACGTAAAGTTGTTTGTAATGTGAGATCTATTTCCGAGGAATACTACGAAAATCGTTTTATTACTTGAGAGGTTGGCACTTAATTACGATTCTAAAAGAGAAGGCGACAGGAACTGATGTCTATGTCAATATTGTTAGTTAAAATATTCCCAGTTGGTGTCTATCTTAGTTGTATTTCATATAGATTCCTACGTAAGGTATATTCAGTTGGAAGTTGTTGAATGATTTCGCTAAAATATTTACTATGCGAACAAAAAAGCCACATTCAAGCTTATTTGTAGTTTCAAATACGCATATATTGACAGAAATATTGTACATAGAAATATATTTAAGTAAAAAAACGAATTAAAATTTTCTGATGATCAAATAAAATGTAAGATTAGTAACTGACTTACTGATAGGTACCCTGATTCATCTATTAGACAATCATTATAAAAGTTTTATTCATGTAAAACAAAAAACACGAGAGGTCGATTAGATGTTCCAGTGGTTCGTTATTTTACTGCCAATAGAAAAATCAGATACCGAAACGCAAGCACGCTGTAGAATATTTAGTTAACGTCTACTAATATTTGGAAAAAAACAAATGTTGCCCATATATAGTGAGCAAAGTTTAAGTGAGGCCGGTTTTGATATATCATAATAAAATCATGCATTGATGACTTCATAATAGTAATAATTATGACGCCTAAAAAAATATATGTATATAAAACAAACAGTTAAAGTTTAAAGTGACTTTTAACAATGATTTTTTTTTTCTTCTAGAAAGATTTTAGCGTCTCTATTCGAAATTATGTACCCACTATATGCCTGGTAATTTTATAAAGAGAATCACCACTGTACTATTCACCATTCAAATGGCGAATATGGTCCCCCGATTTAATTCCCATGGATTTTTTCTTATGACGTTACAATAAATATCAAATTTACAATAACAAATTGGATAGTAAAGAAACAAAGAAAAACCGGGTGAAAGAGGTTTTACAAAGTATCCCAAAATAAATACCGAAAAATTTAGAGCGCCTCAATAAGTTTTACAAATGGTAGAGGGTTACCCTAATAAAAATGGCGGAATTATTAAACTAATGTCTAATCGCCTTATTTTGTGAAATACAATTACTTAGTAATTGCTTAAAGCAAATCTATGTTGACATTTTCTAGGATAAAGGAAAATAAATAAAAAAAAAGTTCTTCAATATTGAAATAATTTTTAAGATTAGATATATGGTTGTATTTGCAAAATTGTTTTTAAGAATTGATAATCTACAACCCTGGATAAGATAATATAGGGTGACCTATTTGAATTTCTAAAGTTAATTTCTAAAGGTCATTTCCAAAGTGATTCGAAATATTTACAGTCATTATTAGACCATTCTATACAAATAAATTCAATATGAAGAAGAAGAGACAGTGGTATTTCTTTAAAAAAAAAGTCACCGATATATAGAATACACCTCCAAATGAATAATAAAACCGTTATTGAACTAAATATGGCCCTGTACTCTGAATAATGTAAGAATACAATACATACAATACATAATAATTAATACAACAGTTATAATACGAATGTTGCCATATATTTTTTAAACGTAATCGATATGAAGTGGTAATTATTTTAATCCAGTTATTATAAATAATAGTGAGGTAAATATAGTGAGGTAAACAATGTAATTAAAGTTATTATTTTATCTTGTCAAATAGAATAGTGTTAAATTTATTTAGAGTATAATAGCTTTCAAAATGCTATGTTTAAAGTATAAGAAGAATATGTAAAACTAAATAAATGGGGTTATGATAATGATAACTATTGGAGGTCATAAGAAAAAATTAAAAGAATAAGAGTCCAGTTAGATTACAGAAATGTTGAGTATTTTGGTACTGATATTCTCTTCATATATCAGAGCTGTTTAATAATGATGGAGATAATGATATGGTACTGTATCAACATGCACAGAAGGTCCAGAAATCATGAGATCCGAAGTAGAACATGATATAAAAAATGCAAAAACCAGAAAAGCTCTAGGACCGGATGAAACACCCACTGAGTTAATAAAACTGATAGATGAAGAAAATATAAAAATAATAGTTAAACTCTTCAATGCAATATATAACACCGGAGTGATCCCCTCAGACTGGCTCAAATACACATTTATTGCAATTCCTAAAAAACATAAAGCAAGAAAATGCTCAGAATATCGACTGATTAGTCTAGTGAGCCACACCCTCAACATTTTCTTAAGGATAATACACAGCAGAATTAGACTCAAATGCGAAGAAAACATGGAAGACACTCAGTTCGGTTTTAGGAATGCACTCGGAACTAGGGAGGCGCTTTTTGCGCTGAACGTCCAATTACAGAAATGCCGAGATCAAAGAAAAGACATTTTTGCATGCTTCGTGGATTTTGAAAAGGCATTTGATAAAGTGCAACATACCAAATTAATAGAGATTCTCAAAAAGACGGGAATAGATGATAGAGATATTCGTATCATTAAGAATTTGTACTGGAAACAAACCGCTAACGTTAAAATTGGAAATAGTCTTACTAACGAAATATCAATACAACGAGGAGTTAGACAAGGTTGTATTTTATCCCCAACTCTATTCAATTTATATTCTGATCTTTTATTTAAGACAGCACTTGAGGATCAACCACATGGAATAAAAATAAATGGTGAATTACTTAATGTAATTAGATATGCGGATGACACAGTAATCTTGGCGGACAACATCGAAGGTCTCCAAATACTGCTGAATCGAATCCACGAAGTAGGGGAAGGAATGGGCATCAAAGTAAATGAAAATAAAACCAAGTTTTTAGTCTGTAGTCGTAACCCTCACCCAGATACGAAACTAGAATTAAATGGAGTTGAGGTTGAAAGGGTCCACAAATTTACATGCTTAGGAACTATCATAACAGACCAACTAGATCCAGACAAAGAAATAAAATGCAGAATTGCAATGGCCAAAACAACCTTTCTAAAGATGAAATCATTTCTTTGCAAGCACCATCTAAATTTAGAAATTAGACAAAGGATGTTCAAGTGCTATGTTTGGCCTGTACTGTTGTATGGAGTGAAGGCGTGGACGTTTAAAATATCAATAACTAATCGCATAGAGGCGCTGGAAATGTGGATACATAGGCGAATGTTAAAAATGCCGTGGATAGCACATATTACAAACGAGGAAGTGCTGAGGAAAGTCAACAAATACAGGGAACTATTCAGGACTATCAAACGTAGAAAAATTACATATTTGGGTCATATATTGAGAGGTGATCGATATCGTATTTTACAACTCATCCTCAAGGGAAAAATAGAAGGTCGACGGGGTGTAGGCCGAACACAGATGTTTTGGCTGAGAAACATCCGAGCCTGGACAAACATTGAAATGCAGGTCAACTTTTCCACATGGCAGAAGACCGAGAAGCCTTTGCTATGATGATCATCAACGTCGGATAACTCTGATATGGCACATAAAGAAAAAAGAAAAAGATTCTCTTCATCAGTTCATTACAGAAAAACTGTGATTCTGTGATTTTGTGAGTTAGATAGAAGTTAGACGGTCCTTAATATTAGGTCATTAGATCCGTTGCCTAAACGTAAGGGTAGTTTTCTTTATATAAGACTATTTTACCACCAAACCAGGCATCGTTCACCAAAACGACTTTGTCGTCGCAGAGTTTCTTAATGGCACTTAATATTGCGTGTTATATAAATTATTATAACTTATGCATAATTTGTTATAACTGGCTGCCACTGATCCAAGTCAGCAGCTTTAGTGATGAGGTTTACTTCTGACTTGGAGTACATCAGTGTAATCATTACAAAATCAGGAGAAACGGAAACACCTATTGTTGCTTATAAACCTCTATATCCCAAAAAAATCCAGTTATAAACAACAACATCGGACTGCTACAAGACACTTTTGGCGCTTTTACAGAAGGCAATGTCGATCAGGAATAGTATATCTGTGTTTTAGATGCTAAAATTCTATCCAAGCAAGACTTCAAAATACTGTGGTTTATACATGACATTAGTGACCACGTAATAATGTTAGATTACTCTGAGCTTGACGGTTAAGGTGTAGATCTTCTCCATCTTATTCTCGCCACTTTAACCGAATCGATTTTTTCTGCGGTCAACTGAATGATAGCGTCTATAAAAATCCATTGCCATTTTGAGCTCAAATCTTCTATTATTGCTAAATTTTATGAAATGAAGCAAGATATTATCTGTCGACGATTTTGTTCTTCGCATAGAATATTTCGCTAGGTACATCTTTTGAGAAAAATTACAGTTTTAATTTGAAATGTTTAGTCGATCGCGCTATATCTCTAGTGCCGTTGTCGTGCTCGTCATTGCAGACTAACATTTTCAAATGTTTCAAAGGGAACATTATAAAATACTTTAGCTTGAAGTGCATATTATAACGTTGGGTCCTCAAACTCAACTTAATATTTTGTAGGTGTTTATCTTGGCTTCTTATTATTCATGGATTATTGAAGTGAAAACTTCTTTAGGCGCGCTTAGCAGTGGGCAGTGAATAAGACTGACCCGTCACGGCCTCGGTTGTAACGCTCAATCGGGTGAACTCGGTCAACGCTCGGAATGTAACGCTCCATGGAGTGAACTCGGCCAACGCTCGGAATGTAACGCTCAATTGGGTGAACTCTTAACAGTAAAATTGAAATGAATCGCGAATCCAAATTTATAGTTATTAGGATATATTTTAAAAAAATAGCGGATGTCGTCTTTTTGATTGTAATTCATCGTAATAATTCGTCATATTTGCGCTCAGGTATGTTACATTTCTTAAATGATATATTTCTATATTGGATTTTTCCTAACCTTATTAATGCATATGATGCGTCATAATAGTATAAACTCTACTCTAGAATACAATCAGCTGACATTCTCGATTCTAGCCTTTAGCGTCCCATCGCCCCTCTTTACTCATTCGATATTTCAGTTTACGCGCGAAACTGGTAGGGACAGGCGAAGGACCGCACAAAGCAGAGACGTGGAGAATAGGGTATCGCCTATACATTGTCAATTCATTGACATTGACATTCCGTCGCTCTAGACAGTTTATCGACAACACGCGTTCAGGTACTTTCTAACATTTTTTGTACACGATTGATGTCACATTATTGAAATATATTGTGTTACAGAAGATGGATGAAAAAAATCAAATTGACGATGACAAATTGAAGCGAAAACGGGAATTGAGAAATGCGCGCGTGGCAAAATATCGAAAAAGGAAGCAACTTGAATCGCAACTCCTGAATTCTTCAATGCAGGATGATCCTAGTGAGGAAGTGAGAAACAGGCGGATTCAAGAAAAAATCGCTGGACGGAAGAAAGCAATGGCAAAGGAACGCTCTAGAAGGTATTGTGAAAAGAAACGTCTAAATGCGTTTCGTTTCTAGAGTCTGATACCAACGACAATCAGTCGGAGCACAATCAAATTCCTACACAATCATAATTGTATACATTTTCAACGTAATTACATTGTGATTATACAAAATAAAGAACAAAATTGTATTTCGTATTGTTAATTTACCCTAATTTAAGTTTTCACTTCCACCGTGTGGTATAGAGCACACACCTTTTTTTATAGTTCTACTATCAAAAATCATGCATATTATAATATACCATAAAATAAGGAAAGGCTTCAAACTATAAGGGTTTTTAACTTCGGTGATGATACGTACTGGATAATGGACCTTCTACATGTGTTCTATCATTTCAGTTCATTAACAATCATTAACTACATCACATTATTAGTGACGTAATGTAAATGATAAATACGAGATGAGAATATTTAAATAAGATATTTATTCACAATAATACGCAATACAACGAAATCCTTAAATTGATAATTGTTTGGCATAATTGTTTAGTAGTTGTAAACATAATTTATCGAGATAAGGTTCAAAACAATAACAATAATTGTAATCTCTCTGTTAAAAATATCTTACTGATTGATTTATAGTAAAATCATATTTAGATTAGATAGCAGTAAGAATTTTTAAATTTATTGCCGGCGTTTAAGTACTGAATTAAACGGCAATAGTAGCGCAAAAAGAAAAAGTTTTATTATCTCATTATCCAAATTCATAAGATTAGATATATAAATTATTATTGAACACAAAATTGTGAAAAAAAATTCATCAATTGTGAATGCATTACACAATTTAATTACTTTTTAATTTTAATTTGAAATCTGTAATAATCATCATGGGTGGCCTGATGTAATCGATCTTTATATGGTCAAAATTAATTTACCTATACATCTATACATTTGAGTAAGTTTTTCCCTTTTCAATTTTGTCTATTGAATAATAATGCCAAGTAGATGTCATATTGTTTACGTCATGTTTGTTATAAAGGGTTAAAATATCCGTTAATATACAGCGTGGTATTTTTAAACATACACACCACTTGAGGTATCTTATATACAGGTTGGTCTTTTTAAATTTTAATTGTATTTTAATTATAATCAAATGATTAAATGACTAGTTTTTGATAATGGGTATTTTAAATTAAGATGATGTATCTTGATACGAGTATAGTATTTTAAAACGTTTATGATAATAGATTAAAATTAATGTATAGGGTGAGAGAAAGTCGATGTCCCAGCTCTATTATAAGAAAAGGAAAAATAATTAAAAAAAATCTGAAAAGAGGTTCTTAAATGGGATCGGGTAAGGTCCATTTTAACAAGTTTTCTTCCCCTTCGAGAAGGAAAAGCCTCGTTATTTGCACGTAAATTGCGTTGCAATCTTGCAAATATTTTTAAACTTGGAATAACACATTTGGGGTATCTCTGGACGTACAACTCAACTGTTCTTCTAGGGTCCATTTGAGATTCCCCATAAACTAATAACATATCGACTTTTTCGTTGTGCGTGAACATTTTTCAAAGTCAAATGACAACAAAACAATATTTGCAACCATTAGATTAATTATTGACAGATGCGACTTTGCTATTTGTTTCCAAAGGCTACTTGTTTAAATCGTGATGATTGCGAATTTTTGATAATACTCCTTTTTACAAATTTGCTTATAATTTTTTAACAGAAAAAAATAACAAATTTTCTTCTTTACAAAGTGTGTTCATAAAATTTAGCTATTTTTAAATATGTCAAAATATAGGTATATTTCTAGGAAAAAAAATTAGATGACGTCATTACTTCAGTTTCCAAATATGGAAAAATATATAAATTCCGCTTAAAATGGACCTTACTCAATCCCATTTAAGAACTTCCTTTCAGATCTTTTCTATCGTTTTTCCTTTTCTTATAATAGAGCTGAGACATCGACTCTCGCTCACCCTGTACCCACGATAAGTGATATAATAATATGATAAATAAGTACAATATTTATTATATATGCTTTTTAATAATAATTGTTAATATAATTTTACGAAAAGTTAATATTCACAAAATAATAATGTAAGTGGGAAAGACCTTGGTAGTACATATTCGACAGAATATGGTATTATTTTCAATTTTTCCTGGATAATATCGATCAATTATTTAAGTATTTTCAAATGACTGGGTATAGATTGAAAAAGATACAGGATATATACGTACCCTCATTTGTCCATATGGTATATGAAACATATCACATAAATGACAAACTATCATACTACTAGATCTAAAGCCGAAGCAGTTCAAGAAGGGGTTGCAAATAAAAGAACGGGGACAACACCCATTCTCACCAATATTGCCAGTACGGAGTTGACATTCTAACTGAGACTATGCTATACAGTAATTTAACGAAATTGTTGGGATGTTTTTTTATAAATTATTTTATTACTCTAGGAGATCGACCATATCTGTAGATCATCGTATAGGAAACATCATCAAGAAAATTCTCTTTTCTAATAAAACTATAAAAAAAGCTATTAGAAAAAGTAAGTTAATTAACCAATTAACGTAAGAGTTTATGTAATTGAATAGGATATGTATGTAGAATCCGTTTGGCTATAAAGTGAGGCTCTCAATCTATTTTTAAATTTCTGCCTAAATTATAGGTATTCATAAGTTGATTTGAAATAAGTGAAGTATTACCAGTGACGGCGCCAAGGGTGGGCACGGGTGGGCGAGCACCCAGGCAAAATCCTTTTCGCCCAACCTCTTATGACACCACTATATCACATTCGCACATAAAATAATATATTTAACGCCCTCGCCCACCCTAGATATCTCCGCCCAACCGCAAAACAATGCTAGCGCCGCCACTGAGTATTACATAATATTCTAAAATTGGCAATATCAGTACTTTAGTTGTTAAATACAAATTTCTGCAGAACTTTTTCTATCACAGATTACTCATATTATATACCATGATACAAATTATAATACCTAGTGCAGTTTTTGTCTAAAAATATATATCGCTATAAGAGAGCAAATTATGCTGCTTTAAATTTTACAGGGTAGTATCTCACATGCCGTATAATGCTCTTATTATACTCGTAATATATCAGCCATGTAAACAGATGGACTTAAGTAAAGAGGGCCCTAAACACAGATATAATTTTATAACATGATATTTAACAAAAAATATATAATATGTTTAGTTGTACATCGTAAAAGTGTAATTGTATGGCTGACAGTGCTCACGGAAATAAATATACATATATAAATATAAGTAAATAAATATATAGCGTGTAGTACATACTATTTCTCCATCTTTATTATAATAAATGTTTGGAATATTATCTGCTATTAAAGTTAAATGTCCTGAAATACTATTAATACTGCTATTGATGTCATGCTAGTGTATATTGTAGGGATTGCCAATGGGTTCCACAGTAAAGAAATAATGTATTGTCTATGGTACTTCTGCATCATAGACTTATCACTATTTAATATTTAACAAAAATTCTACCTTTAAAGTAGGACATAATTACGACTATCATTTTAATAGAGATTCAAAATTATTATTTTAGAAACTGCAAAGTGCTACTGTTTAATCCGATGGACCCCCAGGAGTCTAAGCGTTACGACCTTCGCTTTTATTATTTATTCCGGACAATCAACAATAAATAACTTCCCTAACCAAAATACTACGTTTGATCTTATTCTATTATAATATACATGTGGCTATGAAAATTTATTATAACCTTGGCGTATATATATATACGCCCTTTATATCATTTGAGTAATTTACAGTAACAGCAAAGACGGTTGCAATATATCAGACTGGACTAGAACTAGATAGATTGGTCATATTAATAGCTCAAACAGTATATCAGTACATAAATTATATTTTTCTTGCGTTTTTCATATTTATTCATATATTTTTAAACAGACTTATCGTCAAGTCCTTTTAACGCATTACAGGAAATTGCGAAAATTATTCTTATAGAGGTCACACCTCATATCTTACGTCGGTGGCCATTATATATAAGTTGAATTTTTTTCATATGCGTACTCTGCAGATACTAATTTAATTGACAAAAAGTACATCGATTTCTACAGCTATAGTGGTTTTGTTGCGTGATTCTTTATTATTTATTCTATTGCACTATCTATTATTAGAAAAAATCTTACCTTGTACGAAAAACGGTGTCCAGCTCGTTCGGAACCTACCTGCAAAGAAACATATATTTGTACTTAATTCACAATAAATATTAATCTGTATGTAGTTATTTCATAGACAAAATAATACCACGAATACAATTTATTGGTTTGATTATTGGCTTTATTTATTCATATATTTGTATTAATTATTTCTAACTAAATCAAAATATTGTTTTACCTAAAACAAAATCAGTCATGACATTTTATTAACAAATAAAGTTATTATATTTATTCTCCATGAAATTATACACGCAATATTATTATATACTTAATATATATCTCGATATATATATTATCTCTAATTAAAAAAAATAATAATAATCCCATTCGACTGCTAATTTTTTCTTCAAATACTATTTTGTATTCTAACTAAAACTAAAATACAAACTACTGAAGTGAGGAGATAAATAAAACTTTGCATTGCATTAAAACTAAAATACTTAAATATTTAACTTACCTATTTAACTCCTTCCCTAATTCCAGTCGTCTAGACCAGTTTCCATTACACACAAGTCACTAAATATGTCCAGAAAATTGTCTATGTAAGTCCACTATATATTTACACCGTACATATTTTCGATTTAATTAAGATGAACTGAACTTCAATCGAATTCAACAAAGAAAAATCACTCCCGCACTTTACCACTCATCTTCACCAGGTCATATCTTTTAACGACTATTCAATAAAACATCCGGCAAATCTTAACGTACAATTTTTTTGCACATATAAAGTAGTATGAGGTAATATCTTTTTCATATCTGATATAAAAAAGGGATGGCGGAAGATCCTAACAAACTGATATCGGTTGCCGTGCATACGATGTATACAGGTACTTAGGCATTTTATCTACAGAAACCAATGTTTTTCTGTAGGTAAAATACATCTATAAGAATTACTTTTTGCACCCGTCATACCATTGTTAATATTTTGTGACAATTGCGTGGCATTTTATAAGAACCTTTTACGATGACAAGGCCCTTATTAAACCCTTCCATCATTTGGATATTTATATATACTCTTCATTAATATAATAATTGTCGATAGACGACCCAACGAGAATCAAATATCTTAGTGAAACGTTTACGTATTTTTTATAATAGTCCCCAAGGTCCCAGTGACTCTTTTCAATTATTTCTTAATATTCCCTCGCATAAACATTATTATGTTCACAAAAACTGAAACAACATGATTACGGAATTTCTCCAAAAGAACGAAATATATATAAAAAATGATATAAGCGAAATGTAGTAGAAATCAAGATTCGGAAACATCACATCAGTTATACCCCAGTGTCGAAATAATGTGGAGTGATTCATATAAAAGGTGATCCAACCAAAACGCACGATGTTAATTGTAAATAAAACAAAAAGTTTTCAGAGAATCATCTTAATATTTTTTATTATCATAGAAGGATCAATGACAATTATGTGTGGAACAAAATATCGACCAAATGCTCGCCACGGCTTCGGTGGCATACCTTTATCCGATGGTCCATATTTTCAATGACTCTGAGACATAATTGAGGTTCAATGTCGTTAATGTGCCGAATTATCTCATCCTTTAGCTCTTGAATTGTTTTTGGCTTATTGACGTAAACTTTTTCTTTTAAATATCCCCAAGGAAAGAAATCCAACGGTGTCAAATCACATGATCGTGGCGGCCAATTAACATCGCCACGACGTGAGATAACATGGCCATTGAATTTCTCGCGCAAAAGTGCCATTGTTTCGTTGGCTGTGTGGCAAGTGGCACCATCCTGTTGGAACCACATATCGTCCAGGTCCATATCCTTAATTTCTGGCCACAAGAAATCCGTTATCATCTCGCGATAGCGAACACCATTCACGGTAACTGCTTGGCCGACCTCATTTTCGAAGAAGTACAGCCCGATGACCGTACCAAACAGTCACTCTTTGTGGATGCATCGGCTTTTCAACAATCACTCGTGGATTCGCATTTGCCCAAATTCGGCAATTCTGCTTGTTAACGAATCCACTGAGGTGAAAGTGTGCCTCGTCGCTGAAGATGATTTTCTTTGTAAAGTGACCATTCACTTCTGTCTGTTCAACCAACCATTCGGCGTATTGACGACGCTTGAAATGGTCAGTAGGCTTCAGCTCTTGAGTCAATTGAACCTTGTAAGCGTGTAAATTCAAATCTTTATTCAAAATTCGCATCAGTGATGTTCGTGAGATGTTCAATTGTTGGGCACGACGACGAGTCGAGGTTGACGGCTCTTCTACTACACTATCGCGAACAACAGCAATGTTTTCCGCAGAACGAACTGGGTGAACATGCACAGGTGTTTTCACATTTGCTACAGACCCGGTTTGCTGAAATTTGCGCACAATTCTCCCAATTGTGGACACATTTGGTCGATTATGCTGACTAAAAAAGTCACGAAGTGCACGAAATGCATTTTGATTTGAACGCCCATTTTCGTAAAAGCTTCAACAATCTTAACTCGCTGCTCAATTGTGTACCTCTCCATGGTTGTATTTGTCAAACACTGAAACAAAGAAATGTCAAATTAAGTTGGGCAAAAAACTTGACGTTAAGGTGTGACTCATAATTAACATCGTGCATTATGGTTGGACCACCCTTTATAATATCAGACCACCATAACTATTCAACGGTTTGTCTATTTCTTGTGTAATCACCTATTATGTGCATACAAATTTTATGTGCCGTTCTATAGAAACAGTAGTTCAATGCGAACTACTCCCTCTCCTATTGAATTCCGAATCGCATAATAATCGGTTGTACCGCCTGGTGCGCTGTTGTAGCAAAGCTAGCCAATCATTTTGGGCGGTTTTAAATACATTTGAATTCGATTGGTCAGCGATTGGCGGCACGGATCAATATCGATCGATAGAATGACGCATGCGTTGTTTAGCTTAGATTTTGCCGCGCCAATGGCGTTACATTGTGGTTATGTGCGATTGATTCGGGATTTGGGAAATTGTTTATTTATTATATTCTGCGATAAAAGTGAGTGTTTAGTGTTTTTCTAATATGGAAGCAGCGGATGCAAGTTGTAGTGGTTCTACGACGAAGAATTCCAGTCGAAAACAGCGACTTTTAACAAATGAAGAACTTCAAATGATTAAAAACGTCTATGAAGGAATTCGGGCGCGAAACCCAGATATTAGTACAACCGAGGCAGTTGATATATGCTCTTCGTTAACAAAAGTCTGTGGAAGTAGTGTGTACCGTGCAATGAAGTATGATGAAGAAGAAACAAGTGCAAAAAATAAGAAAACAGAAACCCGCGGTAGGAAGATGATTGAAGTTGACGAAGATGTTAAATACATAATTCGTAGGATTATTCATGGATTTTTTTTAATGAACTTCCGACGCTGAATAAAATTCACGCTGCCATCGCTCAAGATGAAAATTTATCAAAGTTTTCTCGTAAAGTTCTTTTGATAAATATGCATGAAATGAATTTTCATCATTTAAGACGAAACCGAAAGAGTCTTCTTATTGAAAAAAACGAAATTGTGTTATGGCGAAGAAGTTATTTGGAAAATCTAAGAGATTTTCGGAATTTTGGTAGGAAGATTTATTATTTGGATAAAACTTGGGTAAACGAAGGTCATACGGTGACGAAAGTGTGGCAAGACTGTAATATTCTGAATAACCGACAGGTATTTGTAGAAGGATTATCTCCGGGATTGAAGGCACCATCTGGAAAAGGACGAAAATTAATAATCACGCATATCGGAAGCGACTCAGGTTTTTTGGAAAATTGTTTAAATGTATTTAAATCGCGATGAACAGGGGATTATCATGAAGATATGACTAGTGAAGTTTTTGAAAAATGGTTTTCATTTGTATTGTCTTCCATAGAACCCGGCGCAGTTGTCGTGATGGACAATGCACCATATCATAGTCGGCGAATTGAAAACTTACCAACATCATCATGGAAAAAAGGACAGATCCTAGAGTGGTTAAAATCTAAAACACTCCCTTTATATGTTGCCAAAATGTCTGTTTTATCAGGATATGCTGACAGGAGATGTTCTAACTGGGTAAGCATGAAATAAGTACATTACATAACTTACGATGCTTACATTGTTTACTAACTAAAAAACTGTTATAAATCCACTTAAAACCCTTTTCAACTGTCTTGGTATTATTTTTTTATATTTTGCCCCCTCCAATTTGATACGCCTATGGAATTTCGTTCCCCGCACACTTCTTGCCCCTGAGCCATCCATATGTCATCGATGAATCACTCCATATTATTTCGACACTGGGGTATAGATTATCATTGGGAGTTGACAAAAGTTATTTTCCCATATACCTATGAGTCTTCCTAATAGATTTTCTAACAGCTTTCATAGAAAATAGCATTGTTTTGATGGTGTTTCCTATATACTGTGGCATCTCAAGGATGATTTTTATCCTACAACCCTACATATATGTACACGGATACTCACTGTGTTTAATTTATACGTTAGGATTCACAACATTAATATGTAAAACAACTATTTAACCGCAGAAGTTCAATGATATTACAACGCTAATTGAACAAAACACCTTAAAAATAAAAAAATTTATAAAAAAATCAACTCAACAAACTTATTAAACTACTATTTGACGTGGTCTGAGTCAAATCCTAACTCCGGCACTGGCAATTTCGAAGGGGATGGGCGTCATCCCCAATTTCCTTTTTGAAACGCAAATTTTAGTACAACGCGTATTAGTTGTAGTTTAATTTATGTGATATGTTTGCAAAATTGCAAAATTTTAAAACAAAACCATAATTTATTGAATGAATATATACTACTAAGGATTTCTATTGAACGTGAAAGGCGAAGATTAGTTTAGAACTACTCCTTCACCTAATCCCCGAACGGTCACATGGACACACACATCCGACTGATGTGGGAATCGAAGCCACGCCAGATTTAAATGAAATATCATATACTACTGATGAAATAAGTAAGAACTGAAAATTATAAACAACAAGAATTTATGTCTTTTAACAAGTAATTCATTTACTAAGATTGGAATGGATATTGTCTCTGTTGAGCTACTCCTCATTCATTACGGAGTTGTATGTGCCAGTTATATTCATGAGCGCATAAACCGTTGATTTTATCTATACAATTTTAAATTATACACAAACATTACAAAAAAATATCTTCTTTTGTAGTTACTGCAGTTACTTCTGCTGATAGAACACTAGCTACACGCTAGACTAAATAACTACTAGACGTCAGAAAGCAAGTATTACTCAAACTTGATAGTAAATTATTGAAACACTTAATAAACTATAAACCATTGTTTAGCTTAACTGCCTTGCGTGAATACACTAATTTATGATGTAAAGTTTACAAGTGTAAAACATAGCTTTAATCTGTTATTCATACTCCCATAATTTACTGTTTGTATATGGTGTACCAATTAGAACTATAGTATTTGAATTGAGCGCCATTTGTGTTCTGTCAAAGATAGGACGTAAAATTGTTAACGACTATCATCTACAAGCCATACGTCGTCAACATGCCTGTGATAATATTATCAGCTTCGTTTTCAAAGAAGTATGATCCAGTTACTCCACCAGTCCAAAATATGCACCAAACTAATTCTTTTTCGTGAACAGCATACGAAGTTTCAGTATCCCAAATTCGACAATTCTGTTTGCTAACGTATCCGTTAAGATGAAAATATGCTTTATCGCTGAACACAATTTTGTTGCAAAAATCAGCATCACCTTCTATCTTTTCTAGCATCCAATTGACAAATGTATGATGTTGTAAAGGGTCTGTAACTTTGAATTATTGTGTCAACTGAATTTTTTCATGTAACCGACCACAACGAGAACGTATTGGTATTACCTTATCAATACAATAACCCGTTTTTTTCAAATTTATTTATTGTTGCTAACTATGAATTCTGTAGAAGCTTTATTTTGTCTTAATTTATCTTAATACAACTTTAAATGATCGCTCATAATGATAAAACAGTTGTACACAAAATATTCATTGTTGAATTGTTAAACGTGACATGCACGCACTGTCTTTGACAGAACACAAATGGGGCGCAATTCAAATCCTGTAGTTTCAACTGAGATACCCTATATTATTAATATTCATTACGACATACGTTACGACAATGCAGCTTCAAGAAATGTACGTAACGGTTTGTGGTACTCGTACAGAAAGAATACCGCAAATCGTGTTAGAAGTAAAATTATACTAAAAACTAATTAACAAAAAGTTTTACAAAGTATAATTTCTCGTACTGCCGATAAAATAACCATTCTGTAATACTTATATTCCGTCTGAAATATGGTACTTTATTTACTTCCGTGACTTCGTGAGTGAAAATAAAGACATGTAGAATTGCATGTAGAATTTATCGCTAATGCTCGTATTTGGCTGATAATCCATTTTAAGTACTTTGTTTAATGTGCAAAAAATAATTGTAATATTGTTATATTAATTATTTGTTGTAGATGGTCACATGCTATAGCAGGACACTTAGTAATGATTACAGTAAGGACGAGTGATATCGTAAAATTAGGAAGGGACAAACCATCACAATTGGAATTTTTTTCACGGGCCTCATTATGTATTGCTATAATCTTAATTAAACAAGTCTATCGTCACATTTTTTTCATAAAGAAACCTAATATCATCGTCAGTTATTCGTCGGCCAATTCACTTCACTTTCTGTAGTACTACGATGCCCTACTAGGCTATTCCAATAAATCGCTTTTGTCTTAGTTTCTGGCTAGAACATCAGCTTAAATTCCGCAATAAGCACATAATAATAGAACAAGTACATAGACTGGTTAATTAAACAAATAAAGATCTGTATGCTAAAATATACTGTTCAGCTGTTTTCCTTGATGTATCTCAAGCTTTTAGCACGGTGTGGCACACAGGATTGCACCTCAAGTTAAAGAGACTTCTACCTTACCGCCATTTCCAGCTGTTAAAATCATACTAACAGATATGCTTTCAAAATCTGGAAATGGCGGTAAGGTAGAAGTCCTTTGAATTTGAGATGTAGCTACTTCTTAGTGAAACTAGGAAGTGACTACACTGATCTAAACCTTATATATTAAAGTGTTCCACAAGGAAGTGTACTTGGACTAATAATGTACCTCCTTTATACGGCTGATTGGCCAACTATACAACTAACTACCGTAGCGATATTTGCTGACGACATGGCTATATTAGCATTTCATCACGATTCGCCATCGGCTTATAGACGTCAAAAAAACCCCGACATTATTCAGAATTAAATAAATAAATGATGGATTGAAGCCAAAGAACTAAAATCTACCTACGTGACCTTTACCTTGCGCAGAGAAACATGCCCATCCGTGAAAGTCAATAATATTCAACTTCCACAAGCTGAAGATGTTAAATATCTCGGTATACATTTAGACTGACGTGGAAGAAACATAATATTCACCAAGCGCAAGCACCTAGGACTCAAGCTAAGCCAAATATATTGGATCATTGACCCCAAGTCAAAATTATTCATAGAAAACAAGATACCATTGTACAAGTCCATTTTTAAGCCCATTTAGACTTATAGTTCATTCCATCGCTATTTTCCAAATAATAAATCTCAAAACATGTCGTGACTTGTTTTTATGGCTAGGCTCAGGTAGACTGTTCCGTTTATTGGCGAGATAAGAGTGTTTTTTATAGGGCAAATAGCGATGAAATGAATAGTACAGAATTCAATTTTGGGGTACCGCCAGCAACTCCAATATAGACATCCTGCAAAGGTTCCAAGACAAGATACTGCGTGCCATTATCAACGTGCCCTACTAGGTCCCCAATGAAGTGATTCAGCATGAAATCCCTCTGAAATCCATCCACCGCAATCCATCCCATACACCTTCCACTCTACAAGGAAGCTATACACCCTTTCAGTACAAAGTACAATGAACAAGTATTAGTGTATCCTAACGTGTTAACCAACCGACTAAATATAACGAGAGTGAACGAGCAAGTATAATGGAATGTAAAATAGTTGAGAAATGTAGTATGGACTTCTTGAGTAATATTAAAAAAAAAATAGAAAAGAAAACGGAAGTATTTATTAGTAATAATATGACACCCATAATATTTCAGGCTGAAAAATAATTCCAAATATAGAAAGTCTATAAATTATTTCATACTGCAAATATGTCAATGAGATTAGAATTGTCTAAAATTATGTAGATAAAATATTGAATGGTCAAACGTGGGTTACTACATATTTAATAATAACTAGATACAGCCCCGATTTGGCAGAGGATAACATATATTAGGGTTCTCTTATGACCACTATTATACTATTACAATTATAGTCAATTATATCAGCAAGAATCTTTCCTGAACGATTTGAACCTTAAAGGTAACAGACACAGCTTGTCAACATAAAGTAATATTAATAAAAATTACATAAAGTAACTTTTTAGGCTACTTTTGATAGATTTAATTTATTGATTTACACCTACATATTCCATAAAGTTTCAATGTGGCTAGAATCATTGATTATACTGGTTAAGATTTTTGTCCTAAGTACAAAATACCTGTTTTTTATATACTTTTGGATATTGAAGTCAATTGTTTTCAAAAATTCTCCATGACTATTAGTTTTTGTATTCCAGTATATTCACTTATCACTAATAGAATATGCATATATATATGTATTATAAGAGGTGTTTAACACAACATATGTGCAATACATTGGTATACATTATTATTTGTGTGATGAAATAGTTTTTTTCTGGAAGCACAAATCGATTAAAGTGAGCTCCTAGTGTTATATAGAACACATCGTTCCTTAGTGAATGAGACACTAGGGATAGGAAAATCATTATAAAAAGAAAAAGTAGCCAAAATCAGAATCACTGACCTCAGGGAATAAGAATGTCATAAATGTACCACTTGTTGATCCCCAGAAATGTTATCAATAAAATGGATAAAACTGACCGTGGATTTATATATGTGAGGAACAAGTTCCGCAAGATCAATGATATTATGATCAATGAGAAGGTATATTTGTGAGACCCCAGATTATACGACTGTTTCGAGAACAAAAATTTTATGAAAAGCTAAATGCAATTGAAAAACCAACATGGTTGTGTTTTAAGGAAATTTGTAACGTCTTCTTGGGAAATCATAAAGAAAAGAATTACTAGGAGATTGTAAAAAATCAATTGGCCTCATATAAAGCCATGAGATGCAACATGAGCCTAGAATTCATTTTTTACACTCACGCTTAAACTTTTTTTCAAAGAATCTTAGATCCATCAGTGATAAACATAGAGAAAAGTTTCACCAGGACAGTTTAGACATGGACAAGTGATACTACGGTAAATGGAGTCCCGCTATGTTGGCAGACTATTACTGAACGCAGAAAAGAGATGTTTCTAATGCAAACTACAGCTGAAAATCATAAATCTGTACAATTCTTAAGTATATTTATCACTTTGTATAACATCATTTATTGACAAATAGTATAAACTTCGCAAAGTTTATCTGCATTGTCACTTTTAAGCCCTGCCTGATAAAAAAATCTGAAAACACAATTGAAATTAGTTTAAACAATACTACAAAGTTAACCTATTTTAGTTCTTAAAACAGAAAAATAAATAAATTTTGTTCTCCAGTTTATTTTAAGTTAATTTCAGTCACTTTAAGAGGGTTTACAAACAAATAATTTCTTGAAAATTCAATGTCCAATCAATGAATCAAAAAATCAATCTATTCGACTAAAAATATAATAGTAAATATTGAATCGGCTCCAATCACCTTACATTTATTGATATTCGCTGGAATGCATAACTAATAACAACCCTGGTATATTGAAATTCACATTGTACACATAATTTTGTTACTTTGTATCGCTTAGAAGTTATTGTAAGCTCCAACAAACCCAATAAACCCGAAAAATAACAAATTCATAGGTTCATACATATGCAAGAAAAATTATATTTAAATAAACTGTTCAAATAAGCTTAAATTATAAAATTGTATTTAAAATAGAATTATCTTAAATTACGTGGCCTATACTAATAAAAGATTTATGAGTTTGGAACTCAAAACAAATTCAACCAATGAAATCCATTGTATATTTCACAACAACAAAAAATCGTATCTGAAATAATGTTTTTACTTTCAACACTTTGTACTGTGTAGAAGATTGTAAAAATATCCAAAAAATAATTAATGAAACCGTAACAACTATATATACATATGCCCAGGAAAAATTAATTTTCAATAAACCCTTCAAACATGTTTCAATTTTTAAATTCTAAGATTACACGTCATATTTTAAATTCCGAGTCATTAAGGGTTTGGAACTTTGAACAAAATCTACTGGCGTTAAATCCATTCTACAAATATCATTCTGCACATTAATGTATCACATGACATGAAATATTTAATTTGAGTCACATAAACTCGATAACTGAACTATAACTAACATACTATTCAGATTTATTAAAGCTTCTTAATTGTAAAAGGATCATGTATTCCGATTATACTGGACAATACATATCACTCTCAGTATTTGTGATCTGGAGTACCACTTAGATTTTGGTCAAGCCCATAATCCTATTGATAATTCTCATGTCAAATGGCACGTTATTTATTCTATACAAAATGGGAATGAACATTCTCATGATTATGCGGTGATTTATTAAATGTACTTCCGTAACGTATTTATTCCTTATGTATATGTCTTTGTCTTGGGAATATTAGATTAATTTGCAAAGTTTTACGTAACATTGCATGGTGCGTCACAAATAATGGGATATAATGCTAACAGAAAACTTGAGTGCAAATTAAAAATATTCACCGAATACGCTTGCTAATAAAATGCCCCTTCTAGTTAGTTAGTTCACAGTGTTGAGACTATTTTAAATAGTGAATGACTTTTTGAATAGTCCTGAATTATTTATCATATTCAAGTTCATAAAAAAAACGTGGAGCCATATAGTTGATTGTAAACATTTCTTATTATACAAAATTGAGGATAAACAAAAATCACAACCTGTAGTAAAGTGTTAATAAAATGCAATTTTAATTTTAAGTATCCAGTTAGATATCGTTTAATAGTAAATCATAATTTATTGATAACCGTATTTTCCTTAATTCTACAGTGCGATATTATATATATATATATATATATATATATATATATATATATATATATATATATATATATATATATATATATATGTGTTTACTTCAGTTTCTCGGTATTTTTTTAACGATGACCTTCATTAGAAATATAGAATAAAAATATGTAACATTACTTATGATTTACTTAAATTTTTTTACATCAAATTATAGACCATAGTAATAGTCCGTCGCAGGAAGACCTGATTCTTACCGATTTACTTCAGGACTTTAACAAGAGATCTAATCAAGACTATTGTTTACTTCTCAATTGTGTATGATTCGCATTAAATAGGCTCACGTATATTATGACTAGGGATGCACAGCTTGACTTGACTTTCAAGGTACTTGATTTGACTTGACTTGAAATCAAGTGAAGTTCAAGTCAAGTAGTTATATTTCAAGACTACTTGATTTTTCATTAATCATTTAATATTATCAAGAAATAATAATAAAGGAAACCTTGCAATAAATCCTTTTATTTTCAAAACTAAATCTTAAACTCTATTCTATATAATAAATATATAAATATAAATGTAAGAAATACTAATAATAAACTATTTATTGGACATATTAATAACATAACAAATTATTCTAAAATATTAAACAAAATAATAAAATTGATAACGATAAAATGATTTTCCAATGTATGCCCTCTTTTGCTTCAGAAACATAGTAGTAATAGCAAAATTTAAAAGTCTTTAATATCATCGTTTGCCATCCACGATCTAAGGCACATGAGGCTTCTAATAGAGTTATCGCCTAATCGGTTACGGGTTCTTGTAATAGTTAGAGCACCCCTGGAAAACTGCCTTTCAATAGGAGCTGAAGGTGCAGATGTTGATAAAAAATCTTCACTACTGTCAGCCCGTGAATCAGACATATACTTGTCTATTTCATAGCGCCAAGCCATTTCATCTTTTGGGTTGACAGGAGATTTCTATAAACTTAGTAGAGCGATGTTAAATTCACCACAATCACTATTTTCATCTGGTTTTGAAGATGAAGATGATATGAGCAATGAATTGGACCTAAAATACTTTGCTTTGAAAATTTCTTCAAAATGCTTGACTGCATCCATCTGCAAGTCCTTTCCCCAATTTGTATTGGATAATGTTCCACTATGTCGGGGGTCTAAGATTAAAACAACACAGTATATCCAGTTACCTCTCTCGTAATGTTTAATGATTTTGTCCCTTGTCACTTGAATGCTACATATTATTTTCTCATGAGTTTCATTTCTATCTGGGTTATTGTCGAGTTCTATAACCCATTTTTCAAGTTTATCCAGAAGCATATTTATACCAATTATCACCATCGGAAGTGTGCAACAAGTTTTGTTCAATCATTTGATCGACGTTATTCTCCATGATGAATAACTTTTTCAGCAATGGTAGAAATTTAAAAAATTAAAAGGAAAAACTGATATAATTCTTGTATAATGTCTCTTTTCAAAATAAGTGTCCTACATTTAACATCTTAAAACTTGGTACACATATTTGGAAACATCTCTATACCACTGAAGAATAATATTTGTCCTTAGTATCAAAAAAGAAATAGATATAATAATAGAAATCTCCTCAAACCTATAGCCTTCTACAGCAGCTTAGAAAAGAGCAATGGTATGCACACTCTTAAACTGTTATTTATATTAAAACCTTTCCTCTAAGAAGCTTTTGAAATACTTTTACCTAAACAAGTTTGCAAAATTGTTTGGACAGTTGCATTTAAGTACTGATATTTTGAAAATTCTTGAAAGTAGATCCGCTAGATAATACAAATCAGTCTTTAAAATATATAAATTTTAACAAATATTGCATTCTCATTACCATTTTCATCTACTTAAATTCTTGATATTAAAAATTTCAAGAATTAAAGATAAAATGGAATTAAATACTATTTCCAAAACTCTCATGAAGTCTGAATGCACAATTGCTTCTAGTAATACTCAATCGAAATGATGTATTGAATATCAGTGTACGATAGGTAATAATTTTTTGCGATTAAAATAATAAAAAAAATTATTATTGTGGTAGGTAACAATTTTTTTATGAAACTAATCTTAAAATCGTCTTTTATTTCTAGTTCAAGCCTTGAAGTAAGGCTGTTCCAAAAGATAGAAGGCATTAATAACAAAAATGTAATCAGCCATACCAAAAAGGATTTCACATAAATACATTTCCTAATGTTATCTGAATTCATCGTACTAACATATGAAAACATAGTTTATGGTAGATTCCCCGATTTATAATCATTAATACATTACCAAATGGAGTTTGATAGGGTCCACAGGATTAATCCACCTATTGAGACGGTGGATATTGAACTAGTACTCAACCAGATAGTTGAATTATGAAGTGGTTAGGATATTAGTCTTGAAAAATACTTTTATCATTTGAATAAACAAGATTACAATATTAAAATATAAACTTTGACGCATCGTTTGATAAAACGAATTTTGGATCTGCAATAACTAACTTCAAAATATCGGCTTCATTTTGTAGAAGAACGTTTTATATAACCACTTCGAGAGTGCTGAAAGTACCCCTAAAGTTTTAAATGGCACAGGGACTAATTAATCTATCATTCTATGTCTTGTGAAAAGTTTATTAATACTGTGAATAAACCTATTCAATATTTAAAACTATTTAATATTTATTTGATTATCGCTATTGTATCTACTGTAATCATTTCGGTAATCTAAATATCGTCAATATATCCCTCTATTTCGATTTCAGCAAGTTACTGTGAATTTTTTATATAATATAATATCAAAGTTGTAAATTATTCTTGTTTCAACAAATACAGTAATTTTATTGTTAATGGCCAATCTTCTTCATATATTAACGATACATTTTATTTTTATTCCTGCAGGAGTTGTATGTTTCAATTAATTGATGCATGACTTTATGATAAGTTAGTAATATTACTGTATTGAATGAATTGCAATTGCGGATAGAAAAGAAAAATTTTCGATTCCGTAGCATTTAACTATGTAGATAAATTTGTGATGTTAATGTCAGTTTTTTAGTTACCGTCATTTGGGGTGGAATTGATCAGAAAAATATATTTTTGTCGTTTTTTTCATAAGTAAAAATGAATTAGTGGAGAAAAAGTATTTAGGCATGTAGAAAATAGTAATACGAATAGAATTGTAAAATATTACTGCCTCATATTTTCAAGTATAGCCTGTATACGGTAAAAAAAGTCGTGAACAATCTCATACATGCTTTGGGGTGAAATTGTTCACACCCAATAGAATGCATACGCCGCAAGCAAGTAAAACGCAAACTGATCAATCTCATCGGCACTTCTCTATTCCAAATACTTTAAAAGTTATGATATTTTTTAAAGTTCGGGGTGACTTAGATCAGTGAGGATGAGATTAATCACCATATGTTATTTAACATAACTGACCATTTTTTTTACAAATAAAAACAAGTGTATCACTACAAACTCTTTATTTATGAACAATAACAATATTATCTTGTTGTATGTATGTTAAAATATAAATGAAAATTAAAATTCTGACAAAAAGAAAACACTGCACTTTGTAAAAACTTATTTCATTTCAAATACGTCAACCACTTTCTGGAAACTGTATTTAACCGAACCATCAACATTGTTTATGGAGGGATTTGGTAAAATGGCTAATATATCAGACATATCTGACACAAATTCATCATCCTTCTGAACAGTGTACAATTTTTTTGATTTGTCCAATGACTTCGTGCCTAATAAATCAACTTCTTGTTTTCCTTCTTTCTTCTCTGTCACCTTCTGTACAATAGCTGCATAACGATATAGTTTTTTTCTAGATCCTCCATAAATCGGAACCAATACGAATTTTCCAGCTACAACTTGTGGTTCAAAATATTCCGTTTCTGCACGAACATCGCTATTTTCATCCTCTAAAGAATCATGATCAATCTCGCCCCATACATACGATCAATCTGACCCCATGCAATAAAACGCCAAGTTTTGTGGAATATAATGAACCGATTGTTTCCGGCCAGACATGTGAAGGTCACGAAGCATGAACAACTGTGTAAATTTGATTGAAATATAAAAAATCTCATTGGATTATAACTTACCGGACAAAGTTCTAAGGGTTCACTTTCATAGAGTAACACCACTTTATAATATACTGCCGTTTTCTTACTGAATATGAAGCAGCTAGAGTTTATGTGTACACATTGCCGTCGGCCATGTCTCTGATGTCACCTAGCAGTAGAAATTGGCGCGTTCAGATTTGTGGTTATGGCGCTAAGTGTAAATGTTCAAAACAGTGATTTAGTGATTGATCACTAAATCACTGTATTGAAGATCACTGTTTTGAAGTCTTCGCCCCGGAAGATCAATTCCACCCCAAATGACGGTACATAACATTTTTGTTTGTTGAAATGCTATATAATATGCTTTATTACTTCATGTTGAATGGAAAAAAATTTCACACACGTATGCACGATGATAATAACGTTATTAATATACTCGTAGATAGTTATTATCAATAGTTTGTTTAGTTATTTACTATCAACTTTAATTTTACATTATTAGTCAGTTAGTACATCTAGTTCGCCAATTTATTTTATAATGAAAGTAACTTGTAACAATTCCTACTTCAACTCATGTTTTAAACATCAATTTAACATGTTTTAGATCATTTTTTAAACATAATAATGTTATTTCGTACATCTAAGGGAATGTTTTTAACCTTTTAGAAACTGCAACTTAGGAAATTGGGAATAATTTATCAAAAGTCAAAAATAAGAATATTCAAAAATATGGTGTGACATAAAATGTTCTTTTCTGAATATGTAAACCATGTTAATGGTTTATATATGTTGTTTGCGTACATGTTGTATCTAGATAAGTAAGTAAATAAGTAAATTTTAGAAAATCACTGACAATATGAAAGTAAGAAGTGCTAACAGTAATTAATAGTCAATTAATAGTCAATATTAAAAATTAACTGACAGCGCCTTCACAAGCTCCGTAAGCTCTTAAAATATCCCTTCTACATACAGCTTAAATTCATAATTTAATTTAAACTCATCAAAAATATTTCCAATCGATTTATTTGAAAATAAATTATTTCTGATCATTGAATTCAATTTTACCAGAGTCATATCTTTAAAAAGTGCAGAAGAGTGTATGTAAATGATAATCAAACTAGTGGCGGAACCACCGGTGTTCTGTGAAACACAGGCCTCAATGGGCCCATATGTACTATCCTACTAATCCTATCAAACTTTAAAAGATTATTAAAAAAATTCTATTCATTAAAAAATATAATTTCCGTAAATTATACCGCTTTGTGAGTATTATCAAAGTATCGGTAAGCAAAGTATTATCAAAGACCTACATCGTACTATTTGAAATGTATACAATTTAACACAAGATTTACACCAAACGAAGTACATATACTCGTAGGAACTAATTTGATATGACATAAATACCTCAATTTTACCAGTACACGCGATGTAAACTTCACTACCTTTTGGTCTAAATTTTATTTAAAAATTTACACTTTTCAATATTTATGTTATTTAGTATAGAAAAATTAAACTTCTTTAAAATTTAGTGTATTGTATTTTTTTTTCTTATAACGAAATATGACAATATGTGTAGGTAGTGCGGTAATTAGGAAATATTTATATATTTACACATGTGTATTATGTATATATGTATATATGTATATATGTATATATGTATATATGTATATATGTATATATGTATATATGTATATATGTATATAGTATATATATATATATATATATATATATATATATATATATATATATATATATATATATATATATATATACATATATATACATATATATATATACATATATATATACATATATATATACATATATATATATATATATATATATATATATATATATATATATATATATACATATATATACATATATATACATATATATACATATATATATATACATATATATATATATACATATATATATATATATATATATATATATATATATATATATATATATATACATATATATATATATATATATATATATATATATATATATATATATATATATATATATATATGTATATATATATATATATATATATATATATATATATATATATATATATATACATATATATATATATATATATATATATATATATATATATATATATATATATATATATATATCGAGATATACCGAGTTCGCAACCGCAACTCCACCTATGTTTATATTACGTTTCTCTTTCCGTGTGTTATTGCAATTTACGTTAATTTTTTGCATTTGAGTTAATATAATTAGTTACAAAAAAGTATTCAAAAAGCTACGTTCCTCTGGGGGGGGGTCTACGAAAAGGCTACTGTAGACCACATGGGGGGAGGGGGGGGGGGTCAGAAAGTGCCAAAAATAGGGGTTTATGGACAGCCTCTCTTTTAAAACCGGATTTTAGTTTTCACTGAAAATAAACACTTTCCACTAATAAAATATTAAATTATAGCGAAATAGAGAAATAGATTTAATGTACCCAAATGTAATAACGATCTACCCAGATAATAATTATTTAATAATTAAGTACATTCTTCATAAGATGCATTGCTTGGTGTTAACTCTTAACAACTCTTCTCCAATAACTCTTAAAATCTGCTAATAATTCTTTTTATCAGAACGATATTTAGTTTTCATTGAAAATAAAGATTTTCCACAAAAAAAATATAATGAGAGAAATATTGAATTTGCACCATGGAATTTCACTTAATGATGTGAAACCTCATTTTCACATTACCAATTAAACGCATCGAGGAAAAAGTATCAGGCTTTTTAACGACCGATTGTAAAGACGATATTGCGACTTACAGCCTTCTACAGTAGTCTAGACAAAGGCAATGATATGCACACTCGCTTAAACAGTTATTTAAACAAATATTAAGTCCTTTATCAATATTGAATTGTTTGGACATTTATATTTAAGTATAGTTATTTTGGGAATTCTTGAAAGTAGAGATAATATAAAATAATATGAAAATATAATATAAAAAACTCCTAGATAATAAAAAATATTCGCATCCTTATTACCATCCTCGTCTACTTCAATTCTTGAACTTAAATATTTTAAGAGTTAAACATAAGAATGAGTTAAATATTATTTCAAAAACTCTCATGACGTCTGAATACACAATTGTTTCTAATAATATTCAATCGAAATTCTGTATTGAATAGCAATATACGATATATATTATTAATAACTTTACAGTGATTAAAAATGTAGAAAAATTTTATTATTGAAATAACCAAATCGTCTATTATTTATAGTTCAAGCCTTTAAGCAAGGTTGTTTGATAATAAAAATAAAATCAACCATATGAAATAGAATTCCTCATAAATACTTTTCCTATAATGTTGTCTAAATTCATCGCACACCCAGATGAGTTTTAAATGACATACAGGCTAATTAATTAATCATTTTAAGTCTTGTGAAATATTTATTAAAACTGAATTAAGAATGAACTTATTCAATATTTAAAACTATTTAATATTTATTTCATTATTGCTATTATAAATCTAGTGTTATGATTTCGATAATCATTTCGATAATCTAATAATATAATATCATAACAAAGTTGTAAATGCATTTTTGTTTCAACGAATAAAGTAATCGTTAATGAGGAATTTTCAGATATATAACGATAAATTTTATTTCTATTCCTGCAGAAGTTTTATGTTTAAATTAATTTATGTTTAATTATTAATTTAAATGATAAGTTAATAACATTACTATATTCGTGAGGAATTTTTCACTAAAAGAAATATAGTGAAATAAAGAAATAGTGAAGTTCCAGCATGAAATTTCATTTAATTATGTGAAACGCCATTTTCTCACCATTTTCTTATCTTCTATACTTAAGTCATTCTATATAGTTAGTGCCGTCTATATCACACTACAAAAATATGAACAGATTAAAGAATAATCCTTAAAAATATTTTTGGGAAAATCTTATCAAAAGTGATCACAAGTGGAGGAGGCGATACGAAAAATAAAAAAATAACCCACCATAAATGCAAATATATACGTACATTGGCATACGAAGCACCATCTTGTAGACATCTAAGCAATGAGAATTAAGTACAATCTTTTGCAGAAACAACAAATCTAAAAACATTTTGGGATAATTCTCAGATTAGTTGTAAATGCATTTCCCAAACTTATTTCGTTTTCTCCATACTTGGAACTATTTCATGTAATATAATCTAAGTCTTAAATTTAGATCAAAACAGTTTGATATTATAAACAAATCCTTGTATACTATTATAATTATTATTTTATAGAATACCAATTATAATAGTGCGATTTTTCTATCCTGTCATTTCTGGTTTTTTGGTTACTTTTTTATTTGTTTTATTTTTTTTTTGTTACATTTTTATTTTTTTATAATTTTATATTTAGTGATGTTTTTTTGTGGTTTTGGACTTTAGATTGCAGTACGGGTCCGGATATATTAAAGAACACAGACCCGTAAGTATATTATTAGTCAATTGATAAACACTCAAAATTCCAATAAAATATTTCTATAGATCGAAAGCAATTATTATAAAAAATAAATATTGTTTACGGCAAAAATTGAATTAAAATGTCAAGTATAAATATCACTATATTGATAATAAACAAGAAATTAAATTTTAAAGAAAAAAGAGGTGGTGCAATTGAAAAAGAGATGGGGGTGGTTTTTTAACAGTTGTTACCAGCAACAACGTTTAAAATCTGCTGTCAGAAAGATTTTCAATAGTTTTCAGATTTATATTTCATCTTCTTATCATTCAAAATAAAATAAAATTTAGGCAGTTAATGAATGAAATTCTGAGATACACTATACCACATATGAGATCTGCTTGCAACATAGTGATATACTATATATGTATGTACGAATAAATATCTGAGGTAAAAATATGTAGATGTACAGTTTGTGTTTTATTTTAATACTTCAGTTTATCTTTCTCAATCTATTGACAGCGAATATTTTTCATTTTTGGGAATCTCAGTGGTGCGATAAAACTGATGAATCATATGTCTATTCCAGAATGACTAGTTTGTGTATAATATATTTTTATGTGGC
This sequence comes from Rosalia funebris, assembly GCA_037954035.1. Classification (NCBI taxonomy): domain Eukaryota; kingdom Metazoa; phylum Arthropoda; class Insecta; order Coleoptera; family Cerambycidae; genus Rosalia; species Rosalia funebris. The sequence goes on from JAZFAV010000032.1 coordinate 12,627,421, forward strand.
TTGTATTTTTTTGCATTTGTCACTAACCTTCCATACGTAAAAATATATCGTTATGTTGCAATTAATTCTTTGGGTCAAACAGTTACGTGCAATATACCTAGTCTAACCTGAGTAACAGACAAAGACGGCTATAGAAGGAGAGAGTAGACGCATGATCACGCCACTCCGTTGCCAAATGAAAGCATGGCCCGCGAAAGCAAGATATATGGCGTGATTCAAACGATCCGTGATGCCATGGAGATGCTACAAATTTCGGATCGGAATCGCGCTGAGGTGACGGTCTAGGCCAACTAACTCAGGAATCACCACGTGGGCCTGGTGTATTCCATATCGTGTCGCCGGTAAAATATATACCTCTTATCAAAAGTCCAATTTCCATGCGCTTGGGAGTGCGAGTCTTAGTCCTATATAAAGTAATTTGCGATCATTTTTATTGAGTTCCCTCCATACTTTCGTTTGCAATTTACGGTTCCCCATAAATCCCAATCGATCTCTCAGATTTTGGATTACTTTTGTTTTTGGTGTTTCTACTGCTTCTACTAGTGAATATTTAACAAGTAAGTTTATTTTACCTTATATTTTATTCAATTTTACCTACATATAAAATTGCAGTCTATATGGCTACTGAAAACCAAATATTTTGGTCGGTACTTAATTTTAAAACAATATATTTAAAAGTTAGGCGGTCCAGAAAATGTTGGTTTTCAGCCAACAGGTTGTATACATAGTAAATTATTTTCTTTTTATCTATTTGCATGTTAACATTTTATAATAATATACCTAAATAAATTATTACAAATGTATGGCCAATTTAATATACTTACTCGGTATATAAGTGAAATATTAAAGAAACATATTTTTAAGTAGCATTTACTTTTAGATCTTTATTTGAAATATATGTTATGCAATTAGTGTCTTTTTCCTTTACGCAACAAATACGTGTACATAGCAAAAAGAATTAAACACCTGGACAATCGCTTAAATAGAATGAAATTTGCTTCTTCCACTTGAAATTGTTGCACCTTTTGAAATGCTATTTCTTGTAAAGTGGTTAACTAATTGTAAGATTGTATAGTTATTTCAGTACACCGGACACACTTCATTTAAGTAGATTTGTCTCAAATTAGGCGAAAGGAAGAGCGATTTTTTTTTATTAAAATACCTACTTCATACTTTTTTAAAATCAATAAATAGCCCTTTGAAATATTTTCTTTTTGCACAAAAAACTACCGGCATATTGATTCTTATTTCAAATTGATTTCCTTTGCAGTAAAAATGTATCACCACAATTTGCATGTCAACGTCACCGGATTGTGTAATCCACTATTGTTATTGCAATGAAATTGATAATTATTTAATGAAAATGTATGTGCATATATTATACAGTGTGTAGCACAAACAGTAAGACATTTATATTTATTAAGTTGTCTCTCAGATTTTAAGTTTTACTAAATAAGTAATAGAATGTAGATTTAAGTTGACAATTTAAGTTTTTCTTTTCTGTAAAGCGGCCGGTTCGTATCAATATGGAAAATTAATTTATTATATTTTCTCAGTTTATTTTCAGGCCTAATATCTCAATTATTAAAAATGCATTAGTACAGACTATACAAGAACAGAACATTTTATGATTATAAATTTTATTATTCGCCAGTGGCGTACGTCTCAATCAACTACATTTGTATTGCTATTATATTTTGAGGCCTGTGTAGTTAGCCCTCAAATTAGGGTTTTCAACTTTTTTTTCGTTCATCATTTTGACCAAGTTTTGACCTGTTTTGACCAGTAAACAGTTTATTTTGACCACCTTTTGTTTAAATATGCGGAATGAAACTAATTTTTTGAGCTTTTTTTTTTTAGCCCGCACCCCCCAAATTCGAATTTTGAGCCCATTTGGGACTCAGTTATTTGACTAAGTTTGGACCAATTTTGACCAGCAATTGGTTTATGCAACTAATGTTTTAAAATTCTAAAAAATGTTATCCTAACACCCCCAAAGTGGAAGTTTGGGTAAATTTTAAGCTCGATGTTTTGTTCACGTTTTGACCGGTTTTGACCAGCAAAAATTTTATTTTAACTACCTTTTGTCTAAAAATGCTCAGCAAAATCAGTTTTTTGAGCTTATTTTATTCCGCACCCCCCAAATTGAAGTTTTTAGTCTCTTTTGGACTAATTTAGTTGACCAAATTTTGACCAGTAATCAGTTTATTTTTACCACCTTTTGTTTGAAAATGTGGAAGCAAACTAATTTTTTGAGCTCTTAACATGCACTCTCAAATTGGAGTTTTAAGCCAATCTTTCACGAGTATTGACCAGCTAACGGTTAATTCTTACCACCCCTGTATTATTCAGAAATGACTATTTAAAAATTTCGAAAACATAACATGGCCGCCCTCCTTAGCGCCATAGTAAATTTACAACAACACAGGGGTGGTCAAAATTGACCGTTAGCTGATCGAAACATGGTCAAAAAAAATTAGTCTAAAATCGACTAAATAGTCCGATTTAGGGGGGCCATGTCATGTTTTCGAAATTTTTAAATAATAATTTTGCAGCAACAAGCACAGAGCTGTTCAAAATTAACCGTTAGCTGGTCTAAACTGGTCTTAACTGGTCTTAACTTGGTAAAAAAGTGAGCCAAAAATCAACTAAAAATCCCAATGGGAGCGGGGCATGTCATGCTTTCGAAATTTGTAGATAATAATTTTTTAACAATACAGGGGTTTTCAAAATTAACCATTAGCTGGTCTAAGCAGGTCAAAACTTGCTCAAGAAACTGAGCTCCAAATCGACTCAAAATTTCAATTTGGAGGTGCAGGCTAAATAAAAGCTCAAAGAATTAGTTTCGTTCCGCATTTTCAAACAAAAAGTGGTAAATATACACTGTTTACTGGTCAAAACTTGGTCAACTAAATTAGCCCAAAAGCAACTAAAATCACGGGGAGTTGCGGGCTAAAAAAAAACTCAAAATTAGCTGATATTGCTCTGACATTTTCAGACAAAAGGTGGTCAAAATAAACTTTTTGCTTGTCAAAACGTGGTCAAAACATCGAGCTTAAAATTTACTCAAAATATAAGTTTGGGGGTGCTAGGATCACATTTTTTAAACTCTTAGAACATTAATATTTAATAATGTGGTCAAAATAAACCAATTGCCAGTGTCAAAATTGGTCAAAAAAATGAGCCCAAAATCAGCTCAAAATCCCAATTTGGGGGTGCAGGTTAAAAAAGAGCTTAAAAAATTAGTTTCGTTCCCCATTTTTAAACAAAAGGTGGTCAAAATAAACTGTTTACTTTTCAAAACTGGTCAAAACTTGGTCAAAATGATGAACGAAAAAAAAGTTCAAAAATCCAATTTGGGGGTGCTAACTTCATAGACCTTATATTTTGATCAGATATAATTTTATATTCTTAATCTTGATCTTATTAACATATAAAATAATTTACAGAATTACATTAGGTATATAGGATAAATATTTAGTTCTGTAAAAGCCTGGTTTAAACATTTAATTTAAGACAAAATTTAATGATAAATTTCAAAAACGTAAACGTAAATTAACCTTGCCAATAGTATATGGAGGAAATATTAATATTTGGACTAATGATGATTAAAGTAGAAAATATTAAAATTTATAATATTCGGAAACATTTCTTTCCTACATAAATTTTTCATATAGATGTCCTCTTTATTTTGACTTTTATTTATTTTGTAAGCATCCTTTTGATTACATTCAGCATTGTTTTGAGCATTTAATTCTCTCCCAGTAAGTTAAAAAAAAACCGATTATTTTATGGCGGAAACTTAAAAAAAAACTATTCAGAAAACCATTGCTTCATTATTAATTAATTATATTGCTTATAATTTGAGTTACCAAGAAGATCTAATGAAAAAGAAACTACCATTTTGTTGTTTTAAATAGGTAAATCCTCATGTTGACAGTATATTTTAAAATTTTCAAAATTTCAAATTCATAGAAAATGGAAAATATCGTATTGCGTTTGAATCAGTCAATCAACCCTCTATAACATAAAACAATCGATAAGCATTGACAAAACTAAATGAAGCAATCCAGGCCGTTGATATTTTTATTTCCAAAATGATATTTGACCAGAATTTTATACCTTCCCCTGTACATTCTTGAAGTCAGTGTGTAATAATAATCACACTAATAATCAAATTAATAATCTTTTTCATAAATATCACATATTGTGTCAAAAACTAATGTTTAGGATACTTTCCAAAAGTAATCAAGTTGTTTAAATACTCATGTGCAATACAAAAGTAGTTCAACAACGTGTAACAGTATTAATAAAACCATAACAATCAATTTTCTCAAACTGCATTGTAAATATTTAGTTTTGGATTGTCAGTAATTACAAGATTAAAGTACCTAAGTATTGTTTAAACAATGCTAACATTACAATAGATAATTATTTAAGCTAATCTAAATAGACATCTTTAACAGGTGTCGACGATACTCATATTTATAGATTTGATTAATTATACTTTTTAATTTAAATTTTCCATCGTAGGTATAAAGGTTAGGTTGATTACCGACAGTTCTAAAGATCATCGTATGATTCTATTCAACCATAGATATATTAAAAAGCAGCCATTGAGAGAGATATTGAAGAATCTGTAATGTTGCTCTATGGACATTTTAATATTTACTGAAATTAATTTTGGTAAATTTAATATGAAAAATAAATAATCTATTAATTTTTTAATTGCCGTCGTTTTAGAAGGTATACGTTGTTCTAAACTAAACGAATGTCAAAATGCACGAATACATATCATATACATGATTAAAATGCACAATATATCAAGTCTTCGACGAATTGTATGTGTATGGATCGACTTGTTAAAAACAATGTTTCATTTATATAGTATAAAGGTCCATTCGTCCATTATTATTTTATGGTTCTTTAATACTTATTTGCAATGAAATCAAACATATTTTACCATATTCGTGTTGCTGAACATTTATTTCCTCAATACGCATTTCTCAATTAAAACAACATTTGAAGAAATTTCGTAAATACATATGTATATGACTTGTTTATATTATTTAAGATGTATATCGTGATTTGTAAATGTTTGCAAGTTGTGAAAACAATTATATATGAAACTCTTTACGCAAATAATAAAGTTGTATTTTAATACACTGAGTGAAGATAGTAATTTAGGCAATACATAAGTTGATTATAATGTAAAATATATACAGGAAGAATGTTAAGTTATTAAAAATAATTCTTCAATAAAATATATGATGTTTCAAATAAGTGGGGTAGATAGTAACTAAAAATAGTAGTAAAAATAATTAATTAGATGAAATAATTAAATCTCCTAAATAACCCTATCCACCTTAATATAATAATAGCTAGATTATTAACTTGAATAGTATATATGTATTAATATCGTAATAGAATAGAATAAGATATTCCATTTTGTAATGCAACAAATTTTATTGAAAAATAAACCAAGAAATGGATGCTACAACGAAATATTTTATAACAACTTCAATGCTTCTTGCAACAATTAGCGTATTTTAAATTTGCCCATAGCTAACTATTACAATTTAATTATATTATTTGAAGGTATGAAGGCTTATTATGATACATTATAGTAGCTGTAATTTTGTCATATTTATCATATATATATATATATATATATATATATATATATATATATATATATATATATATATATATATATATATATATATATATATATATCATAATTTTTACTAATCCCCTGTTAAATATTAATTTTAATGTAAATATTGGCAAATCAACACAGGCAATTCTATTTCATTATTCTACTGAGAACTTTGAAGCCTACATACATTAGTAATTTCAAATTATTAATTAAGTTTGACGTACGATATACTAAATAGAATAGAGGATTTTTTTATGGTTGTTAGAGGCCAACGAATAGTTGTAGGAAAATATAAAAGTGTCATTATTTAAGTCGCAAAATGGTGCCGGGTATATTCTTCGTCATTTTAATAATACATAATTAATATAGAAACAATGAACACAGTATTATTATTATTTAAATTTTAGTGTAACGCTTGTAACTTTTTAACAACATTAATTTACACCGTTTTCATGTAGTGTACGTGCTATCAATATACTCGTATACGTACATATGTAGATACCACGAAAACCACATTAGTGTGTACAGTAAGTCAAACTATTAAAAAATAAATGTTCTTTTCTATATTATAACTACTTGTCTGATTGGTTACTTAATTGCCTTTACACATTATAAATAGGTAAAAGGTATGTCTATTGGTCCTGCAACAATCCAATTTTATATACATTTTGAATAAAATGATTATCTTAAGCCCGAAAATACTCCTATTTTCGAGATTTTCATTATACGGACATTGTATTCGTATACATTTAGGTTAAATGTATTTATGAAAAAATATATCTTAGTCTTCAAAATTTTATTATACGCAATTAAATTTCCGTTGATTTTATCAATTTAAAATATTTATTTTGTCTGGTATAAAAACGGAATACTTGCGATAAAAGTGAGAAATCACCTAATTTATTTTAATTTCAATGATCGCAACGTGATCATCATCACGATTTATTTGTAAAGGACATCAAAGGACATATGCTTAGTAATCAATAAATAACATCAAACAGTTTTATTCCTTAATTGCCAAACATTCCCCTCGTTTATTACTTATTAGTCTTATTACACTACCAATCAGTTAATTATTTATTATTTAACTGTTTTTGTTATTCTACAATTCATTTTCAGTTGATATATTGATAATGCGCCAATTTTAAAAATGTTATGAAGTTAATAAACAAATAATTCTTAAACACGGAATTACAGGCAATGTGTCAAAACCTTAGGTCCATCGACTTAACATTAAATTAATTATATTCGCTGACCAATATTATTGATTTCTATTGAATATTTGACATTCGCCCTACCGTACGTAATATCATTGCTTAATTAAACATAATTGGTGTCTTATAGACTATAAGCCAAAGATAGGTAGCAAAGGTAGAGTGGTAAAGTCTAAACGGCAATACAGATTAGTTAAGTCTTATCGATTGTTATAAACTAAGACAGATTAGCTAAATCTAGATGGCACTCGTCTCTAATACAACCTAACCTAGACTAGGATAATATTCCTGTCATTTAAGCGTTTGAACAAGTAAATAAATTTAATCGACTTATATATCAATGGCAATGAAATAAGTCTGTGAGGCAAGGTTCAAACAATATTTATTCAAATTCCAGTCTTTTATTTACGGATCAGCCTTTTTATTTACATTGAGAACCACAAATATGTAAGTAGGCACCTGCCTCTATCGTTTGATCTCGTGTTATTTAAGGAATTTGTACCCAATTGACAACAATTTTCAATTATGTAACATTAATTTAATTTAAGTTCCTTAGTCATTAAAGTATAGTATTGTCATTCAAATGGATTACATATCAGGCCCCTTATTCCCTTAAATAAAGGTAACAATGTTACTTAACACGTCCGACTATACCTAGACCTTTCATTGTACAGGTTACATTATCTAGAAAAATTATTACAATTTAAGAAGTCAATAGTATGAATATGGAATAAGATGGCTCTAAATATAAAATACTAGTAAGAATTTAAATATTCATTATTGGAGTTCAAAAGTTCCAATTGAATTCCTAAATGGGACGCCAAGTTGCGTTAACCAGACTTTTAACGTCTTTGTGATTTTAAGTTTAGTAGCAGTGGCGGCGACAGGGATGGGCACGGGTGGGCGAACGCCCAGGCAAAATCCTTTTCGCCCAACCAGTCGCCCAACCCCTTATAACACCACCACATCACATTAGCACATAAAATAATATATTTGACGCCCTCGGCAGCCTAGATATTTCCTGCCTATTTTCGCCCACCCGCAAAATAATGCTAGCGGCGCCACTGTTTAGTAGGTATCAATTGCTTTAAAATAGACTAAACCTATCATAATTGTATTCGAGTGTACAGTATTAAGTATTTTAAAGACAAAATTTCCACGAGTTTCCGTAGATATTGCTAACTAAGAACTATAATATTAAACCAACGATATCCTATTTAAGTGGTGTAATAATATATCTCTTATTTCGAGAGAAATTGTTTAGAGCAATCATACTGATTTGGAAGGGACTGGAGCCTTCGAGGCAATAACAAAAACAAGAGAGGAGTTTTTCATGAACACTGAAATATTACACGGCACTCGATGCGCGTTTCGCCAACTAAATTGACATAATCGGGACGTGATTAAAAATCAATAAACTCTAATCATCTCCCGATGTTTGGTTTCCGGATAGGTCTCGAATATGGCAATAAATACGAAATATTGAGCTAGATATCGTTAATAACATTTGAAATTCAATAATTAGTTGAATTGGTTGAACAATTAGTGTCTAGAATTTGGACATCTTTATAAAATTGATATTTTCTGTGTGCTATATAAATTCAATCAATTATACGTAAATAATATCTTAAACAATTTTAATTTTATCACATTTAACCCTTTCTTCAAGAGACTAATTTTATTTCAAGCGCAAGTTGAAGGAAATTAAAAAAAAATTATTCAACTCGTGAAATAATTCAATACTTGATTTAAAGACATATGTGTGTTAACCAAGAATTTACATGACACTAGATATTGATTAATAAATACCCATAAAACATGTTTTTAAATAAATACACTGTGTAGACTTTTTTCTATGTAGTTTTCAAGACTCGTTATCGATCTTCACCCAGATCATCCTGCATCCAGCGAATTGTCGGCAGGATAAACTTCACAAGTTCATATTATCAAAGCCAACGACCCCCACGACCTTTACATAGTGATCACCCCGTTTTTCCAATCGATAATCAGCCCTCTCGGTCATGTGTTTGCCCCACTTTGTAGAACTGCAAAGTCATCAGACTGGCGTATGGGAAATAAACGTCCTTCACAGTGTCGACCTTATTCTGTTACTGTCTTCTAGCCATACTTTAAAATATAATTTCGTGGCTCAGTTCGAATTGTATTTGAAATTATCATTAATATTGTTCATAATTGTTAAATTGTACTAATTCTTATAATTCTTGTATTTTTTCTATGTTCTATGCAATACCGTACATAACTTCAAGAAGAAAAATGGTAGACACATAGCTGTGTCTACCAGAAACATTTCTGTGTTCTTCTATCATATTGTAGTTGTCAAATATGTCAATATATTTTGAAATAGTAAGAGATATAAGCATTCATACAAGATGATGGTGAGAATGTTCGGAGGTTATTCTTAAAAGATGTTCATTAAATATTGATAATAATAATAATAAATATAAAAGATTCCCAATTAAGGCCGTGGTTTATATGTATTGATATACCTAAATCTCCAAAATGTACTGTTTATCAATACGTTGTATATGACACACGTATCACCAGCTTCCATTCCATTAAGTGAAACCCTTAAACAACATTTCATTGTAGTTCTATTGTGTATTCATCAATTCGTAGTTGAATTAGGACAATTTTAAAAATCATCCTCGGTAAACTTATTTTTTTACTATGTTCACATTAGCGTGATAAAAATCGTGAAAATTCCTAGCGGGGTAATAAATTATAATATTAAGAAAGGGTCATATATTCTCATATACGTATATATATTTAATCACGGGATCACAATATTTACAAATCTTGTTATGTAATAACTGATAGTAGTAGTAATGTAATGCATGGCTAGTGTGGGAAATTTAAAACATTCTGAAATATAAAAAAATATATTCATTCATTTTGAAATATTATCTTGACAATTTTAAACTGCATATCTTGTTTTTATGTCTTCAATGTTCTTACATTCCTCCTTTCCACGTAAACTTCTTCCAAACGTGGAAACAAATAATAAAGCCAGAACAGAAGTATGAAAATGAACGTGAAGGCTACCCAATTGGAATTTTCACCCCAATTCAGACATATTCCCTGAATTTTGAAATGTTACACTTGTGAAACTACACTTTTATCATCATATTGTTCCTGTTTGAATTCTAAAAGTATCTTGTAACAAATAATGTGATGGCAAATAAAGATTATTAACGGTAGCAATTAATACGATTGAAGTCCAATGTTATGAAACCCTGACTCACTATTTGTTAGTAAAATTATTATTAAGAAATCTGTTTGATCACTGATACATTTATGATTTCTTATAGTACATAGTATACTATAATACACTATTTTATTTAAAGTGCAACAGAAAATATTAGAGATTGTTTCAAATATTGGAGTGGGTCGGAATCCTTTGGTGTGAAGATAAATCTGACTTAGTTTTCCACAAAACACCAAATGAATGGAGATGATTAAAACTCTCAAAGTTTTAATCATCTCCAGATGATGCCAACTTTGTTGACGATACGCGTGTCGAGTGTAGTGTTTTGGTGGTTTGTGGAAAATTGAGTCAGTATTATTGTTTCAAATTGCGAAAGATATCTGTCATTTTATAGACAATTCACATCCGGTTGTATATTAAGGTAATGTCCCATGATCTTGATCCAAGTTTCTTCTACAACTAATAGAATAATAAAGGATATTCTATCACATACAAATCCACATTTTATCTAGCTTGGAAAAAAACTAAGGAATATGATGGGCGATTATATAGACTGAGTTTCATTGAGCATATATACAGAAAGTTATTATGAATAAATATATAATTTTTCAGTATAAAGCTACAACATTTAACGTACTACTTAAAACTTGGAAATGGCTCTTAGGTAATAGATGTTCACTAAAAGTATTCAAGTATGCAAAAGTATTTACGTTGACCATGTATTCCTCAATTTTGCCTTTGAATACAGTTTAACTTAAGTAAAAGCCATGTAATTATTCTCTTAAATTCTCTATAGAGTTAGTTAAAATTCTTAGAAACCATAGTTAAGGTTGAGCTTATACATGCTTTATTTAGTGATGATATACTTTAAGCTATCTTCAAGTAAGTAAGATATCTTAAGATTCAAGTAAGATTGAAACTTATAAGTTTCAAGATTGAAACTCATAAGTTTCAATCCCAAAGTTAAATATGATGGGACATGGCTGTAAAGAGGGCCTGTATTAAAAAAAAAGTACATTGTTGTAACGTCCAACGTATTTATTAGCAACAGTATATAACACATTTGGTTATTTAATTAAAATTTGAAAAACTTTGTTAAAGTTATTATTGGTTTATCAAATTTTAACTATTAATTTTGCAGTACTTACCAAGGTACCATTCGTTATAAATATTATAATGAGTAATAATTAATTCAGCAATACGTAACATGTTATAGGTTAATAATGGAATAACTGCATTACATTAGCAATATTATGAAATAATGACTTATGGATACACAAAATGTGTCATTATTGCATAGCTACTAAAATATAATGAACTAGCATCTTGATTATTCTGAATATACTATAATGATACAATATTTCTACCACAATTATAATAAACTAGGTGTGAATAACTACATAGGTACATATATTCACTACAGCTAAAGTTATAACAAATATTAATTTAGTCGACTCTGGTAAATATCTTTGTAATATTTAAAAAATATTTGTACAGTGCATAAATACAGAAGAAAAATAAAACGTTTGGTATGCCAAAATATAATCAGTTTGTGCACTAACTTAGACTGTGAAATATTTCGACAAAGATATGGACTTTGATACAATATGGGCACAATTTGATAATTTATGAATTAATATTAATCCGAAGTGGTAAACTGAATTTTATAAAACGAACATATTTATTTTATTATTAACTTTCTTAATGAATATTTCTGCAGTGAAATAAGTGGGGTAGAAATTGTCAGTAGAAATAAATAGATCAGTCATAATTCTCTAACCTTTGTAGTTTTCTAGATATAGTTTTCAACATTTAAAAACATCTCCCCTTACTCTATATACTTACTATATATTATGTGAAACAATCTTTTCAATTTTTTTTCCTATTTCGCATAGTTTACATTCTGTTTGTATTTTTACAGGGTCCACTCAAAGATGGCACCAAACATATCTCTGCCAACAGGTGTTTTACACGAAAATGATGATGAAGTCTGTGCTAACGTTATACCACCAGAGGTGGTGAAACCGAGCAAACGAAAACTGGAATTGGTTTGGCGCAATATTATCCTTTTTACCTACCTTCATGCTGTAGCTATCTATGGATTGATCTTGATGTTCACATCTGCCAAACTCGTAACGTCAATATATGGTAAGTTATAACGATGTATTTGCTTTAACACTCCATCACGTCAGGCGCAGCCGATCTGGTAAGATCCGGCAGTCACTTTTTTCTTTGCCCTTTCATGTGTATTAAGAATATTAACTCGAACTTCCTTATAGCTTCCTAGCTGCAAACCACCCTTCTCGATATGGTGTCGATTTTTTTTAGTGCATTCCATGGCCTTGTATGGACCGCTCGGATCTGTCAGATGCATTGCGCCTGATTACGTCATAACTTTAATTATTATATTTTGTTGGATTTCTTTTATTATTTAAATTAATATTTTTTTTGGGATATCTACACTTACTTATTCTGGCTTCTTATGATATTATTATTCAACATTAACACATTTGGGTGTTAAATTATTGGTTTATACTAAATATCGTTACCAACAATGTGGCGTTTATTTTTTGTTTGGAACATACTAAAATGATGAAAAGGATTTATAACTCTTTACACTTAAAATAGACAGTTACTTATAACTTTTCTTTGTAATTCACGTCTAATATGTTTTTTACATGAAAAAATATATGTTTTTTTCTGTATTCATAATATTGGTCAATACTAATTTATGTTTGTGTTCTGTTCTTAAAACAGAAAAAACTTGTCAGTATCAGGGTTCTCCTATAAAAATCTTTATAATTTATTGTTTCACAATATTAAATGAGTTCTTTTGTGTAAATATAATTATTGCGTTTAAAAACTAGTGTGAAATATTTCTTATTGTATTGTATTAATTAAAATAAGCGTTTAATTAAGTCTCTACCTCATTAAAATCTAAGATCGTCGACAATCGTGTAAAATTTTATTATGGGATCTCTCAGATCCATTGCGTCCGGATGTGTTTGTCTTCATACTGTAAGGTTAATTTTTATGGAATAATTTTGCGCCACCTAATGATTCTGATCAAATAAGAGCTCCTCGTATGAAACTATTATGTATATTTTTTTTACGATTCAAAACTCAAGGGTTGTATAGCTTGTATAATTCACATTACATTCCAAGCAAACTTATTTATGAGTAAAGTAGGATGAACTTGCCATAATTATATAACGAAGTTGGAGTTGGTTATATTTCAATATTTAATGATGAAACTTAGAAGTTTTAGTTACCTATATGTTTGTTGAAGTATGTATAATTTAGACCGACTATTACATTAAAATAATTCCTAGTTAGAAATCGAAATAAAAGGAATAAATATGTCAGGCGATGTTAGGGCGAAATAGTTATTTAAGATTGTCATCTTTCGGTCATATAGATATGACCCAAATTTGAAATAATGCTTCACTTAACCAGATTAACCAATATAATATACATATATTTTTTGGGATAGAGTAGACGATAAAAAACTTAATTTAAATATGTTTCATGCGAATTTAGATATATGTATATTTTAGACCACTCTGACAAGTATCCGTTTCATTTTCAATAAACTTTATCAATACAATATGTTGTCAAAGTACATTTTCTATTCCCAGACATCTGTTTAAAAAAAAAATACGAACTTTTCATTAACTACTAAAACAATCCATTTCAAAACTGTTTATACCATTTCGAATATTATAATTAAAACATTATTAGACGTGTTTCTTATTTACTTTAATAATTGTTAATTACTCATATTAAAAAACACAGTTTGTGTTAACCCACGCAATATACAAATAATTAATTACAACAGTTAAAGCAATGCCTGAGTTTCGATTTTTATACTAAATATGCACTGAAAAGCCTTACACTTAACAACAATTCGATGTTAATTATGTTTGGCTATTATAAAATACAGCCATAAAACAATATTTTAGACTTAAACTAGGTCAACCGTTTTGTGTACACAAGGAGTTATAAATTATTTAGATCCCGATAGATTGTGAAAATAATGTCTCTAAATGGATGGCCCCAGCATGAAGTTAATCGATATTTAAACTGGCTGTTTCCACGAAAATGTCTATAAATAAATAAACAGTTTTAAATCTTAAAACGGACTTTTCCGTACGTAGAACATCTCTATCTCGAAATTGAGTGGTCGAGAAAAAATAAATCAACACAAATGCAGAATATGTGTTTCATACGACAATTTTACTTTTTTCAAATAGTGCACAATCGTGCTTTCTCATGACCCATGAACAGGGTGAGGTGTGTCCTATCCACATCAAAATCAATAGATGTCGTCTAGTAGACGTCCCTAATCAGAATCAGTCGAAATCTGATCGATCTGACACGATTAATTGAGTGATCGTGCTAACAAAAATAGATGTCATCTAAGAGACGTCCCCGATCAAAATCAGTCAAAACCCGATCGATCCGATATGATTTAGTTGAGTTATCGTTAACATTCTCAAATAGTCCATCGTGTCGTGCTTTCTCATGACTCATGGATAGAGTGGGGTGTGTCCTATCAACCTCAAAATCAATAGGTGTCGTCTGAGAGACGTTCCCGATCAGAATCAGTCAAGACCCGATCGATCCGCCACGATTTAGTTGAGTTATCATATTAACAAAACAAATTTCTCAAATAGTCCACCATCGTGCTTTCTCATGACCCATGGACAGGGTGGGGTATATCCTATCCACCTCAAAATCAATAAGTGTCGTCTGGGAGACGTCCCCAATCAGAGTCAGTCAAAACCCAATCGATCCAACACGATTCAGTTGAGTTATCGTGCTAACAAGAATAAACGCCGACAACAACAACGCCACACATACAGCAAAAACATTTTAAAAACCATTTTTTAGGTCGAAAAACGAAAAATAAACCCAAAAAAATTTTTTTGTTTTTTCCTTTTTCTTTACACGATTACATTACTTTTCCGCTAGTATAGTGGAGTGCGGAAAAGTAAAATAACTGTAATCGACAAAAGTATTTCGTTTTGGAAACTAACGAAGGAAAACGATGGTGATAGTATATTACTGCAACATACCAGAGATGGAATTGGGAACGCTATAGGTTCGCGTATATTATCATTCTCAATATTTCAATAGTATTTGTATGATTATTCGATTTTTTTAATGCCATGAATTTTTTATGTCGATATCACAGGTTCAATTTGATTTTGCAGGAATACCGAAAAACTTAACAATATAGGAGTAAAATTAATTTTTTGATCTAAATCTTAGAATCAAACAGATTTCTAACCAAATAAGAATTATATTTTAGAGATTAATATAATAAAAACAGAGTCTGGACCATAAGAGCGCATTTATTAATTCTATTTGGTGTAATCAGATTGAGATAATTTAGTACTCACCTGTAATAATGCGGAGGAACATTGTTACTTATTTTATTGTATCTTATCATATTCCCATATTTATCTAAAATTTGTCTGCGCCTCACTTCTCCTATGAGAGAGGTAAATTTATTTTACATCATTTGAAGGAGCGCATAAGTTAAATTTCACTTATTGTTAGAATATCGTTATTGTGGTCAGTATTTTTAGATTTTTGTAAGAAGTGAGTATGGTCTTTTCACAAAATATGTAAATTTACATCTGTCCGTTTTACTGAATTATGCTTTGTTATTGTGTTATATTAAAGATGATTGCTTGAATAAGTATAATGTCAGTCTGTATTTGCATTTAATATTGACCATATGTGAAATAATTAGTTTAGTATATGTATAATACATACATTTAAGTGACTGTATTTCCCAAATGCATCGATGGAAATTTTTTCTACTGTTTTCAGTTCTAAAAATAGCAGTATACTTAAATCCATAATATAAAATTTTATTAATTGCATATTTCATTAAATATGCAATTAATGCTATTAAATATATGCACTAGAAATGTGACGCAACATAATAATACTGATTTTAATTATTTTTTATGTAGAAAATAATGTACATTATTTGTCCATGTATATTACACGATTTACAGGATTATTTAGGTCGCGTCAAGTTCACATTCACGGTTATATCACGCGAGATCATGTGGTACCAAATAGTCTAGTAAGATTGCTTACATTTTTCATTTTTATAACATTGATAGTATGCATTAAAACTGTTTTAATTAAGTAGCCAATTTTAGATTATTAGTTTTATTCTAATCTTCATACCAATAATGAATGACTAATTAATATTGTTTATATTTTTTATTAATATACCATACAAAATGTTAATTTATGTACATATACTAGTTTATATATAACTTACAATCAGTTCAAGTTGGGGATATATTTGGGTATTGGAATTATCTAAATTATTTTTAGTAATAATTAAAGGAACAAATAATTGAAAGAGTCGGTATATTAGTCAATCCAAAGATAAATACTTCATGACAAATATGACCTAAGTATATTCGTTTTTTTTTTTTAATTATATTTTTTAATATCGAACATAATGCTGTAAATTTATTTTTTGCTTTTTTAAAAACCGTAAAACGTAATTTTATTCAAAATAACATTGGGTATTAAAGTAATTTTTTACTGAAGCAGTGGTATTTTTTATTTATTAAATACTAAACGTTTTTTAATGATGCAGTGGAATATTTCCTGCAATGTTAAACGTACAATATATTATTCACAATCCGCATAATAGTAATTATACATAGTTAAGCAATAGGTTAGTCGAAATTTGATAATACAATTGAAATAAAAATAAAATTTTTTCAAGGATTTTCAATCTACTCGTGTCTTTGCAATAATAATCGGTATTGTATTTATTTTTTGTTTCAGCTATTGTTTTATACCAACTAGGCGGACTGGGTGTTACTGCTGGAGCTCACAGACTGTGGGCCCATCGTTCTTACAAAGCAAAATGGCCTTTGAGGGTTATTTTGACCATATTCAATACGTTAGCATTTGAGGTAAGTTCGAAATGGAGATCTATTAATGCCTGCATAAACTTCATTACATATTTTTATCCTAATACATAAAGTACCATTGAGAAAAAATATAATAAGATTTTCAAGACGTGTCGTATGTAACACGACACTTTTCTTGAACTAATAGAAACAGTCAATTAAGTATTAATATTTTTGTTTATGCTCTTGTCTTTAAAACTGCCACGCTCTCTACTGATCTAGAGCGTTATTAACTCCATAATTCCGTATATTCCAAGGTAATATATAAAATGTCTCATTATATTCTTTCTAAATGGTCGATACTAAAGTCTAATCAAATCAGTTCGTTAATGCTCCAATAGTTGTGATAAATCAACTTTTCAAAATATTCTGAGAAAGAACAGACCACACTTAAGTTTTCTAACTAAAGGGTCTTTCAATAAGGATGCTTGATCTTTAAACGTAAATAAAAAAGTTGTGTGTTAGATATCCATTCAATTTTTTTTTATTTGAAGGAATATTTTATGGCATTAAGTATAGAATATAACGCCGTTCAAATGTCCGCCGTGGCTTTGCTTGGTGGCACGTATTCGGGAGGCCCAATTTTCGATGACTGTCGCATAAATCTGACTGAATTTGCTGCATGGCGTCCGTTATGTTGGCTTTGAGGGCATCAATTGTTTGCGGATTATTCGCGTAGACCTGCGATTTAAGATACCTCCAAAAGAAGAAGTCTAAAGGCGTTAAACCGCACGATCTCGGTGGCCAGTTCAGCTAGATGACCATGTCATCAAATCGCTCGTGCCGAATGTCCATCGTGGCATGTGCTGTGTGGCACGTAGCACCGTCCTGTAGGTACCATATGTCGTCGGTATCCATATCATCCTATTTAGGCCACAACAAATTGTTTATCGATCTGAAGCGCTCGCCGTTGACGGCTATGACAATGCCAATTTCGTTTTGGAAGAAGTATGGACCGATGATTCCGCCAGACCAAAATTCGCAACAAACAGTGACTTTCTCGGAATGCATTTGGTGCTGGTGTATCTCATGTGGATTGGCATCGTCTTATATCCGACACTTTTACTTGTTCACATATATATTCATCCAAAATTGGGCCTTGTCGCTAAAGATGATTTTTTGGCGAAACTTGGGTCAACTTCCAACTGTTCTAGAGCCCAATCAGCGAACACACGGCGTTGTCTATGATCGTTTACCTTAAGTTCCTGAATCAGTTGGATTTTATACGGGTGTAAGTCCTTATGCAGTAAGTTGAAGTCCCAGAAAGGCCAAGTTCCTGTGAATGACGAGAAATGGACTGCCTCGTGGTTTCCCATACACTCTCACTCACAGCAGCGATGTTTTCAGCAGACCTTGCGTTTTGGTGACGTACGGGTGTTGGCTAATTATTTATCAATCCGGTTGACTCGAATTTGGCCACCAGATGTCGAATATTTTACTTGGCGGGACGGTTGTGGCAAGGACGAAAATCACGTTTCTCGCGGAAAGTTTCTCGAACTGAGCACTAATTTTGAAAATAAAACTTGATCATTTTTACACGTTGAATGATATAACCTTCATGGTGATTTGCCATACGGTACTGAACAATTCACAATAAGTTTGATAGATGTTACATGATGTTAGGTTATAGCAGCCATAACATGGCTGCTATAACCTAACAAATTTCGAACGTCACTATTGAAAGGCCCTATAATAATTACCAACAAAATAGGAAATGTATGGTTACTGTAACCACTGTAATCTTGAGTACGATTTACTACGAAAAGAATACTTTCGATCCATAGAATCTTTTTCGAAAAGATTCTATGGATCTTCAATATTTGTGGGCTTTCCAAATTGATGATTAGCGTAGAGAGTTTAATGACTCGTAATAAAAAATGAACAATTGGGAATAATAAACAATGTCGTCATTAGTCGAAATATTGTTAACCAAATCTGTTGCATATTCGTTAATCAAACGGGCATATTTTACAACTGCAATTGTTTTATATGATACATTATTCATAGCAAAAACAAAAAAGTTCCGAGAGTAGAGAAAGTTCAATAGAGTATTACATATTGCCTATCTAATTAATGATCTTTTGCATTGGAAATATATAGCCATACATATACAATATGACAGTTTTTAGGTGTATATAAAAATTATGTAGGTATGATTAAAAATGCAAGCACCGATAGTGGGCTATTGCTACCCAAGAATCTTAAAAAGAGTTAAAATAGCAGGCCTTTAAGTCGATACTTATGAATTAGGAATTAAAATGTAAATAATCATTTAGGTATAGCACTATACCTAAATGACTATTTTCAATATATTCAATATAATATTTTCAAATGAATATTTCAAAGGCAAAGATATATTGCCCAGGAAATCGTAGCATAAGTTCACAGATTATTTTTTATATAAAGGTTTCTCAATTAAATATTAGTAAACAAAAATATTCAACAAAACTATGTTTATTTATTATTTATAAGTTTATATTTACCAAGTTTCGTATACGAGATAATATGGCTTGTTATTTAAATGAAAACTAATAGAATAAACTTACATTATTTACAACCAATTTTTTATGTAAAAGCATTAAATGCACCTTTACATTTAACTAATAAAAATCCTACACCCATTCCTTTGAAAGACGCATTTTTTATTGTGTTAAATTGTATTAATTATGCCTTAGATTGTGGTGGTTCTAAATTATTTCTTTCCTACAATAAATTAATAAATAATTTGTTTAAATTATGTTAAGATCTAAAATATAGTTGACTTTACTTCTGATGCCCATTGTAAAAATTGAACTAAATAAATTGGTAAAAGTACTTTCATACATTGTCATCTGTGGCAGTCACATAATTAACAACGTATCCTATTTTAATGAAATTCATTTACTTTTCGACATCTACAACAGAGGTAGCGAAAATTATTATATGTATAGAAATATTTTGACCTTCACTAAATCAACCCTGAACTCGCCTAATTTTTATCTATTTATAAAAAATTTGTATTCTTGATTACATGTCATTTCCAGTAAGCATGGGACAAATAATTAGTAACAATATGAATAAAGGTTTATTATTTAAACAAAAATAATAAACTTGAAAACATGTCAATATTTTGTTAGAAATTCTTGGTTTCTCATCACTTATTTATCTTTGATGCATAGTCTATTACAGTGTGGCACAAGTTCACGAGTATTGAATTCCAGACTTTCTCAATAGCTTCGTATAATTCATTTAAATTTATATATTGTAGTTGCCCCACACGCTTCTTCGCTCCACCTCACAGATTTTCGATGGGGTTCAATCAGGGCTACATGAAGGCCAGTTGATACGTCAATAGATTTTTTACTTAGCTACTCCTTAACTAATCTTGCGGTGTGCTTAGGGTCATTTTCTTGAACTAACCACCAAGTAACCGGTAAATACTCATCAACATACTCGTATGGCTCCAGAACATTTTCTATGTTAATATATTCATACTGATCCATAATGTCATGCATACGATACGAAGGTCCAACTCCTCTGAATGAAAAGCAGCCCCATACATTTACACTACCTCCTCCATGTTTAACCGTCAACGTTGTGGATTTGGGGTTAAATTATGTATTTGGAGGTAGTCGTACATACAATTCCCCATCAAAACCTATTGAATTTTTATTTCATCTGTAAACAGTACATTTTTCCATTGCTTTTTGCTCCAGTTGATGTGTTCTCTAGCAAATTGCAAGCGGGGTATTCGATTCGTTTTATTGACTATCGACTTAATACACGCAACTTTTCGAAACAGATTGGCCTGATTCAAACGCCTCCGTATGGTACGAATTAATAACACCCCCTTTTCACCAGAAAGTAGTCCTCGGTGAATGTTGACGGTCATCTTTGTTAGGTTCCATTTTCGCCATTCTCACCAATTCGGCGATCCAAGTGAACAGACGATTTTCTGAATCTGGCCTTTCTTGGAATATTTCCAATGTTTTATTTTTCTTTATATGTTGTATGGTATTAAGTATAATTTTGTTTGAGCAGTTAAGATAGGCCGCTATTTGTCCATATGACCAATTTTGCTGAACTAAGTTTAAAATAACACGCCGAATTTCAGTTGTGCGACTTTTCTTTTTTTTTCCCTCATTTTGTTATTAAAATGTATTTAACTAACCAAGGAAATGGTAGATCGCTATATTGTTGCTAATTATTTGGTCCCCACTGTAAATATAACATGGTTAATTCAATAATGCTATATCAGAATCGAATATTACACAATAAAAATATAAACTGCATTTTGTCACATCTTTAAAAAAATTATAAAATGGGTTTCAAATTATCGTTTTAAAAATGGAGGATTCTCACCTTTTCCCACCAAAAAGAAAAAATCCTACACTAGAAAATTCAAATAGATATGTATTATTTTCGCCGCTATAATGATCAATATCAATTAATACAATACGGTATAAGGATATAAATGAATGTTTTGAAGTACAAATTTTGTCCTTTGTGTCGTTTTTGTTTAACTGTGTTAGTTATGTAACCTTCTCGAGGAATATAATGATCAATATAAATCGAATGATGCTTTGGAATTATAGAAACTGAATGTTTTACACAGCCCATTATTTTCTTCTTTTGTTCCCTTGTGCGAGAAAAGTCCAATTTACAATTAATTCAAAACATCATAACAAAAAATAGTAAATTTACTATGTATTTCAGTAAGGAGATTTCTTCGAATTACCACGTTTTCGGATCTGGGTTAGATATCCAACTTATTTGCTGTGCCTTCTTGAAAGACAATGTACTCGTACAGCAAAATGTACACAATAACAAAGCACAAATAACACAATAAGTGTGAATTTGTGCAGTACACAAAACATATACCACATATCAATACAATGACCGATATTTATTTTCATTTTCTTATTTCCCACATTTTAAGAATCAAAATCAATTTTTTCGTTTCAGAATTCCGTTATTGAATGGTCAAGAGATCACCGGGTTCACCACAAATTCAGCGAAACAGACGCCGACCCTCATAATGCGAAGCGAGGTTTCTTCTTCTCTCACGTCGGTTGGCTTCTTTGCCGCAAACACCCGGAAGTCAAGAACAAAGGAAAGGGTATCGATGTCTCCGACTTACTGGCCGATCCTATCATCGCCTTCCAGGACAAGTATTACATGATCCTGATGCCGTTAACTTGCTTCATTCTGCCTACTTTGGCGCCGATGTACTTGTGGAATGAAACCTTCGTCAATGCCTATAGTATTAATATATTGAGATACTGTTTCACTTTGAATAGCACTTGGTTGGTCAACTCAGCGGCCCATCTTTACGGACATAAACCATATGACAGGTAAATTTTATTAAAATTAGTAGGGTATGTCTTGAAATGTAAAGGTCCAATCAACTTGTAAACTGCTTCTATTTTGCGATACACTACTGTTTTTAAATTTCAAACTTTTGTCTTCCACACTTTTATCATCCATGATGTCTCGCCTAAAAAAGTATAAAAATTATTTCATAAAAAGTGTTCATTAATGTTACATTGATTTAGTCTCCTTCAAAGTAGATTTATCATGGACGAATATTATGATTATAAATTATTTCCACTTTATAACACAATCCCAAGAATCTTGGAAGTGGTTGTTGCTGTTGAAAGTCCTTGTGAAGGAACACGGTTTTAATGTTTTCTACTGTGTCAAAATATTGCCCTTATACGGCATTTAGAGAGGTGTCGGGATATTTTTTTGTGCCACACTTCATTGTCCTCTTGGACAATGAGGTGTGGTTGATTGTCATGGTGACTAGCCTGCAATGTGACCACGAAAGCAACAACTCTCTCTAAAACGCTCGACCGCGTGAAGATAAAAAGCTTAGGTGGAAGTTTGTCCTTGTGATATAAACTTTTTGTGAATCATGGCCTCTGAGACGAAGACAACGATGAGCATCCATTTGAGTCTTAATTTGCTAATTCTTACCTTTTATCGGACCTCTATCTTATGGTTTCAGGATCATACTGGAATATTCAGATATCATCACTTTATTTGCAGCAGAAAGGCGGGTTTAGTAGCAAGCTATTTATTATTTCCCGCGAGATGATAGATGCTTTTACCCTTCGGCCAAGTTCTTTAACATCTATTTTGTATATACTTTTTACGCGTTCAAATCTTTAGAATGATAATTATCTACGTTTTTAGTAGTCCTACTTTTTCACCAATCTCAAGTTCAAATGCCCCGCATCTTGTTCGTCCTCATCCTCTTCCTGTTTTGTACCACTTGAAGACCTGGATTCACAAATAAAAATCATTTCCGTCAGCTGTTGTTTGTTAACATTTCCTTATTTCCTCATTATCCTTCCTAATTATTCCTGAAATCGTTACCTGTCTCCCGGCTTCCCCTTTCATTCCCCAGCTGACCGGCGAGAAGCATTCCCATTACATTTGAACAGACCTCGTATACGATTGCCATAACACTCTAGTATGATGTTTATTGCCATGATATTTAAAATCGTATACATTTCCTTTCATGATGAATAGCATCGTTGATTAAATATAACGAATTGTTTATTTTATTACATATCATTTATCGTCTTACTTATCTTACACTAATTGTTTCTGTTCCAATTTTATTGCAAATATAAAATATGGTATGTGATAGGAGACATCAGTAATGAATGTCACGTACCTTATTTGTCAATAATCATAATCATGCCATTTTTGCCGGCAGTTCTCACTGATTTGGCGACATAAAAACAATCCCTTGTCTTCCTACCTGCTAAGCTAATGTCCTTGTGATTTAATTTGTGATGCGAGGAGGATGCGCCGCCGCCAATTTTATAAACATCACGACATTGTTTATAAGGAAATCCATTGTCACTCCACGTTTCAAATGGATATCGCCGAACTTGCCCGAAAGCGAATAGCCTTGCGGCTCAATAATCAACGCGTCCGTAAGCGGACAGGGGCACCTCCGGAAAATGTCTCTATAGGCTTCGGATCAAAAAACAAAAGTTACCACGTTGTTCGCAAGGGTCGATTTACTATGTTGATTCTGTCAGAATGCCGAATTCGAATAAAAAGCATTTCGCACATCGATTTTCGTAACACACACACACACACGAAAACAGCCGCTTAGTAAATGGGAGGATATTTTTGTTACCTACTTTTATTTTTATGAATAAAGATAAATTATTGGATGTTTTATTCTATTTCAGATTCATCAACCCAGCTGAGAATCTGACTGTATCACTTCTGGCGTTAGGTGAAGGCTGGCATAACTATCACCACACCTTCCCCTGGGACTACAAAACGTCCGAACTAGGAAAGTACAGCGTAAACACCTCATGTGCCTTCATCGATTTCTTCGCTAAGATTGGTTGGGCTTACGATCTGAAGACAGTGTCCGAGGATATGGTGAAGAAACGCGTCCTTAGAACGGGAGATGGTAGCCATGAGGTTTGGGGATGGGGAGACAAAGACCAACCTAAAGAAGACTACGAAGAAGCTATTATTCTCAACAAGAAATATTAATAATAGACAATGGGTCTGTAGTGATTGTTGTATATATTATCGATAAGTTTCACACAAGAACTGATTAGGCAAAATTGAGTTTTTTACTTAATGTTTCGGCTATTCAACACAATTACTCTCATTTAGGTTAGGATTTCTTAAAGGTAAATATTTTTCATGGGAATCAAGCCGACGTTTTGTGCCCTCTATTTTTTCCCCAGTTTAAGCTTGTGCTGCAGAAAGTTGTATTGATTTCTTCTGTCGATTAATAAAATGTTGTGTAGATCGTTGAAAAATATTTATTTTTGTGGCAGGTGATATTTAATTGTTAAGGACAAGAATTGTAGTTAAGTTAGATTACTTTACTTACTTTTATATTAATCTTCTATTTAAATGTACGTGGTGGCTATTATTCTAATAAGGAATCTTTCTATTTATGCACCTTATAGATGATAACTAAAGCCAAATAAGTTATTTGTATTATAGTCCAATAGTGCAAAAAAAGAATAGCTTTTTATTTTTTGTCTTATTTATTTATCAATTTCCTCACACCTTCAAATATAGTCCCAAAAATTAGTTATATTACTTGTTTTATTAATGAATGTATTTTCACCAGTTCCTTTTTATATCAATACTACTAAAAGTATTGATTCACCATTTCATTTTATTGTATAGTAATATTATCGATAATACTCAGTGCGGGGTTTTCAAAATAAGGGTGAAATTATTTTAAAAAGGCTGGACAAGCTTTATAGTGACGGGAACTTCCGAAATTCCAATCGTATATTAGATTTAAAATGACGTGCGCGCATGTGTTGCGATCTTGTCACCATGATAAATAAAGCTGTAAATAAATATGAACAAACTTTTCATTTATTACCATCTTCAGTTATACATTTCAGTTGATTACAGGCAAATAGTCGGAGCCACGTTTAAAAAACCTTATTCCAAATTATTCCTATATTTTACAAAATACTCTATATAATAAGTCTAATTTTAATTGGTCCAATACTGACTTAATTTCAATTGACACAAAACACTGCACTTCACTCGACGCACGTTTCGCCAACAAAGTTGGCATCATCTGGAGATGATTAAAACTTAAAAAAGGAGGAAGGAAAATCATGTTTTCCTTCGTTATGCAACCAAAAACAATTACTGCTATGTCCATGTAGTGGAAATATCGGGATCATATATTAAGGGGGCATTATTTTTGTAAATGCATTTTTTTGCAACCCTCATATCATAGAAATGTATCAGTAAAAGGATTCACGTGGAATTTCTTTATTTACGGGAAATATAGAGCCGCAAATGCTGATCTGCGCATGGCATCTGGACCTCCGCCGCAGGGTGCTAGCCAGGCCTATTGTAAACGCGAGGAACAGGTTTCGCAACAGTCCAAAAAATATTTTCTTCTATAATACCTGTATTTCGTGTTGTTGCCTATTTCTCCGACCATATTCGCACTACGTTTCAGCTGTTTTTATCAGTTTTACTCAGACGAATGCTGAAGTAGTATCGTGACGCTGAAAAAGGCTTCGTGGCTTTTTTCTCGCAATTGTTCGACATTACAATCATAAAACTTGTTACGCCTTTACACCAAGGATAAAAGGTTCAACCGATAAAAATACGCAGCATGACAAATGCCCCCCGGGAGAAGACAGTTGGTGTACCTGAAGGCTGAAGCTACTAATTCTCCTGCTGAGTACATGCACAAGACTCCTCTGAATGACTGGTATGAAAAATCATTAAGCCAATTTACAAAGATTTATCCTCGGAAAATTTGCTGAAGAGGTGTTTGGAAGCTCATACGCAAAATAACAATGAGCCAGTAAATGCGATGATTGGATCATGGCGCCCAAACATCAGCATTCTGCCTTCATTGTTATTGAAACAGCGACTCAATTAATTGCAATGATATTTAACAAAGGCACTTCAGTACTTGTACGAGTATTGAATATTATGGGTGTTCCCGTGGGGCCTTACGCCGAGAGCCACGATAAGGCGCGCATCAACTACGCCGAGCGCAGGGTTTCGGACGCTGCCAAAAGGGCCAGAAACATACAAAAGGAGCAAGTGACAGCGCGGTTGGAGGGTTATGAAGAAGAGGAGGGACAATTTTATGGTCCAGGCATTGCGGGTTGACCGTAAATTTACCTACCTATGAGCAATTAGCTTTTAAAACTTTAAACTCATTTTTCTTGAAAAGACGATTTTCAAAACGGTGACGAAGCTTTCTCTAAAGCTATTAAACCGATTGAGCTGAAATTTCGTACACATGTTGTTTAAACACTTGGCTATCGTGTGACGAGCTATTTGAAAAAAAAATTGTCCAACTTTTATTAACAGTAAAAGTTGAAAAAACGGGCGAAAAATCACGTTTTTTTTTTAGTCCTCCATTTTGTTAATTTTCCGAATTTTAGAAAAATTATCTCTCACACTGTCTAGTCAAATGTATACAAATTAATTTCCAAAAAACCATTTTTATTTCAGATGAACTGGGCGGCCGGAAACTGCTGGACATGCTCACCATCTCCGCAGACCTCCAATGAAGTGGATATAAGGGTCGCCATTAAGTTTTTTTTTTCTAATTTATCTGTAAACTAGTACTCTAGAATAAAAAATCAAAAAACCGGAAAGTTCTACCATTATTACTTTTCCTGTAATAAATTAAATAAAAACAGAATGTTCCCATAGATCATATATAAAATTGCCGGTACATTACTAAAAAAAAGTATTAACGAGATTCGTGTATTCGTGTACATGTCAAGTAGGGAGTTCCTCCGAAACCCATTTATCGCCACAGGGATTTCGGAGGAATTTGAAAAATAATCCCGCTGAGTTGACTTTTCTTCACAACACGAAACGTGTTGATCTCAAGGCAGCATGGTAGGAAATAATGTCAAATTATAGACATCCAGTGCGTATACATACGTATCTTGATAATATTATATTTTACGTAGATCATTTTACAGAGATAAAAGTGTTTATTTTAGCTTTGAATCCACATAATCTTGAAATCACTGCAATTAGTCAACATTTTACATTTACTGTATACATTACAGTGTTAGAGTTATTAGACTGTTAGTTATTGGGTATATAGAGGCAGTACAGTGGCCGTCTTGGTTACCTGACTTTAACCTTGTGACTTTTTTATAGGGGCATAAAAGTCCCAAGTTACAAAAAACGACCAAACTACTTAAGCGGCCTTAAGTTATTGACTTAAGACTTAAGTTATTGACTCAGTGAATAAGAGATAATAAGATTTATCTCTCTGGATGTATCTAGTCATTACAGAATAATGTACTAATTCAGAATAATGAAAATCTGTAGGTTACGGCTTGAATCAAGGCGGAGGGGCATAGCAGCAAACTGATAGCCGAAAGAAAGTTTCAACAGATGTAAAATAAGTATGTTACCAACATATATAAAATAACTGGCTGAAACTTTTATTTAAGATTCCAACATATACAATTTTTTAATTTTTGTATGAACCAAATAATTAAAACGTTACCCGCCTTATTCCATACTTAAGCCGGACTCTATATTAGAATCAGATAGGGGTACGTTTTCGAATAGTTAAGGATATACAACAAGCACTTCCTTCCAATAAAGATATTCTTTGCTAGTGTAAAATTATAGAGCATATAATTTGCTCTATAATAAGTGTGCCTCTTATATAATACAAGAGACACACGAGGCTAGGATACCCGAAGTCCGAATAAACTCGGTAGTAGCAGAACGTATGCATAAGAAACAAAACCACAGTTCAGTGTGTCGAGTTCACACCCAACATACTAGTTTCTATTGTCCACCCATTACTAAAGAATCAATGAAAATTATAAAGAATAAAAATAATTTTAACAGGGAGGAAGGAAGCACTGGCGGGGTGGATTAGAAAATTATACACAACCGAGCACCAACCATAGAAGCGGAACAGAATCAGGATATATAACGAGGAACAGACGCCATTAAAATCTTTGCCAATAATCTTTGAATATCTTCTGAAACCAAAGTCGACGACAACCACTTAATAACTTCACTGGACAACAGCCATGAAAGCCTGCATTCTACCATTAGATACCACTATCGTAAATATTAGTATCAATAAGTGTGAATGTAACCCAATTAGGACAGTACAGAAATAATAGAATTATTAAATGTCACTTGACTGGAAAATATGTACTGCATAGTGCTGATGTAAGAATAGGTAGGTATTTGGGTTAATATTTATTTTTTAGAGTCTTAGCACTAATACAAAGAAATCTAATACAATGGAATACAACTAATATAAAACATTTTATAACAAATCAAATGCGTGTATAAAGGAATCTTAAACAGAGTAGTAACCGTTTTATTATCACTGGTATTTTAGAAAATAGAAAACTATTAAATAATGTATTAAAATTAAATAACAAACAACATTAATAGTATTTTTGTGGAGCTATAAAATTATCTCTTAGCACA
This sequence comes from Rosalia funebris, assembly GCA_037954035.1. NCBI lineage: Eukaryota > Metazoa > Arthropoda > Insecta > Coleoptera > Cerambycidae > Rosalia > Rosalia funebris. Next base: position 12,656,431 of record JAZFAV010000032.1, read on the forward strand.
TCGTTGTGAGTCGTGGACTGCTCTAATAGACATTCGGTAATATTCTTATTTTCGAGAACAGATTTTGTCAATGCAATCCTGGCCGCCTCGCTGTCAACCGTCCGCAAATCTGAAGCCAAATCCAAAGCGGCACAAACTCGAATAAACTTTGTAATGGTGTCTGTTCCATATTGTCCGTATTCGCTAGTTTGATAATCCCAAGGTGCCAAATAGTGATACGAGAGCCAGTTAGTCTTCGTCAGAATAAATACTAAGTTGGTGTCGCATGGGTACCTAAAAAGAAAAATATTGACTAGTGATTAGTAGAAATAACAATACTAAATTTAGGTATAGAGGAGAGTTGGATAATTGTTCTCGGAAGGTAATCGCCCTTTACCTAATTACTTCAACTTCCGATTTACATATAATTGTATTTTCGAAGTATTATTCTGCTACATCTTGTTCTATATGCCATATGTACTAAGACAAATATTTGAATTAAATGTGAAGCATAATACAGATAGTTAATTGGGAAATAGTATTCCCATGTCTTCGATGCTTTATATATTTAAATTAGATAGTAATCAACATAAAAACATAAAGTAGGCAATTATAAATTCAATGTGCTGACAAATGATTAGATGTGTCAGAATTTTCTGTTGATGATTTGATATAAGATAAAACGTTAAGGTTAATAGTTAATGTTACATCGTTTTACATCTCCAATAAGATTAGTTAAGGAATATATTTAAATTATTTAATGGAATGATTAAACCTTAGATTAGACGTTTGAGAAACTTTGCCTTTTATGAGTTATATCACCATAAACACAGTTTTGATGTGCATATAACTGAAATGGGTCAGCTTTATGGATTTTTTAAATAAGTTTTAAGTTTTAAATAAGCTATACAGCATGGTGATTTTTTAACATATTCACTGACGTAAGAATTTTATTTATTTTACAGGAATTGTTTGAGTTGTGACGTCATTATAGTATATTTTAAAGTTCAGCCCCCTCTTTTTGAAATAAAAATGAATTCCCCAACGTTTTTCGCCTACAGTGGTACCCTATATTATGTATTTCGTATTAACTATTTATAAGATTGTAGGTGTTAAATTTGAAATTGTAAAATACAGTTACTTATATTGAAAAATAATATTTTACAATAACAGAGCTATAAGACGTTTTAAATGAACATTAATTTTGTACCGCACACTAATTTTATTTTCAATATTGAGAACGTAAATAAAATCAGTTTATGATTCCTTCTCAATGAATTCAAGAATCATACAGCCACCATCAAGATAAAGTAATTGTATGGGCTGGATTGATACGATGTAGCCTTTGAATGAAATATCTACTAGTTGTCTTTTAGTGCTAGATATTTAGAATTTCACATTTTGACTTTCATTGATATTCGCCACCAAAGAATTTGGTTTCAACAAGATGGAGTCTTTTAATTTTCTTGTTGATGTCCTTTCATTTCTTGACAACGTTTTCCCTTAGAAATGAATAGGATGACCAGGACCAACCGCCTGCCCATTACGTTGATCTGAATGACTACTTTGGATTTCTCCTTGTGAAGTTACTTAAAATCGTAGATATGTTTTAACAGGCCAAATAATTTAGAGGATCTGAAGCAACGAACTCGAATTGAGGTGACAATATCAATCCAAGAATTATTTAACGTTCACCAGAAACTGTTTACACGAGTATCAATCAATACTGTAAATTAAAGACAGTTTGAACAATTTTAAAATTCCTGTCAAAAACAAAGTCACATTTTATAAAAGAGAAGGAAGTCAATTTCTGCGTGCCTAAACATACTATAAAAGCTTTTTCTTTTATTTGTATTTTTCTAAAAAAAACCCTTTATCTTAAAAACTGGAAACTCATACTGTGGAGCACTCTCGTATTCGGAACACTTTAAGAAATTCAGTTTTGTTAAAGAATAATTAAAAAGGAAGTTGCAGTTTAAAAACATTCAATACTCAATAATGATATCACAGCTCAATGAAAACTGTAAATAAAGTTTGTATGTTATGCTACGTTTCCAGATATACTTAGTAATAAAATTATGAATAGTGTGCGTAACTTTATCACTACGCTCTAGAATCATTTAGAAAGAAGTGTTTTCCAAATATATGTAGATGTCACTACATAAATGAATTCGGCTATCAAAATTAAATATGGCTTTTCTTTTCTCAATATTCTAAAAATAGGTATGTTAAGTAAGTTACGTTGTCTTGAAGTAAATTTACTTGTCTTGAGCTAATACGAGAATTGTCTTGGAATGAAAGTAAAACATTTTTCTCCACTAATTTGTTTTCTCTCGCTTTGAGAACATATCCTATATGAGTTGTCTCTTGAACTTTCTAATTTTGCTGATTTAAGAAGAGAACATTAGTTCTTGATTTTAGTTCTTATTACTTATGAATTTTTTTGTGAGTTCTCATCTTATTTGAACTGTAAATAATTATACGAATAATAATGTAGGAATGTATAATTGATTAATTTTGTTTTACTCCTATTTGCGTATATGATATACAAACTTATGTCAAGTCACTCTGTTTCTGTAGATTTCATTTTAATATTTATTATTGGAGTCCAAGTATTCTAAATATCCAAGTGTTTATGTTTCGTTTATTCAATTATTTAATGTTTACCTCTTTCTGTGCTAGGATCCACGCAAGAAGACAAGCTAACTTCATGCATTTATAAGATTAGTAACCAATCCAATAACCCGCCAAGCATTTATGATTTAGATTCTTGATAAATCTAGTAAATGACATACACTTTAAGAAAGTACTATTCTAAGAACTATTTAGGTACTATTCAGCCTAAATATCTGAAATACATGACTATATAAATTCCGTTCAAACAGTATAAGGACTAGGCGGTACACGACGACGATGAGAGCAATGAGGCCGAGGGATAACCTAGGTACTCTGAAATTAACCAGACGCGATGAGAACCAAGGAAGTCTATAGATAAAAATAGATAAACAACTTGGTTCAACGAGGAAGTTCATTTAACTTTCTTAAACCTAACTTAACTTACTTATTTTCATTTGTTGTTTCTTTCTTGTTATAAACTTTATCCAAGGTAATTATACTTACTTCTCTCCTGGGCGAAGTCCCCAAATTCTAGTGGCGCTGTGGATTAACCAAGCAAGTTGCAAAACTGCCGCATACCTAAACCAACCAGCCAAGAAGAGTGACGCGTACATAGATTCGCCCCAATATTCTGCGGGAGCGTTTATTGGCAGCAGTATTACAAATAGAAAATATAAAAATGGATACCATCTAAAAATATAACATAATACTCTTAGGTTACTAAAATACCAAAGTTGTAAATATGACAGATCCATAAATCGATGCTTACTTTTTCTGGAACATAACTATTTTATCATCTTCAATGTCAGTCATATCTACTTCTTCTAATTCTTTCTCTTGTGCAGGGCTTAAATTTAAAGCCACACTCTGGATGTGTGCATAAAACCACCCCCTGGAAGGATTGAACGGATCGAGGTCGGTTTCATAATATTTATGATGCAGCCTATGCCATCTAACCCAGTCGTATATCGAGCCCTAAAAAGTATAAACACACAATTACTTGTATTTAGTATGGCATACTTAAAGTTAGAAATATACAAAAACTCACCACCATGAATTAATGAATGAAGCACAACTCATATATGTTATAAAAGTCGCATATGACATGTAGTGAGTATCGCTAAAATGTAAAATGTAACATAAATATATGTTGTAAATGATAATAAACTTAATATTATTTCAAATAGTGTAATATTTTTAGGCAAGCGCTTTCTTCAACATCTGATATTTGCATCATTATGAACATCCACCTTCTGAGGACATGTGTATCAATTCATATGCCAGTAATCCAGATATACGTAGTCTTAAGGTTCTATAAGAAATACTGTATTCGACATGTTATTTTTCTGAGCAATAGTTCTGGATGCAGGTATTCCAATGTGGAATAATTGATAAATATCTTTTCTTATCGTAATATCAACTTGTTATGATGCCATGTGCCTGTTGATTTGTGATTGGCTGCAAGTTGTCGGATTTTTGTCAAAAGCTGTGCCAACTTGGTTGTCTCCGTGAGAGCTTGTGCTTACATTATCAATAAATAGGCCATATAGGTTCATGTATCATATATCGCTGACAACTTCTTTACCAGATTTAATAGCTATTTTTACCAGATTAGCATCGAACTCGCAACAGATAAGTGATCTGTCATATTATCTTATAGACGTCCTTATAATAATGTTATTGGTACTGTGGTCCGGGATGACGTTCTGGAGATAATATTGAGGGTGTCGTTGTATCCTCATATCCGAATTCTGGTAGGAGGAGTATGGCACGTCTCTTTGAACTTGGGTATCTATTTGTCCTTGTATATGTGGAAAATTCTGCTTTGCAAACTTAGGCTTTAGGGAAAGACAGTCGATTTACGATTAAAATTATTTTCTTTATAATAATTTGGTGAAAGAGCAAAATATATTTTGAGGTCTTAACAAGAATAATTTTGTGTCTAAGCATTTTTATATTACGCTTATATAAGGTATACAGGCTATACTACATGAGTTCATACAAACTCAATAAAAAGTAGACAATGTTACTTCTCAGTAACATATAAGTCGGAAATCGAGAAAGGAACCACCAAGCCGCCAAGCGGTTATCAAAGTAGTTCCCGAATAGCAAAGCTATTACATAATCGCTCTAGGAAACAACTACTCCTCGGGCTAAAGCCCCGCCAGGTATTGAATTATACCCAGAAGCGATCCTCGACCCCTTTCTCGTGTTTCTACACGATCAGATAAGATTTCAAAAAATAAAACCGGCCACAGGTAGGATTCGACATTTGTTCCGGATCGGAACCGAACGACATACAGCTGTTTCGAACTTGTTAGTTCTCATCAGTGCCGTACACGGTACGCCGATTCAGGACAAATGCCGAATGAATTTTATGGCGTATACATCTTTATCGATACGATCTCAGTCAATAACATATAAGTCGGAAATCGAGAAAGTTTTTTTTTTTAAATGTTACTTCTCATTTAAATCTACCGCTATAACACTTGCACCATTGGAACATTGGTTATGATATTCGTAGCAATACTGTCGGGCCCAAAAAGGCTTCCTTTCAATTCGTATTAAAATAAATACGCCAGAGCATTTTGGTTACTTCTAATTTTTATTAACTTTATACTAACTAAGGATAAGGAAAATGATCAGTTCGTACAGAAACAGAGTGACATAACATCACTTTTCATCTAATTTAATATAAATTTTAAAATATTTCGGTATTAATTTACATTGCATTGATGTTTTTGACTGACCTATGATCATAAATGTATTTCTTAATATTCTTGAAATGTTCCTTGTTATACTTACACAATTACGAATTTGCTAATTTCAACAATAATTTTATTCCCAATAAATTCAACAATAGTTTTTTGTCTTATCGTCTGAATATGCACACATATTATAGTTGAAAAACATATTTAAACATTTTTTAAAGACCTATATATGCTATATAAAAATATACTACGCATTTAATTAATTATATTAATATTACTTATACAGAAATTGAAGCACATATATATATATATATATATATATATATATATATATATATATATATATATATATATATATAATGATATTTCTATCATTAATTTTTGCTCATAGAAGAATAATATTTATCTTATTCATGATATATGCGATGATGTCGCTATTCCTGCAGCTAACAAAACCACATGTTATGAATATAAAGACATAGAAATTTATTAGTGAAAACATTCCTTGATACTGTTTTACATAAGATTGTTTTATTAGTTATATTTGTACAGCTTAATTGTTAATATTTGTTTTTACCCAATACTATGTAATTATTAATCAAATTATTAACATGTATATAAAGAATATATATATATATATATATATATATATATATATATATATATATATATATATATATATATATATATATATATATATATATATATATATATATTCTAACCTATTATCCCTATTCCATTACATACTTTGTTAATTTCGTCAGAAGTGGGTTACTATATTTAGTCTTAATTAAATGTGGAAAATGCAATTTAAATTGTGAGACTGAAGAAAATAAGGTATGGTTTGTATCATGATTCTTTGCGTGTGCGTCACAGGTAACAATCGTATGAATCAATCAACTGACATTTTTAACAGTGTCGTGCCGAAAACACAATACAAATACAAACATAGTACAATACAAATCCGTCAACCTATGGCAGAGTAATGAAAATAAATTGAATAAATTCAACAAAAATCAAAATAAATGAAACAAAAATGAAATAAATTATACAATAAAACTAAGACGTGACTTCATAATTGCATTTTGTTCGGCAAATTATTAACTGTCTACGCCGTACTTAGTTGATTGAAACATATGCCTAGATATACGTGCTGGTAATTGTAGCATATTAGTAACAATTTCGAATGGTGTAGCATGTGATCCGTGCGTCTTCACTAAATTGACACACGCGCAAATATCCATTATACAAATTATATATACATATACTTACTGTTCCAGACAACGTTTGGTAAAATGCTAAGATAAACCTAAGGAAAGGACTAGCAGTATAAGATCTATGCGCCCATAATCTATGAGCACCTGCAGCCACTCCTATGTGTCCCAGAAATATTAATACAAATGCTGAAAGTAATAATTTATTAATGACAGTTGTTTTTCATACAACATGTAATAATATCTAAATTCATATTCTACACAAAACAAAACTATTTTGAAGATATTAGAGATAAAAAAAAACTAAAAAAATAACAGGAATAATAAATATTCTTGGTGTATTGATATCTTTATCGACAGGAAGAACCCAAGTTTTGCCATCAGTTATCAAACTGAAAATAAATTGAATGATAAATGTACTAACAAATGTCAAGACATTGACTTTCTTTTCCTATATGTCGTTTTACGTAGACTATGATAGCAGATAATATGGCTATACAGAAAAAAAAAACGCAATTGTGTGAAATTATACAATAACATGGTGATTCATAATTTATAAACAAAGACATTATAATTCTAAAATATTTTATACAATATTCATGGTCATGGCATATTTTGAATAATCACTTGAATTTTCCATCACCATTTCAAATCATTTGGTGATTCATCAAATAAACTTTATTTCATTTCTAGTTATACTCTACACTATACTATACTTATACACATTCTGAACTAATATACTTCATACCGGTGGCCTATTTTTTTAAGTTCTTTATCATATTGATGTTAGTAAAATTTAAATTTAACAAAAAAAAAATACAGGCGGTTATTAAAATAACCACAATATTACGAAACACAACATTTTGATATCTGATATATCTTATCAGATACAGATACAGATATCTTCATAAATATGAAAATACTTTAAACATCAAATGATTATTCGCATCAAGATTTTTACTAAATGAAGACTGAATGTTATCTACTACATCTTCATGTTATGTCCATTATACTCGTATGTATAGTTTTCCTTATCGTTTCCAAAAAAGCTAACATTTCAAGCTTAATTCTTTTCCAAAAAAAACAAATTTTTTTCTGAGTGACGGAAGCCGGATAAAAAATATAAAATAATTTGGAATATAAAAGTGCGTTTGTCCTTGATTATTGGTTAAAAATAGTAAATACATTATACAAATCTTTGTAGTATGTACGAAACACATGAAGAATTCTTTATAAAAGCTTTGCCAATGAGGCCACTATTACAGACCTCATTGCATATACTAGGCATGCATGAGAGGAGTCCAGGGGTCCTTAATATCCCTGGTAATGTTTCTTTAGGTATTTGTCTAGGTGTCGATTGTTAGATCATTTTAATTAACTCTTATTGTTATAATTTATTGATACAATGATCTAAGTATTGCTATTATATCAAAAATATCTAGACAATGGAAAAGCTTCAACCCTCTACAAGTGTAAAGGTACATAATGAAAATTTAGAAGATACAAACATTAGTCACAAATCCTAAGCAATCAAAAATGAATCATATGTGGAAGAGGCATTAGAAATAGTTTAATGCCCTTAAATACCTCTAGATCTGTCTAAAAATATAGTATAATGTGAAGGAGAACAAGAAGCAAAAATAAAAAACTCGCCTATTTGATGGAGATATCGATATCGATAACCTAAATTTAAAAGTAGGAACAAAAAAACGCAAAATATAAGACAAGCGGGCATACAAAAATTTAAGTTCAACTAAATTCCGGAATAATTAGGAATATTATATATTATATACAAAAAAAAAACAATAAATGGAGCCGTGGAATCGATATACATATAACGAATTATTAAGAAATGATCAGATTCTTGATGGTCAGAAACAATAAGAAGAATTTTAAATTGAAAGCAATCAATAAGTGCGCAAGTATAATGAGAAATCATAAAGAAAATGACGTATACTATCCTTAGATAACATTAAAAATATAGAGCATGGATGTATATATTATTTGAATGAGACCTGGATGAGGCGCATGGATCACAGTAATGTATAGTAGAAATGTCTGCAATTAAAGAAATCATTCTACACTGCGGAATTGCTGGATAAAAGTCAGAAATTATACGAATAATATAGAGTCAAACATGAGTTATTACCAAAATAAATGTAATAATTATTAGAGCTGATATATATTATCTTGTTCCACATTCTCCATTTCTTTCCGACTTCTGCCGCGACTTCTGCGAGTCGAATATTTACAAGTTATTTTCTTTGAATTTTTTATGCCCACCATATTGCTGTCAATTAATATTATTATATTATATAGGTTTGGGCCTCATCAGCCACTGATCGCATGGGTAGTCCCCTGGCAATCCCCTCTTATCCGGGTCATTATCCAAAAATGCTATCCCATAAAAAGAGCAATTTAGGCACGTCCCCCGCCTTAAGCCTCGTCTCCTCTAAGATAACAGGGGTCCCTAATATAAGATACCTCTTCTCCTCCAGTGCGGGGCAGGTGTGAAGACGATGAATCGAGGTTTCCTCGTCTTCTTTACAGTATCTGCAGGCCGGGCTATCAGTCAGCCTCAGCTTGTGCTTATATGCATTCAGGCTACTATGGTGTCCCGTTATGATTCCCACCAGGGTTCTGGCTTTGTGCCTGTTCAATTTAATGAATTCTTGGGCCCATTTCTCAATCTCTGAGTATTCGATGAAGAGTTTGGTTATTCGACAACCCGTTACTCCTCTCCATATTTTATTGTGCTGGTCTCTTGCCCAGCCATTGATGCGGTCTCTGATCAGATTCCGACTTATTCCCACTGCAGGTTCTGGTCCATAGAGGTTTTCCCTGGTCCCTAGTCTGGCAAGGTCATCTGCAATTAGATTTCCCTTAATGCCATTATGCCCAGGTATCCATAAGAGTTCCACCGGTCCCTTCCCTGCCAAGCGGTTCAATGCTTTATAGCAATTATAGACCAGCTTCGACTTTGTCGTTGCTGAATTCAGGGCTGCCAACGCCGCTATCCGAGCAGATACATACCTTCTCCTGGGTTCGATTTTGGTCGGTCCCCAGAACACCGTATGTAATTCGAACTAGCTCGGCCTGGAGTGCGGTAGTGTATTTGCCCAAAGGGGAGGTTTTACTTATCCCGTTGCGTCGCCTATACACCCCCGCACCCGCTTTGTTCCCACTCTTGGCTCCATCCGTGTACCAGATGTCTCCATTGAGCGGCAATCCAGCTCGACCCTCCATCCAGTCGGTCTTACTGGTGAGGGTGATCTTATATTTCTTGTCATACAGGAAGTGGACACCCGTACTGTCAGAGGGCATCCGTAGGAGTCCCTCCTCAGCTAGCTCTCTTGAGAGTCTATTCAGGTCCCTTACCTTCCTATTCATGTTTCCCATCCTGTGCATTGCATTTGCGGCTTCCGCTTTCAGGATGACATCAAGAGGTGGTATCCCCGTCAGTATCCCCATCGCCTCGATCGGTGTTGATCTTGGGGCTCCGGTTATACTTCTAAGAATCAATCCTCTTAACTTGTTAAGTCGGTTGGCTTCCGACTTTAAACAGGCTCTCTCCCACCAGACCAGTGCTGCGTACGTCAGTCTGGGTTTGAGAATTGCGTCATACATCCATTTCATGGTTTCCGGTTTCAAGCCCCAGCTACTACCAATGACTCTTCTCAGTTGCCAAAGTGTTGCTATGATCTTGGAACATATGTGACTTTCCCCATGACAGTTTACCGTCCAGGATTACTCCTAAGTATTTCACTTCGCTATTGCAGCTTAGTTCTTGGCCACCAAGTTTCAGCGGACATGTTTTGTTCCACTTATATTTCTTGGTGAACACCATCACCTCAGTTTTGGAGGGATTGAGCGAGAGTCCCCTCTCCCTGCACCAATTCCCAACCTTGTTTAAAGCTCCCTGCATTATATCGAGAATCAGCTCCAGGAAAGGGCCCTTCGTTATTAAGTCTAAGACTAAGACATTAATAAGATTAAGACTAAGTCATCGGCATAGCCAATTACTTGTTCTAGTTCTTTAACCTTTCAAGCAGCTCATCTACTACTAGGCACCACAGAAGGGGGGACAATACCCCTCCCTGTGGACAGCCCGAGTCGACCCGGCCCTCGATGGTAGTCTTGCCTTTATTGGCAGTAAGCTGTCTGTTTCCCAACATATGGTCTATCCATTCAGCGGTTATTCTGGGGCTGTAGCATCTGCCTAGTGCTCCGCTAATCACTTCCCTGGATGTAAAGTTGAAGGTTCCTTCAATATCAAGGAAGGTGCCGACAACGTATCCTCCGGAGTCCAGTTGTGACCGTATCGATGACACAACCTTATCCAGAGCTGTTTCTGTTGATTTACCATTTGATTTGCTGTCAATAATAAGTCGGAATCATATTCTTGAAAAACGGACTGAATATTATGCACAGAACTTCTTGGAGAAAAAACTGAATATAAAAACAATTCCAAAGTGAATGAACTGTGAATGTTCAAAACAATACATCGAAATATAGTAAATATATTCAAAACAATACATCAAAATATGCTAAACAATATTCAACTCCAAGCGGCAATAATTAGTCGTTTTTTTCACATGATTACTTAACTTTCGGTTCAATCCTGATTTGATATGGATGTTTTTATGTGGCTATCTATCCTCTGAGGGCAAATTACCTCCCCTGGATTGATCTGAGGTAATTATGCCAATTGCTTGGAGCGGGACTAGATTGCTGGCTTAGAGTAATTGGGGTGTGAGTTCGATTCCCACATAAATCGGTTGAAAGTATATATATGTGTCCGTGTGAATTTTAAGCGGAAATATATCACTAAACTAAACTTCGTCTCCGTAATCACAAAGGCGTAAAACAAAAATTTTCAAACGGACATAAGTTGAAGCGCTGGCATTCCGCTAGTCAACTGGAAACACGAACTGTAACGAATTCAAAACAATATATAAACCATCTTCTACAAATCTACATAAATACTCACATATGTTGTTAATCTTGACATGCCTTGAGACACTAGATAAGCTAAGAATAATCTCAGTGAAGTCCTAGTTACAGCAGAAGCGATGAGCCTGATGATGAGAAAAGTCTATTTCGATTCAAAGCGAGGATGCTTTCTAAATACGACGAACAAGACGTATATTTTATTGAAAATCCTGCTAAAAATTGTTGACCCAATTACAAAAATTGAGAATAGGGACGAAAATATATCATAGAATTATTTAAAACATATGTATGTATAATATTATAAATGGCATAGACCTAGTTACATTAATAAAATCTAGAAAGCCAAGGTGGGGTGGATATTTAGACCTAGTCAAAAACAACAATATGGTAAAAAAATATTTGAGACTCAACTTGTGAGAAACAAAGAGTTAGAACCAACTGAGTTGGAGATATAGGATCGAGGATAATGCCTATAAAATTGGGCTTAGAACCTGGAAAGTTGCTGCACCAACAATAAGTAAAGCAGAATGGCAAAGGAAGCTGATAGGTTATACATTAATTCAATTTGCAAAATGTATCCTGTTGTGTATCCTTTAATTCAGTCCAATATATTTTAAACATATTTCAATATGTAATATAGCTTGATGTCATTTTAAAATTCACATTAATAAAATTAAATTCAAGTTATACAGCAATTGTATGGTCCACAGGTCTGATGAAAAATGTCTTTAAAACTGTTAGTGCATTGTATTCTAATTAGTTCTAATATAACTCATTAAAATATAAATATTATTAAAACTGATTTTAACGAAAAAGATACTTACTAAACAAAACTGTACTCCAATATGACTCATACAGAAGAAAATGAAAAGCACACACTGCTGACAAAGTAATTTGAATTTGGAAAAGAACTTTCAGCCAGTTTATGTCGCGGGAACGCGATAACGTTTCCTCCTTCTCCTCGATTTGTTCGGTCTTCGTAACGGTCGACATTTTCGTAAAGACAGACCACTCGGTGGAGTTTAATGATACATATAAATCGATTACCGACCACTACTCAACAGTGATAATTTAAGACTGTGACGGTCAGTCTTACACAAACACAGAGGAAATTATATGGAAATTAATGTTAATGTTAGAAAAGTTGACAAGTCATTCGAAATTACGTCGTCGGCCATGTAGACTTTACATACTTAGCAGGGTTACTGGCGATTTAATCAATATAAAGGTAGCCATTACCCTTTATTAACTTTTTATTTCTTGAAATTATGGTACAGACATGACCATCTTTTATTATTCGCCATTTTGATTGTTATATTAAACAAATTAGAAACTACCTGTGATTATAAAAATGTAATTGCAAATTTGATTTTACACAGAAAAAGGTTCAATGAAATTTGTGCAATCTTGAAATCTTTTAAATTCTTAAATCTTAAAAATGTTCGAAAATATATATAATTATAAATGTTTAATTATTGCTTTACTCCTGTGCCATATGACGTATGTGTTATGATATGATGGTATGACGATGATATTTTACGAACTGATTGTTTATAAAGACTGGAAAAAATGTTAAGCTTGAACTCTTGAGACAATGCAAATTTTGATAATCAAGAGGAAAATCTACTCCTAGTGGCGTTATGCCACAGATATTACCGTTCGTTTCATCAGCGTTCCAGAGGCGTCACTTCTTCGGAATAATTCAAATAAAATAAAAGAAAAAAGGTAATATTAAGTATAATAATAAAATAATAGCATCTGGCTATGCATTATAATTTATACAACATTGTAAAAAACTTACCTTCTTAAACAGCGTTATCATCTGGACTAGCTCGGTTAAATATTTACAACATTAGGTATCTTTCTTTAACAAACGATGTTCGCCGTGATGAAAAAATGTTATTATATCAAAAGAACCACCATTCGACATCTATTGATGTAACATTTCATAACTAAAAGTTGCAATTATGTAACGTATCTGTGACGCAAGAACTTTTTTTTTTAGAACACTATTATTTTTCATGTTCGTTAAACCATGCCTGTATAGTTTATTACATCTCTATTGGCCAAATACAAAATCCCAAACGGCTCTTATCTCATACCGTGGCTTGTTTTTATGACTAGGTTTGGGCAGACTGTTCCGTTTATCGGCAAGATAAGAGAGTTTTTTATTTGGCAAATAGCGATGAAATGAATAGTATATGTACATCATCCACTATTTGCAGGGGCACCACAACTGACAAGGAAAGATTTTGTAATTTTTCTTTTGCCTCCACTAGTCCCTTGTAATTGTTATGAATAATAAATCTGCTTCTACTTGATACTTTTACAGATAGTACAGACGTCTGTAATAGTTTCTGGCCTGGTAACTTCATGGTAGGATTATATTTACCACACAAGTGCAGAAATGCTTGTTGATTAAGCAAATTGTAAATTACACGACATCAACATAAAAATTAAGTCATATAAATTACATAAATTTAGTCCTCGGTCTCAAGCCACTTTTTTGTATTTGAGCTGTACACTGTTTACACGTATCCTACAGTCCGTTTTATCCCAACACAACAAGGGTATATCGCAAACTAAATATTATTTTTGCTCTATCCTATTTTAACCCTTTCGTCCCGAACGGTACATATGTGTACTAGCTGCATTTCAACTTGCCTGAAATTGAAATCAGTAATATTGGGCATATGAAAAGAGTACCACGCCAGTGTTTTATCTTCCTGCAAATTAAATTTGACAGAACTCATTACCTAGCTTTACATTCTGCAGACTAGTTCACACATGTTCTTATGCACCTCATATTCTGGTTAAATTTCTACGATATTTGAGCATCACTTTCAATATTTTGTGAAATCTGTGTGTTATTTGACGTGAGATAATCTTGAAGCTCTAAGGTAAGTAGGAAATAATTCTCATCTGTGATTTGTTTGACGAAAATCATTGCGGTACATAATTATACCATCCGGGTTTTTGAATGGTACATATAAGTACCATCCGTGTTGTAAAGCGTATTGTTTTGTTGCTTCTAGTGCCATGAATGAATGGAAGAGAAAGTGACCTCTTAGTTTAAAAGAACTGGAAGAAGCCGCAGAACACTTAGATGAAGTAGAGGACTTCTCTTCTGGATCTGACGATTTTTATGAGCCAAATTCTGAATCGGAAAGTAGTTCTTTGGAAGAACCAAGTACTTCACAATGTGCTAGGGAAGCCGAGGAATCGATTTCTTCCGAAAGCAACGGTTCTTCCGACGATTTTTCGCAAGTTTAACCTGAGAACCCACCAGCTGCAGCAAACCGAATCCTTGACTGGAAGGTTCCAACTAATACTTTTCAACCCGCAGAAGAACACCACCTCCAAGGATTTGTTCACTCCATGAAACTATAACAAAAGCATTCACTCCAGGATAGCTATTCGAAATACTTTTTCTTCATTATGTTTGCGTATTGTTGATTGTTGAGTGCACTAATAAAAAATGGGAGGTGTAGATCGAATTGATCAATTGATTGGCCTTTATGATCATGATCACAAATCTAATAAATGGTGGAAAAATGTGTTAACTTGTTTGAACATGTGCGCGGTGAATGCATGGATCATGTACAACGATCTGAGGCGAGACCAACCAAAACTTCCATTTATTACATTTGTGATCATGGTCACAGAGGAATTGATTTCTAAAGGTATGGAACAAACCAATTTCCGTACACCCAAGAAAGGGCCACTTTCTAAGAAATTGAGGCTCATGGGAAATGTACCATTGCCTTTACCAGTGTAAGGGCCAACACGGACAAGATGTACACAATGTGTCACCAACAAGAAGCAAACTGAAACCAAAACAATATGCGATGAATGTGCTATTCCCCTGTGCCAGAATTGTTTTGCTTCTTATCACGTGAAATAATATCAGTTTTTGTTTATGTACTAATTTTCGCATTGCTGATACATACTTTTGAAAATAAAGTTGAGTTATTCGTGAAAATTTTGCATAGTAAGGTGTAATCGTTGAAGACTGTTGGTTCATATACGTACTAACTAAAAACCCGGTTGGTACGTATAAGTACCACACGTCCCAAGGGCCTTCGCGTACAAAACAAAAAAAAAGCATTAATATATGAGGCCATCAGAACGTAAGTATTCCAAAAATTTTAGAAAAAAACGAGTGCTTTATATTCCGGGTCGTAAGGGCTAAGTCTCCAAATTCCCATATATTACTTATTTACTTGATCAACAAATGATCATTTTTTAACCCTACGTACATTCGACATTATAAATTAGCAACGTATTGCAACGATTTTTCAACGCGAAAACAGTCGTATGAAAATTCCCAGTGTGCCAATAAATAGTTTAACAATCACTGGGAAAATTTATTGATTGAGTGGAAATCGAGAAGACAAAATCGAATGGCCCTACTCATGAAAGACTAAAATTTTTCTATTCTAAAAGTTTCCAGTTTCCGAACATCGTCAGTGGCGTTAAACAAGGAGATAGTTACCTCTTTTCTTATTAGAATTTTTACGCCACTGGTGCATCCACTAGTTTGTTTTAGATTCTATAATATTTTTTACAATATATAATATATATTTATAATATTATCATAATTTTTGTCATAGAATGTATCATTTTCAAGTTAGTAAAATATATAAAGATATTAATGTTTTTAAATATTTTGTGAACTACAGAAAGAATATTTTTATATTAGATTAGAATCTCAAACTTTCATAATTATTATTCAGCTACTCTTTAAGAACATTTATTTTTAAATTACGTTTATCACTTTAAACAAAATTAACCTGTATATATTTGTGATAATTTTTTAATTAACATAAAAAATTAAATTACAATGAAAAATACTGTATATGGGAAAAAATCAAAATTAAACAAAAGTATTTTTGATAACAGTAAATTTGACGTTACTGATTATCTTTATAATAGAAATTAACAGCTATAACTGATATTTTACCAATGAACCTATTAAGTCCGGAAAGAAAATATATTTATCTAAACAAAACGTCAATCATCTGAAAGAAAATAACGGTTAATAATAACGGTTAATAATAATAATAACGGTAAGAGTAACAGATGATTAATTATAACGTCAGTTTTTAATACCTAACAATTAGTAAACTATAGAACTATTGTATAGAACTATTTATTATATAATAATTTAAAAATGTTTTATAAAAATGTTGGTGTTATTTTATATTTTTTTACATTTGAATCCCTCTGATATGGTACGCCTATGTTATATCCCATAGTATCCCTCCGCAAATTTCACTCGTCTAACCCGCCCTCATGTTGCCCATGAATCATTTTCTGCTATTTAAAAATCGTAGTATAAATTATTTTAAATGACATTTTTTATGCAAACAATTTAAAAAAATCGTATTAACCCACACGAAAGGATCAAGATGTACAAGGTTACAAAAGTAGATCAATATTACAATACATCCTTTAATGATACAATGGGAAACGAATAGAGCACGTATACACTTCAGTAATTAAATTAACATTTTATATGTTTTTTCGTTTCAATACTAATGGAACCTGAAGTGTAGGTCACTATAATAGCTATATTTTAGTATATTCAATGAAAAAAATATAAGATACTTATGAGAAGGGAACTTATTATGGATTAATATGGTTGATTGTGGTGTTAAATTTATCAAATTTTGGGCTATATTCATTATAGTAGCAGCACGATTGCCAGTGAATATATACTTCGTACTTCATTTAATTTGCTGTATTGTATTTAAATTTCTCGACCTTTTACTGTATAGGTTATAAGATACAATACTACTATTGGTATGGAAACCTTTACAGTCAAATATTTTAGTCGACTGATTATCTATCTGTAAAAATTAAATGTGGTTATTTTTGGTATACCTTTTGATTTCCTTAATAAAACATATGTAAAATAATATATCGAAATTACATTAAAACTAAATTGTACATTGAATACAGTAAGATAAATAAGAACATTAAAGGTTATTTCTATATAATAATCCTATTTCACTGAAACTTTCACATACGTACTATGCATTTCATCGCTATCAGCCAAATAAAAAGCTCTCTTATCTTGCCGATAAATGCAACAGTCTACCTGAGCCTAGCCATAAAAATAAGCCACGGTATGAGATAAGAGCCGTTTGGGATTTTTTATTTGGCAAATAGCGATGAAATAAACTATATATATTTGCAAAATTAAATCAAATCAGTATAATAGTGAAACTAATTCGACTACAGACTATAGAAAAATACAATTTGGCCTTAGAATTATAAAAATATGTTTTTATGTTATTGAGGTTAATAAGTCTTACGTATTTAATTAACAAGTCTATTGACTTGTCCGCATTACTGTCGAGGTGAATAGCCAATGTGTCATCAAGCATTTAATTGCTAGCAAATTGTGATTAATATATTGCAATAAATTAATAACTAATAATTACTGCATTTAGTTTCGAACTTTAAAGAGATAAACTTGAGCGTATTGAATTGAACGCACAATAATAACATAATATGACAAAAAAGCGTGGTCATACTTATAGTTGGTTTAAAAACCTATCCTGTATCAAATGCAACAAATGCTGAAAATGAATCTCTAATTCATTTTGTGATAGTAAAAGGATATTATTACCTTTTTATTTTGAAAATCATTTTATTTTTTTATTGCTTTCTAGCAGACATGGGCATTCATATATGTACAGTTTACTCAGTATATCTTTTGAATATAAATTATGTACGAGTGCCAGATGATAATATATTTTTCATTCTGTCTACGTGGCAGGTATTTGTATTCCGAAGAGGCATATATCCATTCAATTCACTGAGTTAATGAATTTTAGGGAATAGGATCTCCAAGATGTGTAGATATTCAGATGAGAAAGGTAAATTAATATAAAACATCAAGACGAAACACAGTGCTAGTTGGGGCAGCATATAGAAATACAAAAATAACTTTTGAAGGCTACAAGAAATAGGCCAGTAAATTGATATTAATATTATTAATGCCAAAAAACAGAACACATTTTTATATGAATATATAAATGAAATAAAGCCTTTGGCAAACGTTTTTGCAGCTATTTTTATTATTCACTAACGTACGATGATTTCTAAAGCTCCCTTATTTTTAGAGATATTTTTTTATTTATGAATACTGCTTAGGGCATTCACGGAGATTACAATCTGATCATAAAGATCAATAATTAATTGGTTTCTAACTTATAATACTACCTAAAGAAAGTTAGAACTAAGGTCGTACTCAACAGTATCCTTAGACATTTAACGTTCGCACTAAGGCGCACAACGTTCTGCTTTGTCACATCACTGAACTAACTCAAAGGGTTTGATTCTGTCGAGTCTCCTTGTCAATTGCGTTGTCAAGGAACTGGATCGTCTCGACGTTGACATGTTTGAGGAGTCGAGTCGTTGTTCATGACTCCTGGAAATCTTAGATCTGGCTTGTTCAACAGTATCCATACCCAGTTCCGATGGAAGTTACTGTTTCGGATGTACCAAGATGCATCTACGATGTTCCTTAGTACATTATTTTGAAACCTTTGAATGATTTGTATATTAGTATGACTGACACAGCTCCACAGCTGAATTCTATAGATCCATACGGGTTTAATTATCTGCTTATATAACATAATTTTCAATATTTCAATAATTAAAAATGATTTAACACTATTTATTTTTATTTTATGTAATATGTTGAAAATTGCAAGTCATACCCCTTATACTGTTTTATTTTTAATATATGCAAATGCAAAAAAACCTAGAAATTGCTGTTGGAAATTGGTGTACGTCACTGAATAGATTAAAACACCTAAGTATAAAAGCTTTTGTGCGATATATTTTAATCCACTTTAGGGTCTAGTCAGAAATCGGTATACTGACACATTTGTCCAGTCTTGTATGTATATCAGTAAATATCAGTATATATATCAGTAATAGTCATAAAACTCCAGCACAAATAACTGTGCACTGCCACGGCATACATTAATGTACTGTGCATATGTTGAAAAACTGATTGAAAATAATTAAGTTAATACATTTCTAGAAAATAAAGAGCAAGGAAAAACAGCGATATTTATATATGTGAATTGACAACAGCAAATGAAAACTGGTTCTTCTTTTCTCCATAAAAAAGTAAAAAAGTTCTGAAGAAGCACAACTCTTGAAAAATAGCAGTACAATCTGGAAAATTTCTTTGTAGCCTACAATTCAACAATACGGCCATGAAAACGTAAGGAATACTTAACAATTATGGAACAGTGTTTACTTGAAGGATATTTAAAATGAGCTAAAGAAAAATCTCTGACCATAAATTTAAAACTTCATTTAAAATTTCATTTGTTCATCTGCTGTATATTTTCAGAAAAGCCAGAAATATAATAGTTCGAAATTAAAATAATAAATACAGAAATTTCAAGATACGAGGAATAAGGCAATAGTCATACAAATCGAATTTACATTTACAATATTTCAGGGAAATACTGATTTTTTTCTATTTGCATAATGTTTTTGTGTATCTGCTTTATATTGTATTTAATGTTTCATAGAGTTTTGTTCGAATTACGGTAAACTGACAGAATAAGTTAAATTTCCCTATTATTTGATGAATCGCTATTCTTCTATAGTGCTCAGATTTCCATATTAATGAGAATAGTTAAGTAAATGTCAGGGGTTTCTTTACTTTCGTATCTTAATAATGGATACCATAAGCAAATTCATGGTTCCTTCTAGATTAAGTCTAAATACGTAATCGGTATAAACAATGCGGTATTTGAATGTAAAATTACTTTACTTTGCATTGTAATCAATACGAAGGTGATTAGATTTATGACGAGTTAAAAAATTGTCATAATTAATTTAAATTTAACATTATCATATTCCCTTGTGTAGAACATAATGGTATGTCCAGTTAAAGTATTGGGTTATAAAATAAGTTCATTGCATTTTTTTATGGTTAAATTCAACGAAAACCAAGCACTTTTTTCATTCCATCCTCTCGGAACTTCACAGAGTATGTGGTTTCTGTAATGATCGAACAAATTAAAATATTTTCGAAAAAGAGTTTTTTGCCCATATGGTCCAGTAGAGTCCACGAACAATTGATTTAACGCCACAGACTTTTTCGATTTTCAACCTCCATGACTCGCAAAGATATGCTGACGACATGATTAAGATTATACAGATATATAACTTCTCAAAAATTAACTACAGTTTTTCAATATACGACGAAAATAGTTCAAAGTGCATCGCCTTAAATAGTCGATATGAAGAACTGTTACGATTTATTTTATTTACACCATATTATTTTATTTACACCCATTACTTACTGTTATTATATTAGAATAAAACCTTATTTTCGATTTAACGTTTTCCAAAATTTTTAGTGTATGTCTAACAGCCAAATTGGGCATATTAAATTTCTTAATCGTCTTTATTTTTACGGGAGCGAGGCTTAGGTAGACCGATTCTTTCACCTAACCCCCGAATAATCAGACAGACACACATAAATTCGGCCGATTATTCCGGGGATCGAACCCACTTTCGGATTACTCCAAGTCGGCAATCTGAGCCAGCTCTAAGCAATTAGCTATCATTTCTCCGAACCAATCCAGAAAACTTAAGAGATCTTCTGTGAGGCAATTATAACATAATTTAACCCTGATAGCCCCGACTCTGATAAACCCAATTTTTGTTAGTTTTGGCTTTTGACCTCTGGATTTCAGAGTGAATGAACAGAGTGTAGTCCACTATACCACTTGACCGACAAGAAACTTATTGGTCAAGTGATGTACGAGTAGACTACGGTCCGATCTTTCACACTAGCATCACGGGTTCCACGGCAAGTGGCGACAAGAATTGGTCGGGATTTTTTCAGATAAGACTATTCTCCTTCCCGTCCGAATTCGGATTGACTTTGATGTTAGAAGTATACGTAAACCTTCTAAAAGTAGGCAAATTTTCTCATAATCATTTCGCAGAAGGTCTCTAAATTCCTTAGTTGATCCGAGATAACGATGACAATCACATGGAGCTGGCCTAGATTGCTAGCTCGGAATAATCCAGGTGTGGGTGCCATTCCCACATCTGTTGGCCCAGTATGTTTTGTATGTCCGGTGTTAGGTTGAAGAGTAGCTCTGCAGTAAGTCTCGACCCCTTAAAAATAAAGGCAAAAAGACTATATACTGTATATAATGAGTTATATATACAATAGTAATTTATATCAGTAGCCTTAATTAACTATACTTTCTAATATTAGATTAACACCATTATAGGACCATTTGAGAAAATAACTTGGTAAATTTTATGTCAACCAGTTGTATGTTTTCAAATTTTGACGTTCTCTGGCGTTACTGTGGTTGGTAATATTAATTAGGTGGAACTATGGCATTCAGCATTGAATAATAAAATGAACCTCACTAATAGAATTCTATAAATTATATAATGGTAAAAAATTGAGTATATACAGGGTGTTTCATTTTAAAACAAAATGTCTTTTCCAACGAAAATGTCAAAAAGAGATGTTTGATAATATATTCGATACGGAAAGTTTGAAAAATGTTTATCAAAAAAATAAATAAATAAATAAATAAAGGGTTTAATAACACTGACTCAGTTTTTCACAAAACACTACACTCGACGCGCGTTTTGACAACAAAGTTGGCATCATCTGGAGATGATTAAAACTAATCATCTTCAAATTATGCCAACTTTGTTGGCGAAATGCGCGTCGAGTATTGTATATAGTGTTGTGTGGAAAACTAAGTCAGTGTTATCTTCACACCAAGGGTTCCGACCTACGGCAGTATTAAGATTGCTTCACGGTCAACGGACCTGAATCTATAGCATAAGATTAGTGCTAAAATTAGATAAATAGAAGCAGATATTTGAATTTCTAAAAGCCTGCAAACGTCGATCAGTTTTTCCAAACTTTATTCACATTAAAATTTCATCTTCACTCACCTCAAATAAGATCGAAAAATTTGCGAAACAAAAATGTCTAAAACTAGAAATCAAGTATGTGTATAGTAAACAGAGTATGCTGGAATTACAAGAATATGGACTTTACAAAAATCTTACCCATAAGTTGAATAATTTAGAACATGAACAATGGTGTGAATTCCAGAGGAAAACGTTTCCATCAATTAAAACTTAAAAATTTATTAAGAAAATGTCACAAAACAAGAAATAGAAAAATTAATCAGTGATCAACAAGCAATAGCTGCAGTAAAAGAAAGAGTTTCTCACAGACATTTCCATTGTAGAAAATCATTCTTCCCAATCGTTCGATAAAGAAGAAATTGATATCTTTAATAAGGCGTTAAATTTTGCATTACCTGCCTCTGAAAAGAGCCTAGATGAGATTGTTGAAAGTATTCAAGGTTCAATTCAACATCTTCCTGATTGTTTTAAAGGATTTGTGAGAGCGGTTTGCGCGAAGAAGCGAGAGAAAGGCAGTTTTAATCATCTCCAAAGCCATCTTTGTTGGCGAAACGCGCGTCGAGTGTAGTGTATAGTGTTTTGTGGAAAACTAAGTCAATGTTATTAACCCTTTATTTGTGAAAAAAAAGTTCAAAAAAACCTAATATTTCTATACATAATAAAAAAAATTCGGCTGGTCCGATATTAACAGTACCTCAAGTCTCTCTTAATTTTGTTATAACAATTAAATGGAGTATTTATTACACGTATGGACCGTCGTTCCGCGTGGCAACAATAAATGTAAAAATCAGGTCAAAGGTAACTCGTGATCAAGGATATCTAGACATTTCTGAATTTTGTGGATCCGGGCATAGTTGCTAAATCTTGATCACATAATATAGGATTAGTTGAATTTATTTATTTGAAGAAAATCTTGTTGAATACCACGTCTGAGGAGTTATTAATAGAATCATGCAACAATGGGTATTATAAAAAATCTAACATAGGTACATCAAGAAACAATGTAATGAGACGCTTTTGATATGTTCCTCTGAAATATAGGGAATAATGTATTAACTTTTGGTTACTCTTTTTTTGTCTTTATTTTCTTAAGGAGGCGAGGTTTAGCTCAAAGTTTCCCTTCCACCTAACCGCTATTTTAAAATGGACACATCCTCTGTACGCCAAATACATAATTAACTCGAAAAATAATTGAGTATTGCTTATGTTGCAGGAAAATGTATTGAAAATGTTACTTGTATTTTTTCTTGATAGCACATTGCAAGCTCGATTTATGTAATTTTTGCGGCGATTGTACAAGGTGACAAAAATAAAGAATTTATCCACTCAGACGACCCATAATCATTTGTAAAAATTATACGGTTAAAGATAAGGTATAAATAAATAATAAATAATGTGGTAATAACTTTATTACATACATAAGATATGTTAGGTTGATGTTATATACGTTAATAAATTGTATATATTTTTTTAAACAAAATAAGTTAACAAATCTTGGAAATATCTATATGGTAAGAAAATCAACTAATTAATTGTAAATGTAAAGTCAACGAAAAATTTGCAATTCGGAAAATTCATAATGGTACCACAAAATAACAAGAAATTTAATTATTTTAAATAGTTAACCAACAATATCAACAAATAATATAAATATATATGTACATTTATTACTTAGGAAATTAATGATATTTAAACAAATTGGTATAGAGGTAACTTAAAGACATCCCACTATGGTTATTGTACTGGTTTTTGACTAGTCACCTAGATGTAATACTTGATAAAAATCATCACAAGAATGACTTTAAGTGGACAGATTTCCTTCAAAATTCAAACACCCTTTAAATCATCAGTTTTATAGTCATCTCGACTAAAATGATATAATACAATATCACATAGTTTAAGGAGTATTTAACAATTTCAGACTTATTTTAAATATACATATATTGCGCCTTTCATATAATATTTGGTCATATATTATTTAATTGTGTCTAAAACTTAAAGAATATCTGACTAGAAAAAGGAAACAAATAAAAATGTACAAAAAATATAACACAATAAATATAAGAAGTATACTAAAAGGCTGTTCATATACTCCATTTTCAATTAGAAAATAACACGCGGGTTCCATAACGAGCATCTCGTCCTCAAAAGGAACATTTTACTGCGAGCCTCGTATAGCTCTCAACTTGTACAATTACAAGTTAATAAAATATATGTATAACAAAGTTTCATCGAAAAATCAACTCAGAATTTAAACTTAATGTAATTTATCTGGTAATAATTGTCCTAAGGTGAAAACACTCTCAAACTTCGTAACAACGTCGCTAAAACATTTGCCAAACTCTCAGCCTGAGCTGCTAAATGCTCCTCAATGGCCTTTTGCGAACTTCTATCTATATTCGAAGTTATGAGGTGTCGGAATGCAGCAGTAACATCGTGAACTTTTAAAATCAAATTACGTGTTTGCAATGGGGCTGTCGTGTGATTTGTGAGGTCCTGGCACAGCTCCGTGAGTCTTCTGAGTATTGTCAGACAGATCGCCAAATTTTCCGGTAGATCAGGAAGACTAGGGTCAGACATGGCTATTACTAACATCTTGCTTGATGTAACTAGTTGTAGAGATTGAGAGGTCAGTTCCTCCTTCGCCACCTGCACAGAAAATCTGCGATAAAGTTGTATAAATTTTGTTTCAACACTCAATAAACTATCGAATTTATGAACTGGAAATATAATCTGTGATGTGAAAATATGATCGACCTGATACTATTTTATTATATTTTACTACAATACAGTATTTATGCTAAACTACACTTATATTATCTATATCATATTTTGTCTTTTAAATCAAGTTTAAGTATAGTACTTGTTTGAATTTGAACAATATAACAAATTATATACATATATACTATGTGACAGCCATTTTAACACCTAGAAATAATTAATATTTATTGATGATGAACTTTGATCGAATTTTGCAAATAGCCGAAAAATAATTTGGTACTATTTCACTGAAACCTTAGAATTCTCAAATGTCGCCACATTGGTTTAATGTTACATACTTCATTTTGATTTATTCACGCAGTTTTTGTTGACTGCATATCTAGTATTTTGTAAAGCGGCATGTACCTTACATTGTAGAAGTGATGGTACGGGGGGATATTGTCTATGATAACGTTCACGATTGATCTTCACTCGAGCAAACACGTACGCCTAGTGTTATAAAGAGTATGTTCATAGCTAGTGTAGAGAGCACTGTAAGTAGCAAACATACGCAAGGACCTCGGTATTATAATATTATTATCGATACACCTGGAGGGTCTTTTGATGTTTAGTGAATAACTTGTCAGCTCTTCTTTATATAATTTTTCGTGAATATTTCAATTTGATTTGATTTACTTACCTCAATTATTCAATACAATTTCAATTGATTTTTAATATTTCTGCGTATTCAGAGTATAAGAAATCCCAGCATAGTAATCACTAGTATCCAGGAGCCGAAGGAAAATAAAAATAAATACATCAAAAGTCTATGTGGTATTGCAAACAAAATTAACATAACCATGAAATGATATTAATAAACAAAATATTTAATTACTCTCTATACAATTTTCATGTCCATTTTTCGTTTACTGAACGTTTTGTATTATTCAATGCGCACTAGTGTCGCAACTGCAGTCCTGGAAAGTGACAACAAAACAATCACAGACAAAAAATCAAACGTTCTACTTTATTACCGAAATTAGCTATCCTAACTATTGCCCTATCCATTTGAAAATAATCGCGTTTCCAACATACCCTAAATCCAACTTACCTGGAATTTCTCCTCACTTATGAATCTCCCGCCACCATGAACTTGAGCCGCGCTGCATTGAGCAGCAACTTGATCTAATCTAACTAATAAACTAGCCATGGCTACATCAGTTTTTGCTAATAAATGTTCTCTATTTGATGTACAACCGTTTCTAACCTGAGATCCCCCATTGAGATGCAAGCTTTCCGAGTCTTTGTAATTACCTTTTGATTTATCGTACTGAGATGGTGATTCGAGCAAATATTGTCCGTAAATTGGAGATCTCGACATTGGAGATTTTTCCTGATGATTAGCTGACGACTTTGGACCGTTGGGGTGATCTAATGGGATTGAAATGGCAGTCAGTTGGACGCCACGGCCTAAAATTGTTGTATTACAAACGCAAAGAAACATTATTTATTTTAACTTACCTAAGTGAGGCGAAGTTGGTGTGCTAATGGCGGTTGCATGTTTTAGACATAATCTATTATCAATATTTTCCTCGTTCACATCCAAATCGTTAGATACGTTTCTATTTCTTTGAAAATGTGGCGACCCGATGCTGGCGGTTCGAATGTCGGTGCTGGGTTTGATTTGTTGAACATTTTTCTTCTGCCTGAGAACTTCTAAAGGTGGAACTGGAGGCAAAGGCGGTTTCTTGGGTGGCAAAAATAAGTGGGCAGGTGCTTGATGGTTGTTATCACACCTTGGAGGCAGTTTGGGTGGGTAGTCGGTGTGTGATGTAGATTTATGTACGCTAGACGTTAGCGACTGAGATCTCTGTCGCTCCTGCGACATACATTTTGGCGGCCTATCAGGCGGTTTTTCATCAGAACTTCTCCTCGGCAGAGGTTGTATATTCTCGTCTACCCTTATCGATTTATCAGTCTTATTTTTTGCGCAACAAGAGAACGCGCCTTTGCGGTCAACCGTAGCGTATTCTATAATGTTTGATTTAACACTGCTATTGCTGTTTCTTCTCCTCACCCCATTGAACATCAAATGATTTGAACCATTTTGAATATCTGCCGGTAAGCTTTCTGTACGTCGCTCCTCTTCCGACATTGCCAAATTTTCTAAACTACTCCGAGTAGGAGGAGGGGGAATAATATAAGCCATTATTTCTTCTGGCGTTAGTTCCACAGCTGGTGTCACCTTCTGAGTTGGTGGTGGAACGGTTACGCTTGCTAAAAATTCCTCGAGGTCTTGATCCTCATTTAGTATA
Source organism: Rosalia funebris (assembly GCA_037954035.1). Classification (NCBI taxonomy): domain Eukaryota; kingdom Metazoa; phylum Arthropoda; class Insecta; order Coleoptera; family Cerambycidae; genus Rosalia; species Rosalia funebris. The sequence goes on from JAZFAV010000032.1 coordinate 12,683,875, forward strand.
CCTACAATTTTTAATCTTAAAGTAGTTCATCGTACTTCAGTCGATTTAATGGATACATAAAATATTATATAATTGATGACTATGCTCTATATTGTAGCACAAATCAGTATATAAATAAAAAAAAAATTAATCTCCATTGTATTTTAGAATTCCAGTGCCTTAAGGTCTAAAACATACTAAGCGGTTATCGTTGAAATTATTGATAGAAAACTTGTAATTTCTCACAGTCAGTATGATCAAAATGAGGCGATAAAGATTTATGTTTATGTTAATCTTGGTTTTCAAAATGGTGATCACATTTCTTTCTCTAAAATATTTAATTTTTTTACGATTGGCATTTAGCAATGTAGTTTTTGTTTTCTATCATGTACTAACTATATTATTATGTATATTAACGCTTATATGTTAATATTTATGTAATTTACTACCTGTATTATCGTAAAGTTATCTTATAATAATGCATTTCTATTGTTGTTATTCTCCTTCGTACTTTAAATTATATTGAAATTAAATTATTATTCCCATTATCATGAAAATAAATATATATTTATGGAAATATATGCTATTTTGGAAAATCTCATGAGATTTCTCGTTTACCAAAAGATTTATTTTTATATATTGTGATTACAAAACACGTGTAGCTTTACATAAAATATTATATAAATGAGGTGACAACTCGTGTTTCGACCCAAGGAAGTCCTGCAATAAAATTGAAGTACAACTGCAACAAAGTGTAGGAACAATTTACTGCCTGATATTTATAATGAATACGAACCTACATAAACTAATGAAGACAGCAATTACTGGTCTGAAAGATGTCTTATCAGTAGAATTCGTGAGCATAGTTATGAATAAGGATGCACTAATAGGACATACTGTTATATTCTGTTGCGCCAAATAATAACATGAAAATTGAAAGCTGTTTGAAATAGAATGTAGTACTATATTGCATTCAGATTTCAGTTTATTTGATGGAGGACGAATTCTCCAATTAAGATAAAAATTTTAAATAGGGCGACGTTAAATAAAGGCATAGAAATATATCTAAGTATTATTAGAGAGTTACTCGAAATTATTAAACATAAAATAATTTTAACAGAAGACGGAGAAACTCAAGAAAAGTGTGCATATAATTTACGTCTTATTTATATAAAACCAGAAAAATAATATAAAATATATATCCAGCAACAACAAAATAAATAGAAATAGTACATCTGAATCCTGGGAAAGTGCTGGAACCTTTAACGCAGCATCGAAAACAGTTTTCTACGATCACAGAAAAATTACACATTTTTCGATGAGCGTTTCGTCAACAAATTGTATTATCCCGAGATTTCTGTTTATACAAAAATTTTTTTCAGATTCAGTAAACCATTACGAATATTTTCTGACGTTCTACTACTAAACTTAGGGGTATTTCACGTGAAGCGGAGAATGAAAAAAATTTGACAACCTGAAATTCGTTCGTATTCGGGATAATTGCACTCCGAGAAGGCATGAATGTAAATACTAATCTTTTGTTTGTATGAGCCTTTTCTTTTTAATTATGGAATCAGATTCGAAATTTGAATTTTTTTTCGTGTAGAAAACCGGAAGTGAACATTTAAAATCCGAATTTTAGTAACTTCGACCATTTTTTTCAATTATTTAAAATCCAAAATATAGCTTGGAGTAAGTAGATATTACACTAAAAGTTTTAAAACGAGATATGCATTCGTTTAAGAAATAGAGCACTTAATGTACAAAGGCACGCACTGAGCGCCGCACCTGGCACATGCTTAGGTTGCCCGGATTACGCGAGAACATATTAAAAACAGTACTATATTAATAATAACCTGTTTAACCATTCTATTGCTATAATAGTGATACAGACCGGTTTACTATAACCGCTCAAGTGGTTCCTGATGATGATTTTGTTGATAGCTTGTGTAACGCTTTGGACATTTTAAAGCCACATGCCTACATTGAAGAACAACAAGCGTTTTATTTCAGAACAATAAAGGAGATAATCTCTGAAAGTGAAACCCTCGTTCAATGTGACTGCTGAAAATTATAGCTTTGTTGTACAATATTGTGCAGCATCTTGTAGAACAAAGCAATTATTTTGCTATACCAGGTGCGGCGCTCAGTGCGTGCCTGTGTACATTAAGTGCTCCCTATCTCTTAAACGAATGCAGATCCTATTTTAAAAATTTTAGTGTAATATCTATTTACTTCAAGCTATATTTTGGATTTTAAATAATTAAAAAAAAAATGGTCAAAGTTACTAAAATTCGGATTTTAAATGTTCACTTCCAGTTTTCTACACGAAAAAAAAATCAAATTTCGAATCTGATTCCATAATTAAAAAGTCAATTTTCTATATAAAACACCATTTTAAATATTTTGTTATACATTGGTTAATTTAAACAACAGTTTCCAAAAAATCTGTATATCATATTTAGAGTCAATTTTTAGAAGTCAATAACTTGATAAATAAGGCTCATACAAACAAAAGATTATGTATTTACATTCATGCCTTCTAGAAGTACAATTATACCGAATACGAACGCATTTCAAGTTGTCACATTTTTTTCGTTGTCCGCTTCACGTGAAATGCCACCTTACTCAAATTGACTATTTCATAGTCAGTGAAGGAATAATTTGTTTCAGTTTACTGCGCCACTCATAATACTTAATTTCTTATATAACTATTTCCGTTCATAGCTAGTGAACCGTAATGAGGTAAACATTCAGTTCACTGATCCATTAATATCGTCATTCACCGTTTCAACGAAAACAATGGACTGTTAGGGATAGGGCCCTTGTGTTTGTTTAAACCATTATCACATTTAACTATCTTAAAACTTTCCAAGTAGTTTGTTGTTTGTTATAGTTTATATTAAGTTTATGTTACTAGAGATCGTTTTCGCAGGAATGTTGGGCAACGGATGATTTTTCTATATCTAAATGTATATATCTTCTATATTTTAAATGCCGTGTGCTCCTCAAACCTAGTCACAATCGCTCTTTTTGTCTGCCCAATATACTTTTGACTACAATTTTGACAACTTATTTCATAAGTCCTGGAACTTTCGTTATTTTAAATTTTATGTATCTTTGGTATTTCTTGAAAGTTTTTTCATTATTTTTTTCATCTTTTGGTGTTAGTGGAAAATCATGAGTCTACTTTTTTTTAGTATTGTTAAAGGAAATTATTACTCTTTGTAAGGGGAAAAATTCATAAAGATATAAAATATTACTACTCATTACCTATCAAAATAAATGAATGGCAAAGAAAAAATCGTTTATAGATTTTATTTAGATATATATATATCTTTACTTACCTAATTTATTTAACTTATCTATCGAATCTGCGAAGGACCTGGGTGGCACATTTATAGGTGACGGTAAGGCACAGTCTAATTCATCCGGTGTGCTCGGTGGTGGAATCATGGTTAAATCTATAATATCCGGATCAAAAACGTAAATATCGTTAATGCTATCCAAATCTCCGGAGATGTTCTCGCCATTATGCTTAATATCCCGCAAACGTTGCAAATACGTTTGGAAATCTTGGTCTTTATCTGCAGTGTTATCCGGACTGCGCAAACCGAAACTAACCCTATTCATTTTGTTGTCGTCATGCGAAGGCGGCTGTTTGTGTTTTGGAGAATTGTGTGGTGTATAAACGGAGTCGTTATCACTTTCTGAACAGGTCGTTTCCTGCCGTAACAATTCTATCGCTGCATTTGTAAAGGAATGCCGCCTCTCGGAATAGTTGTGCCCCTTTGTTAAAAGCAATAGCGAGTCGCTATGTTTTAACTGACCCGGCTCGTCTGTATCGCTCTCTATGTCCACGCTGGTTTCTTGCCATTCGGAAAGTGCGTTTAACCTCTCCAAGTTCTCTTGTTCGGTTAAATACTTTTCGGAATTTTCAACGAGCTGGTGCATCTCGTGTACTCTTCTCAGCACCTAAAATGTAAATATTAAAAACGGTTATACCACAAAAATATACATTTACTTCATCATTTTTCGCTTCCACTATGCCATTTTCCAAGATTTCCATAGATACAACGCTTTGGAAGTCAATAGAGTGGTTATCGAAACTATTGAACTGGTGATTTCTGTTCGATAAAGAACTATTCATGTTGCTGTCCAAACTGTATCCGAGCATCAGAGGTGGCTTTGATTGTCTGCCCATTGTGTTATATAACCCGTTAGTTTTCTTGTTTATTCCCCTATAAACCGGTTGCATTGCAAAGCAAACGCTCTTTACTGCATTTTGATTAATGTAACTCCATTTTTCAGGTACTACTTTGTGTTGTGATAAGTATGGCGGTGCCAAATCCTCCATTGGAGGAGCCTCGTCTTGGTCGACAGGTAAATCTTGACCCGTCTCCAATTTGAAGTATCCCCTTAATACTAGCACAAGTTCGCTAGCGTCGCGTTCCTCTAAACATATAGAAACTACTTTATCATTTTGTAAACGTATTAATACTGTTCGACTGATTTCATCATCACTTCGAACTTCTATACTTCGCATATCATCAATATTAGCGATCGGTATGGGCTGAAACTAATAAATTATATGAAAAGAGAATGTATAAATGCATGTTATATTTACTACTGAGTTCCGAGTGCCGGTAATTTGACTAATACCAAACTTAGGACTGACTAATATTACTCGTTCCATGGCATCCCCTCTGGGACCAGCTGAAAAACATTTAGCGCCGTAGCTTGGCAACTGGCTAACTATATCCAAGTAGTGCAGTTTTGCCTGGAGGGCGGTTAGTTGTTTACCAGGGCCTGCCATGCTTGCGTGTAGCTTCAGAAAATGGCCTACAAGTTTGCGAACTTCTTTCCGTTTCATGTTTTCTAAAAGAGACGCAGGAACAAACCGCTCCAAACCAAATTCTCGCCTACAAATAATATAGATGTATTTAACTGAAAATGAATTAAAAAAACACGTTTATATGAAACTTTCAACTTGTGAGCATAATTTTTACAACTCGGCTGCGTGTTGTTACAAAAAGTACTCAATAAACACGTCTGGTAATTGAATTAGACAGAAGAATTTTAAGATTCAGCTTATGCTCTTGATAATTTTCAACGAAATAAGTATACGTAATTAAAATATACTTGAAATTCTCTAGAGAATCTTTAGGAGGATTTGTATTCACAAGAAATAAGGTGGTTATTTGTTTTAAATTTGGGGATTAAGTAATAAGCATGTATTTATTTGAAAATTAATTAAAAATAAGGCACGCTTATATGAAACGTTTAACAATAAGTTGCGTAAATATTTTTTACAACGGATGATAATTTTTTACGGATGATGTATTCTTCCAAATACTATTTAAGGGGCTACATTCACCTAAAATCTTAAAAAAATTTTTCTTTGTATATTATTATACTACGAATGCTTAAGAATGTACTCTGAAAGTTTCAAGTCGATATTTTTAAAATTTACACAGATACAAAGCATTCAGTCACGGGGTAGAGGGCGGCTAATGCTACCTGCGTAGCTCAATGAGCGCCCTCATCGGGTGCGGAACAATGATTGACTTAACTAATCAGCGACAAACTTGAGAAATCATTGCTTCATGCATTTCACTTTCCTACTATTTTGTAATAATGTAAACGCACAAAATTTCTTGCACTAAGAAAGATGAAACAAGCATGAGAATTCATCATCCAAAAAAAAGGCAACGTTCTTTGAATCTGAAACGGTGACCGTCATATCTCGAGAATCCATCTACAGATTCATTTAAAATTTAGCAGTCAGACTTTAAGCCATTTTTAACAGAATGACGATTGGTATTTTTCAAAAATAACCAAAAATAAACAAATTACGATAATAATTGAGTTTTTTTTACCGAGTTTTCGTACTTCAGTTCCATGTGCCGTTTTTTTTAAGAACAATTTTTGGAAACGGCGATTGTCAATATGTTTTGTATGCACTTAACTTCAAGATAGCTTACTATATTTGATTTCAGATGACTACTTTTGACAGGAGAAGGGTCGCCGCAAGCCGGGTCGCGAAATAGACGCTCCACTTCCGATGAGTATATGTCTTCCTGTTTTAAATATTCTTAAATTATGTTCACACTTCACTATATTTACAATAAATCTATCTTCAATTAAAAAAATATTTATTTATCATTAATAGTTCCCAAGAAAATTCATCCCGAAGATCGACTATTTTTTCATGTTTCTAGGTGGATGTAGCCTTGTGACTTACACTTTTCTTACCTTTCAATCAAATAAGTAGACGTAATAAAAATATATCTGAAAACCTTTAGGGGCCATCTATTCGTATTCACAGCAAACAAGGCGGTTCTTTAAATTTGGGCATTAAGCAATAAGCATGCATTTAACTAAAAATTAATTAAGAATGAAGCACGTTTGTACGAAATATGAGATGCTTAACGTCTGCACCTCATGTTTGCAAGACATGACTGATGTGTTGTTACAACAAGAATTTAATAAACAGGCCCACTATTGAATAAAAAAATAAGCAAAATAATTTTGAGATTGATCTCATACTTTTGTAACTCTCAAACAAATAAGTAGATGTAATACAAATATACTTGAAATCCTTAAGGGCCATTATTCCTTATTCACAACAAATAAGTACTGTAATTTACATGGAACAATACCAAAATTATTTGGTAGCGAGCGGTATATTTTTGAAAGTTCAGGTATTCAAAGCAAATTTTATCGCTTCACGAATGGTATGGAGATGGTATATAACTTATTATCAAAAATTAACTGATAATCGGGGAAGCATATCTACAAGAAAGTGTTTTGAAATTCAAACGAATCAACTGCTTCAAACGGGTTCATTATATAGGGTGGAGCATAGGAACCTGATGATTTTTGAGATGAAATAACTTTGAAAATGTAAAAGTATTTATTCGTAGCTTTCTATTGTGGCAAAAGTAATTCTATGCCATTTAATTTTTTAAATAGAACATCTGAGATGAGCTTCATTATTACGTACACGTTGGTCTAATCAACCTCGAATAAAAACTTAAAAACACTATACACTACACTTGACGTGCGTTTCGCCAACAAAGTTGGCGAAACATTTGCATCATCTGGCGATGATTCAGACTATGTTAATGAGCTTTAGTCATCTTCAGATAATGCCAACTTTGTTGGCGAAACGCGCGTCGAATGTAATGTATAGTGTTTTGGTGTCTTGTGGAAAACTAAGTAAGTGTTATCTTTACACCAAAAGTTCCAACCTACTCCAGTAACAACCTCGGATATTTCATATTACACTCTATATATTGCATAAGAAATCGGTGTAACCTAATCTAGGATTCTAGGTACAAGAAGCTGTTCTGCGATTAATCAAGTCCACATCGCCTAGCTCTTGAACGACCACCATTTTATAGGATAGAAGTGGAAATCCTCATGCCAAATTCTACGGAGGTTTCGACTTGAAATTTGTAAGGCACTGCCTTTTCTCCTGGCTCTCTCTCTCTCCACATTTTCGATGTCTCCTCGAATTTCACACTGTACGAATAGAGCTCGGTAGCTTCTTATTTAAAGCAGATCACCTTGCCGAATACTATTCACCCATAACTTTATGGCGTGATGAGCCATAAAGTCTTAAAAACGCCTTAGGATAGCCTTAGGAACGACATAGAATTTAGAAATGTATAACAAATTATCGCTGAGTTTAGATAACTGATTTATCATTAAAGAACTGTTCTATTACAAACAGAACTATTCAATTTTTGTACGAACGCACAATAAACTGCATGTTGACTGAAATACCCTCCCTCACATTGAATATGATCAGTTCACGCAATCGATGGTAAACAACAATTAATAATCATCAGGTTCCTATGCCCCACCCTGTATTACCCTTAAGATATTTTTTTTGATATTTTGATAAAATTGCTATCACGCTATCAGATATATTGCACCCTATCAGATTTTTTTCATATCCTTATCTGTATACCTTTAACTGAAACAATACTTACTCTATTGTCTTCACAGTTAATTTTGATGCCGGAATATTATTAGCCAAGGCGTGTTGATAAATGTGTAATGCAGAGAGCCGAAGAGCCGTTTCGTATTGAAGCTCTGGAGCGAACCTTTCCTGAATGACGTCATTGCAACACTGAGTATATAAATAATCTAAGGCGTGGAGATCTCTTTGAGCAAGTGCAGCAGCCGATGCAGGAACAAACGCTACTCTGAAGAGACATCTTAATTTATGGGCGCCCGGCCGCGAAGCTATCTGTAAATTAAATTCTATATTTGACTTGCTTTGTTGGAGTAGCTCCATTATCACAATTTAAAATATTTCAGAATATATTTGAATATAACTGAGGTCAGGTAATAGTGTTTCATGTCGTTACTCACAGCACTTTTAGTAGAATAAAATATTCTTTGCTCCAGTGAGCAACAAAATTATTTTAACTCTCGCAACAGATTAAATAAAACATTTCATAACTTCTAGATCGATTTCCATATTACATTACATCGAAAATATTCTGGATTATGCCCTAAGTTCACTAAAAGTTGTAGATTTTTTATTAGATATGCTAATGGGAAATGTGCCAACCAAGTGGTTGGTATTAATAAGATAGAAAGTACACCAAGATAAATCGCTGCACATTTTAAATTGCCATATTTACAAAGCTATACAAACCACTGTCTTAAAAAAGCTCTTCTGCAATGCTCTTACCTGTAGCTAATTCTGGAGCAGACATTATCTCCATCAAAAGGCATGGGGGTTGAAAGTGGTGGAAACGAACAGTGTAGACTGATATGAGACAAAAATTCATGTTTCAAATAGAATATCTACGAAAGTGGTTAAAGTTTCTGAGTCAGTAGCTCCATTAGCATTTGAACTTGATGATCTATCGAAAAATAATTGTACCATAATTGTAGCATCACAACAAGATATGTTTTTAAGAGATTACATTACCTCCACATCTGATATAAACTTGATCAACCGTAATGTTCAAGTAGTTGATTAGTTTGAGCTGTAGAATTTGTTCGATTGAAATAAATATATTTTTAAATATAATCGTCGTATTAATAAAACAATTTTTTCGATTAAATTAGTAATATCTGTACAATAAATACTTTTTTGTTCTTTTGTATTTCTGTCCTTTCGTTCCAGTTAACTGAACTGTTATTTGAACGCTTAGGAATCAAAATAAAAATGTCAACATTTTATTGACAGTTTTCAAGAAAACATCTTCAGTTTTCAACCAACTTCAACCTTAATTAAAATTTAGGTCCATCTAGTATATTAAACTTTGATTACAATTATTGCCTTAGGAAATACTCGATGCTGAAGAGTTTGGAGGCTACTCTATAGGACTTCTTACAGATCTTCTGCCAATATACTTCCCTACAAAAACGTTGGTTTAAATAATATTGAACCGAACGAGAAAAATGGTAAATATGGTTCATCTTCGTTAAGTAAAGTTCTATGAGGACAAAAATAAAGGCGTCTCAAAGGAATTTTAAAAGCCTTTCTGAGTTTTCGCTAGGAAAAAGAAGCCTTAAATTCTAAAAGTATCTATTTCTATTCAAGTATTACGCTGTATATAGGGTAAGAGGTCCCTAATGGAATTTATTATAAAATTTTGCTATTCATGAAAATCTGTCAGAGAGATTAATTATACCGTTATCATAAAATCCTGACATAGTAGCTCTGTTTCTTCATAGTGCTTTTAGTCGCACCCTAGACACTACATTGATGGTGTTATGAAATGAGAAAGTCCGTTTCAAGTAGCTCGTGTTTCAATGATAGAAGAAACGCTACTTTCAAAGTTAGGTCTCATACATCTAAATATTCTTTGGGTGTTCGAAATTTATAATGCAAATTCCATTTATTATATTATCTACAGTTCCACCTTCATTTTTCTCCATTTTCTGCTATAACTAATGCGTCTTATTCAAGTCTTTAATGTTTACCTTATTAAATAAAAGAATCAGGATCAACTCGTTTTTTCAAGTATCGTATTAAAAGCGTTAACTTATCTAAATTGTCTAGAAGTCCATGAATATTTCTTAAAAGCTATAAACATATCTACCGTTATAAAATCAGAGACATAAAACTGTTTTCATCAAACTAATTCATTGAATAGTTTGAAAATGTAAAAAGTAAAGGTTTTTTTCGTATTGGCCATAAATAAAAACTATGTCTCGATAGCCTTAAAAGCTATAATTTCTTATTATTAAGCCCGCTAATAACTTGAAAATGACTAATATATATATAAATGAATAATATATGTAATAGCTGTTGTACATGTTCCAATTTATTGGAAAATAAACTTTGCAATACGAAAAAATGGTTAAGGGCTTGTATTTATGACCTTATTAACTGTTTTAATGTAATTTGCTAGATAAATTAAACTCAGTTTTTTTTGTCAAGAATTCGGGATGATTTCGATACTACACGACCCCACACGACATAAACAATATATGCAAATTTCCTATTATGAACGGGGAATAACCTACCATGGCCTACTCACAAGGAAATGCCAAACGATGTTAATTACAACTTTGTTTACTTCGTGGGGCGATGTACATATTTTTTATTGTTTAGTATCTGAGGTATGTATATGTAAAGTTATGTCAGAAATTATCCTGAAATCCTATATAGATCGAAGGCAAATTTGAAAACCCGTCTAACTTGCAATAACATATATTCACAGAAATGAGATCGATTCAGGAAATGTTCAAAGAAATGAGATGATTAATAAGAAGCGAATATTATTCAGGTTATTTATTTGTTCTAAAAGTGTTATGAATGTGCCATAATAATTCAGTTTACAAAAATCGATATTATATATACGCAGTAGTAACACTATTGCCCGTCCCCATGATACGCCGCCCACACAACCGCTACAAAAATTAACTTACCCTTGCCAAAGTATCCTGCGGGTCTAATAAGGTTAGCTTATTTCTCTTTAAGGACTTTATGTGTTCGACGACCAGACTGAAATGCTCAGTGGCTTGTAAACATAGCTTGGTCTCGAGCGACGTAACGACGTCCTGCACAGTGGTCCATGCGTCATACTTGAAGGATTTCGTTTGGCCGTTCTCCAAGAACACTTTCAGCACGTTGGCCATTGGAGGAACGCACAGATCGCCTAGTGAGAATGCAGATGGCTGTAAAGGACGACTAGTGGTTATGGAGGTCATAAATTTAAGTGGTCGCGATTTATATGTATAAATAGTGGAGGTTAATGACTTGATAAATAAGTGTCTACTGAAGTTAAATTAAATGCTAGGCGAAACATAGAGTAACGAAATTATTGTGAATTATCTCGTTATTACGTTTGGAGTAGAACAAATACAACAACAACATTATATAAATATAAATGAGTATAATAGATTATTCCTCTGGATATTTTTCTCCATTAATTAACAACTACCTTCTCTCTTAAATCGGCTACAATTAATGTAGCTGATAAAAGATACTACAATAAGAGCGCAACTGAATTTTAAATAAAACATGGTTTTTTGTAATTCTAAAATATTTATTGATTTATAATGTAAATATTTGGGAATTATGTATGGAGCAACACCTCCGGTAACTGGCCGCCACGGCTTTGGCGTCACGCGAGTACCCTTCTGGCGAAATTTTCAATAACGGTTTTGCATAAACCATTATATAGAATACCCCATTTAAATGGAACATGAAGCACACAGAATAACCCTTTAAATACATTCTTTATAGACAAATTCCGTGACATTTGATGTGACGTTTCACGTGAATTTTTGTTTTCAAGATGGACATCCTTTGACATAAAAGCCGTTCCGGTCATTCAGACCCTCTCACACAACAACTATCCCTCTAAAATATTCAAATGGAAATATAGGTCGAGTGATTACAATACATCATTTGGCAGGTCTCTCGGCCCTGATAAGGATAGTCGTTAGTCAATCGATAATCGAGATATTTGATAAAAACTGTTTCAAAAATAAATCTATTCTGTAGATGCAAAGGGAATAAATAACCGCTATATCTAAAATATATACAAAACATATAATAAACACAGAAATAAAAAAAATGAAAGCGTCAACATAAAATCAAACGAACATTTAATTAAAAAAGTAGTTGATTAATAAAACAATTAAGTTAAACTATTTATTTAAATAAGTATTCAAAATTACCACCACCGACTTCCATGCAATTGTGCAATCGAAGTGTACACTTCGTAGCCTCAGCTGCTCTAGATTGCCAGATTTAATAACATCAATTAGTGATTTCAGGTGCCCCCATAGATATATGTCCAGTGGTGTTAGATTCTAACCAGCCACTCCATTGCACCTTTTCGTCAGAACTATCGCTTAGAAAATCTTTGGTCCAAAAATCTGTCTCAAAAAAGATTTTTGAAGCAGCTGTTTAATACTTTTAAATTTAATTCAAATCATTTTCTAGAAGTCCAAGTACGGTGACCAGCTTCAATGATAGGTGAACGATTATACTTTGTGCATCGTACGTGTGTTGTACGTAGTTTTATAAAAGTTTCTTAAGAGTTTTTTCCATAATGCACTTGGATTGAACTTATTGTATCAGGAAAATGTTTATTAAAAATGCAAGCAACTTCTGTACATGAATTGTTATTGCTATAATATAATTCCAGAAAACTTCCTTTTTTCGAGAGAGTAAACTATTATTGGGCGAATTATTTGAGATGCCTTTGATCACAAGTAATACTAGTCACAAATAATACTAATCACAAATAATCACTTCAATCACAAGTAATACTTAAAGAAATCAAAGCAGGGGTCCCACAAGGCAGTGTTCTAAGCCCTGTGCTCTACCTTCTGTATACTTGTGATCCCTCAGAGCTAAAAAATAATACTGTACCTACTTTGGCCGACGATATTTCTATAATAAAAACCGGCAAAAGCAATACAGAAACAGCTAATAAACTTCAAAGTGCCATCAGTAAATTCCAAAACTGAACCAAGAAATAGAAAATTAAATTAAATGAAGAAAACTCAGTTCATGTCATTTCACTAATGGACACATCGAACATATTCCAATAAGTATGAATGGATAAATAGTCCCATATGCCAATACAGTGAAATATCTCGGTCTTACCTTAGATACGAAGCTTCGCTGGAAAGCCTACGCAAAAAATAAAAGAGAAGAATTACGTATAAGATATAAGAAAATGTACTTATAAATGGCTTTTGGGTAGGAACTCAGCCTTGTCGATACATAATAAACCCCTCTTGTATAAGCAAATATTAAAATCGGTGTGGACTTATGGTATTCAGCTTTGGGATTGTACCAGAAAGTCAAATATTAAAATTATACAAAACTTTCAAATATTGGAGAAATATTGGAGATTTAGGAATAGAAAACGTTGAGATAGAGATGTAAAACGTTGTAAGGAGTCACGAAGGAAGACTTCTATAACACAAGAATATCTACGCCTCCAGCTCCTTGATAACTCCAACGAAATAAGAAGACTCAAGAAGATTAAACCTTACGAGTTAGTGTAGTGCTTTGAGTGAAATTAAAAGCATAATAATTTTTAGGGCACAAGGAAAAGTGCCATACTTGTCCAAAATAAGAAGACATCAATGGATGACTCTTAGAATTTTAGTAATTTAGTATACTAGGATCATAAATAAGTTACTCATTAGTCTTAGATTAGATCATAATAATATTTTAATATAAAAAATCAGTACTAGACTGAATTAACTGTACAGGTACAGGAATAAAACACACTAGGTTATGGTTCATGATAAAGCCCACTATTTTTATGCCAAAGATAAATTTAGATTTTCGTTTTTGAATTATCTCCTTTATATTGTCCTACCCTTAAAGATGAACAATTAAAATGCACTTGTCTTATGTATTTTAGATCACTAAACTAGATTCAAAAGACCCATATGAAATAGATGAATTTATTGAAACATTTATCAAATATCCCAATTTCTAATGGGCTAATTAGAAAAAGCAAACCACCACCGAAATCACGATTAAGAGATCTTTCAAATGATATATCGCTGGACCTACAGTGGTGTTCAGATAAATAGAACATGGACGTTTTTCATTATAAATCTTATTTCTATGATTTCAATGTTGCTTAAATAAACAAGGTAACAATAGGATGCAACAAGTGTTAGTAGTGTTCAACTAAATAGCACAGTGTAGTTATCGAAACTTATCAGTACAACTAAAACTAAAAAATACTACAAAACGTAGCAATAACTACAATTTAGTTTAATATTTAGCAGGGTAACCCTTATTTTAAATTACAGCCAAACATCGCTTTGGTAGAACTTTCTACCAAACGTTTGCATCGTTCTATAGGAATACTCTCCCAAGCAGTATTTACAGCAGGTCACAAGTCGCGTGAATTAGATATTTTTCGTTTTTATAATTAGGTATACATCATTCTAAAAGTTCTCATTTGGGGGACGAGGTCGGAGCTTTAAGCGGGCCAATCAAGGACAGAAATTTTTTTCTCAGACAGCCAAGCCTTCACTAAACTAGAACAGTGTTTGGGGTCGTTATCATGCATGAAGTGCCATATTACTGGCATGCATTCGTCGGAATTAGGTTCCATGGTATTCTGTAGAATCTGTTTATATTTGAACTTATCTAAAATCCATACATTTTTTCAATAGGCCCAACACCATGCCACGACATTGCGACCCAAACCATGATACTACCACCCCCATGTTTTATGGTCTTAATTGTATACTTCGGATTATATTCCTGGTTCCTCGGCCTTCGCACATACAATGGTACAAGATACTATCACAAACAACAGCGGCAGTAACAAATTTTATGTGAAAACGTGTCTCCTTGCAAACAAAAATTGACGCGTGACATTTTCCTGTAAATAATTTATTTCAACGGTTATTTAAGGCAGTTCATTTTAAATGGGACACCCTATATATAGGTATAACACGAGGCTTACCGATCCCTATTTTCCACTCATTGTATTTTTCTCATTTGTCTTTCTCCAAGTAAATCCTAATTCAATAATTAATCATTCCGCCATAGCTAAAAGGTACTGAATGTATCAAAATACACAATGTTAATTACAAATCGATAAAAGAAGCAGGGAACTCGGGGAGAAAAAAAAAAGCAAACTACGGCAATAAATTTAAAACGCAATTTATTATAAATTTAATGTAATACACTTACCGGAAAAAGCGGTGCTCCATTAACGCACACACTTTCGGCAAATCTGACCCTCGATGGTTTGCTTCTGAGTCGCGCCCTTTTGCTGGCCGACAACAGGGTTGATTTTCTCGCGCCCTGCTGCTCCGTCGGCTGGCAAACCACCAGGTTAACAGTTTTGGAACACGCTCGCACCAATGATATAACGTGTTCCCTCGGCGCGGATTTCACATCCTCCCCGTTTACCGAAAGGATTTGGTCACCGGGCAGTAACTGAAAATGGTAAATAAAATATAATCACACACAGTGATCCACAAGAAACGGTTAAGTTTACATTCTATGTAATTTCACCTACGTAATTTATGATCTTTAAGTAAGAGCCTAAGTGACATTAAAATGTTTGAAAATAGACTTGATGTGTCCTAAGACCTGTCCACGTGTGTTCCAAAGAGTTGTAAAACCTGTCCAGTATTACGTTGGAATACATATTTGTTTTATCAGCCCTGTACAAAATGTTAGGTTATTATAGTTAACTGCATCTTGTTAGTTAATAGATAAAGAAAAATTTGTATTGTTATAACATCACTTGTACCCAAAAGATAACTCAATAAAAAATGTTGTTTACTTTATTGTAAACTTATAATCTTTACCACATAGAAGAGAATGCTGCATACAAAAAGTAATATTCTTGAAACTTGTCAATGGGATTAAAAACTCTGTTGTTCTCAAGTGACGACTTCATCGCTTAATAGTATTTTCATGAGGTTTATTTGTACAGTCACTTCATAACTAACATTTTAAGTTAGATTGGTTCGTCCTGTATTGAAGATAAATGAACAGCACTATCCAGTTACGGACATTAATGGAATTATTTATATTCTTATTATATTTGTATTTTAAAAATCTGAAAAGGCATTATTTGAGCAGGATTTTCTACCCCTATATGATATTATTTAAGCACATAACCTCCCCTTTAACGTTTGCTGACAGTTTACCTTTTAAACCTTATTTTAAAGAGACGCTATTCTGCAATGAGGTTTTTCATTTGCCTTTGTATCGTTTATCAAAGAAATTAGATTTAAAAATTTCAAGATGTTTGCCATTCTCCGGTTAAAAAGAGATAACTATCACTTAAAGGATATTGAACGAGGTGGTATGAAATTCTTCTCAAAATGTGTCATTTTAGGGTAAAAAAAATTGATGCATAAAATACTAAACAATTTAATAAAATACAATAACAAAGCAATTTTTATTAAAACAATTGTCTGTTATTAATAATAGGCATAAATAAATAAATAACTGGCAACAAAATAGGTATTTTTCTATGTAGAAAATAATTTCTTAATTAAAGTTGTATAAAAAAGTTAAGTAATAACATATATATATATATATATATATATATATATATATATATATATATATATATATATATATATATATATATATATATATATATATATATATATATATATATATATATATATATATATATATATATATGTCAGCTGAAAATTATACTCGACATTATGTTGATTTTTGGGTTAATTGGGGTTCACCAATTTTGAGTTAATACGATAAAGTGTTACATATTAAGATAAGACTCATGACCAGGATTCATTCTATTAAGCCTATTAATTTGTCAATTGTTAAATATACAATGCGTGTCTAAAGTCCCTTCCCCCTCTTTAACTTTGGAACAGAGACCTAAATCAACAAAATTTAGCATACATGCATTAATGTAAAAATAATGTTTAGTTAATAGTGACAAAATAAAAAAAATAGCGTTGTGGCGCCATTTCCAAATTTCTTCAAATATCTAATCAAACGTTATTTTTATTTTTACATTTGTCTTTTTATTTTTGAAACAATCAATTAAGTTCAATATTGGTATACCATCGAAGTTTTTAAGCAATTTTTTCCTGTAAAATCCAATTTCACAGGAAGTAAAACTGCCAATTTTTTCTGACAGAAGTTAAGCAAAAACTCACTTTTATTTTGTTTTTTTTTAATTAATTCTATTAATTGAAAATAATAAATTTAATTCATATATAACAAAATAATAAAAGTAAAAAGTAGTACCACATATGTTAAAAGAATATGTTTAAAATCAATGCTCAAAATGTGCAACTCCTGCTGACACTACGATATCTTGGAAGCTCTTTTCTCGCCCGTTCAAGTGTTTATTCATAAATTAACCTTCATTCTTCAGTAATCCTCTATTTCAAAACTTCGATGCTAGCGAGGTTCATAACATATACCTTAGATTTGAAGTATTCTCATAAAAGGATATCTAAGGGTATTAGATGTGGAGACCGAGCAGGCTACTCTAATCTACCCGGGCATTCAATCGACCTATTGGGATACTGTTCATTGAGGTAAACTCTTATTGCGTCATAATAGCGTGGAGAAACATTATCTTGTTGAAAAGTTATTTTCAGATCTCCAAATTTATCAGAACCTTCCTTTGTATAACTATTTAATTTGTGATAACTATTAGAATACAATTAATTGCTGTTGAAATGTGGGATGCTTCGCAGTTAATAATAATAATTTAGTTACTCAGTAACATATAAGTCGAAAATCGAGAAAGGAACCACCAAGCCGCCAAGCGGTTATCAAAGTAGTTCCCGAATAGCAAAGCTATTACATAATCGCTCTAGGAAACAACTACTCCTCGGGCTAATCAGTGCCGTACACGGTACGCCGATTCAGGACAAATGCCGAATGAACTTTATGGCGTATACATCTTTATCGATACGATCTCTGTCAGTAACATATAAGTCGGAAATCGAGAAAGGAACCACCAAGCCGCCAAGCGGTTATCAAAGTAGTTCCCGTACCGTAGTTGAATCGGCGTACCGTGTACGGCACTGATGAGAACTAACAAGTTCGAAACAGCTGTATGTCGTTCGGTTCCGATCCGGGACAAATGTCGAGTTTTATTTTTTGAAACCTTATCTGATCGTGCAGAAACACGAGAAAGGGGTCGAGGATCGCTTCTGGGTATAATTCAATGCCTGGCGGGGCTTTAGACCGAGGAGTAGTTGTTTCCTAGAGCGATTATGTAATAGCTTTACTATTCGGAAACTACTTTGATCACCGCTTGGCGGCTTGGTGGTTCCTTTCTCGATTTCCGACTTATATGTTACTGACAGAGATCGTATCGATAAAAATGTATACGCCATAAAGTTCATTCGGCATTTGTCCTGAATCGGCGTATCGTGTACGGCACTGATGAGAACTAATAAGTTCGAAACAGCTGTATGTCGTTCGGTTCCGATCTGAGACAAATGTCGAATCCTACCTATGGCGGGTTTTCTTTTTTGAAAAATTTAGTTACTGTTAAAATGCGAATGTTTCACACTTACTAATCCTTTTGTAACAACTGTTGGTATGTTAGACGTTTCATAGTTAACTGTTTATTTCCTAATTACTGTTAAATGTGGAACGTTTCACAGACAACTATTTCATTTTGTAATAACTGTTGAAATGCGATATGCCTCATAGTCAACTGTTTACTTTGAAATTACTGTTAGAATGCGAGATGTTTCCATTAACTATTTATATTGTAATTACTGTTGCTTCAATTTACAAATAATCCTTTTTCAGGATCATAGAAAAATATTCATGGAATTTAATGACGTGAAAAAACTAATAATTACTTTTTAAATCCGGCCAACGGTATAGTATAGGGTGTTACAATAAGAACGCAAAAGGAGTTAGTAAACATAGAGCGCTACACGATAGAACAACGCGTCCTTATTGCTAAACAATACTATCAGAATTGTGAAAGTTTAGTTGCTACGATTCATAAAGTGCATCCAATTTTCGGTAGAAATAATGTTCCAAATTTATCAACTGTGAAAAGAATAATCGAAAAATTCGAAAGTACTGGTGCAGTTATTGATGTTAAACATAAGACACGAGCTTGTAGTGGTCGTTGAGAACAAATCATCATGGCATCGGCAGTTCGCGAGAGTGTGACCGAGAGTCCAGGGACCTCGATTTGTCGTCATGCACAAGGGTTTGACATTTAAACAACCACTCTTCACCGTATTCTCACTAAAGATTTGTATCTTCATGCTTATAAAGTCCAATTGACTCAACAACATCCGCCAACAAACCATGCAGAGCGAAGAGAGTTCACCAATTTTATTATTGAACAACAAGAAATGAATGCCGATTTTGAGGACAAAATCGTCTTCAGCAATGAAGCCCATTTTCATCTTCATGGCTTCTTTAATTGACAAAATTGCCGCATTTGGGATTTAGAAAATCCATGAATGATTCATGAGGAACAAATACATTCCCAACGTGTCACTTTTTAGTGTATATTATGGTTTGAAAGAAGCAGGTAATGCATTAATGGTAAATGGCAAACGTTAATGGCGACATGATAACCAAGTTATTTGTGCCTCAATTGGAAGATATTGCTTTTGAAGACATGTGGGTTCAGCAGGATTAGGGACTGCAGTCTCGGTATATTGGGATCCCGATATACCGGGATCCTGTATTACTTTTCAGTCCCGATAAATCTGGATTACATGAGCGAGATCCATCAGGATTAGTGGGATTGGTAAATGATACGCACGTAACGCGCGACCTCTGTATTTTAAGCTTTGCGCGCTATTCTGAGACAAAAATTTTCACAGTGTCGGTTTATTACTAATTGGACAGCAAATTTCATGTACATCCAAAACGCATCTAAATATGTTGAACTTCAAACAGAGAATCAAGATGACACCGTTAACTTCTAACACCTTTAACGTCTATATTGGTGATAAAGAAAGAGATTAATAGAATAATCGAAAGATTATATTGCAAACAGAACCAGAAATGATATCAAAATAATACCTTCGAAATAATAACACCACTGCTCGATAAAGCGGGATGCGTATTTCTACACTTGCACAGACTGAAAAAGCTTTTACCTCTTCATCAGTTTCATTACGCGAAGACTATTAATTCATTAGAGTCACTCATTGAAAAGGAGATGGCTTTGATTGAGTTTGGTGGAACAAGAGGTAATACCTTGAATGATGAATGAATTGATATGACTATAAATTGTGTTAGATAGATTCCGCCTACTCGTATGTAAGTTGAACGGGCGTTTTCGGCAGCTGGTTATTTTGCAACCAAAAAAAAAAAAATAATCTGAATGACGATACATTGAGTATGTTATATTTCCTAAGGAAACATTTTCAGTAAGTAAAATATTTTTTCATTTCATTTTTCATTTGTGATTTTTTATTAAAAAATAAATTACGAAACTTATGTTTTATTTATATTCATACTTATGTTTAAGATGCTTTCTAAAATTTTATGCGGAATCCCGGAAATACCGGGATATAAATATATAGCGGGACTGAAAATATGTAGCGGGATTACAGTCCCTAAGCAGGATGACGCCATTTGCCATACCACCCTTGAAATATTGACGGTCTTGCACGAGTCTTGTCGTGGTCGTGTCATTTCAAGTTCTGGTGACCAGAATTGGCCGCCACGATCTTGTGATTTAACATCTATGGATTTTCTCCTCTGGGGTTTTCTGAAGTTTCAGGTTTACACCAACAAGCCCACGACCTCCCGAAAACTGCCACATTTATGTAAAGCCGTTATTGAAAATTTCGCCAGAAGAATACTAGTGTGCCACCAAAGCGGGATCGGCCCACTTACTGAGTATGCTGTTCCATACATAATTCCCAAATATCTACATTATGAATTAATAAATATTTCAATACTTAGCTACAGAAAATCATATTTTATTTAAAATTCACATGTTGCGCTCTTATTGTAACACCTTTTACAATAATTAGTTACGTACATACTGCTGAAAAAAGTGTAGGAATGTTACATTACCATTGTGTAAAGTTGCCAAAATATCAGGCTGTATCGAGAGGGTAACGTTCTATATATTTTTAGGCGACTAGTTTTATACACAATATGCTCCGGTAAAATATACAAAAGTTGATATTCACGAACGTGACTAGATATAGATTCAAACTGTAATTTATCTGTCGCCATGTGTTCTAGCCTGGCATCATATTGCAGATTATAACAGCAATTGCTGCCACCGTAAATTGTGAAACACCAACACTCATTTTTTTAGCAAAACGTTTCTTCCGGCATGCAGCGAAAAAAAAATAAATAAAAAACGACATTTTATAATTTACGTATATCAGGAGGAGGGTTACCATTCACACTTAAACTGCCGTTAGGAAACTGTTACGCAACTACACGTTGGAGTAGTGGGGAGATAATACAATTTTCCAATACACCGAGATTTATGGCACTGGCGTAAAGAAAGAAAGATTGGATAATGTAATAATTCATTGGAGCGCGCGAAAGAATAATTTTTCACCAAGTTTAATAAACTTATTAGAGTTTGGTTTTTTCCGCACAACGATTTGAAAAGGGAATTTGTGTTTTAACAAGATAAATCTTCTCGGGATTCTCACAAAATATCGTACTAATATTTTATAAGAGAAATAACTTATGCTGGTGATTTTAAAAATTTATTTAGCAGGGAGATGGCGATTGTCTATGGAGTGTTCCTGTGATACAGTACTGAACTTTAAAAACATGTGGTTTCACCTAAAATGAGAAACATGATATTGTAACGTACCTATCCGATAAAAACGGTTTTTACTTAATATAATTTTATAAAAACAATTTAGCAACCTATACCTTTTCCTACAGTAAATATAAAATATTCTATTGCAATTTAAGGTCTCTTCAGATTTTATTTATATGTCATTTTTCCATTGGATAATATTTCTTTATAACTCCTTGTAACTAAGTTTTAGTTAAATTTCGTTATATTTCTATCTTTTTATTTTTAATAATTTTATCATGTTAGATTTCTTAAATTTTCGATGGTATCAGTCAACAGTCGATAATCTGAACACAATTCCTTCCGTATACTCTGTCACTAGAATATTGGTAATAAATTAAATTGAGCATGCTAATATTAAGTCAGAAATACTAGCGGTAGATGTACCGCTCGTATGGATAGGAAATTCAGCGGCGATTGTCTTGGCCGACTCGTCGCAGGAAAAGCATTTCTTTCATGATATTAACCTGCCGTGATAGTGGAGGAAAAACGGTATAACTTCATTTAAATATACTTAAGCCATCTTAGTATAGTTTCCTGTTTGAGTATAATATAAAAAATGAAATAGTATTTTCACTGATACTAGATATTCGCCTTTTCTCGATTGTTTAATTAATTTTTAGGTAATTACTGTTCATATTTTCAACTTTTAGGAAAGTTGATCGAATAAAGAATATAAGGAGCATATTTTGAGAAGCCCTGGATCTTATATAGAGATGAATTTGGAGCCACGAGTATTTCATACCATCGGTGTAAAATTTGTCCTGAACCTAACATGCTGAGGTTTTCTAAGCGCTTCCCTCTCCTAATCCAAACTTGCTAACTTAAATTTTCTTTGTTATAGCTTTTTATGCAATTTGTCTGAAAATTAGTTCTCAGAAAACTACCGACTCTAGTCTAGAAGGCTTTGAGTAAACTTAGTATCGTCTTTAAATGTGACAATTTAATCAAATAAGTATATTTGCTTGAATTTTTTGTACTAAATATTGAAATTTCTTTAATCTTAGTATCCCCTTACGTACTTCAGTTGTTGCTTAATCAGTGAAGTATTTTTTTGTTTTCTCAGTTTTGATAGTATTTTGTGCTGGATTTGTTGCATATATAATATTCAATAATTTCATTGATTTCCTAGTTCTTCCAGTAGAGTTGGTATAATTATCTATCTAATCGAGGATTGTAAAATATTTAAGGAAATCAATATATAAGGAAATCAGGCAGCCGTAAGAACCTCAACCTGATAGAACTATGGAATACAGCTGGTAAATGTGGAATTTCATCAGCTGTCTCAAGCAGCTTATCTTAGCCATCCTCCTAATAAACTTTCCTAAAAGTAGAATAGGAAGAACTTCCATACAAAAGCAGCAACCAAGATTCCAGCTAGGCAGATTTAATCACTTTGCTTCAATTCCATCAGAGAAGCACGTAACAGGTTACGCCGCCGGAGAGACGAAAACCCTGTATATGACATTTATATGTGTCAAATTAGCTACAGAAGGCAAAACTAAATAATAGATAATGACCATTAATTTCATTTAATATCACTCGAAACTAATTACTCCTACAAATTACTTTTAATCAGTTTTATTTTAAAATAAAACTCTTATTATGAAATAATAAAGTCGGTAATATTTAACGTGAATAGAAAAATACCTCTTTGTACAAAAAAAAATGTTTATTATTTGTACAAAATTCTGTAATACGGTGATTTATTTTGGAACGTGTCGTATTCACCGAACCACCGTAGTATACTTGAGCATCCCGCAGATACCAACCTCATTCAAACTATGCAGCTCCTCAGCTTCTTCCCTGCTCAGCTCAACTTACCCCCTGATGTTAAAGGCATATAAACTATAGCGACATTCCTAAACAACGATAATGACTCTGCAACATCGTTAATTATAAATTTTCAGTGTGGCATGGAAGACATCTAAATTTTAGGCAAAAGCTGTTCCAAGATAGCGAGGTTTATTGCATAGCGGAATATCATAGGATATTGCCGTTTTAAATATTTAACTGAAGTTCATTGAATAGTGACATCAAATATAAGCTTTTACAAGCTACCGATTCAGAGTGACTAGAAATTCTGTGGAATCGTTTACCAACATAGAAAAAAATTGAAGGAAAAAATCTCGGTTTCTTGAATCTCCAAATTTAGTTTATATTGGTTTAGATCGGTTTTTCCTGTTAGCGTCTTTTCCTCTCAAACTGGTGAAGCCGACATTTACATTGTTATTTTATCTCATGAGAACGCAAGTCAGGAATTCATTAAGGAAAACTACAATATCAGGGAAGATTATGTTTTTTGAATAGTAAGGCAACTAATTGAAATATATATATTTTCGTAAACTATATAAACAAGACATTTTTCTGCAACTGTCGAAACTATTTAACGTTGGCAATAAGTCTGATTTAGATCAAATGAAATGACATAGATCGTATCGATTTAGATGAATATCCCACGACATTCGTTTGGCATTTGTCCTGGACCGGTGTACCGTGTACGACATTAATAAGAACTAATAAGTCCGTAACAGCTGTCTGTCGTTCGGTTCCCACCCGGGACAGATGTTGAATCCTACCAGTGGCGGATTTTCTTTTCGGAAAAAGATGGTGAATTTGTAACGATTCCTATCTCATCACTAGCAAAAATCGAGATTGGTTTTGTTCACGTGATGGGTATACGAATACTCAATTTCATCTACATCGATCTGAACATCTGATCTGATTTCAGAATCGATCGTAAACATCGATTCTGAAAAACTTCATCGCATATATGTACAACTGGTTCCTTTTTTCGCGAGAAAGCAGATATTGTGGTGTTCCATTAAAATACGATGTTTTTTGCAGCAGGAATTTGTTAAGACTTCTATTAGTTTATGGCAGTGGATTCATTAGGGTCACAGTAAATAGTTTCGTTTCCTTAAAAATGTACTTATCTATCATGGGAAAGGTCGAGTCGGCTGCATTTATTTCGGAACCATATATTGCTGTAAATAACTATGTTGAGTGACACAAAAGTCGTCACCGTAGTGTCACAGCCAGATGTGAGGAACAGGCTATAAAACAGATAACCGAAAGCCGACCGTATGCATTGCTACATTTACTGCCTAACACGTAACTTAAGCATTAGTCAGTTTTATAATCATTATACAGAACGTTTTCTTTAAAGTGTTCACCGTTGTTGCTTAGTTTTAATAAATCTATATATTGAAGTAAACATCACTATTTATTTCACAACCCTTAAGGCAACAACAACAGATGTGGTACAACAGTACGCCCTAGTGATACGAAACAAGATCACAATCAAAAACAGAATTTCTGGTCAGTTAAGTCTCTTCGTTGGTCTTAACAATAATTCAGGAATGCATTCGCAATTCTTGTCGATCCATATTTCATGATGCCGAAATAGTACAGTCTACTATAATGCGGAAAATTCGCACTATTATCCACATCATCATCGAAATAAAACTGATGAATGTTTAAAATGGTAGGTCACTTTTATACAAGCAGATGTTTGAATGCAATGACCTCTTGTATTTTATTTTTAATTTACATGTATACCTTTATTACATAGAACAAAGGTATTGGATGGAAGATAATATCCTTTGCATTTATAGGTCACATGCCTGCTTTAATTTCAGTAGTAATTCTCAATAGTAGTTATAATTTTAATAGTTTAAATTTTCAATAATAATTCTGTATATAAAAAATGTGTGCAATGTAAGAATTTGCATGCTGTAAATGAAAAAGAAAAAAATACTAACCTTATCAACACTAGGGCCTCCTTCAGTGACAAAACGCACTATAACAGGTTTTTCCGATCCTGCGACAAACCCAAACCCCAAGGCTAGAGATCTTTCCAAAGTAACAGCTCTAGGTTCGGGCTTTGGTGATGGTTCCAAACTCTTCACCACCGGAGTCTCGTAGGTTGTTGTTTTGTTTACATGACTGAAACAATTGAATGTCATATTAATTCACTTTCTCTCACATTAAGTGCCTGCTTTATTTCTCTGTTTAGCTGGAGAAAGCGATCACCAGTCTTTCTCTTCCTCATTTTATGAAAAATAAGGTTTTATATAATATACAGCTACTCGTATTGATACAAATGTTTAATTAAAAGTTTTTGGGGTTTGTTTACTTGAAATTCTGAAAATTTGAGGTTAGGGTGGAGTTTCCATACTTTGAAACATACGTTTTTTTCATAAATCTTATTCACCAATACATGAGATTCTAATGACTAGTAATATAAAACACTGATATCACGTAGTATATCGCTCTAATGTATACAGCTCGTCAATAATATTAACAAATCTCAAAACTGCGATATCGGACCGCCTACGAGGTGCACAGTAAATGTTCTGGCCTTTACTTATTGTTAGTCGCATTGAGACCTTTGCAGAGTGATGATGAATATATATTGAATGTGAATGTACACAGAGTTCGATCTAGTGGCGCGTAAAGTGCATCATTTTCTCTCCGAATGCTGCTTCACTTTTTTTTCTATGCATACCTAGAGAATCACTACTTCTTCCTATTCCTGACGACTAGTACTATAATTATTTTCCCGCTTTGAGTTTTTAGTCATGATGTAGTCCAAGTTAAGGACGAGTCTATATTTTTTCATAACACTGTGTATTCGGCGCCGCCACAGATGAGGTATCCAAGTGGATAGCTCTGTATATAATATATCCTTGTCGACATAAATGAGTAGATATTTAGATAAGCGTCGGTCATTAGCAACAAATTACACTGAATGGCAAACAATCAACTAAGTAAAGACCTATTGGATTTAATATTAATCACCTACGCAATTTTCTTCAAAACGAATCATTTATCAACTTTCCTCATTTATCGAACTTTACGACCTAAACACGGAAGCACTTCATGTACAAAATACCTTGCAATTTTATAACAGCAACAGTTCATCTAATTTATTTTACAACGAGAATTAAAGATTGATAGGATGTCCATCGTATATAAAAGCTTTGTTATTTTTTCTTAGTTTGAAACATAAGAGGCATTAATTCCGTTAACTTCCCTTGTAAATTATCCAACCCATGGCGTAAACATAGCAGTAAATCATTGTTAATTCTTTTTGGTCGTGTTCGCAAATTAAAATGCAAAACAATCTACGTGGTCTATCCTTACTAAAGTGGCATAATTAATTAAGGCCTTTAAGGCTAAAACGACTAACTTGCTTCAACAACTAAAGTTTTAATACGGAAAAGCAATAATCATGTATTGCCTGCTGACTCAATGAATATTTTACCTATGGATCGAGTGAAATTTTTCATGGAATGGTGAAAATGCATCTGTTAAAAAATTAATGGCAAAGCTCTTCTTCTGATGGTTCCACAAGATGATACCTCAACGAATTACGAATGGAAGTTTGAGAATTACTCAAGAATGGAATAGAAATTTAAACAAAACTTCTGATATCTATTAAAACAATAGATAGTACTAATAACGCTACAAAAAAGGCTTAACTAGAGGTAATGGGCATCGTTCTCACATAGTAGACAAATTAATTAGACAGCGTATATTTAAGACAACCCCTCGTAACTCCACTACCAATCAGAAGACTCTAAAAATCGTAAAATTGTATGTAGAGTGTGTTCTATCCACCTGAACATCAATAGGTGTCGTCTGGGAGACGTCCCCGATCAGAATCAGTGAAAACCCGATCGATCCGACACGATTTAGTTGAGTTATCGTACTAACAAGTTTTAAAATGTCGACAACGGCACACACACACAGACAATAATTTTTTTCTTAGGCCGAGAAACGAAAAACAAACGAAAAAAATTGTTTTCCCATTTTTCTTTATACAGTAATTACATTACGTTTCCGCTCTGGTATAGTTGAGTGCGGAAAAGTAATATGATTGAAATTCGAAATTTGATTGGGATTTTTCAAATAAAATACCCCATACAAACAGTAATGATGTTAATATTAATAATTATATAGGTATATACTGCATATTATTGTCAACATAGGAGATTTAGGAAGATAGCGAAGATTTTAAAAACGACCATAATGTTCGATAATGTGATTCTGCAAAAGAAAACTAATATATTTCGTTTTTCTCTAACAGTCATAACAACTATACCGTTTTTTATCCCTTAAGGCCTATTAATAACAAGATGAGTTTTACAGGAAAATTTTGTTTAATATTAAGTAAACTGTGTCATATACAATGGATTTGCAAGTATTTATTTCAAAACCACGATTTACCCTGGAACACTGGGTGTTATTATCACTGCTATAAATATTCGATAAAGCCGCCGGACTCTACAGACGGTAATCTCTTTAAACATTGTTCACGTGGATTTTAGAGACTTCAGCACGTATTGTTCGAGGCGGAATACAGGCTAAAAGATAATTTAAAATTGTTAAAAATATTTGACTGCGATATAATGGATTCTTTTATGCAAGTGCATAAAGTATTTAAATTGTAAATAAAATGAGAGAAACGGGTACATACTATGATTTAAGTTAGCTTGAAATGCTACAGCATTGTCAAGAAATTTATAACGAATATGAAATAAATTTTTCAATTTTCTTTATAAATCCATGTAAATTATTATAAATGATTTACTGCTAAATGTCTATACCCATAAACGTAAGAAGAAAAATTTTTTAGTTATGGGATATCTGGAATAGCTTAGATAATTACAAAATAGTGGCCATACTTAGAAAGTTACAAGAAAACGTATGTTATTTCAATAACAACAATTTATTGCACGTATACAGGGTGTAACATAAAGGTTGGGAATTAATTAAACGGTGGATTTGTCAGTAAAAAAAATAGATTTTTTTCACATGAAGTTATGCTCTACGGGTTTTCGTTTTCAAGCTACAGGGTGCTATAAAATTTGAAAAAATTTAGTTTTTCTCTAATAACTTTCGATCATTAGAAGATAATGGAACGAAATTGTAGCCGTAGCTTAATTTGATAATGCCCTAATAACAAGAAAACATATACTTGATAATGTTTTTGTTAATTTCATTTTCCTATGTTAGCAGTGGGAAAAATGATGTTTACAAAAGTTTTAATTACGGGAAAATGACAAGAGATACAAATAAAATGCAAGAAGGTAATTTTGTTTATAATAAAAAGTAAATATTAAATAAATATTAAAAAAATGTTTTTACATTCACAATTGTGGTGTATCACAATTTTCTTCAAGAAACCCTACGGTACAATACGTACGCACGCCACTGAGTAACTTACGCAGTCAATATTTTTTCTGTAATTAGGGCATTATCAAATTAAGCTACGGCTAAAATTTCGTTCCATTATCGTCTAATGTTCGAAAGTTATTATAGAAAAACTAAATTGTTTTCAAATTCTTTATCGCCTTGTAACCTGGAAACGAAAATCTCTAGAACATAACTTCATATGAAAAAAATCTATTTCTTTTACTGAAAAATCCACCGTTTAATTTATTCCCAACCTTTATGTTACAACCTGTATATTTAAGCCATTAATTGATAATAATTATGTTAATTCATAGTTACATAATATACACATGGTAATTAATCTGGGTAATTATTTAAAGTATGTAAAACAAAGTTGTCTATAAATAGCAATCAACCCCTGTCCTCAATAATTTCAAACAACCATTAACACTTAAAATGATTGATATGAAAGATCACGAGTAAATCACAAGTCAAATAAGTTTGATAAATCCCTACTAATCCTAGAAGAGGTTTAGAACATTGACTGCAATAACAAGAAGGTCAGTTTTCCACAAAACACCGAACAACTATATAACACCCGACACGCGTTTCGCCAACTAAGTTGGTATAATCCGGAGATTATTAAACCCAGAATTTTCGGTAATTGATGAATTGAAATTGTACTATAAAATATATTTTGTTCCCAATAAATAATGTTAAATTAGAGATGTTAAATTAGAGGTTAAATTTTGGTCGAAATTTCTTTTCTGAATCATCGGTGACCCCTGCGAAACAAAAAGAATAGTCTATACCATTTATAGTCCATAACTATTATAATACAAATATTTTATTTTTATTTTTAACAGAACCCTTTAACGCTCAACAAAAATTATTATATTACTTAATAAAATAAAATAATAGTGATCTAGATAAGTTAAATAAATTATGTATTACGTATTGACAAGGGCAATTAATGCTTTAAAATCTATAAACATATATTTCTCCTATACATTTATATGTACAAGGTGTAATTACTACCGTTAACCTTCCTAAATTCGTTTAAGGTAGAAGGTATCCTGTGGACTAGACATCGCAAGCATTTTTGAAGAAACAAAAAATAATTATTCTGAAATGACAAACATTATTAAAGGTTTCCTTATTTTTTAGCGTTGTTTAAACCATTTCTCGAAAGTAACTGAATCTGTCTTGGAGTTAAGTGAAATGAAAACATGTCTTAGTATTCATATTTGTTTGTCAAAAACATGAAATAAGATAGTTTTGTGTTGTATCAAAATTACATTTTACTTTTGTTTACTGTGTAATTCGGGAACATCCTGCATATTTTTATTTAAAATATACAATTTATTATAATTGTATAGTATACAATACATACACAAATATATGCTATATAAATCCATATAATATATTCATTCAATCACCCACAATTCAATCTCTAATAAAAGCAAACTCTTAAATCTATTTTTTATCAGTGCACTCTGGTCATAATTAATGGGCCCTACTTATTAACAAAAATTTGTAAATATCGGAATTTGGTATTTCCAGAGATTCATTGCTAAAATCCATTGTTTTCTTCAAAACATGTTTAATTCTTGGAAAACAAAATTGAAGAGAATTTTATTCTAAATATTAATTACAGTGTTATTTATTATACCGTCTCATCAAAAATAATTTTCGATGAGGCGGCCGTTTTGTACGTGTTCACTTACATACTCAAGATATTTGGAGAAAATGGAATACAGAAGAAAAATAGGAAATTATACAGAATTATTTAGTATTGTATTTTCATTATACATGTGAGGCTAAATTCGAAGGTAATTCAAATACTAGAAATAAGTAAAAATTATTTATTGGAAATAAAATTTTGAATTTCCCAAAATCATTAAGGAATAAAAATATGTAAGTTAATTAATAAACACATAAATTCTTTATAAACTAATATTTGAATATGTTTGCACAGTATAGATATTTGAGGACGAAATATAGTATATATAGTATAAATCAGAACAGAATCCTCAGAACAGCTAGCAGAAAGCTTATCCCAAATTAATGATGGCGTCTCCTGGGGCAAAAAACTCCGGAGGTAAAATAGTCCTCCGTTCGGATCTCCGGGTGAGGACTGTTCCGGGAGACATGATCGAGTGCAATAATAGTAAGAAGTGTAGCATTTCACGAGTCGGAGCGTGGAATGTCAGAAGCATGAGACAGGCAGGGAGGCTAGAAAATCTGAAGATAGAAATGTATAGGTTAGGATTAGATATAGCAGGTATAAGTGAGATGCGCTGGCCGGAAGTAGGAGTTTTTTGGAGCGGTGACTATAGGGTAATACACACAGGATCGGTAAATGGAAACGCGGGAGTAGGGATCGTTATGCAGAAGAACGCAGGACAGTGTGTAGATAGCTACCTACAATACAGTGAGAGAGTAATGATGGTTAGGTTAGATTCGAAGCCAGTGGAAACAGTAATAGTGCAAGTATACATGCCTACTTCTAGCCACAGTGAGGAAGAGTTAGAAGCCGTTTATTCGGACATAGAGCATGTAATAGGATTTGTGAAGGGTCATGAAAATTTAATAATAGTAGGAGATTTTAACGCAGTCGTAGGTGAGGGGAAAGAAGGAGAATTTGTAGGTCCTTATGGATTAGGAAACAGAAACGAAAGAGGTAGCAGACTGATAGAATTCTGTGAAAAGCACAAGATGGTAGTCGCGAACACATTGTTCAAGAATCACGTTAGGAGGCGGTACACATGGAAAATGCCAGGAGGGATAGACAGGTATCAGATAGACTACATTCTGGTTAGGAAGAGATTTAGAAATCAAGTAAAAAACTGTAAGAGTTATCCAGGAGCAGATGTAGACAGCGACCACAACTTGGTAGTCATGAAAGCTAGATTAAAGTTCAAAAATCTGAAAACCCGGAAGGATAAGAAACGTATAAATGTAGACATATTGAGGGATCAGAATATGAAAGATAAGTTCCAGGAGAAAACAGATCAATTAATAAATAAAACGAGTAAGGACGAAATCAAGAACGCAGAAACTGAGTGGGAGGGTATCAATAATAGTCTAGCTTCCGCGGCTACGGACGTTTTAGGACACGATAAAAGGGAAGCTAGGAAGCTCTGGATAACGACGAAATCTTAAACTTAATGCAAAAGAGACGAGGCTACAAAAACAGACGAGACGAAGAAGCACTGAAAACTTATAAGTCAATAAAGTGGGAAATCATTAGAAAATGTAGAAAAGCGAAAGAACAATGGATAGAGGATAAATGCAAAGAAGTAGAAGATAAGTTGCAAGTAGGTAAGACCGATGAGGCTTACAAAATAATTAAGAGGAACTTCAGGGATACAGGAACAATAAGTAGAAACGTTAGGAGTCAATAGGGGGACATACTGATCGGAAGAGAGGAGAAAGCGGATAGATGGAAGCAGTACTTAGGAAATTTATACGAGGGTCAGGAATTAGGAGAGATATTAGGGGAAGAATCTAGCATCGATAGGTAAGATGTAGGAAAACCTATATTGAGAGAGGAATTTGAAATAGCACTAAGGGGGCTAAAGAATAATAGAGCGCCGGGTGTAGATAAAATACAGGCGGAAATCTTGAAATGTGCGGGACAGAAAATAGTAAATAGGATGTTTGAACTGGTAAAATACATATATGAAACGGGCGAGATGCCGGAGGATTATAAGAGGAACATTATCGTTACTATACGGAAAAAGAGAGGAGCCGACAAATGCGAGAACTTTAGAACGATTAGCCTAACTTCCCATGCGTCAAAAATCTTAACTAGAATAGTGCAGAAGAGGATGGAAAACAGAGCGGAGGAAATACTAGGAGAAGACCAATTCGGGTTTAGGCGAAATAGGGGAACTCGCGAAGCTATTCTGGCGCTAAGAGTAATGTTAGAGAAAACAATAGAAAAAGGAAAGAACGCTTATATAGGATTTAGAAAAAGGGAAGTAGGTATTAGGAAAGGAGTAAGACAAGGATGTACGCTATCACCACTAATTTTTAATCTGTACATCGAAGAGGCGATTAATGTGGTAAAAGATAGAGTGGATTTCGGGATTAAAGTACAGGGACAGGAACTAAAAATGCTGAGATTCGCGGATGATATAGCAGTATTAGCATCTAGTAAGGAGGAATTAGAATCAGCATTGAACGAAATGGAGGCAGTGTTGACAGAGGAATACGGAACGAGGGTAAATAAAAACAAAACTAAAGTGTTAGTGTGCAGAGGGCGCGAGAGCAGAGCAAAAACGAAAGTACAAATTAATAATGAAATATTGGAGGAAGTTAAAGACTTCACTTATTTAGGAAGTAAAATAAATTGGGATGGAAGAAGCGATAAAGACATAAAACAAAGAATAGCGCAGGGTCGAGTAGCTTTTAACAAAAAGAAAGCACTTTTATGCTCGGGGGTAATAAACTTAGAAACAAGGAAGAGATTTTTGAAAACATATGTATGGAGCACGGCACTATACGGCTGCGAAATCTGGACGGTAGGGGAAGCAAGTAGGAAGAAATTAGAAGCTTTTGAGATGTGGTGTTACCGAAGAATGATGAAAATACCATGGACTGATAGGGTTAGAAACGAAGAAGTATTGGAGAAAGTCGGCGAGAAAAGAAGTATGTGGAAAAACTTAAAGAAGAGAAGAGATAGAATGGTAGGCCACTTGCTGAGATATGGGGGAATAGTCCGCGATATTTTGGAGGCAGAAATAGGAGTGAAGAAAGGCAGAGATAGGCCTAGATTAGACTACTGCTCGCAAATAGTAAGGGATGTAGGTTGTAGCACAATTAGCGAAATGCGTAGGTTAGCACAAGATAGGAGAAGCTGGAGGTTAGCGTCCAACCAGTCTTAGGACTGATAACCTAATGATGATGAGTATAAATAGTACTTTGAGTATATATACTTTATTATAATGAATCTTTCTCTCCTCAGACCCCCGTTGCCCATCTCTCGTCAGCGCTCAGCATCTCCTTAAAGGTAAATTTTTGAGAAATCATCATTTGTCCCTCCTCGGCGCACCGATTATAACAGATATCGCAACGATTATTTGACACATGTAATGTTCTTTGCTTTTCATTTGCCGACACGCTGAATTCAAAGGAAATTTTTTTAGACAACACCGCTCGTCTCTACTCAGCGTCCCGTTTCACACATTCCACATATCACAACAATTCTTTCACATTAAATACAATAATATGTAACTAAATAACTAATAATATCGAGAAGATTATAACTTCTTTGTTTTTCATTTGTCAATATGCTGAATACAAAGGCAAATTGTTGAAAAATCACCGCCTGTCTCTCCTTAGCGCTCCATTTCACAGATTACACATATCACAATGATTTTTGGACATTATACACAAGAATATATAATGAAACGATTAATATTATCGAGACCAGTATAACTTCTTTGATTTTCCTTTGCCGACACGCTGAATTTAAAGGAAAATTTTTAAGAAATCACCACCTGTTTCTCCTCAGTGTCCCACAAATTACACATATTAGAATGATTCTACATTCTACAAAAAAACATCTACATCTACAGCAGAATGAATAATAGTATCGAGGATATTATAGCTTCTCTGCTTGTCATGTATCGACACGCTGAATTTCAAAGTAAATTTTTGAGGAGTCACCGCCTGTCTCTCTCCTCAGCGCCACATTTGACAAATTGCAAATATGTCAACGATTATCTTTAACATTCTATACAAGACTATGTGATGAAACGACTAACAGTATTGAGGATATTATAACTTCTCTATTTGTCATTTGCCGACACGCTGAATTTAAATTTTTGAGAATTAACCAGCTGTCTCTCTTTAGTGCCCCGTCTCATAGATAACAAATATCGCAACAATTATTTGACACTCTATACAAGAATGTATAACGAAATAACTAATTGTCTCGAGAAAATTAAAACTTCTTTGATTTTCATTTTCCGACACCCTGAATTCAGAGGTAATTTTTTTTAGACAACACCGCTCGTCTCTCCTCAGCGCGCCGTTTCACATATTACACATATCACAACAATTATTTCACATTAAATGCAAAAATGTGTAATAAAATAACTAATAATATCGAGAAGATTATAATTTCTTTGTTCTAATAATCGATATGCTGAATTTAAAGGTACATTTTTGAGAAATCATCGCCTGTCTCTCCTTGGCGCTCCATTTGACAGACCACAACGATTCTTTTATATTTTACGCAAAAATATATAATGAAATGACTAATAGTATCGAGAACAGTATAACTTCTTCGATTTTCATTTGCCGATACGTTGAATTCGAATTTAATTTTACAAAATACCGCCCGTCTCTCCTCAGCGCCCCGTTTCACAAAGTATAAAAAGCATAACAGATCTTTCACATTTTACACAAGAACATGTAATGAACTGACTAATAGCATTGACACTATTATGTCTTCTTTGATTTTCCTTTGCTGACACGTTGAATTTAAAGGAAAATTTTTAGAAATCACCACCTATCTCTCCTTAATGTCCCACTTCACAGATTATATATATTACAATGATTCTTTAACATTATATTAAAAAATATGTAACAAAATGAGTCACATAATCGAGAAGATTATAGCTTCTTTGTTTTTCATGTATCGACAAGCTGAATTTCCAAATAAATTATTGAGAAATAACCGCCTGTGTCTCCTAAGCGCCACATTTGACACACTGCAAATATGACAACGATTCTTTAACATTATAAACAAAACTATGTGGTGAAATGCATAACTGTATTGAGAATATTGTAACTTCTTTGTTTCTCATTTGCCGACACACTGAATTTAAAGGTAAATTTTTGAGAAATCACCACCTGTCTCTCCTTTGCGTCCCGCTTTACAAATAAAAAATATCGCAACGATTATTTGACACGTTATGCAAAAATATATGACAAAATAACTAATAGTCTCGAGAAAATTAAAACTTATTTGCTTTTCATTTGCCAACACGCTGAATTCAAAGGTAATTATTTTAGACAACACCGCTCGCCTCTCCTTAGCGCCCCGTTTCACAGATTACACATATCACAACAATTCTTTCACATTAAATGCAAGAATATGTAATGAACTAGCTAATAATGAGAAGATTCTAACTTATTTGTTCTTCATTTGTCAATATGCTGAATATAAAGTTAAATTTTTGAGAAATCACCGCATGTCCCTTCTTAGAGCTCCATTTCACAAATTACACATATCGCAATACTTTCTGGTCATTTTACACAAGAATATATAATGAAACGATTAATAGTATCGAGAACAGTATAACTTCTTTGCTTTTCATTTGCCAAAACGCTGAATTTAGAGGACTAATGCAAATAGCAATTTGATTTATTAAAAGTTAAAAGGTTGTAAAATGTCAAACTATTTTGTTACCCACGTTTACTTCTTAATATGATTGAAAAGGATACGTGAAAAACATCCACAGACATGTCAAAACGTGTTTTAAAAGCAAAATACATTTGATTGTGACGATAAAATAAGAAAAGCTCCAACTAAGCATTGTTTGGATAATCAATCGAAGGAATTTCAGCGGTTTTCATTTCAGTCGGGATCTATATGTATATTGACTTTATAAGTCAAAAAGTTGTTTCCTAAAGTTGCTTCTAACCGGTGGAATTACAACGGCTTGGTTGGCCTTGATAGAACTACTAAAGGCATTTTAAATAATAAAGAAGGATGGTATGCTGAAACAATAAATGGAGATACTTATAATTCCTTTCAGTTCAATGTGCTTTCAATACTTTTTTCTTATAGCCGAAATTTTATTTGGAACCCTACAAACTAAAGCAATTGATGCATGTGTGTTTGAAAATCGGTCAGTTGAAAACGGACAAGAATTTCAACATTTTTTATGAAGTACAGTTACAAGAACGAATAGGTGTCCTCTTTATTTAGTAGATACTTAAACCTGTTTTGCAAAATATTATATTCAATATTGCTGCCACCCGAATGATAAGGCTCCCGAATGATTTGTTTACATCTAACACCCTGTGGTATTTAAACTTCAAATATATGTTTTATTTAATTAACAAACTAAGGGGAAATTTAGATTATGTAGGGGATTAGAATGAACAAAATCCTACTAGATTTAGAGTCTAGAATATATTTTTATTACTCTACTAAATCCGCAAAAGTTTAAGGGACAGTAATTTATCTCGTACAGTAAAGTGGCTTGGAAGAGGACAAGAGACTCACCTAACTAAAAGTTTCTCTTGCTTAGAAACTTAAATGGACTTAAAGGATGGAGTCTCCTTGATGTAGTTAACGCATTTACTGTTCCATGTTGTAGCGAGATAGACTTTGGTTTGCCACTATTCTACAGATAATATTGAGGACAGATCATATCTGTCCTTTATAATAAATTATATTGAGATACGAAAGGAGACAAATATTCGTAGTAGTACATACTGACAAGCTTGTTTGAATTGTGATACAATTTGTTCTTTGAATAGCGGACTTACACAGAATAAGTAAAATACGAACACAAATTCGAGGGAAAAACTTCGTTCAGGTAAAACAAAAGTTACTTTTGTTTTGTCTGAATATAAATTATTTGATATATGCAAATTTAATTATTTACACATAGTATGTGGAAAACTAATAACGATAGTTTAGTACTTTACCATCAAGTTACAATAAATAAATATCCTTATGATTGTGCTGAAAGTCATATTGGGTGATAATCAGCGGGCGATTTAATATATTAAAAATACTGAATGTGGATGAAAAATTTAATATCCTCAAAATGGCAGCGTTAGTCCAGGCAGCATGTCATTTTCTATGGTATAATGCAGCTAATGCCCTAGTAATTACTACTACATACAGAAACATATTCTCAAACTCTTGAAATGACTTGTACCCTCCTCCTCCTTGAAACGAAAATATCCTCAAACTACTCAGCTTGTATTTCACTAAAAAATCGACACGTTATGGCCAAATCTAGCTATTAGTAATTCCTGTTTAAAATTTGACAGTTCTGCAGTTTTGTACTCTCTATTGCACTATTTTGAATAATAACGGTGTACGATTTTAAAAATTGAAAGATCTAAAATTGTACACCAAAAATAATGAAAAGTTACACTATTTACGCCATTAAAACCAGAAGAACTTTACCGCAATTAAATTTAGATAGTGTGGCGTAAAAACTTTTTTCACGGATTTAATGTGATCATCCGATATTTCTTAACGTTTTGCTGCCCTTGCGATTAATTTATTCAGCAGAAATTGAATAAAGATAGGATACAAAATCTTTGAAACCCTAAAGAAGTTAGGAACATTAATAACACGTCAAAACTTTCCAATTCAATCACTATATCTAGAGATATGGTGATTGAGTTCAACAATGTTCTCGCCTAATCGAGAACATCGTTGTACTAATAAGGGCTTATTATAGTGGGTCCTTAGCGAATGGCATTTAGTTCCAAGTCCGAGTTCCAATGAGTATGTATGTATTTGTCCTCGTCTTTATGTGTAACCTCTTCTTTCGCAGCTTAAAGCTACAGGGAAAAATTTCTATGTGCATAAACTTAAAAAAAACAAATAAATGAAGATGGTATCAAAATATATTGGCTATTACTGTGTCATCATATTGTTTAGTCTATCCATTAACTAAATATTATATTTACTGAATGATCAATAACAGAAATGGTACCTCTATAAACTTAATACATTAAGTCGATGATATATATTGTCGATCGAGTGTTGTAGTCACCCGGGCCACCCGGGTTCAATGCCAAGTGGCGACAATAATTGGTTGATTTATTTTCATATAACTACTTGACTTTCTACATGAATCTGAATTGACATGGACAGGTATGACCAGGAGGGTAAATTATTCCACAATTATTTCGTAGACGACCTCCCTTACTTGACCCGAGGTAACAACGTCAATTGCTTCGAGCCTGGCCTAGATTACTAGTTTGGATAATTCGGGCGTGTATTCGATTCCCATATCAGTCGGCTGAGTGTATATGTATGTGTTTGTGTGACTTTTCGAGGATTAGGTGGAAAATAGAGTCTATGTGAATATCTATGGATTAGGTGGAAGAATGGAAATAAATTAAGGCGCAAAAACATTTATTGTAGGCACACATAGAAGGTGATAGGTTTGTAAGGAAGTTGAGCATCTTATCGACAGTGTAGAAATATCAAATAATTTTGTTAATGGAAAAGGTTTAAGGAATAATTTCATGCAAAATGTAGAGGATCCCACTTAAATTAATACTGATAAGGCAACTGTTCTGGTATTTAACTTAAGAAAATAAAAACACTACAATACAAAAGCAATTTTGGTATGTTCATTAAACATTATTTCTCTTTTTTTATTTAAAAGACTAACCAGCGAGGAAAATACGAGTGGTTCAATATACAGGATGTTTACATCAATAGAAAGTTTTAATGGAGTGACAGAAGATGTAATTTAATAATATTTTGACCTTATATACATATATACCAAGTATTACAGATATCGAGATATTTGTGTTCAATCTAATTTAATTGACCAACATCAGTCATTTTGTAAGTATTTATAATGCTTGTTATTTCGAAATATGTCATCAAAAAGTTCGACGGTATAGGATAAGAAAAGCCAAATAAAACGTCTATACATGACTGAAAAATTAAAAAAATTAACTTCATAAAATAATATCATTCCAGAATAGTTCTACAATATTTTTCGATTTAAGGTCTCTTACCACTACACCGTACCATACTAGGACCGTAACCATATCGATACATGCAAACAAATATAATTTGCATTGCTGGTCCGGTCATGGCACGCTACGGTATTGGCCGGTGATGGAACGGTCTAGTGGGCGTTGGCTGATAAAAATTGATCCAAATTACATATATTTGTTTGAATATATCGATATGGTTATGATCCTAGTATGATACGGTGTAGCGGGTACAGACTTTAATTATCAAGAAATTACTCCAGAATATTCTTCCTCTTATGACTAGTTTAATAATGTAATCAGTTTTATTACCATGTCTGTATTCATGGCAAAATTTCAATTGTTAAATTATTATACATACATCTAGGATTTTTATTTGGCTC
Source organism: Rosalia funebris (assembly GCA_037954035.1). Lineage (NCBI taxonomy): Eukaryota > Metazoa > Arthropoda > Insecta > Coleoptera > Cerambycidae > Rosalia > Rosalia funebris. The sequence goes on from JAZFAV010000032.1 coordinate 12,723,899, forward strand.
GTTCCTTGCTTGTTTAATACTTAGAACTTTTGCTGGTATCTTTTTTCAAGAATAAACAATGTAAATACATTAAAAAATTATTTATGTGGATCAAATCGATCACAAATTTATTCTTAACACTTATAATGTGGAAAAATGAGGATAAGGAGCAGAAATAAATACAAATATCTCGAAATCCGTAACTCTTGTTTCAAATGATCCCTATCGCCCCTTCAAAACTACCTACCGATGTACCAAACATCCTGTATACAACAATTTACGTAAATGAATGTTCTATTTTTCTTTAATTTTACCTTGTTTTTCAATTCAGTCAAAATAAACAGGTAACACTTGGATGGCTTTGGAAAATAACGTAATGTTAGAATGATTGTACTAAATGATAAAATGTCATGAACAATAACAACAGTGGCAACACTAATGTAGGTAATAAATATTCTGTGACATGGTTAAGAACAATGAACATTTTAATTGTCAGGTAAATGCTGCTTCATTGCATTTTTAATGAAGCGAGTTTCAACTGTTATGCTTTGATAATAATACGTTTTTCGTTCTACTAGGTTTAAAACGCTTTAGAATAAACGAAAAATTTACATTTTTTGTTTATGTACAGTTTTGCGCGAAGTGAACAAAGGAATATGCATACGACATAATAGAAAATACAGGGTTTTAGGATAATTGTTGGAATAACTTTATAAAAAAATTACTCTAAACAGTCTGGAAAATAAAAAAAGTAAGATCTTCTACCTCTCTTCTACGATCCTAGTAGCATTCATAGTAGTAAACTCAACAGCACATACAGTGAGTAGGTCATGATAGTGGGAAATTTAGTTCACCGCTTATCGACGTGGTGAACAGGCATACATTGTTTAAGTCGTATAGGATCGTATCCATCCCAAATTCCCGACAATAAACCGAGTTTAGTTTGCCTGGCAAATTACATCTGTACCATTGCACGCGTTGTCGTAACGACTCATAAAGTAAACTCGTAAAGTTAGCAATAATAAAAATAGCACACTTTACTCACCAGGAATACGCAGATATATTGTTAATTTGCAGTCTATGTAACAAAAATAGTGTAGTTGCATGACAGAAATATGTCTAAGAAATATGTAAGATTCTCAGGGCTAGTTATAATCTTAGATTGATTTAATCTGTGTTTGGATTGGTATACGTTTATTTCGTCAGAAGAGTAACAGTGTCGTAACTGCGATTAAGTTAATCTTAGTGTATAACAGTTCAGGGAAATACAAGCTCTCAACCTGTATTTTAAAATGTGAGAGAAAGTGTTTTTCTTTTTTCGATACTCTGTTGGCTACTCTACTTGCATAAGTACTATCAAAATAAGACACTAGCTTAAAATTCCACTGTTAACATATGACAAAAAACTTTCGCGGTTAGAGAAAGTGAGATTAATGCACTTCAATACTCGATAGGACACCGAATATCAAAGTCAACTGCCCTAACCGTATTCACCCTAAACCTGAAAATGTATTTACCCAGTGGCGTCTTGTCGTAGGAGATATGAGCTTTCATATTTTATATTGAATTGCTTTACAATTTCAATTTTACATCTCTGACACTGGGATCACTGCTCTGCTAAAGTTATGCCTAATACTATCCTCAAACCATGTATATTGCATAGTTAGATCAACTACTACGGTGATTTAATTTAATTAATGATTTAATTCATACAAATAACGTATAGGGTGTCTCAGTTGAAGCTATATGATTTGAATTGCGCGTCAGTTGTGTTCTGCTAAAGATAGGGCATTAATATTTAACGACTGCGATAATATTTAAGACGTTGAATGCTTGCTTTAAGGTCACTGGTTGTTGCTGGCTGGAAGCGTACACTTTTCTCTTGACAACCCCAAAGAAAAAAGTCCAGTTGTGTTAAATCACATAATCCTGCAGGCTAATTGATATTAGAATTCCGCGCCATAACATGATCAAGAAATTTGGTGTGCAAAACAGTTGTGATTGCACGTGCCGTATGACACCTTGTACCGTCTTACTAAAACCACGTGTTGTTCAAATTCAAATCATCAATTCGGTAGAAAAAGAAATTGTTCAACATGTCACGATAGCGTTCCCCATTTACTGTGATAGCATTACCAGATTTTCAAGGAAGTATGGTCAATTACTCCACCACTTTGGTGCGCACCAAACCATGCATCTCGGTGGATGCATTTCTTTTTCATGACCAGCATGTGGATTTACAGCATCCTATTGTCCGAATTCGACAATTTTGTTTTCTGACATATCCGTCAAGATAAAAATGTATTCATTTCGTTATGTCTTCAGCTTTATGGCGGAACACAATGTTATTGCAAACATCAGCATCACCTTCTTTCTTTTCTAACACCCAATTAACAAATGTAACACACTTTACAACATCATGTAAAAGGTCTGTAACTTTTAAGTATTGTGTTTTTATGCTAACAGATGCATATCTTTCTTTCAAATCCAATTCGTGGTGGATTTTGACACGTTCACATTGTCAATTATGTGCACGACGTCGAATTGATGTGCCTGGATAATCCCGTACACTTTCTCTCACTGCACCCGTATTTTCATATGACCGACCACGACGAGGACGTATTGGTGCTGCCTTATCAGTAACAGAGCCCGTCTCTTGAAATTTCTTGCTTATGTTGCGAACTGTTAACTTTGTAGATTGCAAACTTTCATAAAACAGTTGTACATAAACTATTCGTTGTCGAACTGTTAATCGCAGTATGTAAACGTTGTATGTTTTCTAGATGACAGTCGTTAAATATTAACGCCCTATCTCTGACAGAATACAAATGGGGAGCAATTCAAACAAATCCTATGGTTCCAACTAAGACAAACTATATATGAAGAAATATGTTTCAAACTATAAAGACCTTTTAATTTTACAATTTATGGATTTAATACCTTCCAAATGTGACTAATGATTCGTCCTGTAAAAAATATAATTTATATAAACGATACATGGAACAAAAGAGAGAGAGTTAAAAATATTTACATAAACTGCATAAAAAGCATCTTATGTAATACATTGTTATGTCGAAGGAAATTTTAAATATGTACTTTTCAAATATTATTCAAATTTTTGTAGAAGTACCTCATATTAAAACATTTTTATTTAACTTACAGGCATTCGTGCCACTTACGACACAATATGTATACAAGATGAACAAACGCTAGTATATTACGTTTACATAAGTTTGCTTCAAGTTTTTGCTACGTCCTTTGTGATCCGTACGTTCATACACTCAATTTGGAAGTCTTCCCAGACACCAGTCCCCAATAAATTTAGGGTACTAAAATTCATATAATATGGAGTTCGGTAGTTCCATATTATATTGTAATGAAATATATTATTCGTAATAAAATATAACTAAATTAATAGAGGCAATCATATATTAGGACATTTAACACACTGATTTTAGTTAACAATCTTATAAATTCATTTAATGGATATGCTCGGAACAATTTTCTTTCAAAATTATAGGAAAGAAAATTGCAAAAAGACATAGGGTGTTTTAACATTTACCGACACCGACACCAATGAGTGAGAAAGAATGGCATATCGGCGAGTGATAAAACTTCCCATTTGATTTATATCAGATGTCGTTGTCGTGCTGGTATCATGTCAGCTAGTGTGAAAACGCCCATAAAGCAGAAGATGCATAGAATGGAAAGATGTATTGCCCGCTTGTATTGATAAGGTAAACGCGATAAATACATATATAATTCGATAGATAGGTGTTATAATATAATGGTCTGCAAACCTTGGATATAGCGTTTAGTTAAGCGCTATGTGGTGGATGGTATTTTCCTTTATTAGTATACTTACTTTATATAGTACGTTCTTCCAGAGTCGTCTAGAGCTCGTTCCCATCCATATGGCAAAGCATCCTCCCCCGTTTTCCAGGCCTCAACAGGAGGTAGCCACCCTGCTGTTCTCGTAACATGGCTGCAACAAGAAAAAGCGTCCTCTAAATAATAGTAATAATATGTTACTTATTTTTATTTTCATTTAACTCATTACTTATCATGATACAAAAATCATACCTATATCAAGAATTTGCAATAGTAAATAACAACGAGAATGAAGAAAAAAAAGCTAAGCAGTAGTTATAATGCAAAATTTCATTACAGACCATCAACATAATAGATCAGAAAATATGCTCTCATATACATATCGATAATGATGTTACATATACTTTCATATATATTGAAAAGTGAAACAAGACTATAGTGACAGAGTAAACAGGGGTTGTAGTTATATTGATTACTCGTTAAAAATAGCTGACCGAATTTTCAGAAAGCCAATTATAACGTTTGATAACGGATTAAAATGTCTAATATTTGAACCCTCAGATGAGGACACAATACCTTTAGGAGTTATAGCCTCTTTTAATTCTCGGGTGCGGCTTTCTTGTATAATGAACATCTAAGGAATATACAAAGGGGTACCCAAGACAAACCAAACTGATGTTGTGGTGGGCGGAGTTCTTGTAGTACCGCGTTCTGCCGCTAGAAACGTATACAGCTATCATTCCCGATTCGTGTCGTTGTTTTTGCAATGGCTGATTCTCGCGAACAGCGTGCGCCGTAAAGTTTTGATTCTTGCTCGGGGAAACTAGCACAGAAGTCTTTGAAGTATTAAAATCCTGCAAGGATGATACTACTGGCAACACTTAAGTGTTTAAGAGGTTTCTCCGTTTCAAAAGAAGTGAAATGTCAATCGATGACAAATCTCACTCTGGTGTTTCTTCCTCGGCTCAAATCGTTGAAAATGTTGAAAAAATTCGCGAAATCATCCTGGAAGATCAACGAATGATCACTGACGAAATTGTGGAGTTATCTAGAGTTCTGTTCAGTGAATTTCAACGAAAGATTTGAGGATTAAAATGTTAAAAAAAAACAGTCAAATTCGTGCCTCGACTGTTCTGTCTGTGCGCCAATTTTTGACTAAAAGTGGTATGACCCGATCTCTATTCACCCGACCTTGTCCCCTGATCTTTTTCTATTTTAAGAGACATGAAAAGAAAGCGTTTCTCCGACATTGTTGAGGTGAAGAAAAGAAAAAATGACGGAAGCACTCACAGAAGACGAATTTCAAAAATATTTTGAACAATGGAATAAAAGATTAGACGAGTGTACTAGTGCCAGTGGAGAGTACTTTGAATATTATTGAAGGTTTCTTGTTTAAAAATGCAATAAATAAATTAAAAAAAAAATCGAACAAATTATAGACTCCATTAAATGGTTTGATCGATGGTGTAGCAATATCTATTGAAATAAAATATAATATTGTTATAACGATGATATTATTAGAAATGAAGATAATTCTCCGTTTGAAAGCGTATGGCACTCGGCTGTCTTTTATATCATGTTAGTGCAAAAAAAATATTTCAGAAGTAATGATTTCTTATTACATTTTAATGCGGTCAACGAAATATCATATATACGCAAACAATTATCAATAGAAAAGTTTAATTTGAGTGACCTGACTATTCCTAATATATTTTTTTGGAATCTAGTGACAATAGTCCATGATAACTTATTTTTGTCAGTCTAGAGTTGTTCATTGATAGCAGCTTTTCTAATCAATTAAGACATTGCTTGAAAACGAGATATTCTAGTTTTATTGTAACCATCTCTAACTTAACTAAAATATTTGTTTGTACTTTGGTAGAAATAATAACCTTTTGAAAAACTCAACCTGAACTCTCTCAATAATATTTATTTGTGTAGCCCCAAACAGTTATATAAGACACAACAAAATTAATAATTATGGAGTTGTAGTAGTAGTTGAAGCATGAGTATTTTTGTCCTCGTCTCTATGTGAATTTTCTACTTCACAGTCCGAAGTTTTAAGGGCAGGTCAATTTCTGACTATATCTAACCAGTAAAATTAGTAATATTAATTTTACAGAAATATAATTGCTAGTAATAATAATAATTGTATCATGATAATAATTATTAAATTATAATAATAATAATTACTTCTATCAACTACTATTAACACTCTGTTGCACATACAATTATAGCTCTTTTAATTAACAACTTAAATATGACAATTATTTTAATTTTATTTCACGTAATATTACTATTTAGAAGGAAAAATGTTTAAAATACATATTTATGCTTTAATTAACGCTTCATTTATGTACAGTAACCATGAATTTCTTGAAACATATACCATCTTCTTGTACATATAAAAGTATTCATCAAAACAAGTTATTGTGGTATTCCCGATATTTAATTGGTATTTTCAATTAAAAAGTTATAACTTCAAAATAAAAAACATCGCGAAGTTGGCTCAAATTAAATTTGAATTGGCACTTTTCTCTGAGTACACGTAGAACAAACTAGATTCATACCAAATGATTAATTTCCATTTTTAATTAAGCCACACGCCGGGAGACTAACAAGTAACAATATTTTCTCTGACTGATCATCAGCTGAATGAATTTCAATTGTTAGTGGCTCGCGATTTTCATTGAAATTATTCGTCGGAAGGCGTTCCGCAATGAATTAATCGATGATGGAAATATAATTACGACAACCAATTTAATTATAATGGTCTTAAAAAACAGTTTAGATTGAAAACGATTGATATGTAAGCCTGTAGGCGAGCGCTGGACACCACTGGCGCTCCATGTGGAGCATGAATATTTTTATTGCAACGAACGTTTCGTTTATCAAATCCAGAAGTCTTAGCTATTATACAATAATAATATTCATAAAATTTCAATATAAAATTTCATTATAAACTTTATTCACAAAATTTCTATTATATTATAAATATGTATGGTAATTCACTGAGATAACTATATTTTACTTTCTAAGCAGTTTTAATATAACGATGCGATGATAACGCTGAAATGAGATAAGTGGTCGATGAACTGTAGTGGAGAGGGATCAGTAATGCATTTTTCACGGCCATAGGGCATACAATTATGCAGGTGGTGCCTGAGATTTTCAAGTGTCAAAAGAGAATTTCAAGTGTCCTCAAGTCAAATATTGATGTTTGTTGACCCTTCTTTGTGTCAACAAATTAAATATTGATGGTGCTGCGACAATGCGTTCAATAGGCCGTTCTCTTTCATAATACGGTTGTAAATTGTTACATGTTACGTGTAAAGTGCACGATTTACATCTTGTGGCAGAAAATAGTCAACATGTTTTCCCAAGGTTTAGATACATTAGAACAGCGAGTATAACAAAAAAATTTTTTAAATCTCCTAAACGTCTTCGCGAGTTTCACAGAAATAAACGAGTGTCCTAGAATTCCTGAACCACTAGAGCGGCTCCCTATACGTTGGGGAGCATGGTTGTAAGCAGTTTTTTTAATGTTGAAAATTCCAGCAAATAAAACCTGTAATACTACAATTCAATCGTGCTGAGACTGCAGCTATTAAGGAAAGCCAGACACAATTCTAGATATTTCCATTGAAACTTATTTCAAAATTATTCATATTAACTATAAAGGAGTGCATGACGCAATAGGTAAATTACAAACTAGTGCGTTGGCGATAGCAACGTCCCTGTAAATAGTGACCCATGTAAATTCATTGCTACACGTTATGGATGACGCAAAAAATGAGCGTTTCAAACAAAAGGTTAAAACTGTGTTAAATAAAGACACCGACATTAACAGATTAAGAGAAATTTGGGATGATAGTGCTAATAGTGATAGTGCATCTACAGATCTGTTAAGTGAGTATTTTACGTGTGCCTATATTACATCAGTAGATGTCGAACGGTCGTTCTCCAAATATAAGAACATATTTTCACCACAGCGAACATCATTCTCTGAGATAAATATGGAAACATACCTGATGCTGCAAAGTATTTACGGATAGTTTCCAGTTCACTATCATGATGATGATGCTAGTTCATCTATGATGATGACGCTAGTTAAGAGGATAAGTACATACAGTGTTATATTTACATATAACAGTTTAGTACGTTTGTTATTAATTACTTTGCATTATTATTTTGTTACCCTTATTACGATGCGTACATCTATGGCGCGCAGAAAATTTCTCACAGCCTTATTAATATGACAAAAACAACAGTGATGCCTAGACTAATATCCTATTAGAATGGTAATATTGAGATTGTAGTAGATAATCATTACTACCTAAGCTTAAATATATATAACGCGTTTGTTTTAGTGCAGGGTATATTCAAAGTTGAATTACTTGTAAACTTAATAGGTAGATAATTAACGATAACTAATAAAGACACTGGAACAAGTAATTCACTGAGTTTTGTTTCTTATTCGTTATACATTCGTATTTCCTATCGCTAAATCTCAGCATGCCATACTATGTTAGTATTGTAGATCCTCGATTTCAGTAGCCCATTCGTTCTCACCTCAATATTCTTGGTGATCTGTGGTCTAAATGCTCATTAGATTATACATGGTTACACCTTTATTTATAATTGAAGTATATTTTTTTCTTAATATTAGTAAAATATATATGCATATCATTCATTAATTATTAGTAGATCTGTACATTTCGTCGCATCCACTCGACGGAGCCAACGACTTTGCATCGTGGTCCGAGGATGATAAAACCTTGATGCTATGAACTATTTAAAATATGATATTCATGTATAGACTACTCACTCTAGAAAGCCACTAAGAGATTAAAAAGGCCAATCTTGGCAAACCCTCCAATCAGAAACGCAGATGATAGCTGGGCCAGAAATAATATGCAGAACAGTAATCGATTCACAGAACACCTTGAAGACACGTTCCATCCAAACGATGGAGAAGAACTACTCAGCTGGGAAGTCCATGACAGAGAAAATATGAACAGTAGACCAACCTCTCCAAAATAAATTGCCTATGAAATAAAAACAAATATTGATACTATGAAAGCTCCTGACTTTGATCTAATAACTGCATAAGTACTAAAACAACTTCCGAAGAAAGCAATAATCAAACTCTAATTCTAATCAAACATCTTACTAATGCTGCATTCAGGCTAAGGCATATTCCGAGATGTGAAAGGTTGCAGAAGTCATCATGAATCACAAACCAGGCAAAGTCCCCAACGATGTTTCATCGTTTAGGCCAACTCTTCTGCTACCTATTTTATCGAAACTGTTTCACAAATCATCAGTTTGACTTTAGAGAAGGCCACTCAGCCACAGACCAGCTTCATAGAATTACTGACATTATCGAGAAATCGCTAGAATACAAAGTAGTCCACCCAGCCATCTTTCTAGATATTGCGCAGGCTTTTGATAAAGTATAGCATAATGGCTTAAAATATAAACTGAATATGCTTCTCCCACAGTAATACTCAGAACTATTGGAACCAACATCTCTGAAAGATTCTTCAAAGTTAAACAAGTTAAAGCATACTCCGAATTGAAAGAAATCAAAGCAAGAGTCCTACAGGGAAGCACTCTAGGACCCATCTTGTATTTGATTTACACAAGTGATATACCACAGCTGGAGCAAGACACCATAGCTACATTTGCAGATGATACTGCCATTCTAGCGGTAGGTAAAAACCATAAAGAAGTTGCAAATAAACTAAAAAATCAGTTAACCAATACCAATAACTGGATAAAAAATGGCATATTAAACTGAACGAAACCAAATCAATTCATATAAACTTCTCAAATAAAAGGGAGCAACAGATTCCAATCAACCTAAATAATGTCCAGATCCCTTATGCCAACTCGGCGAAATATCTGGATATTACACTAGACGCAAGACTTCGCTAGAATTTCCACGTTAAAAAATAAAAAAATGAGTCGGATATAAGATTGAAGAAAATGTACTGGTTACTTCGTAGGCGGCAGCCTATCAACATACAACAAAATACGTCTGCATAAAGTCCTCAAACCAGTATAAACTAATAGAATACAGCTATGGGGTTGTGCCAGCAAGAGTAACATCCTAGTAATCTAGAGGTTACAGAATAAAATGCTGCGGAGCATCGTCAATGCGCCTTGGTATGTCAGAAACAATGACCTCCATCGTGACCTTCAGATGGATACTATGGACCAAGCAATTGTCAAATTTGCAAGGAATCATGAACAGCGACTTCACCAACATGGGAACTTCAAGAGTTCCAGGCGATATCCAGGGCTATCCAGCTCCTCAATAAGACCAATATCACAAGAAGGCTCAAAAGGGTAAAGCCTCTTGAGTTGGTCAAGTGATTATTAGTTAGTGAAAATCAGAGTATTGCGCGGTTGTGATACACATCAATATTAGTGTAGTTAACCTACTAGAAATTAAGGAACACTAGTGAATAAGTCATTAGATCTAAGTTTTCAAAACAGCAGTTAGAAACAAATTACTCGTTAATCGATTCATCGATCAGATTGTTGTATCAGTAAGTGCCTCATAAGGGGTGTGTAATAAAAAATAAAAAAAGGAATTAGTGTATAAGTAAAGAGTGGATGGTATATATAGGTAAATATGGTATATATAGGAAAAGAGTAGTAAAGGTGGGGACAGAGCTCAATCGAAGGTTCTTCGGACCACAAAGACGCACCGTTCTGGCTTTGTGCCTGTTCAATTTAATGAATTCTTGGGCCCATTTCTCAATCTCTGAGTATTCGATGAAGAGTTTGGTTATTCGACAACCCGTTACTCCTCTCCATCTTTTATTGTGCTGATCTCTTGCCCAGCCATTGATGCGGTCTCTGATCATATTCCGACTTATTCCTACTGCAGGTTCTGGTCCATAGAGGTTTTCCCTGGTCCCTAGTCTGGCAAGGTCATCTGCAATTAGATTTCCCTTAATGCCATTATGCCCAGGTATCCATAAGAGTTCCACCGGTCCCTTCCCTGCCAAGTGGTTCAATGCTTCATAGCAATTATAGGCCAGCTTCGACTTTGTCGTTGCTGAATTCAGGGCTGCCAACGTCGCCCTGCTATCCGAGCAGATACATACCTTCTCCTGGGTCCGATTTTGGTCCGCCCCCAGAACACCGTATGTAATTCCAACTAGCTCGGCCTGGAGTGCGGTAGTGTATTTGCCCAAGGGGAAGGTTTTACTTATCCCGTCGCGTCGCCTATACACCCCCGCACCCGCTCTGTTCCCACTCCTGGCTCCATCCGTGTACCAGATGTCTCCATTGAGCGGCAATCCAGCTCGACCCTCCATCCAGTCGGTCTTACTGGTGAGGGTGATCTTATATTTCTTGTCAAACAGGAAGTGGACACCCGTACTGTCAGAGGGCATCCATAGGAGTCCCTCCTCAGCTAGCTCTCTTGAGAGTCTATTCAGGTCCCTTACCTTCCTATTCATGTTTCCCACCCTGTGCATTGCATTTGCGGTTTCCGCTTTCAGGATGACATCAAGAGGTGGTATCCCCGTCAGTATCCCCATCGCCTCGATCGGTGTTGATCTTGGGGCTCCGGTTATACTTCTAAGAATCAATCCTCTTAACTTGTTAAGTCGGTTGGCTTCCGACTTTAAACAGGCTCTCTCCCACCAGACTAGTGCCGCATACGTCAGTCTGGGTTTGAGAATTGCCTCATACATCCATTTCATGGTTTCCGGTTTCAAGCCCCAGCTACTACCAATGGCTCTTCTCAGTTGCCAAAGTGTTGCTGTGATTTTGGAACATATGTGACTTAGATGTTTTCCCCATGACAATTTACCGTCCAGGATTACTCCTAAGTATTTCACTTCGCTATTATAGCTTAGTTCTTGGCCACCAAGTTTCAGCGGACATGTTTTGTTCCACTTATATTTCTTGGTGAACACCATCACCTCAGTTTTAGAGGGATTGACCGAGAGTCCCCTCTCCCTGCACCAATTCCCAACCTTATTTAAAGCTCCCTGCATTATATCGAGAATCGGCTCCAGGAAAGGGTCCTTCGTTATTATTACTAAGTCATCGGCATAGCCAATTACTTGGTAGTTCTTTAATCTTTCAAGCAGCTCATCTACTACTAGGCACCACAGAAGGGGGGACAATACCCCTCCCTGTGGACATCCCGAGTCGACCCGGCCCTCGATGGTAGTCTTGCCTTTATTGGCAGTAAGCTGTCTGTTTCCCAACATATGGTCTATCCATTCAGCGATTATTCTGGGGATGTAGCATCTGCCTAGTGCTCCGCTAATCACTTCCCTGGATGTAAAGCTCCTTCAATGTCAAGGAAGGTGCCGACAACGTATCCTCCGGAGTCCAGTTGTGACCGTATCGATGACACAACCTTATCCAGAGCTTGATAAGCATGCTGGCTTCCTTGAAGCGGCCTCTCTATTAGGACAGTATCCCGAAGGTACCTGTCAACTAATCGTTCCGCCGTCTTTAGTAAAAATGAAGTAAGGCTAATCGGCCGAAAGTCCTTAGGGGACGTGTATCCGACTTTGCCCGGTTTAGGTATAAAAACAACCTTTGTGCCTAGCCACACTTTCGGGACGATCTTCAGTGCCAAGCTGGCCCTGGTGATCCTTATGAGTGGACCGAGGATTATCTCTTCTGCTTCCTGCAGAAGTACCGGATAAATGCCGTCCGGTCCCGGCAATTTATATGGATCAAAGGACCTCAAGGCCCACCTCATCTTAGCCGGTGAGACTATCTCCTTCACAAGTTCCCTGTCGTCCCCCTCTCGGTTTACCGCCCAGGTCTTATGTGCCCCTACTAGCAGGTCAGAAATGTCTTCCCTCTCCGGTCTATAAAAGCCCGGAAAATGTGCTTTGATGAGATGGTCTAAGGTTTCCTCATCCGATTCCGAGAATTTATCATTAGGGAGCTTGAGCGATCCCAGTATCGCTTCCGGGCTGCGGGCTAGGATCTTGTTCAGCCGTGCTGCCTCAGCTCCCTTATTTATCTCATTACAGAAAGAAACCCAACTACTTCTTTGGGCTTCCCTAACCTCAGCCCTATACTGATCCCTGGCAGTCCTATAGTCCTCCCAGGTTGTACGGCTGTTACTTACGTTTTCTGGCTCACTTGAGAAGGTTCCTTAACTTACATCTAAGGTTTTCCAGCTTATTGTTCCACCATCTTACCTGGTCTTTCGGCCTAGCTCGTTTAGGTGTACAGTTCCCTTCATAGGCTTCTATCAATCCTCTACTCAGTCGGGAGGCTGCCGCCTCCAGTACTTCCCTCTCACTAATTCTGGAGGGAATCCCCCGAACTGTTACTAGAAGATCCGATTTAAACTGTTCCCAGTTTGTGAATCTGGGGTTGCGGACCCATTTCGTCTCCTCATGCTCCCCCACTCCCAAATCAAACTTAATGGCAGAGTGATCCGAGAGTGTGGGTTCATCCGAGACTCCCCAGTTCCGCACGTATCCCGCCAGGTGTCTGGAGCCCAAGGTAATATCAATTACCTCCTCCCTTATAGCGTTATGAAAAGTGGGTGTGTTTCCCACATTTAAAATATCTAGCTCTGTACTTACCAGATATCTTCTACTCCCTTCTAAAAACACTATAATATCCAGTTGAGAACCGAAGACTGATGAGATGTTGGCTAGCAGACTTAAATAGAAACTGAGGTCAGTGCAAGTCATCAGTGCAAACACTTACTCTTTGTAGAAGTTAACACACAAGCTTAAAGATTGTATCGTATCCGATTGCTAATAAAGTATAAAAAATGTATGGGCAACCTACAAACCATCTTAAAATGTAAATAAAAATAAATTGGTATACATTTCCACTTTTTGTATCTCACAATTTCATCTCAGATGAATTTATATAACACAGTATTCAATTTATAAGACAGTCTCTCGATTCCACAAAACAAAAGGTTTGGAGTTTCTCGAAAATAATACGATAACACTCTTTACCAGGGAAATATTATCATAATTAATATGTAAATAAATACATTTTCGCACGTCCTACGTATAAAAATGAGGCACAAAGACCAAATAAGAATTATATTTTTTATAGCACCCACAACAACGTAAATTACATCCTATTGTTTAACCCCTTGCTGGTCTGTTTTAAATTCTTCAGTTCCCATCACAGAGAAAGGCTTCGTTGGGGTTCTCACATCCCCCTTCCGTTAATTAAGGTTTTAAACACAGATTTGTTTCCCACCCTGCCGCGAAATCACTTTTAATATTAAAGTCAGTGGCGTTACTTTTCTGTATACTCCTGATACAATAAATATATAGAATCTTTATAGTACTATTTTCTACTAGGAAATTATGTAAATATATACAAATAGATGTAGAATAAAATCCCCTTTATTATGATTAAATAACTATTATTTAATCATAATTGATTAAATAATAGTTATTGCAGACAAAAATTGATTACTAAAATAAATTATGATAAAACACGTTCAATTCAATTACCTATATATATATATATATATATATATATATATATATATATATATATATATATATATATATATATATATATATATATATATATATACACGAAATTTTTTTTTTAAATATCTCTAATCATGTTTCTTAAGTTCTTACTTGTAAATGCCTGAAATACACCATGAATGCCTTGGGAGGGGGGGGGTATATAAATATGGCAAGTTCAGATGCACAATTTCATCTGCCTAGGCAGGGTGGCCACCCTTCCGTAAATTATTATAGGGAAGAGAGGGCAAGTGATACCTCATATTGAATAGATTTTTTTGTAATTTAACACTCCGGGATCTATATTGATTAATTTTTAAATATTAAACAATTGAGTATGGTGCTTTTCAGATTTCTTTAAGGGTCCATCCTGGATATCTAGAAAAATTAAGCAATAATAAAATTATCCGAAACCCGTCAATTTCGTTTACTTTAGGCATATAAGAATGTTTAGACATGTTTAGATAACTTACTCTCTCATCCCCATTGACCATCCCTTAGAAATCTGAAATGGAATAAGTTAATTTGTCCTACCTCACTTGAATGGTAATTTTTACTGTGATTAAATAGCGTGTTCGTGTTTAACTATTTTATAATTTTTTGGAAAACAAAAGCCTAAAGTCTGACATTTGATATCACTTCAAAAAAAAATTATTACTTCGTCGCTATAATAAATAAATTGACGACTGCAGACTCCATTATGCTTTATATACAAAAATCACAAAATTGTTAAAAAAAACTTAAATCTGAATTAGGAGTATAGTTAAAGTTATTATGCAATTGATGCACTACAAGGCGAGTGCATCCAATTTCCGATTTTCAAGGGATACTCAACATACTCTGCAAATATTCTGTTGGCTGCTAATCACATAATACAAAACAATTTACTTTATTAGTCGAAGTATTTCATGAAGAACTACTCACAACGTTGATTCATTAGTTGAATACAAGACCGTGACTCGAATTAGGAATAGTAATAATCATTGTAGTCATTCTGAATCTACTTCACTGGCACTGTTCCAGACATACTAAATATAATACCGTAATATTAATCAGGGGAAGCAAAGTTTAAAAGCTGAGCTGAAAGTCACAGGCCACATACCTTCCATTAGGACCCGTTTCAACTCTGTTATTTTAAAAGATGAATTCGAAAGTTATATAGCAGAGAGGTGCCAAATTCAACCAGATTATTATTTGTTACCTTGTTTCCGTAAATCTTGATCCTGGGACATATAATTCACCCATCTATCCGTGTTTTCATGGTTTCGGTAACCTTTTGTTAACCAGAACTGTTTTGTCCATGCTGATTTAATAATGGCATATGTCAGAATAATGTAAAATAATTAAATACCGCATCTACATAAGTAGAGCCTCATTCAGTGGTCTTACTTGGATAATTCTGCATCAGGTAACATGCCGTCCCGCAGACTTGTTCGAATCGATGTAGGTATAAGTAATTCATTGAAGTTTTACCGTCGTGTTTCACAACGTGTTGTTTTAGTCATTGTAGTAGTCGTCATCTCTGTGCCCTTCTTGAGACGTAAATATTCCGAAAGTTTTCAGTAAAATGCAACTGTTTGTGCATAATATGAGAAGGTTTGTGAACAATAGAAATTTTAAATATGATAGGTCTGTAATAATATGTTTGATGTGTAATGGAACCTTGTTGGTCTTCATAATTTATCTTCGATTTAATTTGTATGCTGTGTTCATATAATGAATAACTGTTACTTATAATGAATGAAGAACTATTTCTTCAGTTTTGGAATAAATATAATTCTACATGGAAATGTAGAAATGCCCATCCGACGTACATTGCGAAAACATTTGTCGTCTGTAAACACTAAAATCCCACACCAAATAGGTTTTTCTCGAATGTGCCAAACACATTCAGGAATTTTGTCCTGGTATTCCAGAACCTCCACAACCGATTTTTAGACTATGTAGAACATGGTGGAATACGCAGCAGAAGCAGCTTTTTATTATTTAAAAAATTATAATTATAAGAAATAACAAGAATCAACTGACATTAAATAGTCAGATAATATTTCAAGATGATTACGTGGAAACAGACTGAAAAACTATCCATATCCGGAACTAGCGGATGTCGTAAACAAATTGCAAAATTCTTCACACTTGCGTCACTCCTAGGGCACTGTAATACTATTGCGATCCAAATATTTTCTTCCTGTAAGATATTGATTATGAAGTATTTGTGCAATTACAATCTTTATCGTCCAATATCGACAAGTCTGACAAGTTATGTAACCATCATACCACAAAATTCAAATCTATTGAAATATTTTAGAACTCTCTTAATAAAGGTTATTTTATACTGGCGTTATTTTTTTATTCAGTATTATATGAACCGTTGCGCGATATTTCGTACCAACTAAAACAGCTTTCCTTAAGCTAATATGAGAAATATCCAGAATGACAAATAAATCCTCGCTTCTATGTGTTCAGATTTACTTTCTCTACTTTGACGAAAGTCCCTCTTGTCATGGCTTTGTATTTTTTTCCAGTACTGCTACCTGTGAATTGAAAAAAATGATCCTCGATTTGGGTTCTTCTTGTATGAAATGAAAAAGCGATTTATGTATTTATCGTATCTTCAGTCAATCATAGCAAGGAAGTCTATGCTCATAGTATATGTAAGGCCTTTTTTCGTAATAAATAAGTACTTCGTATTGAAAAAGATAAAAAGTAGATATTTGTGAATCCTTGATATTTAACTGGTTCACAGTTACATAAATACACAGTTAAGAATCCTTTAAAAAAGTTAGAACTGAAAGCTAAAAGGAAATGTCATAAATTCAGCAGTATACATAAGTTGTAAAGCTTGTATAAATTTTATATAAAGGGTGGTCCAACCATAATACACGATGTTAATTGTGAGTCACACCTTAACGTCAAGTTTTTTGCCCAACTTAATTTGACATTTCTTTGTTTCAGTGTTTGACAAATTCAACCATGGAGAGGTACACAATTGAGCAGCGCGTTAAGATTGTTGAAGCCTTTTGCGAAAATGGGCGTTCAAATCAAAATGCATTTCGTGCACTTCGTGACTTTTTTGGTCAGAATAATCGACCAGATGTGTCCACAATCGGGAGAATTGTGCGCAAATTTCAGCAAACCGGGTCTGTAGGAAATGTGAAAACACCTGTACATGCTCGCCCAGTTCGTTCTGCAGAAAATATTGCTGTTGTTCGCGATAGTGTAGCAGAAGAGCCGTCAACCTCGATTGGTCGTCGTGCCCAACAATTGAACATCTCACGAACATCACTGATGCGAATTTTGAATAAAGATTTGAATTTACACACTTACAAGGTTCAATTGACTCAAGAGCTGAAGCCTACTGACCATTTCAAGCGTCGTCAATACGCCGAATGGTTGGTTGAACAGACAGAAGTGAATGGTGACTTTACAAAGAAAATCATCTTCAGCGACGAGGCACACTTTCGCCTCAGTGGATTCGTTAACAAGCAGAATTGCCGCATTTGGGCAAATGAGAATCCACGAGTGATTGTTGAAAAGCCGATGCATCCACAAAGAGTGACTGTTTGGTGCGGTTTATGGGCTGGCGGCGTCATCGGGCCGTACTTCTTCGAAAATGAGGTCGGCCAAGCAGTTACCGTAAATGGTGTTCGCTATCGCTAGATGATAACGGACTTTTTGTGGCCAGAAATTGAGGATATTGACCTGGACGATATGTGGTTCCAACAGGATGGTGCCACTTGCCACACAGCCAACGAAACAATGGCACTTTTGCGCGAGAAATTCAATTGCTGTATTATCTCACGTCGTGGCGATGTTAATTGGCCGCCACGATCATGTAATTTGACACCGTTGGACTTCTTTCTTTGGGGATATTTAAAATAAAAAGTGTACGTCAATAAGCCAAGAACAATTCAAGAGCTAAAGGGTGAGATAATTCGGCACATTAACGACATTGAACCTCAATTATGTCTCAGAGTCATTGAAAATATGGATCATCGGGTAGACGTATGCCACCGAAGCCGTGGCATTTCGCCGATATTTTGTTTCACACATAATTGTCATAGATCCTTCTATCATAATAAAAAATATTAAGATAATTCTCTGAAAACTTTTTGTTTTATTTACAATTAACATCGTGCGTTTTGGTTGGACCACCTTTTATATTAAATAAAGTATATATATAAATTATAAAGCTGTTTCAAATGTTTCCTATTAAAAATCTGAGACTAAACAGCACACGTATAAACACTTTGTGTTGAACTTTCTAACAGTAATTTCTGGGCTGATAAGTTTCATTTAAATTCAAATTTGTTACTTCTGATTCTCTAAATTGTTTGGCCTATTAAAATAGACCTGCGATTTTTTAACAACTCCGCAAAAAGAAATCCAAAGAAGTCAAATTAAGTGAACACTATAGCTATTTAGTTAGTCCTTGTAGCCCTATCCATCTGTCAGTCAAAGCTAAAGTTTCTTATAGAAAGAGCAGATTACAATTTAAAATACTATTATAATTATTCAAACAAAAAATTTGGAAAAATTTTTTTATGTAAGTTAATATATTTTAAAAAAATAAAGTTGACGAATAGTTCAAAACATCATTTCATCAAATTATAAATATTATATGAAACTCTCGCTACGCTGTATATTAAAACGGAAAATATCAGTAAAGTATATTCTAGCTTAAAGATGTTTTATTTCTCTCTTTTAAACAATATGGATAATAAAAGACATAAAATTGATACCGCATATTAAATTAAAAATTACACCAAGCGGCGCGCGGCGGTGAAGCTTAAGCACGTTATCCTGTCGATTTTACTTTACTATTACTATGAAAATTCACACCAGCAGAGGGTAATAAAATTCTACTATAAAATACATCTCTAATTAGAAAAACATACTCTCAATATTCATTTTACATTACAATGCATTGATAATTAAGAAAACATTCCCTCTAAATGTATTTAAAGATGTTTTGACTTACTAACTAAATCCTTAAAATCATAATTTATACTATCACAAAAAGTACACTCCAAGCAGAAAATATTTTGTGTTACGACACAAGTCAACAACATTGTATCCTGCGGTCTAGATCATTCCCATTAAGTTATAAAGGAACTAACTTCATACATAAATATCTGGCACTGATATCCTCACAGACTACATGTACCACCCAAATCGTAAGTTTCGTAGTATACTGTGTCATGTACTGTGTGCAATGTAAATTTTTTCTAAACAAAATATGCTTTTCCTACGAGGGTGGATCAAATCTAAACGGAATTTTTGTTCCTAAGCGTCTACGGTTATTAGGACCGGGCCCGAGATTCTAATATACTTGGGTGGGCTCACTAAAAATGGGTCGCCCATTACCCACTCTCAACTAGTTATAACCGAGGCATTATTGAAGAATATCGACAGGTGACCGTATCCGAAATTGCATAAAAGGTCGAAATAAGTTATGAGAGCTGTCAAGCGATCATTAAAGATGACCTGGAGTTCTGTAAAGTATGTACCAGGTGGGTCCGAGTCCAAACAAGCCAGTATGGAGTAGCAGAGGAAGGCGGAGGCAGTCCCAGTGACTCCACTGTCAGCTAGCAAAGTGCTAGCTGCTAGCTAGCAGCTAGCAGCTCCTTTTAACCCTTTTTTTGACCGGAAAGGCATTTCGCTCATTGATTTTTTTTTGCGTGAGCTAAGCACAATAAATGCTGCTTACTACTGCAAGCTATTGAACCAGGTGAGGGCTGCACATCGCATCAAAAGACGAAACCAACCGATTTGAGAGGCAATTTTTCTTCGCGAATACGCCAGGTCCCATACTGCAGCTCTAACAGTAGAAAAACTGAAAGAAGTGCACTGGAC
Source organism: Rosalia funebris (assembly GCA_037954035.1). Classification (NCBI taxonomy): domain Eukaryota; kingdom Metazoa; phylum Arthropoda; class Insecta; order Coleoptera; family Cerambycidae; genus Rosalia; species Rosalia funebris. Next base: position 12,744,073 of record JAZFAV010000032.1, read on the forward strand.
TCCACTTGAACATTCTCTCTGCAGCCCAGACTTATCGCCCTGCGATTTTCATTTGTTTGAGCCGCTTAAAGAAGCTCTAGGAGGGCAACGATTTGAAGATGACCAGGGTGTAGAGGGATTCGTGCGCAATTGGTTCCTGACGCAACAAGCTTCATTCTACGAGGATGAGAAACCTTCCTTCTAGCTGGGAAAAATGTATTTGTAAAGAAGGAGACTGTGTAGAAAAATAAAACATCTTTGCCTTTTGCTTTTCAATCAATATATATTTTTTAATAGTCCCGTTTATATTTTATCCGCCATCATACTAATGATCCCAATTTTAGTTATATAAAGCTATAAACATGAATAGTATAAACCAAAATAAATATAAATCAAATATATAATCAACCAAAAATAAATCAAATTTAAAAAATATTCTGAAAGTAAATTAAATATATCATATAATATAATTATAATCGGAATTTATATTAATTATTAACTTTTTAACTGTTTATATAAATATGCTGTTTATATAAATATATAACAGGTTACAATTTCGCATAAACTATTCAGAAAAATCATTAAACTTCCAAGAACGACGTTGTATCAGACGAGACTATACCGCTTTCTCGACTTTCCAGTCTTTTTACTTGATTTGTTAAGATCGCAGCCGAAATCACCGAGTCGAAACAGCAGAGGCCGTTTTCTGTTCGTTTCAATTTCGTCGAGATTTACTTTATATTTTCATCGTGATGCACATTCGCCACACGGAAATAAAATAGGGCATTGAGTTTGATAGCGGAGTTAACTGTATTTTTTGCTTTTGACTTCTAGGTCTGCTCCATTTATTCGTAAGTTTATTTCGGAATACTCTGGTGCATTGGTGAAATATAAACATTTTTTTATTAAATATTTTCTGGTGAGATGCACGTCTAGAGGATATTACATTCATTAAGAATAAAATGCTTATTACAGTTTAATTTTTTGTGCATATATTATTTCTTAACTAGAATTAAATCTAATATCATGGCGATATTTAAATAACCTAAAATTCCAGTATATTACATTTACTAAAAATTGATTATTCATAACATTTTTGTAGTAATTTCGTTTTGAACCTAATGACCGATTTGAAATTAAAACCGATAATAATTGCAGACTCACATTGCCATCGTAAAGTAACTGCATGATTTTTAATTGCTTTAAAAAATGCTGACAGCTCTTAAGATGTATAAACAGTTACGTCATTGTTGCGCTAGAGCATAGCTGTACTAACCATGCCTCTGGTTAGTATCTACGTCTTCAGCTCTGCCCCAGCCATTGTCTATGCATGTCTTCAACACCCGTCCATGTATTTAGCAGCCTCTGGTTATTGTCTTCAACTACCGCACCAGCATCTGATATCTTCAGCCCCGATCATGTCTTCAGAAGCCTCTGGTCATTCTCTTCAGAGACTCGACCATATATTCCACAGCCTCTGATGCCTTCAGCCTCCGCAAGTCTTCAGCTCTCATGATCACTCCAGATGGGCACATTCTATACACTTCAAGGTGGTCCAGAACTCACATTCTAATCCACTTCCACGCGGTCCAGAACTCACATTGTATCACTACTACAATTTAAACAACAATAAAGAAATAATACTTTTCAATAATTAGGAACCAACATAACCATGATTCGAGCATGTACAGATATGCAAATGCGACAACACATAACCTTCTACATTTGCAAATTCAAACTCATTGTATATGTAATAAATATACTAAATTAGCACCTGTAAATATTTTGTTGAGTATGTTGTTCCTCGCAAAGCAAATTATTGTTAATTTCGATTTTTTTTTTATTTTATTGAATATTAGCGATTTTGTTTTATTTGGATACACAAAAATCTACTTCCTCCCCGAGGAGTCTCACGCTGTCAATTATATACAGGAGAGAGGACATCTACATCCATTCTCACGGAGAGGTGCCAAACTCCTTCCGGTGAGATATACAATGAACCTGCAATACTGGGTCTAGTCCACCACCACGGACCAGAAGTTGAGCGAATTTCCTTAAATACACAATTTTTTACCTCTTTTCAATCAACATTCTCGCACCGATTTCTTTCATAAAAACCAATAACTACAACTTGTAATGAATACTTTGCAGTTTTTAAAATCTTTCTTAAATTCTCTGTACTTAAAATTACCAAGGTCTGACCAAATTACAATTACCAGAAACTGACTTTTTTGCTTTGGATGACGATAACTCAGCTAAAAATTATCATACAAGGCAATTAGACACTCAAATTAAAGAGGATAATAATATCTTAAAGAACTTTATAATAGAATCACTGAAAAAAAAATTGTTGAAAACCTTTTGAAAAGCAAGCAAAAATTTGGAAAAAGAAATTCCGATTGTTTTCTTATGATTACTCAAAAACTGCTACCTAATGATAAAAAAAATTAATCTCAAAATCTAAAAACCAGAAACTTCAGGAGCTTCAATTTTCTTTATTTTTAAATTGTTTTAAGACTATTTTACAATTTAGAGTTACAGCTAACAGTTTAAGTTAGCTGTAACTTTGAAAATCACCTAAAATTTTTGATTGAGATTTTCTTCACATTCCTTAATTTTTGTGCATTATGGAAATCGCAAAACACTAACCCCAAAAAATTATAAAAGTAGTTCATATCGGAACAAATCAATAGCGTGAATTTACTCCGAACTAGAACAATATAACTGTATAACACTGTAACTCTATTATAACGTTTGTAGTGCGCTACTAGATTTTATATAGAGTCTGAAATTTTACGAGCATATAACCAAACGTAATATTTTCCTTTAAATTTTAACATTCAATAGATCGGAAATTAAATGGTATAAATCAATAAAATATTTAAATATCATTTTCTTAATCACTACTATATATTTTACAATTTAGACCTAAATCTATAAATCCAAAAAATATAGCCGGTATATAGAAATATACCAGGTATTTGAGTGTACCTCATTTTGTAATTAGATTTTTTATAGTTCTCCTAATAGATAAAAAGCATGCCGTAATCTGACTGACTAACAATAAGTACGTTTATAAAATTTTACTAGTCTAAATTGCAGAGATGTAGAAATATGTAGAAGTAACTTTCTGGTAGATCTCCGTCCCAAAGGGCGGTACGTGCAGGCTATCATTTGATGAGCGTTGTACAAGTTTAGCGGTAGTAATGTAATTGCTACAGTAGGCCCAAGAGAAAACAAAGTTACAAACTTACAACTAACTAACTTGTGTGCTTATCAGCAGACGTTAAATAATTTATTACTACAAATGTAGGAACACTTGTCTTTGAAATCAATCCTTAACAAGATATGCACAACAGCAAATGATGAGTTGAGTTGTACGTATATTTTGATCATTCAGTGTCTGCAAATGGTAAATGATTATAGTCAAAACCATTTTTTAATATTATTATTATTATTAATGGAGTTATCTAAAATATTTAGAAATGTTTGCTCAACAATTTGAGAGCCTCTAATTTACTAGATCGAATATACCTGTGGCTTAAGTTATATCAGACGTATGTACAGCATCTACTATTGTTAATTCGCCACATTGCAGCTTCGATCTCTAATTGAAAAATTAACGACAGAAAATGGATTTTATTAGAAATTATTTGAAATAAAAAGAGATAAAATGTGGATGAATTCCAAACATCTAAGATTTACCTTGTAAAAGATATTTTGTACTTAATTTACTTACTTACTTACTTACTCAAAACATTTTTAATTTCTTAAATCCTAAACCTATATAAAACGATCTCTCTACAGAAGAATGTCATCAAATCAAGGTGTACAGGTATACATATTATTAACGTAAAAAATTACTTATTTTATTGTTAAAATACAATATTTTCATTTTAGCTGAAATATGTGAATACGCGTAACTGCTACGAATATTAAACATTACATGGATACTGTACGACTTTGTACATGGTACAAAGTAACATACTCACTTAAAATTGCAAGCATAAAGAAATGCCTAAACCATTTATCAACCTAAAATTCTATGTATTCTGTCTATATGTTCTATATATTTGTATTATTAGACACAAACCCTATTGGCCTCATATGAATATTATTATAACGAAAACTACAAATTATTATGAACTGTACATTTAAGAAGGTGCCTCTAATGGCATGTCAGAATTAAAGGCATCCTCATACAAAAAATTCATAACGAAACAACTGAGCAAAAACTGGGAACAAACTGAGCAAAAACTGGGTCCATCTTCGTAAAAGTTGATAGACTTTTCAACTTTTCAACAAATCACTACAACTTGTACACTGGAACTTGTACACTGCAACTTGTACAAGTTGCAAATCCAACGTGTACTATGTATATTAATGGTTGTATATATGAACCCCCAATTACTATGATAATGCGACTGGATACTATGATTAACGCATCAAATATATCAAATATAATTAGCGGTTCGAGAGTCAAATGACAAAATTTACACAATTTTGTCATTTGAACCTATTTGAAAACTAAATTAAAAGAAATGATACATGTATAGGATATTTGAAAATTGACTTTGGTGGGTTTGAACACCTGGTACTGACTGACAAATAAAATTATCAATTAGCCTGTTTTAATTTGCACAAAAATATGGGTGAAACGAGGAGAAATATCTACAACCTAAAGTTTTAATTCATGATAGGGTGAATTTTGTTTGACTTAACTAATCCATTTAGTGTTATGAAGAACATATTTTTACTTTTAATGCGGGATATCAATAATTTTTTTGTTCAATTATTACTGAAAATGAAAATTCTTATATTTTGAATGCCATCTGCTATTTTCCTGATTTATAAAACTTCACAGTAAGATAAACCTATAGACAAACAACCCACTTATAAAAAATAGCACGCTAAAGAAAAATTGAAGAATATACTTTTGGTATTTTAAAACCTTAAATGTGCTACGTATATGTTCTGTATCGAAATCTGAGATATCTGTAATAAACTGACAACAGCGCACTTCTATAATAGAATAGCAACGGCAGCAGGCACGCTTGGTCAGTGGTACCCAACATGTGACGATGATTGAAAGTACAATTTGGCAAAATATTATTTTAGTTGTTTTAAGAAAAAATGTAATAATAGTATTCTACACGCTAAAATACACCTTTGGTCAAAATACATGTACAACTTAAGGAATCGCCTTGTATATTCATAACTTGTTTACATTTGCTGTAGATTCTTAACAACACACTTTCTAATATTCGACTTCATATTGTGGAGAAGTTCGATTAGGCATTGATAAAACATAATCTTCCTAAATAGAGGGGCTTGAAGATGGAGTACTGTTAGATATTATAATGTAATCATATTATGCTCTTGCTAAACTTAACTACATGGGTATCCCCCCAGGGAAATTATTTTCACTCATTTCTTGATACAAACAGTTATATCAAACATGATTTTATGTCTATGAAAATAATAGCAAAAAAGTTAAACCTTGAGTTTTAACTTAAAAAGTGTAACCGTCTGCTGAACTACTTTGTGTAAAACTGATCCTTCTTGTTCTTTATTTTAACTTTTGAGAACTGAATTATAATTCAATTCAACTGAAGTTTCTTGTTTTTCCTTGCCTTTTTTATTAGTATTATTACCATTAAAACAGAAAAATTGTAATCTTATTAGTAACTTTGCTTCTAAGTAATATACCTTTAGCATTGGTCCTCGGGTGTATTTTTAAATCTGATGAAGGTTACTCAAGGCCAGCTATTACCTCAATATACTTTAAAATATTTTCAATCTATTTATTGCCAAGAAGTTCTTCGACAAATCTAACAGGTTGAACAATGTACAGTCTTTATGATGACTATAACAATTATTTGGCTGGAGACGTCTGACAGACGAATGATGATTTTCTAAATGACGAACCTATCCGATATGCATACTACGATACTTGATATGTACACATATATACTGGTATCGTCCTTTTGTATAAAAGTTTCACAAATATTTCCACAGCTATAACGAGTCAAGACATTAGTTAAATACTATAGTAAAGCTGATCTAATTTAGTTGTATGTACATCGATTCATATGTCTTAAATCTACGCGACGGCATCTCAGGTGCCACCGAATTAACCGAGTCATTATTCTGAACTAAACATACCTAAAGACTGCATGATATAAATATATACAGATCAACGTTAAACATATTCTACTAAAAATACTCATATTTCTCGGCACCTATAAAGATAAAATATATACCTACTCTTAAATACGAGCTACAATTTTTACAAGTATCTTAAAAATGACTATAATTTTTTAAGGATCTCAAAGATTACCATTATACGACAGACCACATCAACATCTCATATAATAAAGTGGGATTTGAAAATTGTGTTTTCCCCCAGCGGCCTATAAGACGTGGATCGGTTGAAAATTGTTCCAACATTATCTTTTTATTTAATATTACACTCCCTACTCCACTCAGCAGAGGCAATTGCTGGTGCGAATAGAAGTCATTTGCGTTCTTCAAGAGCTCAAATTATATTATGTGCCTGCAATTTTTTGAGGTAAATAGCGACTTTCTTAAGTATATAGATATTCTATAGTGGCTGTATATAACAACACTTATGAATAATTGTAAAAATAGTGTACTTTAAATCAATTAGATGTTTCTTTAGGCTTTAGACAATTAATTGTTCCTTCCATCGTCTTTCACAGACTTAGTACAAATATTTACGATATCTACCTACTCGTATATATATATATATATATATATATATATATATATATATATATATATATATATATATATATATATATATATATATATATATATTATTTGCATAATTGAAATCATCTTTGAAATTATTTAATACATGCGTGTCAGCAATGGTATTAGAAGAACCTAATCTGGCGAAATTTGGATTTTTTCTTATTACAATGTAAAATGTTTTTCTCTAACATGAATATCTTTCTCATCATCTAAAATCGATAGCACTTTTTCCATGCCATCTACTATTCATAATGATTCACTTAAGAATGGATGATGAAGTATTCTGTTAGTGACATCCGCTGATTATACGTATGTAGTTAATGTGGATAGTTTGTAGATCTGTTTCCACTTCATCATTTTGAAATTCTGCCTGACTTCCTCTAATTACAGCTGATTGTTTAGCATCCGATTGTAAAACTAAGGATTTTATTTTTTGAAAACTTGACAAACAATAAAGCGCTGCCTCTAAACATGTGCTCCATTGTGTAAGAATTCGCTATAGATGTACTAGACATACTAAGAAACTCTATAGAATTCCCGAGTACTTTTCGAAGATTTAAGAAACTGCTTTGAGGGAACAGCCCGTAGAGAGCATAATCACGACGCCAACACTAAGAAATAGTACCAGTTTATGTTGAAAGTTAAACATTTTTTAACGTAGTTAATGTCAGATGCTAAATTGCTTCCATACAATTTGTTTTCTTTTACTGGCTAGTAAATACGCAGATGACAGATACAAGACCTTTGGCCACATTTTTATTTATGTGTTACACTATTTACATACATTATATATAAGGATTTCTTAAAGGCCCACGCTTCAAGAACAAACCCAATATTATTTGAGACCCGTCATATTTGAAATTAGGAGGTTCCCATTTGAACCTTCTGACATTGTACATAGAGTTGCATGTTGCTGCAAACTTTTGGCATATTTGGGCTATAAGAAACAGAGACGAGATTGAAATAAAAATATTTACACTGCTGAAACGAACATCGGTCAGTGGTTTAACATAACAGCAAAGTTAAACTAAATTGCTAGGACCTACATCGACTCATATGTCTTAAGTCTACACGACAGCATCCCTGCTCCCGTGGAATTATCGTGGAAGTGTAACACTACTGAGACAGCACTAATGGTAGGAAGCTTTAATTATTATTATTCTAAACTAAACATACCTAAAGCCTGAAAGACATTAAGCGTATTAGGTAAAGGAAAACGAGGACATCTAGTATTTACAAATTAGTGTTAAAAATGTTTCTACTGAAATTCCTCATATTTCTCTGCACCTATGAAGATAAAAGGTTTCAAAAGCTAGACAGAAAACTATTTCTACCTATTTTATATCTTATATATGTGTTATACTCGTATATACGTGTAACAAGCAAAATCCGTGCATTTTAATATATTATCATCATTCTCGGCCATACAAATTTAATCACACCTTAAGAATTGTAAATTCTACTCCGATTACCACAGTTGCTTTCTCGTAGACATTTAATAATCCTCTAGTCTTAGCCACTGAACTAGTTTATACGAGAGAATTATGTAAATTTGACTACATTCGTGTATTAAGTTCCACACAACCGTACCAGTGAAGACACCAAATATTTCTACATTTCCTGAATATTAAATTGGAAAGAAATAATGGTGTTAAGATTAAAGATACCTACATTTAAAGTAGTTTACATACATTTACAATTTCCAGGAAGTGCGATTAGTACTTTTTGAATACCTTAAAAGCGTTATTTTGTTAATTTTGAAAGTCAATACTTTCATGCTCTATAAATTGCTTATCATAAAAAGCTCTGTAAAAATGTCCCAATAATAAAAAAAAACTTTTCGTAAAACATTTGCAGTTACTTCTACATTAACTGTAAATAAGTATAAAGTATTGTGGTAAGTTGATGACACCGTCCTGTTAACGAGCAATCTTAGAGACATGGAAAACTAAATAATCCATGTAACGAATATGGTCTATCAATTTTAGTAAAACTATGCTAATGGTGATTACAAAGTCTCGGCAGAATCAAAACGACATATACATGGTCGGCTGAAGATCGGCTGATCAAATAAAGGAGAAAGAGCGAGAATTGAAATAGTCAGAACAATATTTATGAAAACCAAACGGATGTTCACTAGACGGTATATTCATATAAGACTTCGGATGAAGATGCTGCGTTGTTGCGTACACATTTCCCCACTTTTCTATGGAGTTGAGGGATGGACTCCAAGAAAAAAATGACATGGGCAAATTGCAAGCTTTCGAAATGTGGTGCTACCCCAGAAGGTAAACCCTGGACAAATAGGATCACTAATACCATAAAGAAGCGATACCCTCAATACCTAAGCTATATACTGAGAGGCCCCAAATACACATTTATCCAATCAATAGTTCTAGGAAATATTAGGGGAAAGAGGAATATTGGTAGATGCCATGTGTCCTGGCTTAAAAATCTAAGGGACCGGTTTGGTTGTAACAACAATCATTCCGAGCTACCGTCAATCGCAGAGATCCAAATAGTTGTCACAATAGGGAACTAACCTCCGATAGGAGATACGCTATAAGAAGTATTACAAGTTAAATCACCTTTAATTATGATCTTAAAAAACAGGATATAAATTAAATTATCGAGTAAGTTCGTTTCCCTGTATCTCTTCAATCTTCCACCGTTAACCGCTACTATGAAAGTACTCTGATCCCGCTAATATTAAATCCAGCAAGAGTTTTTGGATTACTGCTTATAATAATTTATATAATACCTAAACAACGTATGTCCTAATTTTGGTAATTAGGAAACTGAAGTAGTGTACAATTAAACCAAGGGCGATTGGTAATCAAAGAGCTGCAAATAAAATAATTTATTTTGTACTGTCCTCTCCATCAGTCACAAACATTGAGTATACCACATTTTAGTAAACCAGAGAATATAATTTACACTTTAAAAAATGATTGTATAAATTAAAGATTCATTTAAATCAGAGAGCCATCATGAATACTTGAGCTTTACAGAACTTTCATTAAATTTAGTCTATCATGGAAACTTCTCATTTAATTAATTATTTATCGCGAGCTATTTCAAGAAATACTGGCATAGGTACCAAAGAAAATTTCTACTTACCGCAGCCGGGTGTAAAAGATCCATCACAGGGTCTATCGCAGCCATTAACTTAATACTCGTATTTTAAATATAACGTAGACAAACACTTACTTAATAATGAATTTCATGCAGTCTCAAACACAAAGTACGTGTCCTTCGTCAAGTTCGCTGATCTATTCTTTTAACAAAGTAGCAGCGTAAGCCATTTAAAGTCTCATATCTGATTGATTGGTTTGAATACGAGTAAAATGCGAAGTTGCCTCAATATGCAAATTACGTTGCTGTTTTGTCTACGGAAATGTTAGTTGTTGTAAGTTTTGCGTCGTGTTCATCCTCGTTAGAATTCGTAAACTCTCGTTTCTTACCATTCTCGCTAAATGTAGTAAAAAATAATCCAAATTTGATTTTGAAACTAACGTGATATTTACGACGATATATCGATCTATCAACTAATTTCTCGGTAATATCATTGAAGCAGATAATGTAGCGTCTGTAGGTAGTGCACGTTTTCATACGATTTTATAGCGTTGTCGCAGTGACGCCCAGATGTAAAAGACTCAACTTCAAATAAGAGAACAACTTCATGAAATATGCGCATGAAGTTATATGACCTATATACATCGTTATCCGGATATAATATACAATGATAATCATCTAAATTGTATATTTTGCATTATGGAATTAAGGGTTTATGGTAAAAGTAGTTGCAACCACCACTTGGGAAGTGTAGGCTTAAAAAATATAAAAAGTAATATAATATACGTGGATTACCAAATAGAAGATAACTGGGCCGCATTTACTGTAAATGAATCATCTTGCAAAAAACCATACACAGTAGGATAAAAAGTAACAAATTAAGGATATCTGCGGACAAAACAACGGATAGTGAAAAACAGTCTAGTACATATGGTGGAGTCGCAATTTAAAACCTAATGAATATTCGTCTCCTTTGCTTGTATACAGTAAATGGCGACAATGGCGGTGAGACCAATGTAGAAGATATAGTAAAAGTTATAACTGAGACTTATGAAGACGACGATATTGATATATGACAACATCAATGGACAATGCATCACTGACGGAGCTGCGATCATCCTAAAACCGGCAAGGTACTCAAATTATTTTTTCCGAATTTTCCTTATGCCATGCATATTTACTACATGTTTACCATGTTTACTACATGTAGTTCATCTGATAACAGATATCGTTACAAAAATGTATTCACAAATATACCAGCTAAGAGCCAACAAAAATAAGATTTTTGTCAAATTCCCTTAACGAACTCGGGTATTCCAAACATATAGTCCAGCAAGCACTTCCATTAGAACCTGAACTGATACTAACCACATGGGATATCTAGCTTGAGACAGTCGCATATTATAGTAATAGAAACTATATTATATTAATATAGTATTATCATATGCGACTATAATTATTATTATAGACGCATATTATAGTAATGGAAACTGTTTTCAGATCATCAAGTTGAAACAGTATATAGCAGAGATTTGTGGGATTATTCTTCGGTTACAAAATATATTCAACAATTACAAGACAGTGCATTATTTTTGATAGAAACAGTTACTATCGTTGATAATCTAAAGACGTCCCTGAACAACTTGCAAAATAGTGTAGGAATTACTATATAAAATGTGATTTGTTTTCGGCAGGATCCACACTTCATAATTTATATGTACATGTACCTTATCTGTCCTTATATGAAAGTTGTACGCTACTGAGGCGCGACGAAATGTACAGGCCTGCATATAAAGAAAAAAGAAAAAATAAATATAAAGAATTTCAAGACTATTTTCTTTCAGGATATACAGGAGGTATTAACATATTTGAACTCATGTTCGTCGCACTATGTCGAAAAGAGTAATATCGTATCACAAATGCAAGAATGAAAACATCTTCGATTACATACATTACATTACATTATGTTATATGAGTTTGGGCCTCATCAGCCACTGATCGCATGGGTAGTCCCTTAGCGATCCCCTCTTATCTGGGTCATTATCCAAAAATGCTACCATAAAAGGAGCAATTTAGGCACATCCCCCGCCTTAAGCCTCGCCTCCTCTAGGATAACAGGGGTGCCCAATATAAGGTACCTCTTCTCCTCTAGTGCGGGGCAGGTGCAAAGAAGATGAATCCATGTTTCCTCGTCTTCTTTAAAGTATCTGCAGGCCGGGCTACCAGTCAGCTCCAGCTTGTGCTTAAATGCATTCAGACTACTATGGTGGCCCGTTATGATTCCCATCAGGGTTCTGGATTTGTGCCTGTTCAATTTAATGAATTCTTGGGCCCATTTCTCAATCTCTGAGTATTCGATGAAGAGTTTGGTTATTCGACAACCCGTTACCCCTCTCCAACTTTCATTGTGCTGGTCTCTTGCCCAGCGATTTATGCGGTCTTTGATCAAATTCCGACTTACTTCCACTGCAGGTTCTGGTCCATAGAGTTTTTCCCTGGTCCCTAGTCTGGCAAGGTCATCTGCAATTAGATATTCCTTAATGCCATTATGCACAGGTATTCATAACAGTTCCACCGGTCCCTTCCCTACCAAGTGGTTCAATGTTTCATTGCAATTATAGACCAGCTTCGACTTTGTCGTTGCTGAATTAAGGGCTGCCAACGCCGCCCTGCTATCCGAGCAAATACATACCTTCTCCTGGGTTCGATTTTGGTCGGCCCCTAGAACACCGTATGTAATTGCAACTAGTTCGGCCTGGAGTGCGGTAGTGTATTTGCCCAGGGGGGAGGTTTTACCATCGCATCGTCTATACACCCCCGCATCCTCTCTGTTCCCAATCTTGACTCCATTCGTGTACCAGATGCCATTGAGCGGTAATCCAGCTCGACCCTCCATCTAGTTGGTCTTACTGGTAAGGGTGATCTTATATTTCTTGTCAAACAGGAAGTGAAACTGAGTCCCTCCTCAGCTAGCTCTGTTGAGAGTCTATTCGGGTCCCTTACCTTCCTATTCATGTTTCCCACCCTGTGAATTGCCTTTACCGCTTCCGCTTTCAGGGTGACATCAAGAGGTGGTCCCCAATCTTCAATTCATTTTTTTTTTAATTTTAAATGTAACAAGTTAGTAAATCAAATGGAGATGTGGTAAAATTAATCTATCGTGTAATAAATTATTATAAAAGTTATTATGGTAGGTATCCAGTAGGATTGCACTAAAAAATTTACTAGTTATCGATAAACTTTCTTAAACTTTAAACATTTTTAGTACAAGGATAGTAATAAAAGTTACATTACCTATTTACTTTTCATCGGTAATAACGTTTTACGAGATTATGTGTGGCGAAGAAACTGCAATAGTAATCCTAACGATGTAAACAGATTAGAACCATTACTATTAATCAATGTACCGAAGTAAACAACTGAAATCGTAGGAGCATAAATCCATGCATTTTACTAGCAAATATTTCGCACGATTTGATGCTCAGTTAACGAATAAATTATTTTAAATTGCCGAATAATCTTAGACATGATCAAGGAATGATTAAACGAAGAATTATTGTAGGTATAAAGAGATAGTTTACAGTTTTCATATAGCCTCGTTACACCAAAAACTGTACAACAAATAAAGGCTGACATAAAATTCCTTGTACACATTATATACCACAGATTTAAGATATTCATTAAGTAGACCATCCAGCTTGATTGTAGGACGCATTTTAATTTAGTGATAGCTGACATGACTTCTTAATGAACGTCCTCCTTTATTTTGTTTTTGTATAGTCTAGGTTAGAAATACGTGAAGGGGCTACGATAGCGTGGTTCGCCCAACTACTGAACAAATTTGCATCACCTAAAACTTATTTTTGTTATTTATTCTCTGGTAAGATAATTTCGTCACTGAAATACTTATCTCATAATATATCTCGATCAGCAGAATTACTTAAATTAATTAAATTAAATTACAAAATGGAATTGAATGACCAGATGAATGCGAGAATATAAATTAAATAGATACATCATGTCAGACTTCATTTATGAATTGCAAATAAAATGTGGGATGACTTAAACGCCTACATTCTTCTGAACAAAGTAATGCGACCTTAAATTATATCTGAAGATGCTAAAGAACCACAATTACTTTTTTAGATGAATCACTGAGTATGAAGAAATAACTAAGAACGTAAAAGTATCTTAATCTTGTGAAAGATTTTAATTCAGAGAATTTTGTTGTGTTTTCTTGCTATGTATGTACTATGTATCGCAAATAAATACAGTTTTATTAAATTATTTAACTGGTTTATTACAATTGCTTTAAATTTTGTCATAAAGTTTATTTTCTCATAAATCAATTGCATTTATATATTTATTTAATTTTATTTATTGATTTAAATAAGTAGCCATGTAGCTTGTAGTACTCATCAAAACAAGTGGTTCTTGTAACCATTTAACCTAAATCAATAATGATGGAAAGGTTCTAAATTTTGGTCATTCTATTAGTTTTTCATGTTGATTAAGATAGTCTTACTTTTAAATGAAGGGTGATGCAACAACGTCTCCTTGATATATTTGTATTCATTATCCTGATAAATATCTCTTATTAAATTGAAACAAACACCTCTTTTATTTTTAAATAAAAGAATTATGCAAATTGTTTTACTTTATGCATTCTACCTTTTTAGTTATATTTTACTATTCTAGTGAAAATGGTAAAATATTTGACAATTTATGCACCACTATATTCCATACTCCGATATTTCAATATTGCAGTACATATTAAAAAGATAAAGATATAATATAGTATATTCTATTTCGTAAGTATTTTATTGTTCCTTTCTATACAACACGAATAGTGAAAGGGTTGATATTGTATTAAAGTTTACGCCAAAAGATGCTGAAGATGGTGAATGACACAAGATGTCGTTGTTCCCCTACTGGTGTAAAAATTTACACCGAAGTGTGAAAAAATTCTACCGCAACCTTATGGTGTTCATTTTAAACCAAACTGAGTGTATATGTATCCCATTTGGTGTGAAATTTTACATCACATTTCAGACAGTCTCACTAGACTATTTCCCAACTCTGGCTAAGTAAATTGTTGGGAATCAATTATTGGGAATCCTCAAGCTGTACTACTTTATCACGTTTCGTACTACTCTGATTATTAACTTCTCTCTGGAACATTTTGTGCTTCCAAAATATTCTTCACGTCGAAAGGACCACTGCCTACTTTGCCCAATGCGTTTCTATCAGTGGGTTTTAATCATCTCCAGGTGATGCCAATTTTGTCGGCGAAATACACGTCGAGTGTAGTGTATAGTGTTTTGGTGTTTTGTGGAAAACTAAGTCAGTGTTATTTAGATCTAACCATGTACTATTAGCACAAAGGTATCACATATTTTGTGTTACTCTAATATCTCAACAAATTAGATAGAAGTAGACAATTTTCCATCTCAACGTCTTTGAGCTATTGTATTTATTGTATTTCTAAATCTCTAAATTTCTAAACCTTCTCTGTTATGAGAAGGTTTATAGATTTAGAGATACAATACTATAGAATATATTGGAGATTTACTCTCCACGTGAAAGTAAAGCAAAAAAATATCCTTACTTATCATCAAAAATATCAACAGTTTCTTCGTTCATGCACCTCCTATGAACAATAATACAGCTACAGTTTCAAATGATCTGTAAGTTATAGTTAGTTTTCCTATGGTTGAAAATATTGATTACTTTTCAAACACGTATAACAGGCCTTAACAAATATGAATATTTCTTTTCGTATTCTTTTTCTTTATGAAATAACAGTTAATGTTAATATTCCGGGAACTATGAGAGAAATTTACGTTACATTGCCTTTAGCAAATAGTGAATATTAACTATCTAATTCTGCAGGGTTCGACTATTCCAAACCAATATTTGCATTACTCAAAATACGGACCGAACAATATAACCTAATATAATGTAATTAGGATCTAGCGTTTACCAAACCGCCTTCATTTCACTTTAATCTGTTAATAAACCGAATGGAATTTAGGAATGTATCGCAATGAATCTTCGGCAAAATTAACATAACTACTCTATTTATCACACAGGCGTTAATAATCTGTTCATTTTTTATTCTTTTATTCAAATGAATTCTACATTTCCAAAAAATTGATCGAGGAAGCCATTACTCTGTGGTGGTTCATAATTCCGACGCATTTGAGTAAACTATATTCGTATACTCGCATTCGTATACGTATACTCGCTTACACTGTACTGACGAGATCCAAGATAAAGTCGAAACCTTATCGCTAACTGCAGTTAGCGATATCCTGAAATAGGTGACACTTTGTACCTTTCTTGTGGTTTTGGAACTATTCTACATTTGCCTAAATTCAGCCCAAAGCTGTTATCAAACACAATATCTAATATGCTAATTTGGTGTGAAATATACGCCGAAAGGTCGTGATGGACTTTGATGAACCACTGGTGTACATGTTCATACCAGTAGTGGACTAAAATGCAGCCAGTGCAATGTCTGCTGTAACTGTGGCATTTTGATGTCAAAGATACATTTTCATGGTGGTGCATGTCCAACCATTTGGTGTGGAATTTTGTTCAATATATACAATTATTCAATGTAAAACGATTGTATGCAATAGATGTTTTGCGTCGTTGAATATTTATGATGAATTATATTAATAATCCCTTCTACCTATAGAGTTTAAATGAGAAATAAACAGTTTTAAAACCTTATCACGGACTTTTCCGCGCGTAGAACATCTCTATCTCGAAATTGAGTGGCCGAGAAAAAATAAACCAACACACAAATGCAGAATGTGCGGCAGTTTTAGTTTTTTCAAGTTTTCTCAAGTAGTCTCCCATCTTGCTTTCTCACGACCCATGGACAGAGTGGGGTGTGTCCTATCCACATCAAAATCAATAGATGTCGTCTGGTAGACGTCCCTAATGAGAATCAGTCGAACTCTGATCGATCCGAGACGTTTTAATTGAGTGATCGTGCTAGCAAAAACAATTTCTCAAATAGACACCATTGTGCTTTCTCATGACCCATGAACATGATAAAGTGTCTTCCATCCATTTCAATAGGTGTCGTCTGTAAGACGTCCTCGATCAGAATCTGTCAAAACCCGATCAATCCGACACGATTTAGTTGAGTTATCGTGCTAACAAAAAATAAACAGTTGTAAAACCTTAAAACGGACTTTTTCGCACGTAGAACATCTCCATCTCGAAAATGAGTGGCCGAGAAACAATAAACCAGCACATAAATGCAGAATATGTGTTTTATGCGACAGTTTTACTTTTTTCAATTTTTCTCAAATAGTCCACCACGTACTTTCTCATGACCTATGGACAAGGTGGGGTGTGTCCTATCCACCTCAAAATCAACAAATGTCGTCTGATAGACATCTCTAATTAAAATCAGTAAAAACCCGATCGATCCTACACGATTTAATTGACTGATCGTGCTAACAGAAAAATTTCTCAAATAGTCCACCATTGTGCTTTCTCATGACCCATGAATATGGTAGAGTGTGTTATATTCACCTCAAAATCAATAGGTGTCGTCTGGGAGATGTCCCCGATCAGAATCAGTCAAAACCAGATCGATCTGACACGATTTAGTTGAGTAATCGTATTAACAAAAAAAATTCTCAAATAATCCACCATCGTGCTTTCTCATGACCCATGGACAGGGTGGGGTGTACCCCATCCACCTCAAAATCAATAAGTGTCGTCTGGGAGACGTCCCCGATCAGAATTAGTCAAAACCCGATCGATCCAACACGATTTAGTTAAGTTATCGTGCTAACAAAAAAAAATATCTCAAATACAGCCATGAACAGGGTGGTGTGTGTCCTATACACCTCAAAATCAACAGATGTTGTCTGGTAGACGTCCCTAATTAAAATCAGTCGAAACCCGATCGATCCTACACAATTTAATTGAGTGACCGTGCTAACAAAAAAATTTCTCAAATAGTCCACCATTGTGCTTTCTCATGACCCATGAATATGGTAGAGCATGTTCTATCCACCTCAAAATCAATAGGTGTCGTCTGGGAGACGTTCCCGATCAGAATCAGTCAAAACCAGATCGATCTGACACGATTTAGTTGAGTAATCGTATTAACAAAAAAAATTCTCAAATAATCCACCATCGTGCTTTCTCAAGACCCATGGACAGAGTGAGGTGTGTCCTATCCACCTCAAAATCAATAGGTGTCGTCTGGGAGACGTCCCCGATCAGAATCAGTCAAAACCCGATCGACCCGACACGATTTAGTTGAGTTATCGTGTTAACAAGAATAAATGTCGACGACAACGACACACATGCGCACAAAATGGTTCAAAAACCATTTTTTTTACGAAAAATAAATCCTAGAAAAAAAATGTACACGATTACATTACTTTTCCGCGTATAGTGGAGTGTGGAAAAGTAAAAAATACCGTTGAAATGTAATATATTGTTCTTTACTGTGTCTTCTTTATTTAATTCAATACACTAGGGAAATATGTACATATATATATATATATATATATATATATATATATATATATATATATATATATATATATATATGAATGTATCGTAGTAGGGACAACTTAGAAAACCTTATATTTATCCCAAAATAATACAGTAATCAATATAATCAATAGACATTCTTATATATCATATTCGAGGTACTATTTATGTTTTATCGAACTTTCCATTAAAATGCGATCAGTTCGTCCTAGTGCTCTTTCGGGTCAGTAAATAATAAATATACCCCATTTATATTTCCAAGCCCTTGTACATCTACTAATAATTCTTCTCATAAAGTGAAATCTTCGACTTGAAGTAAACCAAAAATAAAAGTTTTACATTTAAACCATTTTAATATAGTGGTAACGATAGAATCATATAATTAATTATTTAATATATTCTTGATAACATTCATATGTTATCAAGAATGCCAACAACTGTAAATGTAAAGACATACACATAGAATCGTTACATAGGCCATATTATCATCTACTCCCTATGGTATAAAATGTAGTACAATGTAGGGTTTAGTTTTATATATTAGGTTATATATTTAGTTTAATATATTAGGTTTATACCCCAAATGTATTCAAGCTACCTCTGACGTTATTATCCTACCTAGAATCTGTCTTTAAAGACTGGTGAGAATCGTATGGTATAGTAATTATTGTGATAACTCATCATCATCATTAGGTCATCAGTCCTAAGACTGGTTGGACGCAAACCTCCAGCTTCTCCTATCTTGTGCTAACCTACGTATTTCGCTACTTGTGCTACAACCTACATCCCTTACTATTTGCGAGCAGTAGTCTAATCTAGGCCTACCTCTGCCTTTCTTCACTCCTATTTCTGCCTCCAAAATATCGCGGACTATTCCCCCATGTCTCAGCAAGTGGCCTACCATTCTATCTCTTCTCTTCTTTATGTTTTTCCACATACTTCTTTTCTCGCCGATTTTCTCCAATACTTCTTCGTTTCTAACCCTATCAGTCCACGGTATTTTCATCATTCTTCGGTAACACCACATCTCAAAAGCTTCTAATTTCTTCCTACTTGCTTCCCCTACCGTCCAGGTTTCGCAACCGTATAGTGCCGTGCTCCATACATATGTTTTCAAAAATCTCTTCCTTGTTTCTAAGTTTATTACCCCCGAGCATAAAAGTTCTTTCTTTTTGTTAAAAGCTACTCGACCCTGCGCTATTCTTTGTTTTATGTCTTTATCGCTTCTTTCATGCCAATTTATTTTACTTCCTAAATAAGTGAAGTCTTTAACTTCCTCCAATCTTTCATTATTAATTTGTACTTTCGTTTTTGCTCTGCTTTCGCGCCCTCTGCATAACTAACACTTTAGTTTTGTTTTTATTCACCCTCATTCCGTATTTCTCTGTCAACACTGCCTCCATTTCGTTCAATGCTGATTCTAATTCCTCCTTACTAGATGCTAATACTGCTATATCATCCGCGAATCTCAGCATTTTTAGTTTCTGTCTCTGTACTTTAATCCCGAAATCCACTCTATCTTTTACCACATTAATCGCCTCTTCGATGTACAGATTAAAAATTAGTGGTGATAGCGTTCATCCTTGTCTTACTCCTTTCCTAATACCTACTTCCCTTTTTTCCCCTTCTACTTCTATAACAGCAGTTTGCTCATTGTATAGATTGTGTACTACTCTCCTATCTCTATACTTCATTCCCGCGCTCTTTAGTATCTCGAACATTTTTTCCCATCTCACGTTATCAAAAGCTTTTTCTAAATCTACAAATCCTATATAAGCGTTCTTTCCTTTTTTTTGTGATAACTATATGAGAAAAAAACATCCTAACTGTTTTTAATCATCCTGTATATTATTGATACATTAAATTAATTGTTCATCTCCAATTCATGTCCAAACATCCAAACATTAAACTTTTGAAATATGGCTATTCAACTATTTCACAGCAGTTTAAATCTTCTTGCAATCAAATTTGTCACTAAACCTGGCCGCAGGAAAACTTTTGACACTATTTTTAAATAATTGTCCCTACAATATCTCACTATTGTTATTTTCAACTGTACAATAGACGAAACCTAAAAAGAAACCCTATTATTTATATGCATATAAAAAGGCAATATATAAGGAAACGTAGTTCATAAAGAGGTAATTATATCATTTGATTTCACTCATAAGTTTTGGGAACAAAATAATAAATTTTAACAAACAAAAAATATAAATAATAATTTTTTATAGGTCAAAATATTATACATAAACAGTTAATTAATATAGTAGTAAGGAATAGTTTTAAAAGGTAACGGAGATAAATTAAGCGTGATATATGTTATATAAATAATTAACTAGGCGCACCTTTCACAAAATAAAAAAAGTAACAGGCGGAAGCGTAGGTGGCTTATATTACAAAAATACGTAGGTATACATTAAAACTGAAATAAATCCTGATATTAACAGCGGCGCCAAGTATACATAACATAGCCACTACGATTTAATTAGTTTTGGTACAAATATAAACTGAGACACTTTTTTTTATTACATCGAGGATATTTCAATATATCACTTAGCACCTAAAAATATCAACCAGGCGTGTAAAATACGTGCAGATATGATATCTATTATATATTAAATCCCACAATATACATGTAGGTGCAAGAAGCAGTTTCTTATACGCTTAAGAATAATTTGTGGGTATAAAGATATAAAAGATTGGATAAAGATATCAGACAGTAACATTAATCGAAATATATTTTCCCGTTACACGGAGAGAAAAGTTATTTTTTATATCGAGCATGTCATTGCTTTTGTGGAACAATAATTTTAAATGCGGCAAAATTAAATCCTACATAAACAGTCACATATTTGATGAATTTGACTCAATTTTATGGTTTAGTTATACCAAGTAATTGTTCATGATAAACCAAAATTTACTACACCTTAATAGAAATTTAGTAAACGCGGTAAAAGGCGAATGATGTATTCACTCTAAGGTGCAGTCTGAGTGAATTTTGATTATGAGTAAGCGAGTGTTTTATGCAAATTTATTTATAATGTACGAGACATACATTAATTAAGACATACGTTAATATAAGAAAAAACCTTAAATGTTGGATATCAAGTATAATATTTTGTATATGTTTTCAAAAACTTAAGGTAACTTGTATAACACTTTTAAATATTTATAATAAATCTAGGAGCCTTAAGAAATTAAGTCTTATCATTCTAAAGATACTATTTTGTAATCATATGCTTCTTAAACCTCTCTAATAAACAAAAGAAATATATCAGTTAAACTTCACATTATTCCTTTAATTATTTGAAGATTTAAATCATAGTACCTACGTGATATTATAATTAAATTATTTCAACTAATATTTAACAAATGATAATGATAAAAAACATGAATAAATGACAAACAGGAAAAACAATGTCAAATGCAATGAAAGCGGTTTGAATGAAAAACTTTGGAAAAACAATGGAGGTGAAATTAAATTATAGAAATTATAAAACTCTGTAGCATGTAGATCCTCCTCTAGCTGTTATCGCTGCTAGATTCGTCTGGGTATGCTGTTGATCAATGATGAATGATTTCCTGAAGAATATTCTCCCTTCCGACAAGTACTACTTATTCAAGTACCCTAAGAACCATAGGGGAAGGTATGTGGCGCCTAATTGATCGTTTTAGCGCATCCCATAGATCCATTATGGGGTTCATATCTAAGCTTCTTGATGACCAGTCTATAGCCTGTCTGGCCAAGTGTTAACCTGCATAAAAATTAAATTGACCCCAAGAAACGGGGCAAATGGTATCACATATACTTCACGATGTTTTCTACGTAGAAATGTGTGTTCATGGATCCTCCCGTATAGGAACCAAATCCATGCGACCATCGAAACAAATCCTCCCCAGAACATTATTAAGCCACCAAAAATTGGGTCCTCGGAGAGATATTGCAAGCAGCAAACCTCTCCTGGCCTCCCCAAATTCATTGATGTCTATCTGGTGAATTAAGACTTACTCTTGTTTCGTTTGAAAACAAAACTCGCTTCCTGTCGTCACTAGTCCATTTTGCGTGTTCTCTTGCACAGCAGTCACACATTCTCTATGTAGCGGAACGCAGTCTAGCAACTTTATGATCTCTGGTGATCAGTGGTGCAATATCTGACCTTCTACTATTCAATCCTCGTTCATTAAGCCTTCTCCTGGCCATTTGTCCAGAAGTTGCTACATTTCGAGCTGCTGCTAGGGCTCCGCTTAATTCTAAACTGATAGATGTATCTTTCTCAAGGCGACTTTCATACGATATTACTCATTTCTTACATCTTTAGATTTCTTACGACCATGTCCCGGGGTTCTACAGTAACTTCCAAGTTCATTGAAACGTTTAACTGTTCGATTAATTCTTGATCCTCTAGCTCCTAACAAATTAGCCACACATCGCTGGCTACGTCCCTCGTTAATCAGAGTTTACCGATTTCACTATTTCATCTGCTCTTAAATTACGTAGACGATTCACTTCTTCTATTCTAAGTGTACTATACAAAGTGTTTCATGCACTTGATGACATTGAATTAAGAAAATCACTAGCGTAACTGAATTTATTGCCTTTTACAAATCATTTAAAAGAGCGTTGTTATTAACAAACAATTACAAAATATCACTTTACATCTGTCAAATAAATGCAATTGTTTGTCAATAGTGACAGAGGATATCCAAAGCTACCCACATAAAACGTTCAAAGATTTAAAAATTGTTTGCTAAAAGTTTTGCTGGTGCGTTAATTTTGTCCAGGAGTGTACTGCTCATCAAGAATTGGAACAAGTCTCTATCGGACCACCCACAAGGTGCACAGTAAATAGCCTGGTCTAAATAAATAAACGAATACTGTCCTCACTCTTTCTTCTAGGCATACACAGAGAAATCTCACACTTTTTCCCATTATTGACGAGCAGTATGTTCTCTCCTCTTTTCCCCTTCTACTGTATCCTCTCCTGTTATCTCCTTTCGTGGTTCGTATAGTAATGGTAGAAGTAATCATATTAATATTTACTGTTTTCAATAATAAACATTAGCAACTCTGTAAATTATATCACTGTCGAGATAGAAATAAAATGTGTGGGAAGCCGTCGACCAGTTTCTGATGCCAAGGTTATTATTACCTCTCAGCTGGTGGCAATAATGATTATTATAAAATGCAGTTGGCGGAAACTGGTGGCGTCGTCCACGGAAGTTGCGTTAATATAGCTTCAAAATGGCAATAACTGTCACGCCGAGTGTTAGGTGAGCTGAGCCAAAGCCCTGCAGTATCGTTATTTATTGTTATCGTTGAAAGAATAATAATTTATCGTCGCTAATTTAGTTATCCACTCTACTTGCCGGATTACTTCCTCGAGAATAATAATTTTAATGATTCATTAACGTACTTTAGCAGAACGCGTCCTATTCTGAGAATGAACTAGTCATCCTTTAATAAAGCGTAATAGCATCAATCAGTTTTCTTAAGTCAAGGGTAACGATTTGATAAATGAGGAAATCAGACGCTGTACAACTCTTCGACAGTAATTAATATAACCAATATTCGCCTTAATTAATATAGCCAATTATAATTATTTAAAATTAGTTATATTTAAGACCTTTAGTAGACGTAACAATGGTGAATACAACAAGACGCTGAAATATTGAGAAGTTGAGTATGAAAAATCAAGAAACAGTTTAACGTTCAACATATTGATAGAAGCATTCAAATTTAGAAAGCTTCTTTAACTTGATTTATTTTAAAATCTCGCTTTCTCAAGAGTATGCTAAAATGCAGGATAAATTTGAAGAAAAACATATATAGCACTAAAAGAAAACAAGACACACCAATATTTAAAGAGATGATCAGTACACATAAAGAATAGAATATCAAATGGTATAGCCCTAGAGTGAGCAAGGGTAGAAATCGCAGAAATTGTTTTTCCCATTTAAAAGATTCAGTCAGAACAAGATTGAGGTATATAAAAATGAAATCAGATCGCAGATGTCTCCTAGAGTTTGCATAAAACGAATTATTAACTACAAATATACGTGACAAGTACTTGACAGAGGATGGTGCACATGGACTATTTACTTGCATCGGCAGATATAACATTGATTTGAACAAGAATGTGATGCTACACGGATTTTTGGCTTACGATATTTCTCGATCTAAATCTAAATAGTTTCCATTTTTAAGAGATTTAATAACAGCTTGAGCTGAACTATCACTACACATTAGTAAAATACCAAGTAAGCAGCATAATTATCTAATACTATTATTAGCATTAGCAAGCTTCTTTAAAATTTGTATTGATTTGTATGAATGAAAGTCAATTTTTTCTACTTTTTTATTATGAATACTAGTATGTGTAATATTAATAAAGGTAAAAACTAATCTGTAGTTATTTTAGTGTATTTTTCTTTAAACAAGGGTACTAGAGATTACTAAAAAGCACTCGCATTAAACAATGTTTCTGTGGTCTACTAATATATGTTTAATACAATATATTTATTATATTCTATAGGATACCTGAGTATCTCATTTGGAATTATATGTTGTCATTTACGAATAGAACTAATCATATTTGACACACTGAGGTTTTTTATTCTTCAACATAAAATGGAGACGATACGGCTACAAATGGAAAAAATATCGTTCATATGGCTACCTCCACTCACCTGGCATGATCATTCGTTTAGGAAAATCGTCCATAACACAATCACATAAAATTGACTCTATTTCCCGACTAACACGTTGAATGTTTGCTTTAAGGTCATTAATTGTTGCTGGCTGAGTGGCGCACACTTTTTCCTTGACATAATATCCCAAAGAAAAAAGTCCAGTTGTGTTAAATCACATTATCTTGGAAACCAATTGATGTCAGAATTCCGCGAGACAACATGATCAGAAAATTTTATATGCAACAGAGTTATGGTTACACGTGCTGTATGAAACGTTGCACCGTCTTAAGCCGGGTCCAGACGTGCGTAAGGTGTAATGTAATGTGTAATGTAACGTGAAATGTAACGCGAATAGTGTGGACGGCACACGAACTCAACGAGAATCTTGTTCAAAATCTGTTCCACTCAGTTGCTACGAACGTGCCGAATGGAAAGGTTGTGATAGCTGCTGCTGCTTTTATTTGTGTGTATTTATTAACTGAAGACAGGAAAAAACGTTCGGTGCGTCGATGGTGGAAAACAAAGTTGTATAAGAGAAGATCTTCATTACTTGTGGAACTAAAAGCTCAACAAATAAATGGCCGATATAAAAACTGTACCCGGATGTCGCCTACTGATTATGAACATTGTTAACAATGATTGCGTCTAAAAGATCAAGACAAGATACTATAATGCAAAGCAAACTATATAAAGTAAACTAATAATTTTATTCTTGCATTTTTGTACATCTCTACCCAACGAAAGGGCAATATCACTCCAAGCATCGTTTTTCAGATTTGATGTTGCCTTATCAATAACAGAACCCGCCTCTTCAAATTTGTTGATTAAATTATGAATTATTAATTCTGTAGGCTTCAGTTTGTCCTAATTTGTACGAATTTTTCTTAATGCAACAGTAAATAATCACTTACATTCATAAAACAGTTGTACACAAACTATTCGTTGTTCAACTCTTATTCGTGGCATGTCATATGGTTTATAGATGAGTCACTAAATATTGACGCCCTATATGCTATAGTTACCACTGAGACACCCTATATATACATATCCATGCATACTCCTATCTTTTTTTATTTCTTCGATTATGCCTTTTAGTAACCAAAAATGTTTGTCGCTAATTAAATTAATGAAGACGTACCTGATCATGGCATGTGACCTGAATTCGAAGATACATTAAATTCAGATCCGGGTTTCAATGCGTGATCAGATTTTTTTTCGTTAATTTACTTAGGAATACACATTTTCAGTTATTAGAAAGAATGACTGCAGAAAGAAAATAGAAGAATTGGATGTATGTATGTATTGAGTATGTACGTGTATATAATATATATGACTGTATATGTGTGTATGTGTGTTACTGGGTTTAGATATAGATACGAGTACATATACAAATAGGTCTCTTTAACGGATATTCTATAAGGCAGAAAGAATATGACACGCCTATGCACTTATAAACACTCATAGTCATAACTGTAAAATATGCGTGAACATACAAGAAAACGCCAGACAAAGGTAAGTAAACGACAGAAAATTCTGCATAAGAGATACATATAGTTTAAGTAAAAATGGAAGGGTCATAATTGTAATGGCATGAATATTTTAAAACTGAAGTAGATAATACAACTAGCCATCAGTATGTAGTTAGTGTTCGAATAGGAAACAACATATCTAGTGTTAAGAAATATGGGGTGAATAATAATCCGATTTTCGTTATACCCCAATTTATTTAAATTCTTAGATATTACAAGTGAATATCTGAACAGATTGGCGCGTATATCTCAACTATTGAATGGTCGGTCCCTCTATCGAAACCGCGCCGAAATCTGATGTCATAGTTTATACTACATGTCTCATAAAGTATTTGATTTAATATCAACAATTCGGCGGTGGCTCAGTCAAGGTTTCCCCAACTCGATAAATGAAGAACAATGGTAACAAAATATTCGAAATAAATGACTAAAATTCTGCTGGCTTCACATTACTCACAAGGATAGCATTGCTATCGAAATATTCAGCGGTTTTAGTTCGTAGATTATCGGTTAGAAATATCACAAATGCGTTGTATATAAATTAGAAAAGTCGCGTCATAAGGACAGACGAATACAATAATTCAATTAGTTTCTAAAGGGAGAGTATATATAAAACAAAAGCACTGGGTATACAATTAACGACCCAGACAGATGCCAATTGCATCAATCGAGGACTAAACTCGAATGACAAGTTTTTTTAATATATGTCCTCATTTTCTCCTTCTATTCCATATAAATAATCTTAATACACTCAAGCGACAGACACATAGCTTAAGATGGAATTACAAATCTAGTTTAGACATAATTTAAAATCGCCCATTAACGTTAATAAATAATTACCCATCATAGCAAAAATAGATTTTCAAGAACGTTAATCGATGCACCACTATTGAAATTTCTGAATAACACAATTAATAATAATGACCAAAATTGTACAAAAATATCGTTAGATACATCTTCGTAAACATGCATTTTAAAATAACTATTTTATAATCACCATACGCAATATATTTGTTAATTACTTACAAATATATTTTATACAAATAGAAAATAAAATAGTAACTCACCACCAATGGTGCATCCAATAGTAAAAGCACATTATAGACTGCAACACACCACAACGTTTAAGCTTACGATATGAATTATTAAAAATAGTTTATATATCAAACCGGATACACTGGCAATATTTATCATCTTTGCTGTCTTTCGTCAGGGAAATCATCGCGGAAATAAATACGATTAAGTCCGGTAAAAACTAGAAAAGTTTTATCAGATGCTGCATACAGAATATTCCATGTTGCATTGTACATGACTTAAACATCGCTTATATGAAGCATAAGTGAAATACTCGTATAATAAACATTACATCCATATCAGAATATACTTTTACGAATGTACTTACGGGATGACGAAATTAAATGAAATTAGCCCAAATAACTACAGATATTACAGTTTGCTGTTAATTATATCCTTATTAAAGTTAATAAAAGTTTTACTAACGGAAAGCCATCACAAATCGTCACTTAGTAAATTAAGAAAATACGATTAAGTTAATAAATCGAGTCGTTTTGACATTACCATATCACTTTACTGTGCACCGTGCGCTAACCAAACGATATCTGCCATAGATATACCAAATATTAGTGTGGTATAAATTTACGAAGGGTTGTTACATCATAATAGGGATTCTAATAAGAACTAATGTGGTTTCTAGAGCTTCTGGCTCTGCAAACAAATATTAGTAACGCTGATACGCACAGGTATTCAAATTTCAGTAGCACCAGTCTCCGTGAATACATGTCTCGTTTGCTTTAGAAAATGAATTTATTTGCGTATTTTAATAAGCTCAAATACACTAATGGTCAAATATATTTAAAGGTATTAACATGTTTAAATAGCCCATCTGTTACATCGCTATGTAAATCATTTATTGCTACTTACAGAACAATCACTTAATCACTTAATGATCAGTAATTAATTCTTGGAGTTTCTTAGTATATCCTTTACTTATTTAGAGTTTATTAGTATGATATTACATACTACAGGTTTATTTATTTACTTCGATAAATTGGTTTGAAGGCATTCAACGGCGATATTTCTGAAGAGCTGAAATTCAATAATCTTTCCTCAATATTTCTACAAATTCCCCAATTGGTCTAATTAAATTCCATCAAGACAGAAATCTGTGCATAAAGGATGTCATAAACGTATCCTTCGTTGAATAAGGCCATAGTGATAATTAAATTCCAGTATCAAACGAATTTAAATATTCCCCACAATGTTTTCGATATATCGAGAACTTTGTAAGGAACTTGAAGCTCACATTCGTATAGAGAATAATTGGGAAAGAAAGATAAATATTTTAAAGACGTGTTAAAAGATTTAAAATACGCATAACGAAACTAAATATGCTATCGTCTCTTGTCAATAGTAGTTTCAGTTAATAGCGTATTTCAGAATGTTTGGTTTTATAGTCTATACAAAGAAACGTACAGAAATGTTGGAGAAACAATAGCAGTACCGATTTATAAAACAAATAAACTTAGAAAACTATAAATTATTTCTCGCTTGTCGAAACTAGATGATGCTTAATATACATCATTACTTAGCACGTTTCAGTACAGCTGTACAGAGGAATCTCCTAAAATATTCTCGAAATATAGAAGTTAAAATAACCAACAGTCATGATTTATGTGTTCCAAATACTAATAGGGCTCCAGATAATAACAATAAATTCACTAAATTAAAATAAATAAAGCATTTTTGTGTATTAACAATTGCACTGATCAATATAATTGCATCAAGTGCAAACGCGTTAAGCATATTACTGCACTGAACCCCAAATCTTGTAAAAAAGCTACGAGGAGAAGGAAAATCTTATAAGTACATATATACAGAATTTATTGGGATACTTTACAAAAAAAATCATGCAATAAAATGCAAGAAGTCTGATGTCTGAAATTCGTAGAAAAAAACAAAAAGACCCCAACAGACAACCCGCTGTTTTATAAATATGGTAAAACAGCAACCATTTATTCCATCCATAGAAATACTGAGGATAAATCTAATTATATCTAAACACTACTTCATCTACAGCTAGAAAGCAACTGTTAAAATTTTAATTTGTTTTCAAGGACACCAAGAAAATCTCCATTGCTACCTACATATATATTTTTTATTTATCTACTCAAATATATTTACAATATCTAACTAGAACTGCAATAAGGAAATGGAACATGGAGAATAAATGTCCATTGACATTCTCCTATAAGTTCTCAATTCAGTGAGTGAGTCTGTTTAGGGAAACAACTACATATAAAATCTGCTTAGCAGGTCGTATAGAACGTGTCTCTGTCGACTTCGCCTAGTTGGTTGACTCATTAGATTCTTTGATAGACTGTTGGAGTGTGCTCTTAGTATACTTTCGTAGTTTTGGACGAATTTTGTTATATTTTCCTTGATATCTGCTATTTGGAGATCGTGAGCTATGCATGAGCTATGCCCCATGGCACGTGCCAATGGGTGTTCGAGATCAACCGAAGCGCATTTAACTGAAATCTTTCCAGTATTTTAATGTTCGTTCTTGCTGGAGGCCCCCATAGCTCCATAGCTCCAAACAGGTTTAGAAATGGCTCTGAGACTTTACTCTAACTAAGACTTTATTATCTAGAGGTAATTTTGACGTGTAACCAATTAACCAGTAAAGTTTATTCAGTTTGAGTCCTAGTTGTTTTCGCTTGGTGAATATGTGCTTCTTCCAGGTCAGGCGGTAGCTAATATGAATGCAAAAGTACTTAACGACATCTTGTTGGAACAGTCAATGTCCAACTACGAACATATAAAGACAGAAATAACTGTTACACGCGAACATATCGGGTGGTCCGTGTAGAAATGGGAGACTGTAATGCAGGCATGTTAAACACGCGGCCCACGAGCCGCATGTGGCCCGCAAATACATAGGTTGCGGCCCGCCGAGACTTTAAAATTTTTTTGAAAAAATATTTATTATTTTAAAGTAAATTTTATTTTTACTTTCATGCAGTTCAATTTAATGCAGTTGCAGTATGCAATTTAAATTTTTACAATTTCGTGTTTTCACTTCACCTCTATCGATATTAAGTTTGTTGATGAAAATTTACAAATGGAGTTAATTGAAATCCAATGTGATTCTTTGCTGAAGCAAAAATGTATGGAAGTTGTAATTCTAGATTTTTATACATATTTATCTGTAGATCGGTTTCCTAAAATGTTATCGTTTGTTACGCATATACTGGCTATATTCGGAAGCACTTACTTATGCGAGCAACTATTTTCTTTAATGAAAAATAACAAAAATTCAGAAAGGTCAAGATTAACCGATCAACATTTATCATCAATTTTAAAAATTGCATCAGCTCAATATATTCAACCACATTTTGAAGACTTGCTTCGTGAGAAACGATGTCAAATATCTCCTAAAAAGTAATATTAAACTGTGATTTTGTTTATTTATTATTATCTTTTATTTTTGTTTTTTATAAAAAATATAAAATATTTATAGTTTTATAAGTTTAAAAAATAACATGAAATATAAAATGTTTATGTATGTACGTGTATATTGTATAATCTACAATAAAATGTAAAATATTTTTAGGTTAAGAAATTACATGAAATATAAAACGACTATGTATATGTAATATACAATACATTGAGCTTGACATTGAGTGTAATGAATACATAATATAATCATTCTAAAAATCGTCTTTTATTAATTTTTTTAACATTGAAAACATGCGGCCCCCAACATAATACAAAATAGATCATGTGGCCCATAATATCGTGATAGTTTGCCATGCCTGCACTAATGTATAGCGATGAAATCAAACTGTTATTTCAAAATAACTGCTGTAAAGAGGATATACGAAGACCGCCAAAGCAAGTATTTTCTCCTCAATGCGTTAAGACTATTAAACATGAGGTAGGAATATAATAATTTGGGGACGTTTTTCATGGAATTCAGTAGGTCCTCTTCTGCACATTATTGAAATTATAACAGAAGAGACATTCTCCAGCAGCAATTTTAGACTTACCACGCACCAAATACTATCATTAAAACTTCGTATTTGAAAGTAGTCTGGGGCATTGTAAATGTCATTTATAAATATAGCTATTAATTAAACAAGTATGATTACGAATTAATTTCATATTTTGGTGGTGAATACACAATATTATTTATAACAGTTATCAGGAATATTATTTAACATAATGTTGTCCAACATTTTATGCATAAAATATATTTATGGTGCGTAGTAATCAATGAAAGTCACTTTTTAGAATTGACTATGGATCATGCAAAAATAATTTTCACTCTAAACTACTACTCTATGGTTGATAGCTTTAAAGTCCCTACGACATAACTCTTACTTTAGAACGACAACATTCTAAACATTTCTAAGTAACTTCGGTTTCAATTGGAGCAACTTAGATATTGCTGAGATATCTACATGCTATTTTCTATACTTTATCTGAAGTTACGCTTCATTTTACTGAATAGAATACGCCGTTAAAGTGAATATATCAACAGGACAAAGGTACAAAACACACCGGAAAGGATAACGCGATGGTTTTAGAACAAGATGGCCATATTAGAGTGACCACCTCAGTCGCCGACCTGAATCCATCAGACAATGTTTGGCTTGACCTTTATAAGGCTGTTATACAAAAACTTGTAAATATCATACAACTTTGAGAAGTTAATCAACCAGAATGGCAACCAATTTTAAAAGAAATGTGTATTTAATTGAGACATTATATAAAAAATACGTAGCAGTTTCAATTAAATAAAGAACACGTTATTGAATATTAAGAAGTTAGTTATTGTTACCGTATCTTTTAGTTCAAATTCCTGTAACCTGTATATAATATTTTAATTATCAGTATATTATATTTTAATAGCACTACAACTATATATTCCAAACAGGGTTTTTAACACTTTTTAGTATTACTTAAATTCTTCTTATGTATTAAATAAATTTGTTTCCTTTACCTGTCGATTATCATCTTAAACATTAAAGTATAATTAAAATGTTTAGTATTCAGTTTTTCCTTACAAATTTTAACAGTTTTGTAAAATATAAAGTCTAAAGTCTAATTCTAAAATTACAACAGCGCTATTATTTTTTCTAATACGTCTGAATCTTGAATTAAACATTTTATGTGAATTTGTTACGAAAATCATACGTCATTTTCATACTGACGTATCTCTAGTAACAGAAAATTAAGAATTGCGAATTTAAATCTGACGCCTCTCCATTACCATGAGTTTATATAGCCAACAGTTTTGTACGTTAAATATTATAGCCCAAACACAATACGTTCTTTAGTGTTTCATCACAAATTGTTTTTGTCAACGTACTATGTTATAAAGGCGGTATAAAATAATTAAATTTGATTTTTTATACAAAAAATATTACCAACCCAAGTGAGAATGTTTTGCAGAGCATTGTATAACATTGTATAACAATCATTTTCCGAACTACCAAAAAATAAAACTTTTACATAATGAACGTAAAGGTAGAAGATTAGATTTATTATCATTTATTAAAAGTATTAGAAATAAAAACAGCTATGTTTTAGTAATTAGTAAATTTAGCAAAAATGTAATAACCAATGATCAAACATATTTTAGAATTTCTCCAAAAATAAAAGCAACCATAGTATAAAATCGCCAATGTTGTTACCTGCCTGTATAGACTGAATTTTATACTTATTAGGTTCAGTAAAAGTTTGTTATTCTTTGAGAATGGCATAAAAAGTTTGCTACTCTTTGTTTACTACTAAAATATTTATATACAAAACATAATCTAATAATATAATAATAAACTATTTCCTTTTAGGAAAACATTTTTTCAGATTACGGAATTCAACTCCGGAAGTTGGTAACTTGTCACTGTAATTAACTTTACTGAAATAAAAAGACGCCTTGGTTCAAATTATTCCTGGCTGATGTAATTTAAGAGGCAAGGATTATAACAGCCTGGCATGGTAGCGGCATGCACTTTTAAACGCGGAAAAATAATGAACATTTTATTTTATATTTTCCAACGATAATGTCAGCGTGATATTTTAGTAGCTATTTACATAGTAAGCATCTTTACAGAGGCGTTTTTAAATACACAACATAGCTAATATAAAGCAATTCAAAAGCAATATTAAATATAGATAATATAAAATTGATCTTTTTGGGTTTTGTATTTCATTAGTTTTATCACGAAGAAAAATCATTAAGTGGTCTATATAATCATGGAGATTATACAGCTAAAATAAAACATTATTATTAAAAGTATTATCACAAATCGCTTTACTTCTATATTTTAAATTTGAAAAAAATACGAATATTACAAGAAACCAGAAAATTAGAACAAGAAGGTGATTTACAAAGAAAAGTTAAGGGTGTTGAAAATCTAACGTATACCTACCATAACTAAGAACAGTTTTCCGTTCATTGGAAAATTAACACCAATTCCTAAAATGGTTTAACGGGGCGGAGTCCACCATTGATATTTTGTTTTCTATTTTCCTGATTGATCTCTCAAACGATATGATATATTACCAACTGATTTGATATTTTCTTAAATGCCCTACTAAAGCCTGTATTATAGTAATAAAAGGAGTTTCACTTCTCATTCTCACTACCAAGGAATTGACATATTTTTTGTAATCTGCACGCAAAGTTTCTATTCGCAAATTTGTACCATGTCATAATAACTAATTTAACCATGTCATAATAATTAATTTATAATTATTTCGATAAATTCATCTAGTCTTAAGACATCCAACATCTGTTGTTTTTCTACAAATTTAGGAAAGCCTCCAATAAGAGACGAAACAACAATAATATAATTAAAAAAATACATGCTAATCGCATGACATTAATTAAAAAATATAATTAACAAGCGGAAAATTTGCAGCTCTAACTTTGAGCAAATGGAAAGTAAACAAAATCCAGTGGCGTGCGAATGCGTCTATATCAGACCCGTCGATAATTTTCAGAAATTACTGTGTGCCTTACGTGAAGCAATGTTGCGCCACTAGGTATATATAAATATTACATGTACGATATATAATGCTGTATGAAAAATTAATTATATCGCGAGTAACAAAATCGCGAATTCAACTTCTTCAAGACTGGACGTAGATGTTTGGGTTCTGATTTAACATTTTTAATTATTACAAAGATTACTGCATTAAATGTGGTAGGATATTACGTTTCATAGAATTTTCGAATGTATCCATTGATTATATTTATGGATAACTTTAACTGTCAACCTGTTTCGTACAGGACCTATACCGGTCCTAGACTTCCCCCACCACTTTATATGACGTCACAGTTAACTTTGAGATCACCTTCACAAAATCGCCGTTGCAAGTAAATTTTAATTGTTTCTGTGGGGGTCACCTTGGACAAAATCACCTTGTAAAGATCACCTTGGATTTCTTCTGCGGCGGACTCCGCGGAAGTTGTTGTTAGTCAATTTAACCTCTTAGTATCTGCCACGGAAACTGTGCAAGATGACATTCACGATGTGATTTTATCCAAAGTAACCGTCACAGAAACCATTCAAACTTGCGTTCACATTATCATTGTCTGTCTAGGTTTTTGTTATTCCCACAAAGTCTGATATTAAGATGACATTAATTTAAATTTCGTCCATTAATCTTCGCCAAAAACTATTAGAGATGAATATGTATAAATTCTTGCTCTTGTTGACTTTTTATCCATGCTCTTTGATGACATAATTGACTAAATTAATATCGCATAATTGACTATACTATATATATATATATATATATATATATATATATATATATATATATATATATATATATATATATATATATGACTATGCTAACTATACTATAAAGCTATGAACGACCTATGGGATATACGACCTGTGACAAAAAAATAACCCCACCGCAAGATTAATGTTACTTATTTTCCGATCTTACAAATGATCAACAATAGCAAGAATTAAGTGCTAATTTGATTATGATGTACTACAATTTCCGGTACAGAAAATCCGGCAGAACTACACGAAAAGCAGTTCAAAGAAGAAAATTAACATTGTTAAGGGTGATTGGGTGGAACAACATAATAGTGTTAACACAGACACATACGGTACTGTGGATGATGGAGATATAATTGATGAGAAATATAAAACAAGGCAGTAGAATATTGTACCAGCAGAAAGAAATATAATTGACTTTAATAATTTGTAATATCGCTTAGGAAGATGAAATCTATCTGTCAGGTATACAAGTCGTTTAAGGACTTAAACGAAAAACTACATAACTAAGATCCTCCCCCGTCCTCCCCCTCAACTCCCGCGACAATCCACACTTGGCGCTCGTAAATGCGCGAATTTACACGGTCAGTGAGCTGTATTTTTTCCAGCTAAGGCAACATCAGTGAATGTTTACTCCTTCCTACTCGGGCGGGCGTAAATCGTACCTATTTCGTATTTCGTGTTAATTTGAGATTTTAAATACTGTTTTGTGAATTTGTGTAGTGATTTATTGTACTAATTATTAATATTTATATACTGTGATAGTGACAATGGATTTAATTTATAATTTAGTTCATGTGAAGCGATTTTTTAAATACTCTTATGAAGAAAAAATTGATTTAAAAAACAATGGTAGGCCATTGCCCGATATTGTTATTGAGACTGCAGGTGTTAGCCGCGGAAAAGCATATAAACGTCAATTTAATAGAGATACATTTATTCGAAGAACAATTGGATTTGTGGGTGCAACAAAAAAAATGCGTTATTTTGTTTTCTTTGTTTACTTTTTGGCGGTGATAAAGCATGGACGGAGGTAGGGGTGACAGATTTGGTGCACTTAACTGAAAAAATAAAAAAGCAGGACAACTCCAAAAGCCATCTACATAATACAATGGAATTAGCTTTATTAGGAACAACTAATATTAAAGCGCAGCTAGATTCAGCTTATTGGATAAATGTGCAAAAGCATAATGATAATGTGACAAAAAAGAGATACGTTTTGTCAAAAATTATAAACTGCATAAAGTTTTGTGGGGCCTTTGAACTGGCGCTGTGAGGACATGACGAAGCTGAAACCTCTCAAAACCCGGGGATATTTCGTGGTTTGATAAATTTTTCTGCTGAGCTTGATGTAACTTTAAGCGAGCATCTACAAAATGCTTCGGTATTTAAAGGAACCTCTAAAGAAATACAAAATGATCTTTTAGACTGTATATTAAAAGGATGTCATGAAGAAATAATTAAAGAAATTAACAAACCTACATTTTTGGCAGTTATGGCAAACGAAACAACTGATGTATCAGTTAGTGGTAGTTTTAAAATATATTCTCGATGGTGAACCGCTTGAACGTTTTTGGACATACCTGAAACCTATAAAATGTGACGCTGAAACTCTTTCGGAAAATATTTTAAGTGTTATAGACCCTCTAGTAGAAAATTCACCTTACAAGCCTTTTCTCTTAACCAAAGAATATGACTGCAAACATGAATGTTCTTCAAAAAGGTATTAAATTCCAAAAATTTTTCTTGTGAGAGTTTATATTTTTGTATAAACGGATTTTACATAAATATTCTGAAGTATCAGGAAAACGCGTGACCTTGAAAATTTTCGCCTACGCCGCAATTTTTTTGCAGCCCCTCCGGCGCCAGTATTTTGGATACGTTTGAAATTTGCACGCGGGCGGCCAATACCCTAGGATCGGCCCTGTGCAGAACACCCGTTTCATTTCATCACGAGCCGCCACTGGTCTAGACCAATGGTTCTCAACCGGTGGTTGGCGTACCCCTTGGGAGTACGCGAAGATCTGTAAGGGGTACGCTAACCGCCTACCACTACTACTACCGCCAAAAAGTACTACCAAAAAGTATACAAAATTATATTGATACATGTTATAATTTAATTGTAACAAAAGTTTGAGTAATAATTTAAAACTGAAAACTATCAGTAAAGCAGCAAGCAAAGACGTTGCTCGTTACTACTGTATTTGTGGCTGGAGTAATAATTGGAACAGTTGTAGTGTGGATGGTGAACGACCGTATTTGACCAAGCTGAAGCCAAACATTTATTAACTTTGTAAACAAAAAAGGCCCAGCATTCCCACTACTTATTTCTGATACTTGTTTAATTCTATGTCTGATTAATAAAAACTTTGTAATAAAATGTCCATTAAAATAAAATTTCTTGTTTTTAATTTAAATTATCTATTCGTAATTAAACTTTAACAGTTTAGCAGTCAAACTTTAACTTAACTAATACAACACATTTTAATAAAACTAAAGTGTTTTTGTTGGGGGTACGCATAATACACAAAAAGGGGTACGTGGGTTGAAAAAGGTTGAGAACCCCTGGTCTAAACTAAATAATACAGTAGCAATCGCTTTTTCTATATATATATATATATATATATATATATATATATATATATATATATATATATATATATATATATATATATATATATATATATATATATATATATATATATATATATATATATATATATATATTCCTGTATTGTCACTAAAATTTTAAGAGTGACAATTTATTCCATAATTGTCTGCTTAAATTATAGTATTGTTTTATTAAAAATTTTAATTGCACTTGCAGTACAGTAGATATATTCAATAAAACGTAAAATATTTTACTGAAGCACAAGAATTGCTGACAACATTTTGGTATAACAGCAAATACTGAATAACGACTATTTGAAAAATACATTTGAATACTCGTTCAAATACAAATGCATTTGAACGAGTAGTTTAAATAAACCTGTATATTTAAAATTTAACAAAACGAAAACCAAATAATAGCACACAATTTCAAGCAGTTATTTAGTTCAAATATTACAAAACATATAGTGAAAGTTTCTCACAATGTAAATATGAATCTCAGTTCAAATTCTTCTATATACTATACAGTGGCTCGGAAGTAAGCCAAGATTACGTAAAAATCAGATTCGCTTTTGTTGTATACCCAGTAGGTTCTATTGTTGTGTAGATATAGATTTATTTTATTCCTGCACGCAAACTCACAGTTTCGTTTGTTTGCTTTGTTTGCGGCATTACTTTTATTTTTATGGTGAAATTTCGTGTAAATTATGACGTATTTATTTCTATACAACGAATATGTTTTTTCGGGCAAAGCCATTTTGGGTCAAATTATTGTGATCGATTTTTCCCATCCCGAATGTTTTCAACAAATAAAACTATTAAACCCAGAATTTATAACTCTCTCGTTTGATACCACAATGCACCGTTTACCGAAGGAATTAAAGTATAGTCCAATCAATTAAATTTGCTTCAATTAAAACACAGGAATTTCATTAGCAGCACAGTGCCCAGGCATTCATCGAGAGGATCCGTGTAAATTAGGAGTAGGTTCATGATTACCATATATTTTATTTCAGAGAATGTCTCAGAAACTCAGTTCAGTTTAACAAGTTACAGGTCCTAATTATGTCTCTGTTTGGTAGAGAAAAAAGTTTTCCGTATCTACTTTTAATACGTTTAATTCATTATTTCTCAGCCTAGCTTTTGTTAGAGTCATAAAAATCCCTGGATAAAAGTTTTCTTAAAATTATTAAACATAGTGACAATTCAACGTGGTATTTTTATAATCTGGTCAAAATATTATTTAAAAATATTAAATATTATTTTTTCTTCAAAACGTTGCCGCAATTACATGATTGCATTGTTATTTTAAAATGAATTTATCTTTATTATTTTAAATTTACGAATTATAATGAGAACAAAATAAGTTTTAAAGTCAAAAATCAAAATAGTATCATGAACATGTGGTTCATGATATTACTCAGTCATTGAATAGTAATACCATCACCGTTTTATTGCTTTTAGATTAGCTTTTGATCGATTAGAAAAGCTTCTGATCGAATAAACAATTATATTGGATTGAGTCTTATATCAGTAGAATTAATGAAACAATCTACAAGCAAATAGACAGCAGAACATTTATGGCAATGGTCAAACTTCTGAGATGTTATTTAGAGAAGAAGGGGTGCCACAAGGTTCTATACTAGGTCCCTTTTTCTCCACTCTACATACTACCGAATTTCAAAATGTTCTTAAGACTCGTAAAGCATATTTCTATGTTGATGACACACAACTGTTCTATTTTTTATGGAATCTAATATGAAAGATGCTGATGCATTAATTAATAAGGATTTGCCATTTATTGAAATATCAAATACTTTTGGTTTATCTATAAATGTTATGGAATCTAAAGTAATAATATTAGGCATAACGGTGACTAAAAATAGATACAAAGGGCAAAGTTGATATTACAATTGGTAACGATAAACTTGGATTATCTGATATAACAAAAATCTTGGACTCTATATTGATTAAAAATTAAAATTCACTGTATTCACTATTCATGCTAATCATATTACTAAAAAATATTTCTCGAATTAAAAATTAATATATCTAAGTAATTATTTATTAACAAAAGAAATTTAAAATAATTTTATGTGAAACTCTTGTTCTACCGCATATATATTTTGCATCTTAATGCTCAGCCATTTCAACAGTTGCAAAATAGTTATGTAAATTAATTTGTGGCATTATAAAATATAATCATGTTACTCCAAGTATGAAAGAAATTAGCTGGCTGCATAGTAAGGATCAAATGATTCATTACAAATATTTTTTTTGCGCCATTTTTTTATGAGAACGACAACTTTCATGGTGTACTTGTGCAATAAATTGCTTCCTTATCTATATAATAACATTATTTATAAATTTTTCTATAGAATTGATTCCCTCTATAATGATATTACTAAAGATCTCAAAATATTACATTATAAATAATTTAAGGTACAGTTTAAAAGAATTCTATAGAGATGAACACTATTTAAAGTATTATTCCAGGTTGTTACATACAATTTTTTTTTTTTTTTTGGATTGAATGAAAGAGAAGGGATTTTTTTCTTAAAATTCACTGAACTCTGCATTATTTAATGTACAGCTTGTCAAGAATAGGAAAAAGTGTGAGATTCTCTATGATGCGTAGAAGAAAGAGTGACGTAGCATTGGGAGGAAAAAGGGAGATGCACTTTATTACGCGTGGTCAGATCAAACTGTACACTCATACATACTCGATATTCACTCTGCAAAGGTCTCAATGCGACTGAGTAAAGACCAGGCTATTTACTGCGCACCTCTAAGGCGGCCCGATGCCATAGTTCTTAAATTTGTTCTTATTCTTGACAAGCTGTATGTATATTATAAAATTGCATTATATCTAAAAGATACGTCTTCTATACGAAATTTTAAATATACTGGATCACATAAGAACAATATACAGGATGATAACAACAGAGATATGGTCTTTTAACTGGAATATCCTGTATATTTTTATATTACTGATCTATCGTTGGTAAACTGATTTCAATGACCTATTTTTATTCTGAAATCATCAATGTTATCTAGCTTTATTGCATATATTTTTTTCGTAGAAATAACTCCAGAAAAAATGTCAACGGTTTATTTATTTTTTCCCTATGTACTGCATTTCTTATTTAGATCAATCAATCTTGCCTAGCTTTACTGTATATACATTATTCTTCAGATAACCTCACAGAAAACAAATCAGTAGCATAAGCTCTGATGAACTAAGTGATCACTCAATTGCACCTTTTCGTCCAATATATTTATTAGGAACGATTTCGTTTAAGTAGTATTTTATTAAATTTAATATTTACTTTTTACTTTCCCACTACATGAAATACAAACGTTGTTATTTTCTAAGGCATGATATCAGCATATGCTGTGAGTAATTTTTGTTTTTAACAACTTTTTATATTTTTATGATAAATGCTTTATTGTGGACAAACTGAAATAGGGCTATTTAGAGG
The DNA here is from genome assembly GCA_037954035.1 of Rosalia funebris. Taxonomy (NCBI): domain Eukaryota; kingdom Metazoa; phylum Arthropoda; class Insecta; order Coleoptera; family Cerambycidae; genus Rosalia; species Rosalia funebris. The sequence goes on from JAZFAV010000032.1 coordinate 12,785,572, forward strand.
AGTTTTCTAAAAAATATAACGATAAAAAATGTAATAAATACAAATGATTTGATATCAAATCCTTTAGTATTCTATATATGTTGCAAAACTATGTAGGGAAATACACTACATAAAAATGATGTCACAGTGTAGTAAAAACAGACATTGTTATTTTGTCTTAATGCATTTGTTGCTATTTAATTCACATTTAATTTTATTGTACGCCACCTCCAGAGAAAATGAATATGTATCTTAACATTTCCTTTTAAAACATGGAAGATGACAAAAAAAACAAGCATTCAAATTAAAAATTACAATCTGTTTAAAAAATCAAGCTCATTAAAGCATATATATATATATATATATATATATATATATATATATATATATATATATATATATATATATATATATATATATATATATATATATATATATATATATATATATATCAGAATATCTTTATATCCTTATATTATTGTTCTGCTTGCGTCTATTTTGTTTCTTTATCATAACGATTTTTTATTTTATATTTTTACATTATATTTCTAGAACAGCGCATTAGGCTAATATATTATACTTATTATTATTACATTTACTGAAAAATTGACAATGACGTTATGCCTGTAAACATGTGATAACTGGTGGAATTCAAAATATATCAAGAAAGATCTAGGAAAGTAAAAGAAATTAAATGTATTTGATTTTTTCTGGAAAATCCTATATAGTTCTGCCGTAAATGGGTATCAATTTTTACTTTCGCTTATTTAAATTCTTAACACGTTTTATACAGAAAAATGGACGTTTTCAATTTCACCGAGAACTTCGTGTTTTTGTTAACTTTCCTATTTAATTGAAAGCGTATCATAAAATACTTTATTTAACAAGAAAATTTATTATTTATTATATTTCTTAATGCAAGAAACATACTAGCATGAAAAAGAAATCACAATATATATATATATATATATATATATATATATATATATATATATATATATATATATATATATATATATATATATATATATATTGTGATTTCTTTTTCATGCTAGTATGTTTCTTGCATTAAGAAATATAATAAATAATAAATTTTCTTGTTAAATAAAGTATTTTATGATACGCTTTCAATTAAATAGGAAAGTTAACAAAAACACGAAGTTCTCGGTGAAATTGAAAACGTCCATTTTTCTGTATAAAACGTGTTAAGAATTTAAATAAGCGAAAGTAAAAATTGATACCCATTTACGGCAGAACTATATAGGATTTTCCAGAAAAAATCAAATACATTTAATTTCTTTTACTTTCCTAGATCTTTCTTGATATATTTTGAATTCCACCAGTTATCACATGTTTACAGGCATAACGTCATTGTCAATTTTTCAGTAAATGTAATAATAATAAGTATAATATATTAGCCTAATGCGCTGTTCTAGAAATATAATGTAAAAATATAAAATAAAAAATCGTTATGATAAAGAAACAAAATAGACGCAAGCAGAACAATAATATAAGGATATAAAGATATTCTGATATATATATATATATATATATATATATATATATATATATATATATATATGCTTTAATGAGCTTGATTTTTTAAACAGATTGTAATTTTTAATTTGAATGCTTGTTTTTTTTGTCATCTTCCATGTTTTAAAAGGAAATGTTAAGATACATATTCATTTTCTCTGGAGGTGGCGTACAATAAAATTAAATGTGAATTAAATAGCAACAAATGCATTAAGACAAAATAACAATGTCTGTTTTTACTACACTGTGACATCATTTTTATGTAGTGTATTTCCCTACATAGTTTTGCAACATATATAGAATACTAAAGGATTTGATATCAAATCATTTGTATTTATTACATTTTTTATCGTTATATTTTTTAGAAAACTCCTCTAAATAGCCCTATTTCAGTTTGTCCACAATAAAGCATTTATCATAAAAATATAAAAAGTTGTTAAAAACAAAAATTACTCACAGCATATGCTGATATCATGCCTTAGAAAATAACAACGTTTGTATTTCATGTAGTGGGAAAGTAAAAAGTAAATATTAAATTTAATAAAATACTACTTAAACGAAATCGTTCCTAATAAATATATTGGACGAAAAGGTGCAATTGAGTGATCACTTAGTTCATCAGAGCTTATGCTACTGATTTGTTTTCTGTGAGGTTATCTGAAGAATAATGTATATACAGTAAAGCTAGGCAAGATTGATTGATCTAAATAAGAAATGCAGTACATAGGGAAAAAATAAATAAACCGTTGACATTTTTTCTGGAGTTATTTCTACGAAAAAAATATATGCAATAAAGCTAGATAACATTGATGATTTCAGAATAAAAATAGGTCATTGAAATCAGTTTACCAACGATAGATCAGTAATATAAAAATATACAGGATATTCCAGTTAAAAGACCATATCTCTGTTGTTATCATCCTGTATATTGTTCTTATGTGATCCAGTATATTTAAAATTTCGTATAGAAGACGTATCTTTTAGATATAATGCAATTTTATAATATACATACAGCTTGTCAAGAATAAGAACAAATTTAAGAACTATGGCATCGGGCCGCCTTAGAGGTGCGCAGTAAATAGCCTGGTCTTTACTCAGTCGCATTGAGACCTTTGCAGAGTGAATATCGAGTATGTATGAGTGTACAGTTTGATCTGACCACGCGTAATAAAGTGCATCTCCCTTTTTCCTCCCAATGCTACGTCACTCTTTCTTCTACGCATCATAGAGAATCTCACACTTTTTCCTATTCTTGACAAGCTGTACATTAAATAATGCAGAGTTCAGTGAATTTTAAGAAAAAAATCCCTTCTCTTTCATTCAATCCAAAAAAAAAAAAAATTGTATGTAACAACCTGGAATAATACTTTAAATAGTGTTCATCTCTATAGAATTCTTTTAAACTGTACCTTAAATTATTTATAATGTAATATTTTGAGATCTTTAGTAATATCATTATAGAGGGAATCAATTCTATAGAAAAATTTATAAATAATGTTATTATATAGATAAGGAAGCAATTTATTGCACAAGTACACCATGAAAGTTGTCGTTCTCATAAAAAAATGGCGCAAAAAAAATATTTGTAATGAATCATTTGATCCTTACTATGCAGCCAGCTAATTTCTTTCATACTTGGAGTAACATGATTATATTTTATAATGCCACAAATTAATTTACATAACTATTTTGCAACTGTTGAAATGGCTGAGCATTAAGATGCAAAATATATATGCGGTAGAACAAGAGTTTCACATAAAATTATTTTAAATTTCTTTTGTTAATAAATAATTACTTAGATATATTAATTTTTAATTCGAGAAATATTTTTTAGTAATATGATTAGCATGAATAGTGAATACAGTGAATTTTAATTTTTAATCAATATAGAGTCCAAGATTTTTGTTATATCAGATAATCCAAGTTTATCGTTACCAATTGTAATATCAACTTTGCCCTTTGTATCTATTTTTAGTCACCGTTATGCCTAATATTATTACTTTAGATTCCATAACATTTATAGATAAACCAAAAGTATTTGATATTTCAATAAATGGCAAATCCTTATTAATTAATGCATCAGCATCTTTCATATTAGATTCCATAAAAAATAGAACAGTTGTGTGTCATCAACATAGAAATATGCTTTACGAGTCTTAAGAACATTTTGAAATTCGGTAGTATGTAGAGTGGAGAAAAAGGGACCTAGTATAGAACCTTGTGGCACCCCTTCTTCTCTAAATAACATCTCAGAAGTTTGACCATTGCCATAAATGTTCTGCTGTCTATTTGCTTGTAGATTGTTTCATTAATTCTACTGATATAAGACTCAATCCAATATAATTGTTTATTCGATCAGAAGCTTTTCTAATCGATCAAAAGCTAATCTAAAAGCAATAAAACGGTGATGGTATTACTATTCAATGACTGAGTAATATCATGAACCACATGTTCATGATACTATTTTGATTTTTGACTTTAAAACTTATTTTGTTCTCATTATAATTCGTAAATTTAAAATAATAAAGATAAATTCATTTTAAAATAACAATGCAATCATGTAATTGCGGCAACGTTTTGAAGAAAAAATAATATTTAATATTTTTAAATAATATTTTGACCAGATTATAAAAATACCACGTTGAATTGTCACTATGTTTAATAATTTTAAGAAAACTTTTATCCAGGGATTTTTATGACTCTAACAAAAGCTAGGCTGAGAAATAATGAATTAAACGTATTAAAAGTAGATACGGAAAACTTTTTTCTCTACCAAACAGAGACATAATTAGGACCTGTAACTTGTTAAACTGAACTGAGTTTCTGAGACATTCTCTGAAATAAAATATATGGTAATCATGAACCTACTCCTAATTTACACGGATCCTCTCGATGAATGCCTGGGCACTGTGCTGCTAATGAAATTCCTGTGTTTTAATTGAAGCAAATTTAATTGATTGGACTATACTTTAATTCCTTCGGTAAACGGTGCATTGTGGTATCAAACGAGAGAGTTATAAATTCTGGGTTTAATAGTTTTATTTGTTGAAAACATTCGGGATGGGAAAAATCGATCACAATAATTTGACCCAAAATGGCTTTGCCCGAAAAAACATATTCGTTGTATAGAAATAAATACGTCATAATTTACACGAAATTTCACCATAAAAATAAAAGTAATGCCGCAAACAAAGCAAACAAACGAAACCGTGAGTTTGCGTGCAGGAATAAAATAAATCTATATCTACACAACAATAGAACCTACTGGGTATACAACAAAAGCGAATCTGATTTTTACGTAATCTTGGCTTACTTCCGAGCCACTGTATAGTATATAGAAGAATTTGAACTGAGATTCATATTTACATTGTGAGAAACTTTCACTATATGTTTTGTAATATTTGAACTAAATAACTGCTTGAAATTGTGTGCTATTATTTGGTTTTCGTTTTGTTAAATTTTAAATATACAGGTTTATTTAAACTACTCGTTCAAATGCATTTGTATTTGAACGAGTATTCAAATGTATTTTTCAAATAGTCGTTATTCAGTATTTGCTGTTATACCAAAATGTTGTCAGCAATTCTTGTGCTTCAGTAAAATATTTTACGTTTTATTGAATATATCTACTGTACTGCAAGTGCAATTAAAATTTTTAATAAAACAATACTATAATTTAAGCAGACAATTATGGAATAAATTGTCACTCTTAAAATTTTAGTGACAATACAGGAATATATATATATATATATATATATATATATATATATATATATATATATATATATATATATATATATATATATATAGAAAAAGCGATTGCTACTGTATTATTTAGTTTAGACCAGGGGTTCTCAACCTTTTTCAACCCACGTACCCCTTTTTGTGTATTATGCGTACCCCCAACAAAAACACTTTAGTTTTATTAAAATGTGTTGTATTAGTTAAGTTAAAGTTTGACTGCTAAACTGTTAAAGTTTAATTACGAATAGATAATTTAAATTAAAAACAAGAAATTTTATTTTAATGGACATTTTATTACAAAGTTTTTATTAATCAGACATAGAATTAAACAAGTATCAGAAATAAGTAGTGGGAATGCTGGGCCTTTTTTGTTTACAAAGTTAATAAATGTTTGGCTTCAGCTTGGTCAAATACGGTCGTTCACCATCCACACTACAACTGTTCCAATTATTACTCCAGCCACAAATACAGTAGTAACGAGCAACGTCTTTGCTTGCTGCTTTACTGATAGTTTTCAGTTTTAAATTATTACTCAAACTTTTGTTACAATTAAATTATAACATGTATCAATATAATTTTGTATACTTTTTGGTAGTACTTTTTGGCGGTAGTAGTAGTGGTAGGCGGTTAGCGTACCCCTTACAGATCTTCGCGTACTCCCAAGGGGTACGCCAACCACCGGTTGAGAACCATTGGTCTAGACCAGTGGCGGCTCGTGATGAAATGAAACGGGTGTTCTGCACAGGGCCGATCCTAGGGTATTGGCCGCCCGCGTGCAAATTTCAAACGTATCCAAAATACTGGCGCCGGAGGGGCTGCAAAAAAATTGCGGCGTAGGCGAAAATTTTCAAGGTCACGCGTTTTCCTGATACTTCAGAATATTTATGTAAAATCCGTTTATACAAAAATATAAACTCTCACAAGAAAAATTTTTGGAATTTAATACCTTTTTGAAGAACATTCATGTTTGCAGTCATATTCTTTGGTTAATAGGAAAGTAAAAGAAATTAAATGTATTTGATTTTTTCTGGAAAATCCTATATAGTTCTGCCGTAAATGGGTATCAATTTTTACTTTCGCTTATTTAAATTCTTAACACGTTTTATACAGAAAAATGGACGTTTTCAATTTCACCGAGAACTTCGTGTTTTTGTTAACTTTCCTATTTAATTGAAAGCGTATCATAAAATACTTTATTTAACAAGAAAATTTATTATTTATTATATTTCTTAATGCAAGAAACATACTAGCATGAAAAAGAAATCACAATATATATATATATATATATATATATATATATATATATATATATATATATATATATATATATATTATACGTCTATTATAAATTTAGTAATTAATAATTCCAATTAATTTAATGTTTATTAAATTATTTCTTATTTCTCTTATTGTAATTACTCATGATTTAATTTTTAACCGACTTCAAAAAAACGAGGTTCTCAATTCGTCTGTATATATGTATGTTCGGGTATAACTTTTGTGTTTATGAACCGATTTTAATAATAATTATTCTTTTTTGCGTTGGGTTCAGTCTAGCTCCAAGCTGGCTTCATCTTAATTTCATTGGTATTGGACCTTGTGCTTCGAAGATACACAACGGAACTCCTGTTTCAAGTAGCCATCATTTTCTCAATCATCCTTAGTAGGTCTACCCATCACTTAAAATTGTAAAATAATAAATTTAAAAGAAAAACCGACTTAAAAAAAAAGAAGTAACTTAACTAAAAAGCAATAAATAAATGTTTTCTACAAGAATTTAATACTTATTTGTTGTTCCGTTTAATGTAATTAAGAAATTATTATTAATTATGCAATTATTATTAATTGTTTTATATAATTTTGAAGTCGGTGCCAAATAAAACGTAAAAAGTATGTAAGTATTTTATTAAAGACATTTATTAACAAAAATATGTCAATTAAACAAAGCACAATATAATATCAAATTAATTATTTGTTACTCTGGAACAAATTTTCAGCAAATACAGATATAAACCAACTTGAATCTACAACTCGTTTTTACGATCTCCTAATAGGAAGCAACGAAGCGAAAATAATACTATTATAAAAAGGTGATCTTTTTCTTATTGCTGCAGATCTAGTTATAACAGCTTCTGTGCGAGACTTTTTACATCCAATCCCCTTTTTGTCCCTCGAAGTAAGAAATCATAAAAAGAATCCAATTTAGAACCTTAACTGTAAGTTAGTTTTTCCATTAGCTTCTTAATTTATATAAAAATACAATAAAACTGAATAGCAGGACATTTTTTACATTTTCCTGATTTATTCCACGACAGTGATCTAAAGTTGCCGAATTGGCATATCGTAGGAAAGGAAAAATATGGAAACCGGAAAGAACATTAATGGGAGAGAAATAAAATGGTCGATCTCACATGAAATATTCCACAAAAAGCTGCTACAGTAATGTATAATATGCAAAAATAAACGAAAAGTAAAACTTTTTTGTTTATAAGTAATATGTTTGATAGGTAGTTTAAATTAAGTACTTATACAGCTGCGTATAACTTGCTTAATTGAATTATTAACTGCTTAACTATATTTATACAACAAAAGGGGAAAACCAAATGGGGGTGTGTATGTACATATGTTAAAAAAATGTTAGGTCGGCTTTATCTTTGAAATAACTTAGTAGAGGATCTAAGGCGTGTCTGACATGAATAGCGAGATTGTGAAAAGCCAAATGGCAGTGTGGCGATATTTTTTTATATCTTCTTCACTAAAAATTTGAATTTTTTTATTAAAAAAATCGTAGCGCTTATAAAAAAATTAGTAGGTCAGTTTAATCTTTGGAATAACTTAGCTGAAAATCTAAGAGTTGCCTACCATGGATATTGAGGTTGGGGAAATGCGACTAGGGGTATGGTGAATTTTTTTATATTTTCTTCTCGAAAAATCTTGTACTTTTCTAATTTAAAAAAATCAAAGCCTCTGTATACAAATTATTAGGTCAGTTTTATCTTTAGAATAACTTAGTAGAGGACCTAGGGGCTATATTTCATGAATAACAAGGGTTGGGAAAGTCGTCACACCCCCAGTGTGACGAATTTTCTTATATTTTCATATATTTTTTATAGTTTCAATAAAATTGGTACTAGTGTATTTTTTAGGAATCATTCCGACATGTGAAAAGATGTATTTGAAATACCACTTTGAGAGCTATCCTGTAATTTTTTCGAACCGTATTTTTAAAATTCATAACGTCGACGATATATTTCTTTAATCGGAAGTCCCTTATTTGACTGCGACATTTAAAAGAATTCTTTTTACGTACAATAAAGTGAAATAAAGCAAAATCCTTCATTAACATTTAATGTTGTCTAATTTTAGAACACGAACTATGTTGTTCAGTATTTGTTGAAATAAATCATGAAGGCACATGGCCAATACCCTCAGAACTAAAATGTGTGGTATTGGATAACCGCAGGAATAATACTAGATCCTTATTTCTTTGACCAAACATTGCCTGGAGGAAGATCTTGAACTACTTCAATTTGATTTAATGCATCATTATTAATTTTATTCCCTAATCCACAAGAACCCAACCTCCCAGATGAGGGAACTTTTTTACTATCAAAATAGAAGGTAATGTCACCTATTTAAGTCGGCTATGCTTACCAAACGTTATCAGATAATCCAAAAATGGATTATTTCATAGTCGCATGAACATGATTGTTTTGCTTGTTGTCTGTCTACGGACCTGTCAAAAGAAACCATATATGAAAGCATTCATCGTTCGTTCATTGATACCATCAATTTCGCTTTTTGTATTTATTACGTAGGGTATGCCAAAAGTTAATTGAAGAGAGATGCTTTAAGACATCTTCTACAGCAGAAACATCGCATTCACTCTTAGATAAATATCCAGTGGTGTCAAACATAATATTACCTCCTTTGCTCTTGTTGGTATGGTTCAAATAGCTCCAGCTATGTTTAGGTGAGCAGCGCTGTGCACTTAAAGCGCTATTTCGTTTCTTTTACTTCTTGGTAACTTTTTGTCCGTTAGGCAGTAGCTCTATAGGCTATCCGATGATAACCTATGGATGCCTATACTGCCTAACATAAGGTCGATACCATATGAGAGCAGTATATACTGGGTTCAAGATAAGTATGAATTCCATAGGCATCTTGGAACTGATAAGAGATGCAACTTCAGTCAAATAGAAAACGAATCATTATTAAACGACTCAAGGATTATCCAAACAGCATTTACGGGCCTCAAGAATTATTGGTCGTTTTTTAATTATTTCGAAAAAACAATGTTAATCACCATAGAGAGGTAGACATAGTCTACCATGTCTAGTAGAGGTAGACATATTTTAAGAGCTACACATAATACAATGTGCATAAAAGAACTTGGAATAAAATATAGACTCACAATTTGCAAAATAGTAGTGGTCTATATTTAAAAAAATTAATGCTAATGATGGTCATAGGATTACGAAAAAATAAAAATAAAAATTGCATTACAACGTTAAAGTTTTTTAAAAATTGCTACAATGAAATAGTATTAGTTTTTCCATATATCTTATATTAATATAAGTATCTTATATTAATATCAATATCTTATATTAATTTGGCAAAGGATTTTCCTGTGGTTACCTATGGTTTACTGTTCATGGAAGGTACAAGTTCATTTTAGTCTCCTTCCAAGGTGAAGGTTCTTGCGCAAATTTTTTAAGACTTTAATTTGATTGAGTTTCATTTGCTTGATATTTTATCAACGGCTTTAAACAATGGAAATAATAGAGAATATCGTTTCTACATGAATATAATTTCTATCAATTATATAATGTCATTAAGCTCTTAAGACTCAGTTTTAAATATACCAGCCAATTGTGTTTCATTCCAGCATTTATGAATTAATTACACCAACTAAACAGAATAAATAATTATTCATTATGAATAATGGATTATTAGACCCACGTTACAATCGACCTTCCTATTGTTGAACTGAGTTAGTCAATAGTTATGATATAAAGTACTTCATACAAAATACATTAAACCGTAAACGTCTCCATATGATACATATCCTAAGGCATCATTGATCAGTATATCAATAAAAGTGTCGTCGAGGATAATGAAGTGTGCCATCAATTTTCTTGTACTTGCGCCAAACCGCATCAAACACTTACTGCTGAAAACACACGTAATTCAAGAAGGGTATAAAAAAGAACTTAAATATATTAATATGGGAAGGTTTTGGAAAGGTAAATATGTTTTATTTATAATTAAAACTACCCACTGGACGTGCATCAGTAATGTTACATTTGGATAACTCTACGGTAATGGATATGGCATTGCATAGATTTGAGATATTTGAATCGATGTAGGTTGATGGCATTTAGTTTCAATTTGCCATCCTATTTAACCGCTGTTTTTATTTGTAGACATTTAAATATTTATATTTCATATTTTATAACAACAGCGCAATGCTGCAGACATTTAGCTGAGCTAATTCAGATTTTTACTGATAATTGGGTAAGTATTACAAAGTATATAGTAAGTTCAAAAGGTAATGTATAATTTCGATGAAATTGGCACTAATATATTTTTCGAAAATCATTCAGACATGTCAAGGATGTATTTTAAATACGATTTTGAAAGCTACCCTATAATTTTATCAAGCCGCATTTTTAAAAAGTTATGACGTCGATGATATATTTCTTTGATCGGCTTATATTTGATTGCGACATTTGAAGGAATTCTTCTTACGCACAATAAAGTGAAATAAAACAAAATCCTTCATTAACATAAATATAATGTTATTCAATTTTAGAATACGAACTATATTGTTCAGTATTTGTTGGATTAGATCATGAAGGCACACGGTCAGAACCCTCATAAACCTAAATGTGTAGTGTGGAATAGTCGAAGAAAGAATACTAGATCCCTATTTCTTTGACCAAACATTGATTGGAGGGAGATCTTGAACTCCTTCAGTTTGCTTTAATGCAATATTATTAATTTTATTCCCTAATCCACAAGAACCCGATCTCCCAGATGAGGGAACAGTTTCACCATCAACAAAAGTTAGATCTACAGGTTAGATTAGAATATTAGATCTACAGTTAGATACAGCTGGAATAGAATCAGTAAGTATATTTATTTAAAAATATTGAGATATTCAAGTGGTGACGTTTCTAGACAATTTAATTATAATTAAATACATTCAATATTTCCAAATTTTTCCTCAGCTATATCAAATAAATTTAATTAATCAACAATTCCAAACAATATAATAAATAATATCATCCAATCCAATCATCATCAATCATTGGATCATACAATCCAAGATGGTATCAAAAAAAATCCCATAAGATGAATATAACAAATAGAATTACTGCACAATGATTGCTCAAATTATTTGTAAGCCATGGAATTAACATTTTTCCATGATCTCTGCAATAAACGATATTTTTAAGAATATTTCTGATATGTTATATATAATTACGGTATGTTATACATAGTCGATAATTCGTAATCTTGTTAATAATAAAATTTATTATTAACACTATATGAGGTACAACTAATAGATATGGAGAATATCAATAAAACTTCCTGAAACAGGCTGATTTTTAATGTTGGTAGCACAGCTTATAGGGTAGTGATCTTTAGTTCTGTTCACCCTGGGGGTGTGACCGCGCCCAGCTTTTTCTTTTCAAGTGTAAGAGTATATCGAGTGATAAATCATTTGAAAAGTCGGATAGAAAAAAAAACAAAGCACACCTCGTTTTCCAAATTCTTCAAATTATTACCTTAAAATAAAACTTATGATAGTCATCACTGCATTTTAAATGTGTACCGTTTTTTTCTATATTCGATTTACACAATTACTATTAGAATGCTATAGAATACTATAGAATTCTATAGAATGCTAGTAATACAGAGTATGAGAAAACAAAAAAAGGAGCCCAGTACCAAAATATTGGTGAGCCAAATCATCGTCGGAAGATGAACAAACGTGTGTTTTAACCATCTGTATCGAGATTTTATCAAACATTTATTACTTTTTATTAAAAATAAAAATGTAAGATTTATAGTAATATGTAATAAATGCCATTAGTAATATATATAAATAAGAGTTATTATTAAAGAAAACAATTGAATGACATTATATACTAGGGATATTCATGAGTAAAATGCAGTTGGATATTTTGTTCAAAAACATTGATTTATATTTCATCAAACCATATGGCTATCTCTCAATATAAATATTTCAATAAAAATATAACACGATAAATCTTTTTTGTTGTTATTTTTCAAGTTATTTTTCAGTTATTACATTAATTAATTAATTATTAACATAAAATTAGTTTAAAGAAATATAGTATTTGAATGAAAATAAATTGTTATGTCGCTCATTATATGCGAATGTATTTTACAAATAAATGAAAGAGGTATGTATAAAAGAGATGATATATCGAAATCGATCTAAATTCTTCGATTTCAATTATACCAACACAGACATCCTTTGACGACTCGGAAGGGAAACCATAGGGTATTAAAAATACCTGTTTGCCCTAGAAGAATTCTTTAAATTTATCGTACTCCACAAACAAACCGCACTTTGTTTGTACCGCAATCGTAATGCCGCACAAAAGGAAGGTAAAATAAAGAAAACTACTACATTTCATTTAAAACTTATGTCGAGAGAAAATACGCTTTATGTCTTCACCTTAGTGAATGCACTTTAATTACAACAAAAATAGAGAGTAAACGAAACGTAGAATTAAACTAGGTACAAGTCTAAAACGATTTTCGCTAGAACAAACATCGTAGAGAGTTTGTTAAGCAGATTTAGCTTTTCGGCGTTTTCCTGGTTTTTATCTATTTAACTCAATACGCTTGAAAAGAATAAAACAAATACTTTAAATAATGGTATTTTAACTATAGCTATTAAAAACACTGTATTGGTATAGTTCTTGTTCATGAATTTTATTCATAGCATAACTGTCATGAATGAGGTACATGTGTTGTGTCTCAGTCCCATAATACTTCGACCAGGTACAGCTATTACAACTACTAATATATGTGAGTAGAAGTCATAGTACTCTCAAAACTATTTTATTAAAGAAAAATATTGGTAACAGCAACAATGTATAAACTTTTAATTTAAATACGATGAAATACATATTACTACGTTATGATGTGTCAGTGACAGGTTTGTTAATAAAGAACATTAAAAGTTCAGAATAATTCAGCCGCTTCATCAAAACTGTGTTACATCATCTATATTAACAATAACAGTTTTAATTCTGGCAGGCACTGTATCTACCAGCTTAGCGCACTCTTTAGGAAACGTGTTATCCCAATTTTTTTGCAATTAGGTAAATCTGGTAGAACTGAACGGGCTGGATGTTTGTACAACTGTTTTATTTTATTTTATGTCACAATACTTCTATTAGCGAGAGGCCTAGACGACTAGAGGGCGGTTCCATAACAGGGACATTATGTTATGTAAACCAAGCTTTGAAATTCAATTTTCCTACACCCATACCACTCATACACCCCCACATCATAAGAGACGCAGGGAACTGGCTAAATTGTTCTGAACCGCGAAACTTAATGTTTTTTATTAACAACCTTGTCATTGACGCATCATAACGCAGTAATATTTCATCGTATTTAAGTTAAAAGTTTATACTTTGTTTCTGTTACCAATATTTTTCTTTAATAAAATAGTTTTGAGAGCGTTATTACTTTTATTTAAATATATTAGTTATAAAATTATGCCTGACCGAACTATTATAAGACTGGGCTCGTATAGTAACCATATTGCTATACGTAACTATATTTAGCACAGCACAATGAGGCTGTGCTATGTAAAAACCCTCAGAAAATTAACATTGGTTCGAATTCTATAATCAAAATATTTACGATTTTGTAAATTTGTAAAATCTAAATAATAGCAAAGTACGTAAAACTAGGCAAAGTATATATTTCAGTTAATTTAAATTAATTTAAAGAACTAATATTTATCTATTTATTCATAGATCTTATTGGATATTATGCATTAAATTTGTGAATTTTAAGCAGAAACATTATATAAGAAGCTTTCTTGTATGCACAGAGTAACTACGTTGCCTTGGATATTTTATTTTCAGTAACTGTTTGCTCACATTTTTTTATAAAGTCCAGTACACCAAGTTTCTAGAAGTCTAGTCCAATAGGCCAATTTTCAATTATCAAAAAGCGTTTGGCTTTCCGGAGCAGTTATTGCATACTGTTTTACATCACTTATAATGTGATTAATGATATTAACATTTTGATTGTTTGATTCCCATTTGATACACTGTTGAAAATCTGCAGTGGTAAAACTTCACCACTTTTAATGGTATGAAGATGGTATAAATATTCACTATTTCCGGTATAAAACACCAATGTAATTAATAAAATTTTACAAGACTATAATTGTAAAATTTTGTACATTTTAGGTATAAAACTAATATAGGTACATCACAATATAGTACACTTTACTCTACGTGGGATAGATTATAATCCGTGCGTGGTAACAATGCCTTAATTTTTATTTTAATAACGTGAACTTAACAGGAGCTAAATATGCGAAAATGCAGACCAATTTTTGAAAACAATTTTCGCCGTTAAAATAATTCTTCAATCGGGGGACATACTGATCGGAAGAGAGGAGAAAGCGGATAGATGGAAGCAGTACTTAGGAAATTTATACGAGGGTTAGGAATTAGGAGAGATATTAGAGGAAGAATCTAGTATCGATAGGGAAGATGTAGGAAAACCTATATTGAGGGAGGAATTTGAAATAGCACTAAGGGGGCTAAAGAACAATAAGGCGCCGGCTGTAGATAAAATACAGGCGGAAATTTTGAAGTGTGCGGGACAGAAAGTAGTAAATAGGATGTTTGAACTGGTAAAATACATATACGAAACGGGCGAGATGCCGGAGGATTATAAGAGGAACATTATCGTTACTATACCGAAAAAGAGAGGAGCCGACAAATGCGAGAACTTTAGAACGATTAGCCTAACTTCCCACGCGTCAAAAATCTTAACCAGAATAGTGCAGAAGAGGATGGAAAATAGAGCGGAGGAAATACTAGGAGAAGACCAATTCGGGTTTAAGCGAAATAGGGGAACTCGCGAAGCTATTCTGGCGCTAAGAGTAATGTTAGAGAAAACAATAGAAAAAGGAAAGAACGCTTATATAGGATTTGTAGATTTAGAAAAAGCTTTTGATGATGTAAGATGGGAAAAAATGTTCGAGATACTAAAGAGCGCAGGAATGAAGTATAGAGATAGGAGAGTAGTACACAATCTATACATAGAGCAAACTGCTGTTATAGAAGTAGAAGGGGAAAAAAGGGAAGTAGGTATTAGGAAAGGAGTAAGACAAGGATGTACGCTATCACCACTAATTTTTAATCTGTACATCGAAGAGGCGATTAATGTGGCAAAAGATAGAGTGGATTTCGGGATTAAAGTACAGGGACAGAAACTAAAAATGCTGAGATTCGCGGATGATATAGCAGTATTAGCATCTAGTAAAGAGGAATTAGAATCAGCGTTGAACGAAATGGAGGCAGTGTTGACAGAGGAATACGGAATGAGGGTGAATAAAAACAAAACTAAAGTGTTAGTGTGCAGAGGGCGCGAGAGCAGAGCAAAAGCGAAAGTACAAATTAATAATGAAATATTGGAGGAAGTTAAAGACTTCACTTATTTAGGAAGATAAATTGGGATGGAAGAAGTGATAAAGATATAAAACAAAGAATAGCGCAGGGTCGAGTAGCTTTTAACAAAAAGAAAGCACTTTTATGCTCGGGGGTAATAAACTTAGAAACAAGGAAGAGATTTTTGAAAACGTATGTATGGAGCACGGCGCTATACGCTTTCGAAACCTGGAGGGTAGGGGAAGCAAGTAGGAATAAATTAGAAGCTTTTGAGATGTGGTGTACGAAGAAGTATTAGAGAAAGTCGGCGAGAAAAGAAGTATGTGGAAAAACATAAAGAAGAGAAGAGATAGAATGGTAGGCCACTTGCTGAGACATGGGGGAATAGTCCGCGATATTTTGGAGGCAGAAATAGGAGTGAAGAAAGGCAGAGGTAGGCCTAGATTAGACTACTGCTCGCAAATAGTAAGGTATGTAGGTTGTAGCACAATTAGCGAAATGTGTAGGTTAGCACAAGATAGGAGAAACTGGAGGTTAGAGTCCAACCAGTCTTAGGACTGATGACCCCATGATGATGAAAATAATTCTTGAAAGTATAATGTTCATTTATGTTGAAATGAAAATAATAATGAAAATTACCTATTGACGCGAATATTTCCGAACATTTATTTGTAGACGATCTACTTATATATGTACCACTCTGCACCATCTATCCTAGAAATCCAGACTCTTTTACCAACAATGGATGCTATTAACAACAAAAGGGTTTTCGTTTGTCGGAATATAAGACAACTAACGTTAAACAATACAAATCGACTCTATTAGATTTTTGGGACTCATATGCGATAAAAAGCTTACATGGGATGCTCACATAGAAGATTTAATAATTAAATGTATGTTTGCATTAAATATATTAAGATTTTTATCAATTAATCAATTAATATCAATCTAAATCTATAATGTATCAAGCTTTTAAAACACGAAACCAATCACACCCTTCTTAAAACTATATTATAAAATATATTAGAAAATTTTACAAACGCGCAAAGAATATATACGAATGATTCGAAGACCGAGAACGGCACAGAATCCGCAATTATAGTGGAAGATAACACATACTTTGGTCTTTACATTACCTGAAGTGGCTAGTATTTATTTTACCGCAGAAATGTACACAATCTGGCCAAGTTCTTCGATATTGCGAGTTCTCAAGAAATCGAAATTTTGTTATATGTACAAACTCTTTGCAATCAGATTTCATCAATTCGAAAACACTAGAATTCGATATACTATCTCTAATACATTGGCTGACAAATATACACAAAACAGTAACTTTTTCTTATACCAAGTCGTGTGACCATCGAAGGAAATGAAAAAGCAGCTATCAAGCAGTCCCTGTGGCGGTTACCAGCATACAACAGATATTATAGTTAAAATAAACAAATAGTACGAAAATTAATGGCAAAATAAATGGAACACTGAAAGTACATTTTACAGAAGAATACATTAATCGTTGATAATTGGAAATTCCCACTAGAGCTTATGAGAAAAGAACAAACAGTAATAACGGTATTAAGGTATCATACTTAACATCGCTGTATCTGCATAAAGGACAAAGGGCCCTAATATGTATGAGATGCAATGCCAAGATAACCATGCTACATATCCTAATAGAATGCTCACTACATATACCATTTCGACAAGTACCGGAGGTCGAAATGATTTGGAAAACTGTATTTATTTATTAATAATAAATAAATAGCCTCTTAATTATTGCCAATAAAGAGGTTGTGGAGAGACAATTAACTTTTGTCAAATTAAGTAATATTTTCACCAGTGATGGCAGGCTAATGGCATAAGCTGTATACCGTAGACAAAAAAAATGAAATATTATGCATAATGATAACGCAAATAATTATGAGAACGAACACGTTGAAGATCATATATTACATTTGGCAATAAAATACAGAGGTTTTAGTAGTTTTTTAGTTTACCAAGTAACCCAATTTAGTTAATAAAGTCACCTCAACACGATCTACGACAAAATCTTAAAGGTTTACTGTATTAAAACTATATTTTATCCCCAAATGATTTCTTCATTGCCTAATCTTAACAATGATCTAGCCACGCAAGACAACATTATAACTATCATTAAAAATTATTTTAAGATCAAAACTATTCTCAAAAATATGTCGTATATTCAACGTCTCTAGTTGAATCTACATCTAGGTTTTTTCATTTTAGATATCTAGTTACCTTCTAAATTATTGCATACGTAATAGAAGAGGTATAACGTAACCTACTTACTTACTAAAATTCTCCTTACAAACAGAAAGGTGGTGCTTACCTGAAACAAACAGAAGCATTAATTATAAAGTAAAAAGGCATGTCCTTTATATAAGGCGTGGTTAAGGAATTTTATAAGAAAATCGAAAACAGAACGTATATTTTAAATTCCAAATACAGTTAAGTCCGATGAAACGAATACAGTTACAAGATCAATATCGCATACATGTACATCTGGTCTCAAAGAAATCAGTCAATGGAAAATTGGTTATTAAGGAGAAATCGTTCAAGCATTCAATCAATTTATCCGTAACATTCTGATACAAATATGCTGATGTTCAGTCAGACTCATCTTATCTATATTAGATTTAAAATATTGAAAAGCCCTTCGAAATTATAATAGAATATCTAGAGATTAGTTTAAACGATCAGATTATGTAGTATTGATAGAATATTTATATACAAGTATAGAAATGATATACTTGCAAAGTTATTACAAAAGTTAAAATACGTTTATTTCACATATAAATAATATAATGATACCCCTTATTAGTATAAATTAATACAGTCCTAATACAAATTCAATTATTGATTTAAAGTATTAATTTATGTATAATTTTATTTGTGCGTCAATATTTCACATTCGGCTAATTGGCTAATCTACTTAAAATGTACGATATATTTTTTTATTCTCAACCAAATAACACTTGATCTAGAACAAATTTACAACTAAATACAATTAGAGAATATTATTCATACAGTGACTACGTAAAGTTTGCCAACAAATTCAATAAAACCAGTACCCGGAAAATAAGAAAAACATTTTCAGACAAGTCTGTTTTGTTTTTCGGATGCATATTCTTTGGTACATCTATATTTTTGATGTCGTCTCATACGAGGTTATAATGTCTAGATAGTGTTTGTCTTTTTTCAATAAACATTATATTCCTTATATAAACATATATAATATAATTCCTGTTGATTCTGGCATTTAATTTCTTGGTTGACAATTAAATTTTTTTGAGAATTGTGGTAACCTAGAACTCTAGGCTAACAACTCCCCAATACATACAGAATATTATGGGTAATATAACTGTGGAAGCGGTTAATTGGACTGCTAATGGGGCATTTTATATTCTATTTCTGTAGATTTTTGACAGTTTATTTGTTTGGATAATGTTTAATTTTTGAATTATGGCAACTTTACATTTACTTTTTTATGTAATTGTAACAACTAACACAGTATTGTGCTGGCAATGTAACTGTGGAAGTGGTTAATTGGACTGTGAATAAGATATTTTACACTATTTTCTTGTTCTTTTTCTGTTGTAGTTTTTTAGATGAAAAATATTTTATTATGCAATTCTGTCAACCTGAACACTATCTTAATTACTCCCAAAACATACATGATTATATGGTCAATACTATTGTGGAAGTAGTTAAATGGGCTGGCAATAAGATATCTCTTACATTATTTTCCTGGCGATTTCTAGTATTTTAGTTTGTTGGTTGATAATTAATTTTTTTATGTAATTGTAGCACCCCGAACTCTAATCTAACTACCTCCCCGATTCAAAGGGAAATTTATGGACATGGGTTAATAGACTATCAATAAGACATTTTATATGATGTTCCTGTTGTTTATTTCTTCGTATATTTCAACTTCTTTGTTTAAAATAATTTTTTCATATAATTGTGGCAACCTGAACTCGAGCGTTAGTACCGCCATGCCAATCCATATATGATTTTATGGGCAGAATAACTAGAAGTGGTTAATTAGATTCCCAATGAGACACAAACTGCCAGTTTACTTTTTAATTACTTGTGGTAACTGACATTTAATTCTTTATATAATCGTGGCAACTTAAACAACATCTACTCTCAACCGAAATAGGATATTATAGGCAATATAGTTATAGAAGAGGTTAATTGGACTGTCATAATATTGGAATAAGACAGTATTTTCCTTTCATTACCTTACCCTGTAACGACTTTATCGCAATTTTTCGAGATTCATGTTGTCACTGCATGAACAAGATTGCTTAATTATATTTAATTACAATTTTATATCATCTTTATATAATTTCTGTATATCATTTTTTCCTAAATAAAATAGGCTAATTAATTAATTAACCGACTGAAATATTGGCTAATTTTAATCTCATTAAATTATACTGTACCTAATTAATGCTTTAAGCCAATAGTCATCTCACAGACTTAATTTATTTTACTAACACTGGAGAATAGCAATTTGGTTGTATTAGATCTGTGACTTGTTTTTGACTAACTTTTGGCCTCTGAATCCAAAAATTACAGCAGTTTGTGTCTATCGCGTCAACTTTTTAAGCTACAGGATACCCTCCCTTTGCCTTAGAAGTCATACAAAATGTGCAGATAAAGAAAAATAAAGGGAAAACTTACCAAATATACAAAAAATAATATTTTTATTCATACACAAGCTATATATAGTTACTGCAAGTTAAATTGTGTTCATGCAAATAGTAAAGTTTTTTTACCAAGCAGTAAACGTACATATTAAGGTAAAAATTTCCGCTTATAGCTTTTTCTATGGTGTTTAATATGTGTACATTCTCGCTTGATGCTCCAACGATAGTCAGCTGTACAGTCATGTGCGGTATTAAGGTAGATGGGATGTACAGTCATATTTACATCCCATCTACCTTAATACCGTACCTCCATGACCTTCAAATCTTGGTGGAATCATTCACCCTGCTCATCACTGACTGCACCAAGATTTCTCGGGAAGTCAGCAACATGACTATGTAAAAAATGCAACTTGATGCTCGCTCATGTTGCATCCAAGCATTTTGTAGCTCTCCGGGAGGTGCTGGACAATTTCGATGTAATTCTGTGCTCGTGTATTTCCAAGAAAGTCTTTTAACAATATTTTTGAATGCCAACCAAGCATTCTTTTGAAGGTATATCATTGTTCTGATGAAATGTTCATATTTAACGAGCTGCAGAATCTGTGGATCATCAAAGGTACCGGCGTTTATCTTTTTTAAATGACAGGCTACAAAATGCTGAAATGAGATACTTGAAACAGTTTCCTTCAATTGACAAATCTTTAACAAACTGCTTCATGAGACCTAGTTTTATATGCCGAGGTGAAAATATACTCAATGTTCTGTCTGTCGACAAGTAGCTGATGTAGAATATTTGGATCACCAAGTTTCAAGTCAGATTTTGGCGACCAATTCGACTGCATCCAATGCTTCTCACGAGCTCTGCTGTTCTACATACACAAAAAACAAGGATACTGGTATATCCTCATTGCTGGCCAAGGAGGAAGCAGACGATTTTAAAATCAACAAAGATGATCTATGTTGCATGTGACATTGCAACAAATCAATGACTCTCTTTATGTCTTCATATTCTTCACGCAAACAAACTGAATGGCCTATTGGGACTGCACCAGATAAACTTCCATTATGGAGGAGGACACACTTCAAGCTCAGCTGGTCATAAGGTGTACAGAAAAAACTTGACGTAGTAGAAGAACACTAACTACATAGAGTTAAATAGACATGCTAGTTTTGAAACTAGCATGTCTATTTAACTCGTTCAAAAATGGAACTCAACAGAAATTATGTTACAAATTATTCCCCAGTGTAATTTATACTAATAAAAAATATCATAATATTATTTGTTTCCGCTTTTACATACTCGCTGTATATAACCAATTAATACAATATTATCTCTACACTTATACCTCAATTAAAAGGCCGAATTAATAAAAGTGAAATCCATACTATTAGAGATCTATTTCATAAAATATAAATTTGGGTGCACATTTCCATTCTACAATAAAATACATTTACAGTGACAATAAAGGTATAAATAAGAAGGGATAGGAAACAGGGTTTTGCTACAGCGGTAGTTTTATTGGGCAATTGCCTCGTAAATTATTCTTTGCATTTTCAAGAAAATGGGGAAAATTTTCAGCTACAGAGAATATCTTCCAGTGGCTCACTTGAAAACGAAATTTATAGTCTTACATATGTAAACGCGGATGTGTTTTATGAAATACTGGCTTTTCAGTTGTATCCGTCGTATTTCATACAAAATAGGGCATACATTAATACAAAGTCGGCTTTAAAGGAAATTGTTCAAATATACAGTATGAATGCAACTTTGTAATGAGAATTCCAAACCACTCCATTACAGAATACATATGTGTAATGAAACTGTGTAATTGAAATAATTCAAAATATTGCAAAACAGAAAAATACGTAAGAGTTTGTTAAAAACTTTTCACAATTTTTCACTATCGTTTCCATATCTATGCACCATTTTATACTTTCAAATATATAATCCGAATGGAATTCGATAAATCGATAAAAACAATATTATTACGATAATATTTTGAGTGTATTTTTTGAACAGAAACTGACTTGGTCATAAACACGTCATGAGGGGTGGCATATTATTATATAGTCCGCGCCTAAAGTCTCCCCCAAACCAATGTAAACCAATGTTTTTTTAGTTAATAAATAGTGATGTACTCATCAAAGACGGCGT
Organism: Rosalia funebris; assembly: GCA_037954035.1. Classification (NCBI taxonomy): domain Eukaryota; kingdom Metazoa; phylum Arthropoda; class Insecta; order Coleoptera; family Cerambycidae; genus Rosalia; species Rosalia funebris. The sequence continues at coordinate 12,808,344 of JAZFAV010000032.1, forward strand.
TGCGTGACTATTTTGAAAATTGTTTTTAAATGGCAACGAAAACACCTCATTTGGAAACTGCTTCAAATATATATTCAAACGTTGTTTTTATTTCTATCTTCTGATTTTTGAGATAATCGATTAAATTTAATATTGACATCCCATCAATCTTAATTAAATACTCTAATATGAAATTAAATAAAAGTACAAATGTGTTTTTTTTTTTTTGTAATAGATACTGTAAAACAAGTAGATAACATGCATATATTTTACTTGGAAACATAGGCTGACACTATTATAGAACAATTTTAAGAAAATGTTCTTAATCTGTTATCAAAACTATAAGGAATTATAAGAAAACGGCATATTCCTAAATGAGTATCGAGTACATAAAAACGTTGTTGTTTAAATGGATAATAAGAATACAAATATAAAATATCACTTAATTGTCCACCAACGAAACCTCCAGCAGATTTAACATATTTTTCAGAATCTAATATATATTAGTTCTAATAAACTTGACCATCACAATGACTATGCTTGCGTATTAGGATAGACAAACCATTCGGACATAAGTTGAATGTTCGGAAGTAGGCCCGATACTTCATGTTTCAACAATTGTTAATAATTTTTATTAGGATTTAGTTCTCGCTGAAAATAAAAATTTGATAACATCCTTGGCACAATTTACATAGTATTATTATTATTAAATAATAGGCAGACAATGAATTTGTGTTCTATGACATTACCACCATTTTTATACCCTGTTTGTTATCAAGTCTATTGTGTGAAAAGTTAGAGGTGCTGTACGTATTTACCAGGGAACATAAGATTAACAAGGCGAACGTGTAAAATATATTAGAATTCTCGTGAATGCTGAGGAAAAGTTGTACATAATGATATGAAAATTGAATATAATTCAATACGTGAATAAAAGCGCCTGCAGTGTTCTGTTTTACGTTTGCTCCAACTACGATGACGAAACTCTGAAGTTAACTGAAATCAACGTACGACAATAATAATTATTCTCATAATAAACCTAAAGTGTACTGTTCAGGAAAATTTAAATTTATTATAAAACTGTGTATGAAATTGACGTGTAAATGGTGTATAGAAATAATTATGTGATGTCCATTTTTTTTCTATATACTGTTAAAAATCTGCCAGAAACAAATTACTGTTTCTAATTTGGATATTTTCGGTATTAAAATTTTAAGTTTATATTATTTACAAGAATTTTGGAACATTTCCATGTAGATGATAAATAGTATAAGGAAATTTTCGTATTTAATGTTATAAAAATAATAAATACAAAGTTTGATCATTATGTTTTTATTGTGGTGTTTCCAACTTGATGAATTTTCTTAAAAATTTATTTATGGATGTTGCTTTTCTTTTTATAATAGAAACTTATTTGTTTCCAAATAACTAAAATAACAAATAATAAATGTTTTGTTATTTTGAAATATAAATATGATGCATCGTTTAAAAAAGAAAATTACACCCTTTTTAACTGACAGAAAGTCCAATATGGATCAGAACAATACAAGTAATTGGAGATTGGTGAAAACCAAACAAATATTTTATTTCCATGTAAAAAGTTACCCTAAAATATTCTTTCAGATTTCCAGTGATAAACCACTTGTGCATCCATCAGCAATTTCAGGCATATGACATATACAATAAGATATAATAGATGCACTCCAGTATAGTGCTAGTTACTAGATTTATAACAATATCAAAAGTATATTTACTACAAACTTTACGTACATAACATATTTGTATCAGGACTGTATCCGTTTTATAAAAATCGTCCAAAAATATTTGTAGACCAAACATATCACCGATTCAGACTAATAACTTTTCAAGTGACATTTATAGAAGATTTATCCACTTCGCTCACAGTTTTATGTCTCTAGTTATTTATAGTGGCAACTAAAATAGAATTAGTCAATATTGTTGCGTGTTATAGAAACACAAAAACCGACATATCTAAAGAGTCGAAATTCTCTTAATATAAACTAAAGTCGATAATAAATTAAACACCGAAGTATAAACTACAACTAAAGAACGTTGTAAAAACTTTTAGATCCTGTTATTTAAAAACCCTTAAATAATTGCCTTGTAGAGTTCCCAATTTATTATGGGTATTTCATTACCCACGGGTGTAGTGTGATTTATAGCCATAGAAAGGTTTGTTAACACTTTATATAATTCATCTGGCCTATCTATTATGGACGTTTGTAGTTCGTTCTTTCTTTGGGCAATGCTTCTCCAGAAGGAATTTAAAATTAATTCGGGAACCTTAGACAAACAGTACTCATGGTTTATGTATCATCTAGTTGTTTCTGCTCGTTTCCTATATGAATTTCCTAATGTATCTGTCCTTTCCTCTTTGTGCATCAAAGAGAATTGTTGTTTTATCTAAGGCATTACAGCTTAGAAAGTATATTTATTAACTGCAGCAGTAGACAGGAGTAAAATATTTTTTTGAAATTCATAACTGTAATACCTATATGTATATACAAAGCCTTTCAACACCTTATCATAATTCATATTTTGATCATTTAATACCTACACCTAATTAATAATTACAGTGAAAACTAATTTTTATGTCGATATTAATAACGGAATTTTAAATATTTAGAAATATTTGGTACATTTTGGGAGCCTCCAATCTATTTAATGTGTACAATTACAGGTACATAGCCAACATTAAGTGCCAAAATATTGCCAAAACATTATCTGTCTTCTTTAAAGCTGCTGGAAATATATGATGAATAATTTAAATAATGTGAAGCAGAAAGAGCTGAAAAGTTGAATGCATTTCTCACGGTCTAAATTTCTAATTTTGGAAAAGGACTGGTAAATATTACAAATATTGCAAATAACAGAAAATGTCTTACATTTTTCCGTTGCTTCTGTCAACCTTATGCATATGATTAGAGGATATTAGAGGAAAATGATCAGATATAAATAACGAAAAGTTTCTGAAACAGTAAGTACACTCAGGTAATTTTGATTATACACTATTTAGCACTGTTGAAGAATTTTGCATGCAATGTTCATTATACTAACAACATGTTCTAATCTTGTCCATTTGATTTATTTTAAGACAAAAACTATCGCGTTGAAAGTTATTAGAATAATATAATAGAACAAAATCCTGAAAGAATTGCCACAGAAAAGATCTTTCAGACACTCATTCAACAAATTTTATTAATACACAAAGAAGTTAACAAATTTATTAATATACAAAGTTAATTTATACTTAAATAAGGTAGTAATTTGGTACGTATATAAAACGGTTTCGCTGCAGAAAGGCTTTTCAGATAAAGGTCACAGATACACTTATTATCTTTGACACAAACCTTATAGATTTTCATAAGCATTATAATCATAAAACGCCACCAACTGCTGTCAAGTCAAAATATGACCTTCACTATCACACAGGATGGAAAAGCGTACTGAAATTGAGTGCAAAAGTGAATGATCATTATTGTACACAATAATTGTGTACATTAAGAAAGCGAGAGTTAACAGAGGCATCTACCTAATCTTAACTTAAAGTGATGTAAAAATTATTATGAAATAAAACATAGTGCTAAGGAAGTGCACGCGATACATGTAAAAAATCCTAAATATTTAAACGACAGATCAGTAAGAATTATTGAATAGAATACAGGATACATATTAAAAGAGTTAATGGGCGTGATAACTTTTAGTTCCTTTGATAGTATACTGTAAAGAACAGCATTGAAAATGGAAATTGCTGCAAAAAATTTTCATCCGATGACGTGTCATATTATACCTAATATTTGCAATGGAAAGCGTTGATCTGAATGTACGTTTATTCCTTAGATACAGTTATGAATTATTTTGTAAAATTCTATGCATAAACGTGAAAAAGTTAATACCTAATATATATTTTAATTAAATTCGAAAATATATTTACAATCTGTACATATTTGAATTACAATAAGTAAATGGTATACTACAATACGATAGAAGGATGATAAATGTCCATTGACATTCTCCTATAAATTCGCAATCAATGAAGGAGTGGGTTTGTTTAGGGAAACAGCTACATTCAAAATCTGCTTAGCAGGTCGTATGTAATGTGTCTCTGTAGTCTTCGACTAGTTAATTGATTCGTTAGGTTCTTTGTTAGACTGTTGAGATGTGCTCTTAGTCTACTTTCGTAATTTTTGGCGGATTTTATCATCTCTGCCTTGATGGTTGAAATTTGGAAATCGTCAGCTATAATGCGGTTTGGTAGGTAAGAAGGGGCGTTCGCGAGTAACCGAAGCACCTTTGATTGGAATCCTTCCAGTATGTCAATGTTTGATCCTGCTGTGGGCCCTCAAATCTGGATTCCACAGCTCTAAATAGATTTATAATTGGCTTTTTTGGCTTTTTAAACTAAGACTTTAATATCTAGAGATGGTTTTGACCTGCAAACAATTAACCAGTAATGTTTCAGGAGAGTCATTACATTATGCATGCCTAAGTACTTAACGACATCTTGTTGAAGCAACTGATGTCCATTTAGTGAGACATGTGGGCAGTTTTAAATTAAACAAGTTAGTATTACATTTAAAAAGATATTATATATATATATATATATATATATATATATATATATATATATATATATATATATATATAACCAAAATATGGTAAAATTATTAATAAATCTGCAGCAAGTACTTTATAGGCATTTTTAGACGATGTCAATTACAATTTGTTAAATAAGGATAATATATCCCTCTAAAGTATATTTGATACAACTATATCTTGACAAATATATATTTTGTTAGATTTAACTTGAAGAATTTATGTATTCCTATATAGAAGACGAAGGGCGCCGTGGCTTATTTTAAAGCATGATTCATACTTCATTTCAATTCTGAAATATTAATTTATTATTAAAATATAATCCTATTTTTTTGCTTCTGAGTGAATGGCTATAACGCCGTTAACTATTTTGAAAACAGTATTCATCTAACAAATTCTTGAGACACAATTATGTTGATAAAACGATGTAGCCAATTTATGATTTTTATGTTGATTGTTGCTTTCATAAATTTCAAATATATGCTTAACTGACCTCTAGAGTATATTAATTAAATTTCGGAATAACAGAGTAGACTACTACTGGAAGTACTACTTCCGTCTTAATTGCGACTACTAGAACCCAGCAGATCAACACTTAATAACTGAAAAAATGTTAATCATCCCTATAATTAATGTTGCAACTGCATACGTACGGAAATATAAAATTTTAGTTTACTCAGAAAACACGAACTCGGCAAATGAAGTGGTTTGTACTTTGAGTTTGTTGAAATTAATTACGGTGGCTTTGAAAAACTAGTCTGGCAAATCAAATTACTAACGAAGCCATCGCAACGCGTAAACAAGCCTGGACGAGTAAAATAAAGATAAATATTCAGTATGAGTGAGATCAGGTAGTGATGAGTAAATTACATCAAGGCAATTAGGTCATCGTCATTTGTAACGAACTGTATATTCTATAAAGTAACTCACTATAAAGTGGACTGATATGAAATTTCTGTTAAAGGAATTTTGATTAACCAACTGTATCGTTGTTAGTGTTGCCATTTGTAGTCCCAGATGTTGTTTTTGCTTATTAGTAACATATTTTTGTTTCACTTCAATTAAAAATATCGGTTCTTAGTTTTATAATGCGGTTTTCGTACAGGCAAATAATACACCTATGCAAAACGCAACTCTCCAATGATGTAAATTAATTATGGTGATAATATTCCTTAATCCCAATTTAATAATTAAAATGAGTATTTCTGGAAATATTAAAAACGTATTTTTCGATTAAAAGAACCAATATTTTCTGCTTACATAATATTTGCTTCTAAGTGAATGGGTATAATGTCCTTACTAATTAACTCATCAAACGAAGTAATACATATTTTGAATATATATAAATTAATTATGATGGGTTTGAAGAATTAGTTCTGGCAAATCAAATTACCAATGAAGCCAGTGTGACTAGTAAACAAACCTAGGAGAAACGAGTAACATAAAGATGAATATTCAGAATGAATAATATCACGTGGTAGATAAGTAAATTGTATTACGTAAATGTCAATCGATATAAAATTTAGTTTTTGGCATTATTATACAACCGTTCAAAAGCAATGAAGCATTCGAGGTTTATGAAAAGCATGTTTGAATTTCACGTTGACAGAATATCTGTGAATTGTCTGCGTTTTCGTTGTGAATAGGAATTGTACTAAATCATAAATGTATACTGATGTATGATGTAATGTCTGATGTGTTTGATATAAGAAGTTACTCAAGTGGATGTGAAGTTTTTTTATGTTTTTTTAGTTTTCATTGACCAATCTATTTGCTGTTTCCTAGAAAATATTTTTGTTCCCTTTGATGTCTATTTAATAATCAAAATAAGTATTTTCGGGTTATAAAAACATATACTTTCCAGTTACATAATTTGCTTCCAATTCTAGGAAATTCACGTTAAATTGACAACAGCGCCTTTGTCTGATGTAATATTACAGCCAATCGACTTACTTAATCAGCTAAAATCAAAATGGGCGTTTTAAAGCAAAATGTGGCAACGTTTGTTCTTTATTTTTTACGAAAAAATGTCTACGGCTCGAAATACAGTAGTCGCAAGAGTATATATACAACTCAAAGAATCACTTTGTATAATAAGCTTCTATTACCCCTTTTTATATTCCCTTCCTAGAAGATCATTCAAATATAAACGAGCCTTTTACAAAAAAAAATTATTTTACATTTTAAGAAGACACACTTTATAGTTATTTTTCTACATAGTTCCCCTCTTTATTGATGCATTTCTCCCATCGAATAGGTAGTTTTCTCATGCCATTTTCGAAGAATGACTTCAGGCAGGTATCCAACCAACTGCACACGAACTGTTCAACCCGTTGATCGTTCGCAAAATTCTCTCCTCCAAGTGGTTCCTTGAGAGGCCCAAACACATGGAAATCACATGGTGAAAGGTCAGGGCTGTAGGGAGGATGATCAAGTATAGTCCAATGTATTTCAGCCAATTTTTGGATTGTTAGAGCTGTAGTGTGGGGTCTTGCATTGTCATGCAGGAGCAGGACGTCTCGGATAGGCTGACGGCGCCTTTTTGACCGATATGCAGCTCGAACCTGGTGAAGAAGGCCACAATAGTAGGCAGCGTTTATTGTGCGACGATCGTGAAGAAAATCAACAAGTAAAACTCCTTGAGAATCCCAAAAAACCGTTGACATCACCTTCCCGGCTGACAAGCGAGTTCTGACATTTGATGGTCCTGGGTCCCCCTTTTTTCTCCACTCCATACTGATCCTTTTCGACTCGAGAGTACAGTGGTGAATTTTGGCTAGTTTAACGACTTAGTTCGTTAAAAACTTTGTTATGATGCGTTGCACAACCGAAGGATGAACTTCTCTTTCGCTCATTGTGAGGACAACTAAACAAACCGATCGGGCGGTCGGGTCGACTTGGCCTTGAGTCATCTAGAGGGGATATCCTTCTACCCTTCCCGACGCTCCGCTTACCTCCGACACGCTTTCTACGTCCTCAGAAGTAAAAGGCTCGTTTATATATCAATGCCTCTCGTATATCGTAATTTCATAATCCGAATAGGTTTTACTTTTGACTAGGCTATGCTCAATGTTATACGTACTTTCAGTTTTTTTTTTATTAAATGTCACTATGTCAATATGTCAATTATTTTCGGAAATTTACTTTTTAACATGTATACATACATTCATCTCATCCTCTATTCAGTCACCCTCATCAAGGTGAAATTACTTCATGTTCCAAAATTCCACAAAACTGCATTCAAAATACAAATGAGTAATGTAAATGAATCTTTTTAAGAGCTACCATAATGGCTGTCCTGTTAATGTACGTATATACCCATACATCTGTTTGCTAACAAACAGTCGTTGGCAAATGTTTACACCTGGGTCCTATTTTTTCCCCTTTCGTCGCCTGGTGCAGTGTACGAAACCGCAACAAATGGCTTATAACATTCACGAGTTGAAAGCACATAATAATATTTTCATAATTTTAAACGAGGATATTTTTAACTGATCTATTAACTCTCTAGACAGCTTTAGTTCGTCTTATTTTTAAACGAGTTTAACCATTAATAAATAGAAGTAGGTTATATGTACCCCTCTCTAATATTCTTCAACTGAAATTAATCTTAGCCAATTAATTTTGCATCTACTACATTTCATATTTTCAGACGATGCGTGGGTATATACAAGATCTCTGGTCAAAATTCGACGAAAACTCTGGCGGTAAAACAAAATATTTTAATATACTGTATGTATTTTTGATAAAAGAAAATTGATGCTCCTACATAAAAAATAAATTTTCTTTTCTCTTTCCCTTAAAATAAAACTCTTTCTACATTGTTTATTTTTTGTTTCAAAATCCAAGCATAGCAGAACCCTAACTTCATTTTTGAACTTGAAGCCCTAAATTAATTTTTGAAAGCCAAACACGAGTCCCCTTTACACACTCTCATAAACAATTTGCTCCAACTTTTAGTAACATTATAAATTAATATGAATTATTAACTACTTTCATCAATTTCTGTGGTTGAATCAATTTCATCATTTGAATCAATAGAAAGAATGAGAAGAGGGAGCTTCCGTTTTTCGCTTCTCCTGGAAAGTTATTTTTGACAGTTCTTTTTGCTCCGGTTATACTGCATGTATTGCTTTATTTTTTTGATTTGTTAATTATATATAATTAGATACTAATAAAAAGGAAAGGAAGAGAGAGTTTCCGTTTTTTCTCCTGCAAAATTATTTTTGACAGTTCCTTTTGCTCCGATTGTACTGAATGTATTGCTTTATTTTTTCAATTTGTTAATTATATATAACTAGATAGTGCATAAACGCTATTGAGGGTTTTAAAAATATTTAATATTTATTAAAAAAAAAATTAAAGAGAATAAATTTAATCAATCATAAAATAATAAGTATTGAAACGTAATTAAACAACTTAAATGTAAATAAAGTATTTGTGATTTGATCAATATCTGTTGAACGGTTTCAGAGAAATAATATAAAAATGCCTATTTTTCCATTGGATACGAACGTACGAGTAGTGACTCCTTGAAGATCAATTCCATTAAAAGGTAACTCGCAGAACAAAAAAGGATATCTTCAAGTAATGCCCTGTGCGTATATACATACATCTGGAATAGCTGATCCACATAATTTGCATTAGTTTAATTAGAAACTAAATTAAACTGAAAATTGCATTAATTTTATGAGCTTAATTTTAAAGACTCATTTACGTGTGATTAAACTTTATTATAATTCATTCACATTATTAAATCAAATATGTGCAATCAACCTAGTCATTTAAACTTTGACTGAATATATCATATAAATATTCTATAATGAGCTCTAATAGATTTACTAGGGGAAACCATTACGTTTGATCGGAGATTTACCAGGGGATCTAAATTGTTTCAATTTATAAGAGAGACACAGATTGATTTAAGTTAGTTAAAGTAGCAAATTGCGTGAGAAAAACGCGCCTGTAACTTTACCATTATTCTTTGTTACATGAGTTTTCTTACAACCATTATATTATTGAATTTGATTTCTTTTGATATGCCTTGTGCTAAATAGTTACAACTGACTCGCTAAAAGTTAGCGAGACAGCTTGTAGACTATCTATTTGATTTTATGATTTTATATGTGGATAATAGAGAATTAAATCTATCATTTTTAGAATGTGTACAAATTAATAAAGGTAAAGCAACTCAGTAATGAACAAATATTCATCAGTAAAACGTATTACAGCTTATATGTTCAAATTTGTATACACGGACATTGACTTTCTTCAAACAAATATCCTCAAATTCGTTAACAATCATCTGAAAAATTTAAAACATAAACATAATAATGAAATCTAATGGAAAACTTATTTTTAATAATCATTCTCCAACTACAATGAATTTATAATTTTATTCCAGATCGTACGAGGGCGGATCAAATATAAACGGCACTTTATTTTAAAAAAATATTGATTGAAAAACAAAAGGCAAAGCTATTTTATTTTTCTACATAGTCTCCTATTTTACAAATACATTTTTCCCAGCGAGAAAGAAGGCTTTTTATCCCAGAATCGTAGAATGAAGCTGGTTGCGTCAGGAGCCAATTGCGCACGAATCCCTCTACGCCCAAGTCATCTTCAAATCGTTGCCCTCATAGAGCTTCTTTAAGCGGTTTAAACAAATGAAAATCGCAGGGTGAAATGTCCGGGCTGTAGGGAGGATGTTCAAGTGGAATTCAATGCATTTCTTTCAATTTTTCGACCGTTAGAGCTGCAGTAAGGGGCCTGGCGTTGTCGTGAAGAAGAATTGCCTCTCGAATCGGTTAGTTTCGTCTTTTGCGGCGATATGCAGTCCTCGCTTTGTTCAATAGCTCACAGTAGTAAGCAGCATTAATTGTGCGTCGCTCATGCAAAAAATCAATAAGCAAAATGCCTCGCCGGTCGAAGAAACGGTTGAAAAAAACTTGCCAGCTGACAGTCGAGTCTTGACCTTCACTGGGGTTACCTCCGCTGCTCCATACTGGTTTATTAGGACTTGGGCGTGTAGTGGTGGACCTACATTTCATCTCAAGTGAAAATCCGACTCGAAAATGCACACCTTCTTCCGCAAACCTTACTGTAAGCCTCTCACAGACCTCCAAACGTCTCAACTTCTCGCAGTCAAAAGGCGAGAGACACACCTGGCATACTGTTTAGGGAATTCCTGCTCGTTTTTGATTACCGCTTGACAGCTCCCATAACTTATTCCGACCTTTTCTACAATTTCGGATACGATCACCCGTCGATCTTCTTCAAGAATGTCTCGAACCGTGTTAATTTGTTCGTCCGTAGTGCTGGTTCAAGGACGGCAATCATGTTCCTGACTTTCCTCTCGTTCTCGCCCTTCCCTGAACTCTTTATGCCAGGTAAACACACGAGTCCTTGACAGTATTTGATCCCTGAACTGTGCAGTCAATCTACGGAAAATTTCCGCCACTTGAACTCCTTCATGAACAAGAGATTTTATAATAATGCGTTGCGAAACAGCGGGGTGCAGCTCTTCCTCCGATATCGTGAGCGCTACTGACGAACTGGTTGAGAGTGGATAATGGCCGGCTCTTCCCATTCGTGATGACCCCACCCAAGCATAGTAGAACCTCGGGCCCGGTCCTAATAACTGTGGATGGAAGAGGAACAAGAATCTCGTTTATATTTGATCCACCCTCGTATATATCATTCTTCATATTTTTTTTCTAGGCGATGAAAAAACAATTATATGATTTATAAAAATGGCACTGACATACAGTAACTAATATAAAGTAACACAATATACAAAATGTATCAGAATATGTGGGACAAACTTCAAGAGGTTAATAAAACGCAAAAGAAATTCATGCTTTCCCATTAAATTTAGGTAAAAAACCAAATTTGCTACACAATAACTCCTTACAGGTTGTCATATTTTGTGAAAATATTAAGCCTCGCCAAGTAGTCAGTGGTGGAGGTAGAGGTGTTCAATGTCAAGGAATAAAATATAAAAATAAATACAGTCCTATCAAAAATTATGTTTCTTGAGTTTTTGGATAGAGCAATTAATTCGCTATAAAAAGTAGGTACCTACGTTTTCATTTATTTTTGCATTTTTCAGTGTTTATCGATTAGAAATTTTTTTCTAACTGCTTACTTACTATTAACTGTTATGTAGCTTCAACACATTTTTGTTTGTTTAATTTGTAGGCTCCGAAAATAACGTCTATGATACTATAACCTCCATAATATGACGACTATAGGTTTGTATTCAGACTCTAATTAACTATATCGAGCATTTACTTTAATGCAGAATTTAACTTCGTTAAAGTTTGATGTTATCTTTCAAATTAAATTATTATTTAAAAAAAAAGTTAGTTTTTATTTTAATATTTAATTTGTTATTAAAAATAAGTCATCAAGGAGCCCTTGCAATTTACACGTATATCACAAAACATCCGGTATACGAGTACGTATTCCAGAAACTACGATGGAATCATATTGTACACAAAGAAAATATATAGTTGATTTATCAAAGATTTATTTATTGAAGAAAATAAATTTTTGAAAAAATTTTTGTTCCAATTGCTTTCATTTTTTTGCAATAGAGTCAATATAATATCTATATTAAACAATACCCGCGTTTGTTTAAAATATCATAAAAGTAATTATTTGATTGGAAGACTACTTTATGGATTCGAACATTTCTTTATATATGTTATATAAAATATTTAATTGTATACATTTTAGACTTAGAATACTTAGAATAATTTCAGTTAGGTACCATCTACATTGTATCATATCTCAAGTAACACAATCTTTGCTTTTTCTTATCAGTTGTTTCTCATAGTTACTTGATACTATTCGTGACTTATCTAATTCTCAAAAACAAAGACTTGCTTATGGTCAGCAACTCACGCCTACCTTCTAAGAATACTCATGGCTAAAGCCATTCCCATGCAGAGTCAGCACATGACAGTTTATATAGGCGAAAGCGTGCGACCAGAAGTTAGTATCCGGCAGACCGGCATAGTATCCGGCAAACTAGCATAACTCATTTCAAACCTCCGGTACTCACTTAATATTATTGTAATTTTAAATCCTTTATAACAAAACGTTCAATTATGTATTTCAAAAATAAATTGTTTTTAAAAATTGATTTTTATCGACCACGATATAAATATCTGGCGCAGTCGTTCGGATTTTCACACGTCGTTAGAACACGGACTTTCCTCACTATCGTCGTGGAATTCCAATTCCTTAGTGACTACAAAGAACCTCAAGAAAGAAAACAATTTTTACGAAGAACGCAAGAAAACCCCAAGAAGAAAATCGCTCCAGAACACGGAATCGCCTAACTGGTCCGAACCTCTTGAAGCCCGGAAGATCAGCTGTTCCCAGGTGACCCAGTTAAAACACGGAAATTGCCTCATTAACTGCGATATCCAGGCCAGCGTCCGGATGAATTTGATTTGGTAAGTGCATTCATATAGAATTGTCACGCCTTATCTCAAACTTCTCAAAGTGTATATTACATTATACGATTATACTGTTAATCGTCACATTTTAATTACGCGATTATACCGCTAATCGCACTACTTACATTTTATCTACATCTAAAAATAAAGTGGTATAGTCCAGTCGCTATTGCTCCTATATTCACCTTACTCCCTAATTTTACATTTAACGTGAAAAAAAACATATAAACCTATTTTTATTATTTTATTTAAATTTGTCTAACCGATTTATTAAAAATGGCAACTGCCAACGTAAATAATCAAACTGAAGACCAGGTAGAAGCTTATAAACTTTCAGAAGTATTTTCTATTGTACCCGAATATGATGGAAATCAGATCTTCTTACAAACATTTTTAAACGCTGTTCGTTGTGCCTTCCAAATGGCTGTAGGCAACCAAAAAACATTATTGACCCTCCATGTCAAAAATAAGCTTAAAGGTAAAGCCGCTGAATTAATTAATTCTCGCAACCCTGCAACATGGGACGAGATAAAAATTTTATTAGAAACTCATTTCGGAGACTCTAGGGATCTCACATCTCTCATTCAAGACCTTCAACGCATTTCACAAAATCAGAATGAATCCGCTTTAAATTTTATTTTGAGACTTCAGTCACATAATGCGAAAATGCACGCTTGTGTTCAGAAACAACCATTGACACCAGAGCAAAAATTAGCACAATCTACTTTAATAGAGACGATAACATTAAATACTCTTTTAACAGGGCTAGATCCTAAACTTGGCTCAATAATTCGTGCTGGCAATCCTTGTAATATGCTAGAAGCAATATCTAGAATTAAAAGAGAGCTACAGCTTTCGTATTTTGAAAATCAAAAATTTTCTCGTTCAGTAAATACATCTCAAATTAAGAAGCCTCAAATTAGTGTACAAAAAGTCTGCTCGTACTGCAAACGAAACGGACACACTATAAATGAATGTCGCACTAGACAAGCTACCCACCAATTTAATAATAATAATTCTACGAATTTTTCTAACAACACTTTTAGGCCAAATTTTCATCAACCAGGTCAACAAACTTTTCCAAGACCTACATTTACCCAAAATCAACCTAGGCCGATGTCTACAAATCAGCCAAATAATAATTTTCAACAAAACAAATTTATGCAAAATAGACTACCAATTTTTAGACAAAACCCAAATTTTCAGAGACCCTCCGTGACAAGATCAAACCCAAATTTTTATCAACAACGTACGCATCATTTAAATGAAACTGTGGATGATACTGCTCATCCGTACTATGAAACATATTACACAAATGATACTGCTCATTTATACGAAAATGAACAATACGGAATGACGAATAGTCCTGATTATTCAAATTCAACTCAATATTTTCAGCCCAATTATCAAATTGATAATTACGAATTTAATTATACTGCTCAAAATCAAGACTCATACGACGCTACTTTTAACGATAATACTCAAAATTTCGATAATACTCAAAATTTCAATACTACTCAATATCCTGAAAATTCAAATATCCAAAATTTTCAATTAGACCCCCAGTCTTACGAAGACCCGCCCAATTAATCAACCGCCTTAGAACAAATTCAAGTTCAATTTCAAACGATGAACTTAAATCAAAATCAAGACAGCCAAGAACAGAAATTCATGTAAATAGGCCTTTACTCACCGTAAATCCTCACAACCTATATTATATAAAGGACATAACTAACACTTTTAAAATTTTAATAGATACAGGAGCAGGTATTTCAATTTTTAAGCCAAAAACATGTCTAAATTATAAAAGAAGGTCCCCTGAAAATGTTGTTATACAGGGTATAACCGATCAAAAACTTCTAATTACTGAATCAACATTAATTCCATTCGCTGACAACGATCCACATAAAGTATATATCTACAATCTTGATATTACTTTCGATGGTTTACTAGGTTCTGACTTCCTAGAGCATTATAATTGTGTAATTGATTTCAATAATAGACAACTCGTAACGAACTTTAAAACAGTACCTCTATTTAAGGTCGAAGACCCTTCTCAAGATTTTGATTTGCCGCCCTCCATTCCAAATCAGACTAAAGAAGTGACTCATCCTCTTCCAAAAATTTCTAAATTCGATCAAAAACTGACTACAGTTGAAAACAAAAATTTTAGTTTTCCAAATTATAATCAGACATCTCCAAAAATAATCCAAAAACCTTCCAAAATTCAAAATAAAATTTGTATAGGTCCTCGAACTGAACAAATTTTCAAATTTAAATGTAATCTTTTTAATACTGACGCAATAATATGTAATCAAGAAATAGAAAAAGTTCGTATACCGAATGCCCTTGTGAAAATTAATAACCAAGGTGAATTTTTAACAACAGTTATCAATGCTAACGCTATAGCAAAAACTATAGACTTCTCCAAATTTGAAATAGAACCTATTCAAAATTTTTCAGCATTTAACTTAAATGACCAAATTCAAAATTCAGGTCAATTTATTGATAGAAATTTTGAAATAAGAAATCAGTTAAGACTTGAACATCTAAATAAAGAAGAGAAAGAGTTTTTAACGGAACTCTGCCTCAACTTTTCGGACATATTTTATCTTGAAGGAGATAACCTCACTTTCACTAACGAGATTAAACATTCAATTGATACCGGAAATTCGAAACCCATTTTCACCAAATCTTATAGATACCCGCACATCCACAAGGATGAAGTAAAAAATCAAGTATCTAAAATGTTGAATCAAGGTATAATTAGGCCATCAGTTTCGCCATGGTCCTCCCCTGTTTGGGTTGTCCCAAAAAAAATGGACGCCTCTGGTATACAAAAATGGCGTGTTGTGGTGGATTACCGTAAATTAAATGAAGCCACAGTAGGTGATAAATACCCTTTGCCCAATATTTCGGATATATTAGATCAACTCGGTAAGTGCGAATATTTTACGACTTTAGATCTCGCCTCTGGATTTCACCAGATAGAAATTAATCCCGAAGATATTTCCAAAACTGCTTTTTCTGTCGATAATGGTCACTATGAATTTGTTAGAATGCCCTTTGGATTACGAAACGCCCCTAGCACATTTCAACGTGTTATGGACAATATATTATTAGGAATTCAAAATGAGCGATGTCTCGTCTATATGGACGACATTATCATTTATTCACCCACTATTCACGAACACATGTCAAGACTTACAGACGTATTTAAGAGACTACGAAACGCGAACCTCAAAATTCAACCTGACAAATGCGAATTTCTCCGGAAAGAAGTCGCATATCTTGGACACATAATAACCCCTGACGGTGTAAAACCAAACCCCGACAAAATTAATTGTGTTGCAAACTTTCCGCAGCCTAAAAATCAAAAAGATATTAAATCGTTTCTCGGACTCGCAGGTTATTACCGCCGATTTATTCCAAATTTTGCAAAATTATCCAAACCAATGACAAAATTACTTCAAAAAGATGTTCCGTTCTTTTTTGACAGTGACTGTATTACTGCATTCAAACAATTGAAAGAAGCTTTAACCACTACCCCTATACTAAGTTATCCAAATTTCGATGAGCCATTTGTACTGACAACGGATGCTAGTGCATTCGCAATTGGCGCAGTGTTCTCTCAAGGTCCTATCGGTAAAGACCTCCCCATTGCATATGCTTCAAGGACATTATGTCAATCAGAAACTAAATACAGCACCATTGAACGTGAATTATTAGCTATTGTTTGGAGTGTAAAACACTTTAGACCGTACCTCTTTGGCAGAAAATTTAAACTCGTCACAGACCATAGACCTCTTACATGGCTTTTTTCGATTAAAGATCCAGGCAGCCGCCTTGCGCGCTGGCGTTTAAAATTAGAGGAATACTCCTACGAAATTGAGTATAAACCAGGTAAGATAAATAAAAACGCGGACGCTCTATCGCGAATAAAAATTAATTATTTCAGAAATTGTGCAAAATTACAAACAAAAGTTTTAAATTCAAATTCTGACAATGACGATAACGAATCTATCAGTACTGACGAATCCCCTGAGACAATTGTAGAAGAACTCCAAAATTTCGTAAACTTGTATAAAACTCAATCCCTAATAGATTACAACAAAATCCAATTTACTAATAATCAGTTATTAGATAAAAAACATAAAGATATTGTTACATTCTTTCAAAAAGATAAATTAGCAGATTTACACTATAAAATTATCGAGGATATACTCGAAGAGCAACCCGATTTTATGAATAACAAAATTAACATAGTCTCTAGTAAATCCGTTAAAAATCGTAAATACTATATAATTCTTTTACCATTTGAATCTGATAGTATAATAGAAACGCTTTTTATCACATTATTCAGAGGACAAGACAATTTTGAAGAAACAAAAAATTATTATATTGAAAATAATTTAGACCTACCAACTTTAGAAATGTTTTCCTATATTTATTCAGGTAAAGACATAAAACTTACTATTTGTCAAAATTTAGTCAAACGACCTGACGATGACCAAATACCAATTATAATTGATCAACATCATTCAGGAAAATCTAACCTTCATCGAGGAATCAATGAAACCATTAGACGAATCAAAGAAAAATATAATTGGCCCGGTTTACTAAAAGATGTCGAAAAATACATTCAAAATTGCGAGACATGCCAAAAAACAAAAATTTTGAGAAAAAATTTAAGTAGTCCTCTAGTAATTACGGAAACCCCGAAAACACCGTTTGAACGAATTAACATTGACATTCTAGAAGTCCCCACTAGGAATTATGTTTTCACCATCAGAGACGAATTAACTAAATTTACTCAAGCATACCCGCTTGAAGACAAAACCGCACGATCGACAGTAAATACTTTACTTGTTTACTTCCAACACTTTGGCACACCCCTTCGCATTCACTGCGACTATGGAAAGGAATTCGACAACACCCTGCTTAGAGATCTTTGTACCCTCTATGACATTAAACTGACGTATTCCAGTGTTAATCATCCGCAATCCAACGGATCGGTTGAACGTTTCCACGCAACCTTATTAGAGATGATTAGAATAAATAAAACAGAAAACCCTCACGAACACCCTCTAACAGTACTCCCATATGCTGTAATATGCTACAACAATTCCGTCAACAAAACCCATGGATTCTCCCCATACGAATTAATTTTCGGTCATATTTCCAGCCGACCTCCAGAGAAATTATATAATGAAAACCAGTTAATTTCAAAATATATCAGAGACCTCAATAACAGAATTTCTCACTATTACAAAATTGCCCGTGAAAAAACTATACTGTCTAAGCAAAAATCAAAAACTAGGTTTGACAAAAATGTCCCCGAAAGTCAATACGAATTTAAAGTCGGAGACAAGGGCTACGTGAAAGAGTCACAGATCAAAAATAAACTTAGCAATAAATTTAACGGTCCCTTCGAAATTCAAGAAATACTTAAAAATTCTGCAATCCTATTAAACTCTCAAACGAATCAAACAACTAAAGTAAATTTTGACCGAATGAAACCCTATTTTTGAAAACATGAATTTATTTCGAGGTGAAGTAAAGATCCACATCAGTTTATTAACGCAAATTTCTGGTAATATTAAAGAAAAATTAAATGAAATTAATTATGATACAAAACGCTATAAACGCGGTATTTTAAATGCTATTGGTTCTGTATTTAAAGCAATCACAGGAAATCTAGACGCAGAAGATGGCGAATATTACACAAACAGTATTAACAAATTAATTACAGACGAACATCAAATTGAAAATTTATTAAAAAATCAAATATCCGTAACAACATCGGTAATAAAGAATTTCAACACAACTATTCAAAAATTACAACTAGACGAAGAAACATTTAACAGAGACATTAAATTAATATCTGACATAATTTACAGAACTAAAGAGAAACTCAAAATTTTCGAAGTAAAATTAAGATTCCTAGAAAAATGCGAAATATTAATGGAAAGCTACTTTGAGGATCAATTAAATGACATATTAAATTCAATTACATTCGCGCGTCTAAAAATCATTCATACTTCTATTATAAATCCTAGAGATCTGATATCCGCATTACAGGAGATATCTCAAAACTTGCATCAAAATAATTTACCACTTCCAATAAAATTATCTGATGTTGGTAGATATCTAGATATCATAGAACTATCAGCATTTCAAACCGATTCAGATTTAATATTTGTTCTAAAAATTCCTCTTATTGATCAGCAAAGATTTTCCTTATTCCAATTATTCCCAATGCCTATCCTCAATAATAGGACTGGTTTATATCATGTTTTGTCAACCAATCAAAAATATGTTGCGCGAGACGACGATTCTATAATGTACATTCCTATGTCAAATCTCGAAGGATGCAAATCACTCGTCTTTGGACAAAAACTGTGTTCAAATTTATTTGCCTACCCCATTGATGACAACGCCATCTGCGAAGCCAAAATTCTGAAGAACACCAGGACCCTTCCGGAAAATTGCCAGACATCTTTAATATTTGCAGAAGGATACAAAGTTCACAATCTAGAAGACAACACTTGGCTTATAATCAATTCTGAACCACTTCAAATAACCATCTCATGTCAAAACCGAAAATCCAAAACTGAAGTCATTTTCAAAAATTCTATTCTCAAGTTACAACCTTATTGTAGTGCTTTTGTTGGTGTTACCAAAGTCCAAGCAAACTCTAGAGACACTACTGTAACTCATGATGATTCTCACCCTATTCTAATCCCATACAACTGTTGTGACAACATTCCTAACGATCTGCAAATTCCAAAATTAAAGCCTTTAAAATTAAACAATCTCAACGTTGAAGACCTTGAAGTTGCAAAGCACAAATTAGATGAATATTCCAAAACCCTTGATGATTTAATCAACGAACCTTTTGTCACGAAACATATTTCTTGGTTTACCTATTTCATAATTACTGTCATAATTCTTCTCGTCATCCTATACTTCACATGCAAATGCAGAAGAAGAAGAAGACTTGCTATTTCCCTAACGTCAAATTTACCTCCACCGCCTCCTGGACAATCAAAACCCGTTGGACGACTCACCAACTTTATTTCAAGAAGAAGGCCCGCTATCAGACCAACAGACAGTTCCCCAGAAGATACTGAACTAAATTGAGACTTTATAGTGATTTTGGAACTTTAACATTTTATATTCTGTGACTAGTGTTCAAGTGAACTGGACTTATGTGATTATTATTATTTTATTTTTTTCACTTGATTTTACTACAATTTTACCTTATATTATTATATTGCTTATTGCATTTATGTTGCACTTAATAGCAACATTCATATTTTTGGAACTTTCTGCTTATCCAAAAGTTGCTGTATACCACCAACTTTTCTATAAGGGGGGAGTTGTTATATAAAATATATAATTGTATACATTTTATACTTAGAATACTTAGAATAATTTCAGTTAGGTACCATCTACATTGTATCATATCTCAAGTAACACAATCTTTGCTTTTTCTTATCAGTTGTTTCTCATAGTTACTTGATACTATTCGTGACTTATCTAATTCTCAAAAACAAAGACTTGCTTATGGTCAGCAACTCACGCCTACCTTCTAAGAATACTCATGGCTAAAGCCATTCCCATGCAGAGTCAGCACATGACAGTTTATATAGGCGAAAGCGTGCGACCAGAAGTTAGTATCCGGCAGACCGGCATAGTATCCGGCAAACTAGCATAACTCATTTCAAACCTCCGGTACTCACTTAATATTATTGTAATTTTAAATCTTTTATAACAAAAAGTTCAATTGTGTATTTCAAAAATAAATTGTTTTTAAAAATTGATTTTTATCGACCACGATATAAAATATATTATCCATAAAATATTGATTTAAAGTAATATTTTTATTTTATACATTAATTTTTGTTTTAATAAAGTATAATTTTTAATCGTATTCAATAACAGTAGAAAGCAAAAGAATCTCTTTATTCTATATACAACGTTTTAAAATAGCAACTTCTTTTTTTTTTTGTATTTCAAGTATTATAAAAAAAGGGACCAGTTTTCCAGAAACCCTAAAAGATTATACGTCGCTCGACGTGGACTGTCCCTACCAGATTGACATAATCAGGAATTAACTAACACTATTTGTTAATTTTAGAGTAAGTTAGTTTTCGTCACATCCTCATAATGTCAACTTGGATGGCCAAACATCCGTCGAACGACGCATAATCTTTTAGTGTTTGTGGAAAACTGATCTCCTATTTTTGTTGGTGTATTGAGATTTCCAACCTTCTCCCTGTATTCTAATAATAATATCTTCTGACTATTATAATAGATAATAGTAATATCATAATAATCCGAGAGTGTAATTTAAAATAGCAACCGCTGTTTTTATAACGTAATATTCCTAATTAGACGACGTATGTTTCCATGTAAATAAATTATTACATTAACCATATGCGGGTATACATATTTGTAATATGGCTGTATAATAAATATTTATCAAGTAAACCGCGAATTTCCTTTTTATCGTACACGATTTACATTTATTGTTCTTTTCCCCGCTAACTGCGGTACAAGATAAATCAACTGCCTTTATAATCTAGCACATAAAATGTCCACATAATGCCCTTTATCAAGCCCTTTCGTGATACACTATAAAATAGCACAAACGAGATGGTTTCCTGTCCGCTGTATTACATTGGCCCTGTTTTGTCACGTTTCATATACGGCGGCAGTAAAGGCAAAATTCGATTATGGATATGACGTCGGAATCATGGCAGACACATATCTGTTCCCATATTGCACATGGAAAATGATCAAGACGCATTCGTCAATCATGGCAATATGTCACTATGTGATAGGTGTGATTTAAACTCAGTTTAGTAAATGAAATAGATTTTGTAAAACAATCAACTCTTTATGTCTACCTATAAAACTCCAAATTTCATATTATACCTTCCTAGATTAGTTTCAATTAAGATAAAATGTGTTAAATAAGAAACTGTTATCTTATATAAGAAGCGACGAAAAACAGTAAATGCCGCTATCTGTTAACTGCAATAAAAACAATTATAATAAAATTATTTAAAATTTAATTCTTTCAATGTATAGTTACACACTTTATTAAAAAAATGTCCCTGGTATATCACCTGAGATATTATTCTAATCCAGGGTTTTTAAGTTGACAACCTGTGGGCAATTGTTATGTTTGAAATCTATCTTGGAGCAGACATCTTGAGTCATGTTAACTTATTTAAAACGCCTTAAAGCTGTGGCTATAATCGGATCAATCAAACAAAGATCCCTATGGTCGACTCTCTACATATTTCATAATTCTCTACTGTAATTTCAATGAAACATTGAATCAATAGCTTTCTAATTTCACCCAGTAACTGTGATATATTTAAACTTTCGGAGTATACCTTCCAACTTCTTGTATTCACTTTAAGAAGTTTAAACCTAGATCTAGAGTATATTAAATACCAGATAAAAGAAAATAAGTACATTCTGGTTATATACAACAAAATGTTCATCTCTAACTGATTCAATCAATCTAGATTTTATGCTACAAAATATTAGGTTGTCCAAAAAATCGTTTCGTTTTTCCAAGTTAACCACTTACGTCACGGCTTATGATGTCATGCGCACAGCTGCAGCCTGAAGCCTTCCTCCCTATTTAACCCTAATATTTAACTGTTGTTCACTGCCGCTATACTCGCGAACTTGTTTCGTTATTGTTGTGTGTGAACTTAATTGAAAATGTGTGAAACCGAGCATTTTATTATGCTTTCTTAATTTAAATAAACAATTCTAAAACTTTAAAACGGACTTTTCCACGCGTAGAACATCTCTATCTCGAAATTGAGTGGCCTAGAAAAAATAAACTAACACATAAATGCAGAATATGTGTTTTATGCGACATTCTTACTTTTTTCAAATAGTCCACCATCGTGCTTTCTCATGACCCATGGACAGCGTGGAGTGTGTCCCATCCACCTCAAAATCAATAGATGTCGTCTAATACACGTCCCTAATCAGAATCAGTCGAAACCCGATCGATCCGACACGATTTAATTGAGTGATCGTGCTAACAAAAAAAATTTCTCAAATAGTCCACCATTGCCCTTTCTCATGACCCATGTACATGGTAGAGTGTGTTCTATCCACCTCAAAATCAATAGGTGTCATCTAGAAGACGTCCACAATCAGAATCAGTCAAAACCCGATCGATCCGAAACGATTTAGTTGAGTTATCGTGCTAACAAGAATAAATGCCGACGACAACGACAGCGACGACACACACACAGCAAAAATTTTTTGAAAACCATTTTTTTTATTTTTAGGCCGAAAAACGAAAAATAATCCTAAAAAAATTGTTTTTTCACTTTTTCTTTACAGGATTACACATTACTTTTCCACTAGTATAGTGGAGTGTGGAAAAGTAAAAAGGCTAAACAGCCACTGAAACTTGCCGCAAATTGTGTTCTGTATGCGGAAGAAGTGTTATTCAAGATCGAACGTGTCAAAAGTGGTTCAAGAGATTTCAATCTAATGATTTTTCCCTCATGGACGCCCCAAAGTCAGGCCGACCTAAAGAAGTCGTTCCCGAGCATTTACGAACCTTAGTTGAAGCAAATCCTCGCGAAACCATACGTGAGCTTGCAAAAACAATCGGGACGTCAAAATCTAGTGTACAGAATCACATTAAAAAATATGGGTTTGTCAGTAGGCTCGATGTTTGGGTTCCTCATGAACTCAACGAATTCAATTTAATGGATCGATCAACATCTGCGATGATGTGTTAAGGATTCGTCAACGTAGCGATCGCTTTTTGAGAAATATGTTTACTGGAAATGAGAAGTGGATCATTTATGACAACGTCAGTTGAAAAAGATCGCGGGGAAAGTCCGGTAAACTATCTCAATCCACACTAAAGGCAGGGCTTCACCCCAGTAAAGTTTTGTTATCTGTCTGCTGGGATTTTAAAGGAATCATTTATTTTGAGCTATTCTCGAGGAACGAAACAATAAATTCGGACCTTTACTGCGAACAACAACAATAATTGAGCCAAGCCAAGCAGAAAAAGCACCCAGGACTTGTAAACCGTAAGAATGTCGTCTTCTTTCACGACAACACTCTACCTCACACGTCTCTGCAGACCCACAGGAAATTGTTGAAATTAGAGTAGGATGTTTTATCCCATCCACCATATTCTCCAGACCTCGGGCTCTCGAATTTTCACCTATTCTGCTCCATGGATAACAGTTAATACACAATACTTAATATTTGCCAATGATGAGGAAGTCAGAAATCATTTAAAAACGTTTTTTGCGAGCAAACCGGAAAGTTTTTATGAAAATGGTATGTTGAAGCTTACTGAGAGATGGGAAAAAGCTATTGAAAATGGAGGAACGTACATTATTGATTAAAATAATTTGTAATAATTGTTATTTTAATAATAAATACGAGTAATTATGAAAAACCGGAACGAACTTTTTGGACAACCCGTAGTTGCCACATATTCTGTAGTACGGGTAGAATTATCCAAATCCAAGAATAATTATTTCAAACAAGTAGCTTACAGCTACAATCAATTTCAAAACTAAGCAGAATGGTAACTTCTATAAACAGCAGAAAAAATTTTACTTCTACAAGTTTTAGAAAGAAAAATCTAGTGAAGATATACGTGTTGACTGATTGTAAAGAAGAACTTGGACCTGTATCCTTCAGGATGCATGCATCTTGATGAGATTTGACCATATGAAGGCCTTTTGTCGGCAGATCACCCCAGAGGTCTTCAGTACTCATTTGTTCATTGATAGACAATGCGTTTGTCATATTTTATCAGGTTCTCCGCCTAATAATCTGATTATATCATACTTACTTTTTATATAAAATTCATTTATATTTCTCAAACTTGTTATCATATCATCTGAAACTAACGTCGCTCAGTTTCATTTTTATGTGAATGTTATCAAGAAATAAAAGGGATGAAGACATAATAATCACCATCAGAGAAGCAGTAATGTATCCAAAACAGAAATAAAATATTGCCCGAGAAAGTGGCATTCAATCCGTGTAACAATGCAAAGTTCCAGCCAGTGGAATGGCATTCCTCTATACGAGTAACAAGTGACGTATCCATCGTTATACAGGCATTAAAATCCTCATATTGGAGGTGCTACAGTTGGCATGAGAAATTTGAGACTTCGTCTGCATACATAAAATGTGATGACAAAAGAAGGCTTTAAGAATTCAAAGGTATGCAAATTTAGCAAACTAGCTATTCAGTAATTATTCTAAGTATAACATATTAAATTATTTTCTTATATACCTAACATTATATCCATAATCAACAAACTGTCAAAAATGAACTATAAATTAAAAATACCCCTTTGTTAGAATAAGTAGTGGTAATAACCAGATAGACTTGATTTGAAAGCACAGATATTCTGTTTCATTGAAAATATCTCGATTATGGCAAGATGTAAAATGTTGCATATATGGATGCTAAATTTTGAGAAAGCATTTTCTAAAACGTTCTCGATTATATCCTAGAGTATATCCAGAATAATAAAAATTATGTTGTTGGCGAACTTTTGTCCAAATTAGTGTTCTTCACGTTTTATGTATTGGTCTACATTATACGGCTAGGATATATCCAGACTATAGTCTGCTCTCTTCAGTGGTGATGTACCTAACGTTACAGCAACTTTCACTCTGCTGATGATCAGAGGTTCATTGACATTAATTTTGAATTGAATATTTAAATGGAAGTTGCATAAAATAAACAAAATAATTGTGAATAATATAAATATTATTCAGTCACTTTTTAATTATGACTAATATTTTTGGATTGTCTCAAATTTTAAGTATTTTAATACTTGTGATACGCAATATTTTTATTACATATACAATTCCATAATCTTACAGGTGTATGGCACTTCGTATAACGAATGATTTACTTTTTTTTATATAAAAAACGTGTTTTATAAATACATTGGAATCTGGAACACAACCTTTCATAAAATTAGTCTATATATGAAGACATACATACTTCGAGTGTCTGACTCCACCTTACTCATATACTTATGCGTGATATTGGCGAAATAATATGCCTATAGTACAAAGAAATGAAATAAATAAATACAGGTTTAATTGAAAAGTAGTGCGAAAGCTTTAATATTTGTACGGAACGTTCTGCTTAAATGGAAAACGAACTCATACCGTCCTTGTTTCTAATCCAATTTTACTATACACAATTTTTTTTGATAATGTAATTTTTCAGAAACTTGTAGCAGTATGTACAGTTCCATGTGCATGTATCCATCAAAGCATATCCATTCAAATGGCAGGATTGTCTAGACTAACGTACCTCATTTATTACTAATAAATAGTCAAGCAACGGCTGTAGTCTCCGTCATTTGGATGAGTGACAAATCAACTTCTTTCAGCGTTTATGTTAGTGACCTCGTAAAATTTTATGACGAAGACGAAATTTATGTAGTAGATTACAAACAATCATTTGTAAACTTCTACATTTCTCTTCTAATATTCTTCAATCAATAAAACATCACTACCTTGTTATAGGAATTGGATTCAATAGAGAGTTGGTATACCATCTCCTGTCGGAATAAGACTCGGCGACGTAAATAAGTCGATGTTAAATAAGCATTAAAAAAAGTACGTTTACTGCATTTTACTACACAGGAATTGGGTTAGGTAAACAGTTGGAGGTAGACCGTCACCCGGTACTGTATTTACTTGGTATCGGAAATAAGTCAATGTTAAATTAAGGTATTAAAGAAAGTACGTTCAATGAATTTTTCTCGCGTCATGACGAGCATTTTTCGGACTGAAAAATAACCAGTGCATGAGTCAGGCCTATACTACCGAACAGAAATTACAACATTTATGTTCGGTGCCTATACTATAACTGTAATACGCAAATATTAAAGTGCTTAGAAAACAGAGCAAGTAATAATAATTAACTGTTTTGTGTTTCCGCTCTATTATTATAAAGGGTCCGGCAACAGGATTGAACGGTCTTTAATAGGCCACTGTTAAGAAACAAAGAATATATTTGGACTAATTATTATTTCAACTAAAAGCACAATTCTGGAAATTCCTTATAACACTTTTAGTTTGCAAAGATCACATCCCTAAGATAATCACCGTCTTCTTATATACATTGCTGCAATCAGTTTCTGAAATTGAACTTAACGCGTCTGAGTAAATCTTCGTTTATCGAATGTATCTCTTCACGAGTTCTTTCTTTGAGTTTAAGAAGTGTTTGGGGACGAGTAGAGTACACTTTGGACTTTAAGAATCCCCACAGAAAAAACTCCGGGACCGTTAGGTTCGGTGTTGCCGGTCCGGGCATTGCAAAGTCGCCAAACCTTGAAATTAGGCAATTCGGAAACATACTATGTAAAATAGCAAACGATCGTCTAGCTGTATACGCTGTGGCGCCGCACTATGGGCCAATGGCGGAGGCGCCGTCACAAAAAAATAATCGATAAAAATGGTTTACGATATAATTTGAAAAAAATATTTTTTGGCCATGAAAGATGAACCAAAGAGAAAGTATTTTTTTCTTCGCCTATACACGGGATGTTTATTCTGCGGTTACCATTGTCCTTGAAAAAGTATATAAACTTGGATTTGTTAAAATTTTAGATTATTATTAATGTATACAAGCAGCATTAATTAATAGTAATCAATAATTTGCCACTCTGTACCTACGACAGTAAACAATGAACAATTTCAAAATTACTCAACGTAACATATGTGACGCTTTTATAGAGCACGGAAAACATATATCAATATCAGAACAGTATGTTAAGGAGCATTTCGATCTTTCTGAAGAGCAGTTGCAATGTGTTATCACCAAAATTTTGAAACCCGAATTTAAGATACGCTGGAATAAAGCCGGAAGAAAAAGGGATCTGTTCTTACGCAGCAACGAGAAATGGTTAGATGGCGAATTATTTGTACCATTCCAAGAAGACGAAGAAGCATCGACGTCCTTATCTGAAAACTCACGAGGAAGGCCATATAAGTTATTTAACGAATCCGCAGAGAAGACACAGGAACGAATAGCAATAAAACTATTTCGAGAATCTGGACTTGATCACATTTATCATTCATATACTCAGGGATTACGTTCAATTGGTGAGACATAGGAATCAGAAATTATACAGGAACTACGTTCTGCATCACAAGAAAGGAAGGCTTTTATCCACACATTATTAAGACGTAATACTTTTGTTGAGCCTTGTGATGGATCTTTGGGGCAAAGTGAGTACAAGCAAATACTATCTGTTGAAGGTAACTTAATATCCGATACTAACTTGTTTGCAACATCCTTGGTTCCATTACAAATTTTATATGAAGTCACAAAAAATGTCGTTTGGAAAAATCCAACCCCGTCCTCTGTTCGATACTGTAGGCCCATTTTAATAGAATTCTCAAAAGAGACTCCACAGAAAACAAGATCTGTTGTCAATGATGTGAAAACTCAAATAAGCACTATTTTGCCTTGTTTTGTATTGGAGAATGAAAAACAGCTGTTTATTAAACATAAACTGTTATTTACAATGATAGATGGTAACGCAAGTAGTAACAAATACTCCATCAAGTGCCACATGCCATATATGTCTTGCAAAACCAACAGAAATTAATAATTTGGAACGTGTTAAACAGAGACCTGAGAATTAAGAGCATTATAGATTTGAACTCTCATCTTTACATGCATGGATTCGATTTATGGAGTTAGTATTTCATGTTTCATATAATTTATCATTTAAAAAATGGTCAGTAACCTCAGAGGACATGAAAAAGCAAAATCAATCTAAAAAAGCTTATGTACAGGAGCAGTTTCGAAAAGAATTAGGATTACTAATTGATAAACCTCGACAAATCAGCGGAACTAGTAATGACGGAAATACCGCTCGAAGATTCTTTGCCAATTCTGCTTGCACTGCACAAATTACTGGAGTTGATGAAGAATTAATTATGAGATTTCGCATACTACTTCAGACAATATCAAGTGGTATGGTAATCGATGCCATAAAGTTTGGTGAATATGCTTTTAGAACAGCCGAATTATAGGTACGTGAGCAGATATCCATGGTACTATATGCCCTCCTTTGTACATAAAGTACTCATTCATGGAGAAAACATAATTCGATATAATGCACTTTTACCACTTGGCCAGTTGTCCGAAGATGCATAGGAATCCAGAAATAAGGATTATAAGCGTTTCAGGTTACATCATTCTCGCAAATGTTCCCGAAAAGCTGCTAACGAAGATGTCTTTCATACTTTATTGTATACATCAGACTCTTATATAACGAGCTTAAGACAATCTGTGTCACGCAATATTATGGAACTTGAAGAAGAAGCCTTTCAACTATTACAATAAATATTTATTTACATATAATTATGTACATAAATTACACCTGTATGCTATCAATTATAAAATGAAATGTATAAAAACAAAATAAAAATTATTTACCATTACTACTGAACGTCAGACCTTTCTTTATATCTGTATACCGAATTTCATGTGTCTATAGTAACAAATAAAAAAAGTTACAGATTTTTGAGACGGCGCCTCCACCATCGACCCATAGTGCTCCATCCTGTTGGAACCATACTTCATCTTAGTCCATTCTTTGAAGTTCCACAGCCACAAATGTGTTTAACATTTCAACGTGCCGAAGTGAATTGACTGTAACGGTGTGACCGTTTTCTTCAAAAAAATATGGCCCGATCACACCAAATCTGCACGCTCCACACCACACCGTTGTGTTCTGCCCAATAGCGAAGGTTCTGCTTATTAACGTACCCACTGAGATGGAAGTGAACTTCGTCAGACATGATCAGTTTTTCAAGAATTCCAGCATTGTTGTTCAATGTTTCAAGAAATTGTCTGCAGAAATTGAGGCGATTAACTGTATCAACAGGGTTCAGCCTCTGGAATATCTGTACTTTATATGGATGAAATTTCAAATCGTCGCATACTTCGCTCTGAAATTCGCAGTGCTATTGATTGCCGAATTGCAGAATGTTGTGGACTCCGTTCAACGGCTATTCTGGTTCTTTCAATATTACCTTGTGTACGAACTGTAGGTGTACCTCCAACAAATTTTGAGTTTACACTGCCCCTTTCGTCGAAATATTTTACCCATCTCAAAATTGCATTTCTTGATGGAACCTCAGCGCGCACTAGCAAATTAAATTCACGGCGAAAACGCCTCTGGGTTTTCACGATGGACTGGGTCAGGATAAATGATTTAACAGTAGAGACCCGTTGATTAACCGGCCAATGTGTAACACAAAACTTTCGATAATAAAATACAATCTTATCACTATTTGACGTTTGTCAAATAATAAACCTACGTCCGAAACCCATTTAATTTCAAGATACTGAATGTTACATATTTGAAAAAAATATTTTTCCTATTTTTTATATCTTCCAATACATTAAACTAAATAAACCACATTTGATACACAATACCTCCTTCTGGGCTGTCAAAAAATATCAAGTTCAGCAACCAAAGTTAGAGGGATATTTTCACAAAATGTGGCAGCTTACAGTGCCAGGTATTACAGGTACAGGTACTACATGTATTGTGTGGCAAATTTGTTTTACTTATCTTAATTTAATAAAAAGACATCGATAGTTTTTTCAAATTTCTAATACTCGATATATCGTATATATTACAATCGACGCAAACTATTCGATTTAAATGCAATTCATCTTAAGTCAGTCTAGTTATAACATTACATAAATAGATATATTATTCAAATAGTGATCCAGAAGTTAGGAAAAGGAAAAGAATGTAATTTAAATATATTTGGGACAATGTTTTTCTCACAATAAGGTATTTCCCATAGGAAATAAAAATTTCTATTTTCCTTTCCGTCTGCAGAAATTGCAATGTTTTATAATAAATTTTTAATGCTTTCTTTAGGACTATAAACTACATAATGTGCACATACATATATAGTTACAATTACAGTAAGTTATAATTAATATAATA
The DNA here is from genome assembly GCA_037954035.1 of Rosalia funebris. Classification (NCBI taxonomy): domain Eukaryota; kingdom Metazoa; phylum Arthropoda; class Insecta; order Coleoptera; family Cerambycidae; genus Rosalia; species Rosalia funebris. Next base: position 12,839,446 of record JAZFAV010000032.1, read on the forward strand.
TGATTTCCATGTCATTGCAACTGTTTCTGACAATGTACATATTTACAAGAGGGTAAAACATATTTTTATATTACTATTAATGTGGAAATTAGATTATATATGCTAGAGAAAAAAACAACAAAAAAATAATTAGAAAATATTATTTTTATTAGTTTACGTTAATAAAAGTTCTCAAGAATTACTAAATTAGTTATATTAATAATCTGTAATCGGGATTAAAATTAACATTTTTTGTGTATTTTTTTCGGTTAATATAAAAAAGGACTCTAGATTATTGAGATTATCTCAACTTAGTCTAAACATAAACTATATATCTGACTATACTCTTCGATTTTGAAAAGTTAAATCAACCATTTGTTGTATTAATTACTGATAGACTAAAATTATTTTACAAAATTATTTTACTAATTTTTATTACTATATTTTTCCATTAATATATAGAATTCATAGGATCTGTCATAAGTATATATGTAATAATACATTTTAAGTGTTTGTATATATTCAAAAATGTTAAAAAGCAAATTAAGTTTTGTTGGTGACCTTAAAATGTTTTTTTTATTTATGAGTTCACTACCAGGGCACATTATTTATACAAATAGTAACCTATATCGTTTTTATTATATTCTGAATCAGCAAGCACATTGCCTTGTAATAAGTCTCTTATAGTATATAAAAATTTGTATTTGGTTAGCATATCTCTTATAAATTATTTTTAAACCAAATCTCCGAAAAGAATAATATTTAAATTAAATCTAAAATGACATCTTAATTAACAAACTTACCAACAGCCTACCTTCTTCAAATGAATGCACAACAAATATTTCTGTTTTCATGATGTTCAGATTTCAAGGCCGGGACGACCAAAACTTGCGACTCATGATGATGATCCATTACTTAAATATGTTATTCGAGGTACAGAAGAATTCAGGAGGAAATTACCGACCGACAGAATAGTTCGATCCTGTGAAATTATGGCCATGTGCCAATAAAGTCCACAATTTGTCCAAAAAATTTTATTATGTGATGAAGCCATTGGATCACATATATTGAAGATATTGAGTCCAGCATAACGCCGATTGGATGATTGAAACTCGTACTCAGTAATCATAAAAATTGGATGTTTGGGTAAGCATTACAGCAAATCACATAATTAGGTCGTTTTTATGGGAGAAATTTAACAATGGAGACATGTTTGTCTTCATTAAAAGATAGCATTATTCCTACCATAGAAGCTCTGGATTCTGATGACAATTATATTTGGTTTAAACCTCCACATTTTGGATATACGGTGAGAAATTATTTAGATACAATTTTCCCAACAGGTAGATAGGGTGTAGAGGTGGAGTGGAATGGCCGGCTCGATCGCCTGATTGATGTACATGGATTGAACATTTGATATAACCGATATAATATAAGGTAACTAAAACATTTACGATCGAAATCATTTAAGTGTTTTAAAATATTCTTAATGAAATCTAATGAGAATGTTATGCAGTTATATGCAGAATAATGTGTGGATTACGATAATGATAAGAAACATACAGGCTATCATTAAAAAAACAAAGCTGAATGGCAACGAACTTATTGTTTCGACAAAAAATTTCAACTTTGCAACATAATAAGGTTTGAACGCACGTGATGTTTTGGAATGTGACAGAAATATTAGTTTAATTAATCAGAAAAGTCAAACAGAAGTACCCAGAACTAGGTTGAAATATTTAAGTCTGCCAGAGCTAAGCCAATGCCTTTTGAAGTAGTTAATGTCGAACGATCCTTTACTCGAAGCTGGACATCTTTTTTTGAAAGAGATATGATAAGTGATCGAATTGAAATGAGAACTTCATAAATTATAGAACTCAACTACTCCCAATAATCATAAGTTGTATATGTACAGTAATTCATTTGCATAAATTATTTTTTTGATGTTAAATAATACTCCCTTGATATTGTACGGATATATTTCTCGAACAAATGACTTAAAAAGTTGTTATAAAGTTGTGTTAAAATAAATGAGGTATACTCTAACTAATGTTAACTTCGATCTTATTAAAAATGTTCCATTCCAATGATATTCCATTTTTAACTAGTCGCCGCTAGCTATTTTTATACAAAATCGACCGACAGTTTTTCATCAATCATATCCGAACTAAATAGCTCACGTCCAGATTCAAGAAAGGATATAATTCATCCTCATCCTCTCTATTTTACGGGGAGGTGATCCTAAAAGTGTCCTTATATTAAACGTATGTTTTAAACAGTAATGAATCATGGATATGAGGAATTCGTGGAATATTTCGAAGATATGACAGAACTTTTCTTATAATAACCCTTGCAAGAAATAGTCTATTCATAGAAAAACCCTACAGATCTCGCACGCAATGATTCGATTTACCCAGTATTTAGATATCCGAGAAGATATGCATATCTCTCTTTTTTACGATTTTTAGATAACCCCTTGAAAGTATTTTTTCTGAAACAAATGTATAGAACGGGCAAGTACATGTTTCAGAACTGTATAAACATAATTGAGTCAGTATTCTTGATATTGTGAAAGAAAGTTTTTATGTATCATGAGCGCTTTATCGCTTTAACGTCGTGTTTTCTTGTACACATTCTGGTAATAGACTCGCCACAATGATTAGACTGGAAAACAATTTCTTGGGTATTCCCTGATGTAAGGGCTTTTTTAACTTTTACGTATTTCATCGCTGGTTTCAGATCTGAAATTGGTTTTTCACTACATGCTCTTGTTTCCTTAGAATTTGATATTGAATATAGAGCGTATCATATTAAGTTAATATTCTAACCCTATGATCCTATAACTTCTAACATTTTTACTTTTCCGTACTCCGGAAAAGTAATGTAATCATGTAAATAAAAATTGAAAAAAATTTGTTTGGGGTTTATTTTTCGTCTTCGGGCTAGAAAAAAAAAATGGATTTTAAAAAAATTCCTGTGTGTGTCATTGTCGTTAGCATTTAAAAATCTTGTTAGCACGATAACTCAACTAAATCGTGTTGGATCGATCGGGTTTTGACTGATTCTGATCGGGGATGTCTCCCAGATGACACCTATTGAATTTGAGGTGGATAGGACACACTCTACCATGTTCATGGATCATGAGAAAGCACAATGGTGGACTATTTCAGAATTTTTATTTTGTTAGCACCATCACTCAATTAAATCGTGTCGGATCGATTGGGTTTCAACTGATTCTGATCAGGGACGTCAACTAGACGACATCTATTGATTTTGAGTTGGATAGGGCACACCCCACCCTGTCCATGGGTCATGAGAAAGCACGATGGTGGACTATTTGAGGAAAATTGAAAATAGTAAAACTGTCGCATAAAACACATATTCTGCATTTAGTTGGTTTATTTCTTCTCTGCCACTCAATTTCGAAATAGAGATGTTCTAGAAAAAGTCCGTTTTAAGGTTTTAAAACTGTTTATTTATGCAGAGTTTTGTACCTTTACTAATACTTCGTTTATTTATTAGTACTTTTTGTACTAACAGCCTTAAATGTGACGTTTCATTTAAAAAAAACTCCATTGGTATCATATTGGTTTCATTTTTCTGAAAACGAAACGATCGCTCTAAATTAGTTTTTCTAGAGATTCGTTTTGGAGACGAAACGTTTGTCTAGTGCCATGATATTTCAGATCTTTTCAGACAATTAGGTGTCACGTCGTACCACATTCAGAAGAATGGAAGAATGGATTATTTCTAGATAGCTCTAAACGAAACCTCAGAGGTGTTCTGTTGCATAATGGCACTGTTTATGGAATTGTTCCAGTTGGTCATTCGGTACATTTACAGAAAGAATATTATGATATAAAAATGGTTATTGATTTATTCAAATATCATGAACAAACCTGGATCATATGTGTGGATTTGAACTTGGTAAGCTTACTCCTAGGTCATTAGAGAGGCTTTACGAACTTCTCATGCTACCAGTGCATCTGAAATCGTTAAGCTTAAGAGAAACACTAGACCCACAAAAAGTGGCTCAACCGTGAAATGAATGAATCATTTTTCTCTACTGCAACTCAAGCTTGGCGTAATGAAACAGTTTGTCAAGACGATAAATACTGAAGATGAATGCTTTCTTCATACAGTTACCCTGCTATACCTATTGACAAGATCAAAGCAAGTGTAAATAATGGGCCTCAAATACGTATACTTATTCGTACAATACTGCTGGATTTTCCAAATCTTGGTTTCAATATGAGAGCCAATCTCCACTTCCTGTATAGTCACCTCAATCAGTTCCTAGAGAAACTGGACGCTGGCGCTGTGACGAACAGATGGAGCATTTTCATCAAGACCTCTTGACAAGAAGGACGGTACCGAGAGCGTTAAGACAAACAAATGATGGCAGACTACTGCTGGAGAATCAAACGAGAATGCCCTGGAAAGGTCTACAGGCGCAAACGCTACAAGCGTATTTTTTGTCCAAATAGGAGTATTTAAATTCTCATCCCTATTATTTGTTACAATTCACCTATTATATATCGCATTTATGTTTAAATGTTAACATATGTATACGTTATTTTACTTTTTGTTCTCCAGTATCATTAGTCTGCTATTCCACACATACGCCGAAGTCCTAATGTATAACATACGATTGGACGCCTTATTACGTAAATTGCTCGATAGCTTAAGTTTCATACCTTCGCTTCCACATACCTCATCGTTTATTCCGTTCCGTATTCATTCGTTTTAGAGAAATCGTCAACGTACTCTTAATGAACGAACGGTAATATATCTTCTATCCAGCTTCCACTACAAATAAGAAATATTAGAACACTGCGGAGACATGTGACTAACCATCGGCACTAATAATCTATGACAAACTTATATTTAACTTTCTCTATAGTTTAGATTCTTAATTCGTCTAGACTGTTGCATTTATAACAGGATATGAGCGAACCATGAATAGGTGATGAAAAACACTTCGCAAGCATGATATAATATGAATATGGCCTACTACAACCTATTTTTATACGGTGTGAGGCTATTGCGGCTTAATGACTTTCAAATCGAAATAGTGTGTTTTATTTCATAAATTGCGGTAAAATGTTTAAATTATTGAACTATAATAGTTCGTTTCCGGCGCAGAGTAACGAACTAGATTTAAATATCAATATTTTGCCGTGCCATTTTTTATTAAAGGTTATTATTAACTCATTTCCTGTTAGTTCCACCGGTAATAGTAAATATTTTAACGAAAACTGAGTTGTTGGATTTACATTTTGATTAATTAAATTCAGATGATAGTAAACCAACATTTTTATTAGTTATTCCACTATATTTGTACTTACAATTAGTTATGTTGTATATTCCAGCGTAAAATATTCCTGTTTATTCTACGAAATATTTATATAATTTTTTATTGCTGATTTTTTATTAAGGAAAGGAAATTCGGTTTATATTGTAAGTGAAATTGTTATGAATAACAATTATTTTATTTATAAGTACTATTGAAAGCAATAGTAACACTTATAAATAATACAAAACAATGTAGAATACTGATAAAAATGATGCACTTTCCTTTTACCATGTCTTATATACTATAACGTCATCCATGTTTTAATAGCCACTTTTCTAATATACCTATAGTAATTTGAAGTAAAATTAAGTGGTACAGATTTGCTGCTTTCTTTGTAATACATTTTTTTTTTGTAATTTGATTCAAAGTGAAGCTACAAATATATGTGTTCTTTTAATATAATTTAAAACGTCTATATACAAAAGTATACGATATAGGCGTCTATAAACAATACTGTGTTATGTCACCGAAAGCATGCATTCATCTTCAAACTTCAAGACTTCAGTCCCTCTTAAAAGTAAAATCAGACCCTTTTGATTAATGTAATTATGGAATAATACCCAAATAATACTGGTTAAATATTAGTTTAAGAAATAATTGAAAATTTTATCAAAAGACACGGTTATTATATAATTATAGATTTGAAAATCCGCCTTGTATATTTCCTAATGATGTAGTATTTGATTTTAACATAATTATTAATACACAAAAAATCATCATTGGATACAAGGTTATACCCAATTATCCAACGACTACAAAAAGTAAATACTTGGACAAAAATCACAGGAATTCGCACTACGAGCCTCCATTTATTTACGACGCTTATTTAACTTTCCTGCGATTTGACCTTATTTCTGATTTTATAAGACTCTTTGGAATAGAGCCCTTCTTCATTTTCGAAGAAATGCGAAAGGATATTACCACAAAGTTTTCCAAAACGAGGAGATAGACAAGACGAAGACATCGACTCGTCACCTCATTTTCCTGACTTTAGGTCACTGGAGTTTATTTAAGAAGTAAGGTATATGCAAACAGCATAAATGTCATCGAAAAATTGCAGGCTTGCATACAACAAAGGTCATGTACGAATTGTTTGGACGCCAAATCGTAATTATGATTTAGAGGTGTTTTGCTTCTATATCAATTAATAATATATTTTAAGAATGTCTCTGCCTTGGTATAGGTAGAGAAATTTTTGGTTTACTGAAACAAATTTAATGAGACTTTAAATCAATGGAGATAATTTTAACTTTATATCTAACATGATTATCTGAAACCGTACATAAACCGCATGATGAAAACGACGCGGGCATAAACTGTGTATACAGGTTTTAATTATATGTATAATGATTGTATAGTGAATATGAGATTAGAAATAATTGTTGTTTAACAAATAATTTTTCCAAATTTATACCAAAAATACCAAAAGGTGGGGCAAGAAATCTAATCGCTTCAATCAATCGCTGTTCTTATACATGAAGAAAAAATTTACTCATCCCTTAAAAAATCAAAGTAAATGTTACTGAGGGAGAATTCCTCGCAATAATAAGATTAGTCACAATCTTATACAATCTTATACAAAAACTTATCCCTATAATAGTTCTAGCAGGAATTAATGGAGAACAGTCCTAGTTGTAGAATGCAATGGAATTATAACATTGATTAACACAATATAGCTAAAGAATTGTATCTTGATCATGTCATACCTAAAGTAAGTCAGTCTGTAGAAAGTGGCAGTGCACTACATAGAAGATCAAGTTAGAAGACACATGAGTTCATCATTTATAAGTATTTTAATAATAAATAGACTCATATATAATCGATATTTTTTCCATTTGTATATATTATTCATATATTTGCCTACTCTTGATATATTTATAAAGTTTGCTTAGAATATTTCAGAATATGATTATAATTCTGCTTTCTTTTAAAAAATGAAGACGAAAAATACAATACAACTTTTTAGAAGAACATAATTGTTTTAATGCTTATACCATTTTTAAGTGTATATGATTAAAGTCACATTGGTCAAAGTCGGCGGATTATTCAGTCCAGGATAAAATCACATCAAAAACATACCAGATCTGGGTGTATAAATGATTATTTATATAAATGGTAGTTATTTATATACCGACCATAATCGGTATTAATAGCAGAGGAGTTTTCAACAGTTAAAACTATATAATTCATTTTGGAATAAATGTTTGTATTATTTCTGAAATAGCTGACTGATCATTTCTGGAGAAGAATGATTAGAGAATTTTTAAGTTAAGCTTGATGACATTGAAGTAATCTTAAGAATACTTATACCCAAGCACATATACAGTTTTTGAAGTACAGGTACTCCAATAATGTAAACTTGCCAAATTCTTTGTTTATTCAACCAAAACCAAAATAGGGATATGCAACTAAAATTATTGCATGTGAATATACTGAGTACACTGAACTGAACTGATATACTGAATATACTGTTTATTGGACTTGAATTGTCGTGAATTAGTTGTACTAATGAAAAATGTCAATAATACAAATTTGCTGGAAAATTTAAAGAGAATTTTGAGACTCAGGAACTTATCATTCAGTTATCTTTAATGTATAACTAAAATATTAATTATAAGCAGTTTGAATATTAATACGCTAATTACATGCGATAGATAATTTATAGGATAGTTTTTTATTCTTCACAGGAATTACTTTTACTCCTTCGCGATAGTTATGAAAAAACAAAATAAAGGACTATACCACTGAACTTGTTGTTAAAGTAAAGTTCGTACAGCAACTATAACTTTTATTTTATACCATTTTTAGTGCCTTATTTTATATACAAGTATCATCTTCAAAATACGAATTATATGCTTTGATATTTTTTGGCGTACTTCACTCAAAACAAATGCATAAGTACTTAAGATTTTTATATAGGTACTTAATTAAGATCTCGTAAGATTTTTGACACTAAGTGTGAATTGTCTTTTATTTCTTGGGATTACGGTCATCTTAATGTTTTGACAAACCTTCACATAGAATAGACAGATAAATAATTATAACATTATAATGCAAAGTTTTACTCCGCAGAGAATAATTTTCAAACTACAGAAATAAGGAGATTAGACTTCAACCCATTTGCAAATTCCTTATATAATAAGGACTAAACAAATTAGGTCAAAACAGCTATTCTCCTGGCTATATGCCAAACGCCGAGCGCTGAATTACATGACACAACGTACATGACGTCTACTAGATGTGAGCTTCATCTGTCAAAGGTATATTCGTTTACACTGCACTGACGAGACCCAAGATAAGGTCGAAACCGGTCTGCAGTTAGCGATATCTTGAGATAGATGACACTTTGCATCTTCCTTGTGGTTTTGGAACAATCTGAATCACTGTATTTTAGTGTTAACTCTGTTAGACAATATACGGCAAATTTTGTCATGCAATTCAGCGCTCGTCGTTTAGCATATAGCCAGGAGAATAGCTGTTTTGACCTAATTTGTTTAGTCCTTATTATATAAGGCATTTGCAGATGGGTTGGAGTATAATCTTCTTATTTCTGTAATTATAACATTCGTAACAAATTAAAATTCATTATTCAATATTCATGGTACATTTATATAACAAATATACGGTTTTCTTTGAAGCTGTTTATTAAAACCAAAAAGGTAAGAATATTAAATCAATCTAAAAACTTTCATTTCATTTTTCGGAAAAACAACATTACAGTTTACCTTTCCAAATTTATTTCAATATGACGCAATATACTACTTAACATAAAAACACGCGTGTACGAGAGTTTTCAATAATTAACTGAGGAAAACAATGCTTGAGATAACAAACGAAGTCGGTGACTATACAAAATAATTTTAGCATACATAAACCTGTCAATCACAGTGAAATATATGGACTATCTCGTATGTACTATATTCTCACACCCATCCGACAATGTAATATTTTGTTAGAAGGCGTAACAATAAATGTGAATTATTAATATTGCTGTCAACATGAATTACATAATATAACCTGGCGATGCTTTATTAGTTTCACTTTATGTGTAACAAAGTGTAAACAATTTAGAAACTTATATCTTTACTGTAGAAATCTATATTAATAAGTTATTTGAATCGATTTAGAAATAATACTACTCTATATACAGTATGCGGCGGGCTAGTAGGTGAATTCTTCGCTATTTGTGCTGCATTTTGCTCAAAATATAGGAAATTTACCTACCTACCAAATTAATTATTTATTATCCTGAGTAATACCAATCAAAAAGAAATCCTATTATAAGAATAATACGCCATGGAAAGTATTATAAGAATATATCTTAACATAAAATATATTCTTAAAATCAACAAAAAATTAAAGATGTAGACCAACATAACTATTCCTTTCCTGTGTAGTTATTTTAGTATGCTGTTATGAAATCAATTCCTGGAGTTTTCTGGTCATTTAGTAAGGATACATTTTTTTTTATTTCTTTAGGGGAGATTAGGGAGATTTATATCTGTGCTTTGTTCTGGCTCTGTTGTGTTGGAATTTAGATTCTCTTGGAAATTATTGTCTGAAGTATCATTGAGTGAAGTAAATACTTTGGCTAGATGTTGTGCAAAGAGCTCCGCCTTTTCCACAATGCTTCTGGCGCATTTTGTTCAATATGGTGTTTTGATGCGTATAAGAGATGAAACTGTTACTGGTTTTTTGGATGATTTAATTGGTCGCCATATTGAGTGATCATAACGATTAAGATTCGAAATGTACTGTGAATAGTTTTGGTCACGCATTTGTTTCAAATTTGATTTGATTTATTCCTGAATGAATAATCCCTGCCTTACTTTAAGAGTGGGGTTCCGCAAAATTTCCACTTTCAATAGATAGCTCGTTCTGGCGTTGGTTTTTGATACTGGTAGCTAAGATAATAAATATATGCAATTAAAAATTTTAAAAACTTATCACTAACACATCATCAGAATAAAACAATATATCATAATTCATTGGAAATGATTATTTTCATAAAAAAATAAGAATAAAGAAGTTGAGAAATCGTATGAGGACCACTTATGGAAACCAATATATTCCAAAATACGATATCGTATATATTCAAATGAAGATAAAATATAGACATGTGCGTTTTGGTTTATATTAACTGCGTGTAAAATTTTGATAAAGAACGAATTGAAAAAATATTTATGTAAACATTTTAAACATAATAATAATACCAATATATAATTTCAATTAATAAATTTCAATTTACTCTAACCCAAATACTAAATTACTGTTAATTAAATTACACTGCTTATTAGTTATAATAATTTTACTACCGAACTAATTATTAACTAAAGGGAATAAGATATCTACAATGGCCACGTGACCAGATAAGATATATTTCATTGAATATTTATTGTACTTCATGTGAGTGTTGTTTGACCGACATTTGACAATACCATTTCTTACTTCGAAGATAGTAACTTTCTTATTTTTGAACTTTCTTCGAAGTCAATGCCCCTTTATACGAGTATAAACTGTACTATAAACACCACTGTAAATTTTTCAATAAAGCTATATTTTTTATTAGCATAAACAATACTTTGAACCTTTTAGAATATGTGGCAGAATTTTTTTTCCTAAAAATTTTTCCTTGAAATTTCGCGTTCTTTTCTAAGCGCGTCAGACTGCTCCAAAGCGACACCTGTATCAAATAAATACCTGCTGGGAAGGAACAGTCTAGATACAGCCTAATGTCTTACTTTATGGTTTTTAACATCTCTAATACACAGCAGATGTCATTAAAAGGTCTTTACGTTTAGTCATAAGAATTTACAAACAAAAGTACGTTAGTATAACGCCAGTAAATGTACAAAAAAGACAATTTCCTCACTTCTCATTCACGGTTTCTGTGTGTAGTGCTGACCTTATTTCATAAATTATCAATCGACGAAAATCCCCAGCACGAGAAGTGCTCAGAGCCTTGGTGTGGTTAGAAGAAGGCACAAGCAACGTATCCTTGGATACCTTCTATCATAAGTAGCTACTTCCTAAGGAAGTTTTTTAAAGCCATTATACCGATTAATGAAGACCTGAGCCGATACGAGTTGCTCAATCGTTACTTGGGAGGCTACATGCAAAATAGCAATGAAAGTTTCAATGCTAATGTTTGGAAATCGGCTCCAAAATATTATTCAAGTGGCAAGAAAGTCTTGAATATAGCGACTTGTGCACTTTTAATGATGGTCTAATATTCTTCGAATTATGAAAGATTTGGAGATGTATATTGGCATCCATTCATACAATTTTTGTCTAGAAACCGAAGCGGATCAAGCACGCCGAGATGTCTTTGACAGATGCAGCGAAAGAAGCACGCTCTAACATAAAATGTTCGAGGAAAGTGAATGAGGTAGAGGGTAGAGTATTTAAATATAGAAGGGCAACTTTATGGTCCTGGGATAGCAGATTAGTGGTAACATTTTTAAACAGTCGAATTTTTCATGTCTACAAGACATCTCAAAACTTTAAACGCGTTTTCTCGAAACATGATTTTTCATAAAAACCGCAGGCAGCATAACTAACAATTTTCAGTTTTTTCATGCGAATTTTTAGCGATATCTTTAAAATAACATTTCGAAGTGAAATACTTACTGAATTTTCGATAAATTAATTTAAATATGTAAATTTGATTTTTTATTTCCAGATTCAAATTTGCACCAGTTACACTGTGTCGCAGAACGCCTTAAATTCGACATGTCTCGCGAGAATGGCTTCAGTGTCGCCATATGTGAATATTTTTTGACAATATTTTTTGCATTATACTTAAATATATGCTTAATAACTTCCTTAAATATTATTATCTTATCAGTTTTTCTTCTATCCAAAAAAAAAAAAAATAATATTGTCAGAGAAGCCGCCCTTTTATAGCTTATTACCTTAGTGTTAGAGAAAACAATAGAAAAAGGAAAGAACGCTTATATAGGATTTGTAGATTTAGAAAAAGCTTTTGATAACGTAAGATGGGAAAAAATGTTCGAGATACTAAAGAGCGCGGGAATGAAGTATAGAGATAGGAGAGTAGTACACAATCTATACATAGAGCAAACTGCTGTTATAGAAGTAGAAGGGGAAAAAAGGGAAGTAGGTATTAGGAAAGGAGTAAGACAAGGATGTACGCTATCACCACTAATTTTTAATCTGTACATCGAAGAGGCGATTAATGTGGTAAAAGATAGAGTGGATTTCGGGATTAAAGTACAGGGACAGAAACTAAAAATGCTGAGATTCGTGGATGATATAGCAGTATTAGCATCTAGTAAGGAGGAATTAGAATCAGCATTGAACGAAATGGAGGCAGTGTTGACAGAGGAATACGGAATGAGGGTGAATAAAAACAAAACTAAAGTGTTAGTGTGCAGAGGGCGCGAGAGCAGAGCAAAAACGAAAGTACAAATTAATAATGAAAGATTGGAGGAAGCTAAAGACTTCACTTATTTAGGAAGTACAATAAATTGGGATGGAAGAAGCAATAAAGACATAAAACAAAGAATAGCGCAGGGTCGAGTAGCTTTTAACAAAAAGAAAGCACTTTTATGCTCGGGGGTAATAAACTTAGAAACAAGGAAGAGATTTTTGAAAACATATGTATGGAGCACGGCACTATACGACTGCGAAACCTGGACGGTAGGGGAAGCAAGTCGGAAGAAATTAGAAGCTTTTGAGATGTGGTGTTACCGAAGAATGATGAAAATACCATGGACTGGTAGGGTTAGAAACGAAGAAGTATTGGAGAAAGTCGGCGAGAAAAGAAGTATGTGGAAAAACTTAAAGAGGAGAAGATATAGAATGGTAGGCCACTTTCTGAGACATGGGGGAATAGTCCGTGATATTTTGGAGGCAGAAATAGGAGTGAAGAAAGGCAGAGGTAGGCCTAGATTAGACTACTGCTCGCAAATAGTAAGGGATGTAGGTTGTAGCACAATTAGCGAAATGCGTAGGTTAGCACAAGATAGGAGAAGCTGGAGGTTAGCGTCCAACCAGTCTTAGGACTGATGACCTAATGATGATGATGACCTTAGTGTTACCCCTTAAATTTATAAAAATTATAATGGCAAATACTAATTTATTTGATTTGTAGAATTTAGGTTCGTCCTTCGTTGCTGTAGATCATTGTAGATCATTGTTAGATCTTCAGAGATAAAACTTTATACCATTAATTTTATTGTTAACAATAAATTTACTGTAAACTGGTTACAAAATAACATGCACAAATTTAACTGCGTCTCTGAATCATTCGATAGCAATGATATAAACTTCAGTGTTTTAAGTTACCAGTTTAAGGACGACATTAGCGATGTTATAATAATGTCTTTGTTATGTAGTCGGTGTCACGGTAATTACAATATAATGTCCGGTAAGAGGAAATGATTCTCCTGCAGGGGCGCCCACAAATAGGAACAGTTAAAGCATATTGATTAACTAGAACTATTCTATTACATGGTGTAACTTAAAAATAATTGCCGCTGAATTGAAGAACTCTTAAGGCACAATGTTCAATTTCCCCTTTAGAATATGATAATTAGAGAAAAACGTATCTGATAAATTAATTGATAGAATCTAAGTATACATTCAAGAACAATTAAATAGCAAATTAATTAGTTATAGAAGAAATATGTTCTGTGTTTAATAACGCATCAGTGAAACTTCACATTATTACTTTTATCCACGACCACTGTATTAGGAAGGTTTATAATACGTCTGTTTTCCGTGGATTAGAGGCCGTCTAATACACTAGTGCATTGAAACTCATAATACCACGCTTCGATTTTATATTCTTGATCAAAATAAATCTGTCAAATCTGATGTTTTTCAAAACCATAATTTTTCACCTCCTAATTAACCGGTTTTGCACGTGGCCGTGGCTAAAACGTTGAATTACATTCAAGAATTAACAGTCTTTAATCCGCTAGAAAAAATGGGCGCTATTTTTTCTCCTGGATTAAAAGCTTGTTAATTCCCTTACATAATTATAATTAATAACTATTATTTTTTCGAAGATTTAAATCAACTAAATGATTTCAATTAATGTTTAACAAATTAGAATAGTATTATCCGGAAAAATACATGAATAAATAACATAAAGGAACAATATTATCAAATGCAATGAAAATGGTGTTAATGAAAAAAAAAATTGGACGTGAAATTAAATCGTAAAAATTTGAATTCAGTAGCGTGTAGATCCTGCTCTAACTCTTAGCCCTGATTCCATTCATCTGCGCATCAATTGATAATGATTTTCTCAGGAATGCAGGTATGTGGCGCCCATCTGATCATTTTAATGCATCTCATAGATGCTCTAAGGGGTTCATATCTAGGCTTCCATGGTGGCTAGTCCATAGTTGGAATATTCACAAATCGAAGATAGTCCAGTACCTTTCTAACAACGTGGGGCCAGCATTATTCTGCATACAAATGAAATTGTCCCCGACAAATGGAGTAACTGGCATCACATCCCGATGAGAAAACATCGACGATGTTTTCTACGTACAAATGTGCATTCATAGATCTCCCCCGTATAGGAACGAAATCCGTGCGGCCATCGAAACAAATTCCTCCCCAGAACATTATTGATCCACCAAAACATGGGATTATTGGAGAGATATTTCATGCAGAAAACCTCTCTCCTGGCCTCCGCCAGACTCGTTGACGTCCATCTAGTGAATTTAGACTTACTACTGTATCGTCTAAAAACAAAACTACTTTCAGTCGCTAATGGTCGAATTAATAAGTAATGTTAGACTAGCTGGTCTTCTACTGTCCAGTCCTCCTTCATGTATCCTTCTCCTGACCGTTCGACCAGAAATTGCTACATTTCTTACAACCTTGTCCTGGGGTTCTATAGTAACCTTCAAGTTCATTGAAACATTGGATTGTTCGATTAATTATTGATTGTCTAATTGCTAATAAATGAGCCACTTATCGCTGGCTACGTCCCTCGTTAGCCACAGTTACCCCTTTCATTGCTACATTTTCTCTTAAATTGCGTAGAAAATTCATTTCTTCTACTCTAAGTGTGATGGACGAAGTATTTTATTCAATTGATACCATTAAATTAAAACAAAACACCAGCGTAACTAAATTTATTGCCTTTACAAAACGTTAAATGTATTAATAATAAACAATTACAAAATGTCACTTTATATCTGTCAAATAGTTGCAATTGTTTATCAATAGTGATAGAGGATATTTAAACTAACAAAGGCTAGAAATTAAAAACTATCAATAAATTTTCTAGAAAGAGAAAAACCAGAGAGTTTTTTATGCATTATTTAATATGTCTATTAAAAATTAAACAGGTAAAAAATATAATTTTTTTTCTTAATTTTTAGTAGGCACTGTATACTTGTAGGACACAAATAATATTAGATACTTAACAGCTTATCAAATAATGCAATTATTCAAATGATATATTCATATCATTTACAGAAAATAAAATTGTACTCTTCACAGATCATTAATAATGGAATAACGACCGAAGAACATCTTTAACACATAATTAATTCTACAAAAAAAAACTATTTCCTGGGATGAACGCTAATTTCGGGCTAAATGTCAACGACAAAGAAATGTTTCAGGTATTCGAACACCATGCAAATTGACACCTCGACGCCCATGAACTTGGTGACTCGAATAAATTCCTTCACGCAATTGTCCCAGTATGCCCGTCATATACATTGCACTGCGCTGGCACAATAAAGAAGTTCATAGTCGAAGAAGTTAGATCGAAAATACATTATAGAAATGATTTGTTTATAATATTTATTTTAATCTTTAATATCATATTATAAAAACTACAATCTTTACTTTGTGGAAATTCCCAAACTAATAAAATGCTGCCTGTAACCATATTCTCCATGTTGTAAGAATCGGTTGTGGTGGTTTGGAGATTTCAAGGCACTATCTGTGAAATTCTCGAATACGTTTAAAAATTTCAAAAACATTACTTTTATATGTGATATAAATCCATTCAGTCTGGATGCTATGCTCAAATTTCTTCTGCCACAAAATGCAACGCATGAAGTTTACACGTAACATGTAAGAAGATACCACACTTCTATTCAAGCAAACAAGCTACAGAACGCATGGTTATGACATCATCGCTCATAAGCGTTAATAGTTGGTTACTTGAAATTTGAAAATTTTCTAACGTTTTTCACCACCTTCGTAATTTGTTCGCCAGTACATTAGAATCACTCGTCTCGTCCACACATTACCACAGTTGCTCATCTTGTAATTCAGTTTTAATTATGTTTTCGATTGGATCGCGATCGTAAACATTAGACGGTATACAACAAGCAATCGGTATGAAAGTTAAATCAAACATAAATTATATATTTTGTTTTATGTTAGTTTTTTATTTCCCCCTCTGTATATAACGTTTACATTAAATTTTTAACCCGTATTCTCTATTTTATATTTTTAAAATAGAGAATACGGGATAGAGAAATAGAGAATACGAATAATAGAATAACGAAGAAATAGAGAATACGAATAATCAGAACATTTAAGAAAAAATATTATTGCACCTTAAGAACTACCTTTATTTTGCTATCCTGGAAGAGGGTTAAAACCTTCGATGCAACAACAAAAACAGGAGAGCCGTTTTCCACAAACATCGATAAATATATCCCTCGATGAGTATTTTGTCATTCAAGTTGGCATCATCAGATGATTAAAATACACTAGCTTTAATATTTCCTGATGATGCTAAGTAGGCTGTCGAGAGGCACGTGAAACTGCGCATAATGTTTCGATATTTGTGGACAACTAATCCCCTGTTCTTATTGCAGTGAATTATAAAATACAGATAATAAACGCAGACAATTCACTACAACTCTTTAAGAGTGAAAAAGTATACGAGTATGCTAACAAGATAAATTATTCTCGATACTGAGGAAATGACATTGTTTGTTATTTATTCATTCATTGTCTCCCTAGCTAAAAACGTGACATTTTTATTGATCCAACAACATTTAACAGTTATTTGTCATCTATACGTGCACGGTAATTCAGTAATTAATCCTGAAACGCTTCAATAAAGCAGTTTCGTTTTATTGTATCACATTTATTACGCTCATAATCATGCCAATAATTTCATGATAATTATTGACAGCAACATTATTCACATCTACCGGGCGGTACGCATTAATGCTCAATTTGAAACAAGCGTACCAAAAGGAAAATAAACTAACATGAGAAATATTTTCAATAAATGTAAACAATAAATATAAAAATTATGCATTTTATATCACTTTTTATTTAGTGAACTTTTTAAAAATTATTTTATTTTACTTTATAATTTTGACTTGCGTTTATGTCGAAAAATGAATAACTAAAAATCTAGTGTACAGAATCACATTAAAAAATATGGGTTTGTCAGTAGGCTCGATGTTTGGGTTCCTCATGAACTCAACGAATTCAATTTAATGGATCGATCAACATCTGCGATGATGTGTTAAGGATTCGTCAACGTAGCGATCGCTTTTTGAGAAATATGTTTACTGGAAATGAGAAGTGGATCATTTATGACAACGTCAGTTGAAAAAGATCGCGGGGAAAGTCCGGTAAACTATCTCAATCCACACTAAAGGCAGGGCTTCACCCCAGTAAAGTTTTGTTATCTGTCTGCTGGGATTTTAAAGGAATCATTTATTTTGAGCTATTCTCGAGGAACGAAACAATAAATTCGGACCTTTACTGCGAACAACAACAATAATTGAGCCAAGCCAAGCAGAAAAAGCACCCAGGACTTGTAAACCGTAAGAATGTCGTCTTCTTTCACGACAACACTCTACCTCACACGTCTCTGCAGACCCACAGGAAATTGTTGAAATTAGAGTAGGATGTTTTATCCCATCCACCATATTCTCCAGACCTCGGGCTCTCGAATTTTCACCTATTCTGCTCCATGGATAACAGTTAATACACAATACTTAATATTTGCCAATGATGAGGAAGTCAGAAATCATTTAAAAACGTTTTTTGCGAGCAAACCGGAAAGTTTTTATGAAAATGGTATGTTGAAGCTTACTGAGAGATGGGAAAAAGCTATTGAAAATGGAGGAACGTACATTATTGATTAAAATAATTTGTAATAATTGTTATTTTAATAATAAATACGAGTAATTATGAAAAACCGGAACGAACTTTTTGGACAACCCGTAGTTGCCACATATTCTGTAGTACGGGTAGAATTATCCAAATCCAAGAATAATTATTTCAAACAAGTAGCTTACAGCTACAATCAATTTCAAAACTAAGCAGAATGGTAACTTCTATAAACAGCAGAAAAAATTTTACTTCTACAAGTTTTAGAAAGAAAAATCTAGTGAAGATATACGTGTTGACTGATTGTAAAGAAGAACTTGGACCTGTATCCTTCAGGATGCATGCATCTTGATGAGATTTGACCATATGAAGGCCTTTTGTCGGCAGATCACCCCAGAGGTCTTCAGTACTCATTTGTTCATTGATAGACAATGCGTTTGTCATATTTTATCAGGTTCTCCGCCTAATAATCTGATTATATCATACTTACTTTTTATATAAAATTCATTTATATTTCTCAAACTTGTTATCATATCATCTGAAACTAACGTCGCTCAGTTTCATTTTTATGTGAATGTTATCAAGAAATAAAAGGGATGAAGACATAATAATCACCATCAGAGAAGCAGTAATGTATCCAAAACAGAAATAAAATATTGCCCGAGAAAGTGGCATTCAATCCGTGTAACAATGCAAAGTTCCAGCCAGTGGAATGGCATTCCTCTATACGAGTAACAAGTGACGTATCCATCGTTATACAGGCATTAAAATCCTCATATTGGAGGTGCTACAGTTGGCATGAGAAATTTGAGACTTCGTCTGCATACATAAAATGTGATGACAAAAGAAGGCTTTAAGAATTCAAAGGTATGCAAATTTAGCAAACTAGCTATTCAGTAATTATTCTAAGTATAACATATTAAATTATTTTCTTATATACCTAACATTATATCCATAATCAACAAACTGTCAAAAATGAACTATAAATTAAAAATACCCCTTTGTTAGAATAAGTAGTGGTAATAACCAGATAGACTTGATTTGAAAGCACAGATATTCTGTTTCATTGAAAATATCTCGATTATGGCAAGATGTAAAATGTTGCATATATGGATGCTAAATTTTGAGAAAGCATTTTCTAAAACGTTCTCGATTATATCCTAGAGTATATCCAGAATAATAAAAATTATGTTGTTGGCGAACTTTTGTCCAAATTAGTGTTCTTCACGTTTTATGTATTGGTCTACATTATACGGCTAGGATATATCCAGACTATAGTCTGCTCTCTTCAGTGGTGATGTACCTAACGTTACAGCAACTTTCACTCTGCTGATGATCAGAGGTTCATTGACATTAATTTTGAATTGAATATTTAAATGGAAGTTGCATAAAATAAACAAAATAATTGTGAATAATATAAATATTATTCAGTCACTTTTTAATTATGACTAATATTTTTGGATTGTCTCAAATTTTAAGTATTTTAATACTTGTGATACGCAATATTTTTATTACATATACAATTCCATAATCTTACAGGTGTATGGCACTTCGTATAACGAATGATTTACTTTTTTTTATATAAAAAACGTGTTTTATAAATACATTGGAATCTGGAACACAACCTTTCATAAAATTAGTCTATATATGAAGACATACATACTTCGAGTGTCTGACTCCACCTTACTCATATACTTATGCGTGATATTGGCGAAATAATATGCCTATAGTACAAAGAAATGAAATAAATAAATACAGGTTTAATTGAAAAGTAGTGCGAAAGCTTTAATATTTGTACGGAACGTTCTGCTTAAATGGAAAACGAACTCATACCGTCCTTGTTTCTAATCCAATTTTACTATACACAATTTTTTTTGATAATGTAATTTTTCAGAAACTTGTAGCAGTATGTACAGTTCCATGTGCATGTATCCATCAAAGCATATCCATTCAAATGGCAGGATTGTCTAGACTAACGTACCTCATTTATTACTAATAAATAGTCAAGCAACGGCTGTAGTCTCCGTCATTTGGATGAGTGACAAATCAACTTCTTTCAGCGTTTATGTTAGTGACCTCGTAAAATTTTATGACGAAGACGAAATTTATGTAGTAGATTACAAACAATCATTTGTAAACTTCTACATTTCTCTTCTAATATTCTTCAATCAATAAAACATCACTACCTTGTTATAGGAATTGGATTCAATAGAGAGTTGGTATACCATCTCCTGTCGGAATAAGACTCGGCGACGTAAATAAGTCGATGTTAAATAAGCATTAAAAAAAGTACGTTTACTGCATTTTACTACACAGGAATTGGGTTAGGTAAACAGTTGGAGGTAGACCGTCACCCGGTACTGTATTTACTTGGTATCGGAAATAAGTCAATGTTAAATTAAGGTATTAAAGAAAGTACGTTCAATGAATTTTTCTCGCGTCATGACGAGCATTTTTCGGACTGAAAAATAACCAGTGCATGAGTCAGGCCTATACTACCGAACAGAAATTACAACATTTATGTTCGGTGCCTATACTATAACTGTAATACGCAAATATTAAAGTGCTTAGAAAACAGAGCAAGTAATAATAATTAACTGTTTTGTGTTTCCGCTCTATTATTATAAAGGGTCCGGCAACAGGATTGAACGGTCTTTAATAGGCCACTGTTAAGAAACAAAGAATATATTTGGACTAATTATTATTTCAACTAAAAGCACAATTCTGGAAATTCCTTATAACACTTTTAGTTTGCAAAGATCACATCCCTAAGATAATCACCGTCTTCTTATATACATTGCTGCAATCAGTTTCTGAAATTGAACTTAACGCGTCTGAGTAAATCTTCGTTTATCGAATGTATCTCTTCACGAGTTCTTTCTTTGAGTTTAAGAAGTGTTTGGGGACGAGTAGAGTACACTTTGGACTTTAAGAATCCCCACAGAAAAAACTCCGGGACCGTTAGGTTCGGTGTTGCCGGTCCGGGCATTGCAAAGTCGCCAAACCTTGAAATTAGGCAATTCGGAAACATACTATGTAAAATAGCAAACGATCGTCTAGCTGTATACGCTGTGGCGCCGCACTATGGGCCAATGGCGGAGGCGCCGTCACAAAAAAATAATCGATAAAAATGGTTTACGATATAATTTGAAAAAAATATTTTTTGGCCATGAAAGATGAACCAAAGAGAAAGTATTTTTTTCTTCGCCTATACACGGGATGTTTATTCTGCGGTTACCATTGTCCTTGAAAAAGTATATAAACTTGGATTTGTTAAAATTTTAGATTATTATTAATGTATACAAGCAGCATTAATTAATAGTAATCAATAATTTGCCACTCTGTACCTACGACAGTAAACAATGAACAATTTCAAAATTACTCAACGTAACATATGTGACGCTTTTATAGAGCACGGAAAACATATATCAATATCAGAACAGTATGTTAAGGAGCATTTCGATCTTTCTGAAGAGCAGTTGCAATGTGTTATCACCAAAATTTTGAAACCCGAATTTAAGATACGCTGGAATAAAGCCGGAAGAAAAAGGGATCTGTTCTTACGCAGCAACGAGAAATGGTTAGATGGCGAATTATTTGTACCATTCCAAGAAGACGAAGAAGCATCGACGTCCTTATCTGAAAACTCACGAGGAAGGCCATATAAGTTATTTAACGAATCCGCAGAGAAGACACAGGAACGAATAGCAATAAAACTATTTCGAGAATCTGGACTTGATCACATTTATCATTCATATACTCAGGGATTACGTTCAATTGGTGAGACATAGGAATCAGAAATTATACAGGAACTACGTTCTGCATCACAAGAAAGGAAGGCTTTTATCCACACATTATTAAGACGTAATACTTTTGTTGAGCCTTGTGATGGATCTTTGGGGCAAAGTGAGTACAAGCAAATACTATCTGTTGAAGGTAACTTAATATCCGATACTAACTTGTTTGCAACATCCTTGGTTCCATTACAAATTTTATATGAAGTCACAAAAAATGTCGTTTGGAAAAATCCAACCCCGTCCTCTGTTCGATACTGTAGGCCCATTTTAATAGAATTCTCAAAAGAGACTCCACAGAAAACAAGATCTGTTGTCAATGATGTGAAAACTCAAATAAGCACTATTTTGCCTTGTTTTGTATTGGAGAATGAAAAACAGCTGTTTATTAAACATAAACTGTTATTTACAATGATAGATGGTAACGCAAGTAGTAACAAATACTCCATCAAGTGCCACATGCCATATATGTCTTGCAAAACCAACAGAAATTAATAATTTGGAACGTGTTAAACAGAGACCTGAGAATTAAGAGCATTATAGATTTGAACTCTCATCTTTACATGCATGGATTCGATTTATGGAGTTAGTATTTCATGTTTCATATAATTTATCATTTAAAAAATGGTCAGTAACCTCAGAGGACATGAAAAAGCAAAATCAATCTAAAAAAGCTTATGTACAGGAGCAGTTTCGAAAAGAATTAGGATTACTAATTGATAAACCTCGACAAATCAGCGGAACTAGTAATGACGGAAATACCGCTCGAAGATTCTTTGCCAATTCTGCTTGCACTGCACAAATTACTGGAGTTGATGAAGAATTAATTATGAGATTTCGCATACTACTTCAGACAATATCAAGTGGTATGGTAATCGATGCCATAAAGTTTGGTGAATATGCTTTTAGAACAGCCGAATTATAGGTACGTGAGCAGATATCCATGGTACTATATGCCCTCCTTTGTACATAAAGTACTCATTCATGGAGAAAACATAATTCGATATAATGCACTTTTACCACTTGGCCAGTTGTCCGAAGATGCATAGGAATCCAGAAATAAGGATTATAAGCGTTTCAGGTTACATCATTCTCGCAAATGTTCCCGAAAAGCTGCTAACGAAGATGTCTTTCATACTTTATTGTATACATCAGACTCTTATATAACGAGCTTAAGACAATCTGTGTCACGCAATATTATGGAACTTGAAGAAGAAGCCTTTCAACTATTACAATAAATATTTATTTACATATAATTATGTACATAAATTACACCTGTATGCTATCAATTATAAAATGAAATGTATAAAAACAAAATAAAAATTATTTACCATTACTACTGAACGTCAGACCTTTCTTTATATCTGTATACCGAATTTCATGTGTCTATAGTAACAAATAAAAAAAGTTACAGATTTTTGAGACGGCGCCTCCACCATCGACCCATAGTGCTCCATCCTGTTGGAACCATACTTCATCTTAGTCCATTCTTTGAAGTTCCACAGCCACAAATGTGTTTAACATTTCAACGTGCCGAAGTGAATTGACTGTAACGGTGTGACCGTTTTCTTCAAAAAAATATGGCCCGATCACACCAAATCTGCACGCTCCACACCACACCGTTGTGTTCTGCCCAATAGCGAAGGTTCTGCTTATTAACGTACCCACTGAGATGGAAGTGAACTTCGTCAGACATGATCAGTTTTTCAAGAATTCCAGCATTGTTGTTCAATGTTTCAAGAAATTGTCTGCAGAAATTGAGGCGATTAACTGTATCAACAGGGTTCAGCCTCTGGAATATCTGTACTTTATATGGATGAAATTTCAAATCGTCGCATACTTCGCTCTGAAATTCGCAGTGCTATTGATTGCCGAATTGCAGAATGTTGTGGACTCCGTTCAACGGCTATTCTGGTTCTTTCAATATTACCTTGTGTACGAACTGTAGGTGTACCTCCAACAAATTTTGAGTTTACACTGCCCCTTTCGTCGAAATATTTTACCCATCTCAAAATTGCATTTCTTGATGGAACCTCAGCGCGCACTAGCAAATTAAATTCACGGCGAAAACGCCTCTGGGTTTTCACGATGGACTGGGTCAGGATAAATGATTTAACAGTAGAGACCCGTTGATTAACCGGCCAATGTGTAACACAAAACTTTCGATAATAAAATACAATCTTATCACTATTTGACGTTTGTCAAATAATAAACCTACGTCCGAAACCCATTTAATTTCAAGATACTGAATGTTACATATTTGAAAAAAATATTTTTCCTATTTTTTATATCTTCCAATACATTAAACTAAATAAACCACATTTGATACACAATACCTCCTTCTGGGCTGTCAAAAAATATCAAGTTCAGCAACCAAAGTTAGAGGGATATTTTCACAAAATGTGGCAGCTTACAGTGCCAGGTATTACAGGTACAGGTACTACATGTATTGTGTGGCAAATTTGTTTTACTTATCTTAATTTAATAAAAAGACATCGATAGTTTTTTCAAATTTCTAATACTCGATATATCGTATATATTACAATCGACGCAAACTATTCGATTTAAATGCAATTCATCTTAAGTCAGTCTAGTTATAACATTACATAAATAGATATATTATTCAAATAGTGATCCAGAAGTTAGGAAAAGGAAAAGAATGTAATTTAAATATATTTGGGACAATGTTTTTCTCACAATAAGGTATTTCCCATAGGAAATAAAAATTTCTATTTTCCTTTCCGTCTGCAGAAATTGCAATGTTTTATAATAAATTTTTAATGCTTTCTTTAGGACTATAAACTACATAATGTGCACATACATATATAGTTACAATTACAGTAAGTTATAATTAATATAATATGATTTCCATGTCATTGCAACTGTTTCTGACAATGTACATATTTACAAGAGGGTAAAACATATTTTTATATTACTATTAATGTGGAAATTAGATTATATATGCTAGAGAAAAAAACAACAAAAAAATAATTAGAAAATATTATTTTTATTAGTTTACGTTAATAAAAGTTCTCAAGAATTACTAAATTAGTTATATTAATAATCTGTAATCGGGATTAAAATTAACATTTTTTGTGTATTTTTTTCGGTTAATATAAAAAAGGACTCTAGATTATTGAGATTATCTCAACTTAGTCTAAACATAAACTATATATCTGACTATACTCTTCGATTTTGAAAAGTTAAATCAACCATTTGTTGTATTAATTACTGATAGACTAAAATTATTTTACAAAATTATTTTACTAATTTTTATTACTATATTTTTCCATTAATATATAGAATTCATAGGATCTGTCATAAGTATATATGTAATAATACATTTTAAGTGTTTGTATATATTCAAAAATGTTAAAAAGCAAATTAAGTTTTGTTGGTGACCTTAAAATGTTTTTTTTATTTATGAGTTCACTACCAGGGCACATTATTTATACAAATAGTAACCTATATCGTTTTTATTATATTCTGAATCAGCAAGCACATTGCCTTGTAATAAGTCTCTTATAGTATATAAAAATTTGTATTTGGTTAGCATATCTCTTATAAATTATTTTTAAACCAAATCTCCGAAAAGAATAATATTTAAATTAAATCTAAAATGACATCTTAATTAACAAACTTACCAACAGCCTACCTTCTTCAAATGAATGCACAACAAATATTTCTGTTTTCATGATGTTCAGATTTCAAGGCCGGGACGACCAAAACTTGCGACTCATGATGATGATCCATTACTTAAATATGTTATTCGAGGTACAGAAGAATTCAGGAGGAAATTACCGACCGACAGAATAGTTCGATCCTGTGAAATTATGGCCATGTGCCAATAAAGTCCACAATTTGTCCAAAAAATTTTATTATGTGATGAAGCCATTGGATCACATATATTGAAGATATTGAGTCCAGCATAACGCCGATTGGATGATTGAAACTCGTACTCAGTAATCATAAAAATTGGATGTTTGGGTAAGCATTACAGCAAATCACATAATTAGGTCGTTTTTATGGGAGAAATTTAACAATGGAGACATGTTTGTCTTCATTAAAAGATAGCATTATTCCTACCATAGAAGCTCTGGATTCTGATGACAATTATATTTGGTTTAAACCTCCACATTTTGGATATACGGTGAGAAATTATTTAGATACAATTTTCCCAACAGGTAGATAGGGTGTAGAGGTGGAGTGGAATGGCCGGCTCGATCGCCTGATTGATGTACATGGATTGAACATTTGATATAACCGATATAATATAAGGTAACTAAAACATTTACGATCGAAATCATTTAAGTGTTTTAAAATATTCTTAATGAAATCTAATGAGAATGTTATGCAGTTATATGCAGAATAATGTGTGGATTACGATAATGATAAGAAACATACAGGCTATCATTAAAAAAACAAAGCTGAATGGCAACGAACTTATTGTTTCGACAAAAAATTTCAACTTTGCAACATAATAAGGTTTGAACGCACGTGATGTTTTGGAATGTGACAGAAATATTAGTTTAATTAATCAGAAAAGTCAAACAGAAGTACCCAGAACTAGGTTGAAATATTTAAGTCTGCCAGAGCTAAGCCAATGCCTTTTGAAGTAGTTAATGTCGAACGATCCTTTACTCGAAGCTGGACATCTTTTTTTGAAAGAGATATGATAAGTGATCGAATTGAAATGAGAACTTCATAAATTATAGAACTCAACTACTCCCAATAATCATAAGTTGTATATGTACAGTAATTCATTTGCATAAATTATTTTTTTGATGTTAAATAATACTCCCTTGATATTGTACGGATATATTTCTCGAACAAATGACTTAAAAAGTTGTTATAAAGTTGTGTTAAAATAAATGAGGTATACTCTAACTAATGTTAACTTCGATCTTATTAAAAATGTTCCATTCCAATGATATTCCATTTTTAACTAGTCGCCGCTAGCTATTTTTATACAAAATCGACCGACAGTTTTTCATCAATCATATCCGAACTAAATAGCTCACGTCCAGATTCAAGAAAGGATATAATTCATCCTCATCCTCTCTATTTTACGGGGAGGTGATCCTAAAAGTGTCCTTATATTAAACGTATGTTTTAAACAGTAATGAATCATGGATATGAGGAATTCGTGGAATATTTCGAAGATATGACAGAACTTTTCTTATAATAACCCTTGCAAGAAATAGTCTATTCATAGAAAAACCCTACAGATCTCGCACGCAATGATTCGATTTACCCAGTATTTAGATATCCGAGAAGATATGCATATCTCTCTTTTTTACGATTTTTAGATAACCCCTTGAAAGTATTTTTTCTGAAACAAATGTATAGAACGGGCAAGTACATGTTTCAGAACTGTATAAACATAATTGAGTCAGTATTCTTGATATTGTGAAAGAAAGTTTTTATGTATCATGAGCGCTTTATCGCTTTAACGTCGTGTTTTCTTGTACACATTCTGGTAATAGACTCGCCACAATGATTAGACTGGAAAACAATTTCTTGGGTATTCCCTGATGTAAGGGCTTTTTTAACTTTTACGTATTTCATCGCTGGTTTCAGATCTGAAATTGGTTTTTCACTACATGCTCTTGTTTCCTTAGAATTTGATATTGAATATAGAGCGTATCATATTAAGTTAATATTCTAACCCTATGATCCTATAACTTCTAACATTTTTACTTTTCCGTACTCCGGAAAAGTAATGTAATCATGTAAATAAAAATTGAAAAAAATTTGTTTGGGGTTTATTTTTCGTCTTCGGGCTAGAAAAAAAAAATGGATTTTAAAAAAATTCCTGTGTGTGTCATTGTCGTTAGCATTTAAAAATCTTGTTAGCACGATAACTCAACTAAATCGTGTTGGATCGATCGGGTTTTGACTGATTCTGATCGGGGATGTCTCCCAGATGACACCTATTGAATTTGAGGTGGATAGGACACACTCTACCATGTTCATGGATCATGAGAAAGCACAATGGTGGACTATTTCAGAATTTTTATTTTGTTAGCACCATCACTCAATTAAATCGTGTCGGATCGATTGGGTTTCAACTGATTCTGATCAGGGACGTCAACTAGACGACATCTATTGATTTTGAGTTGGATAGGGCACACCCCACCCTGTCCATGGGTCATGAGAAAGCACGATGGTGGACTATTTGAGGAAAATTGAAAATAGTAAAACTGTCGCATAAAACACATATTCTGCATTTAGTTGGTTTATTTCTTCTCTGCCACTCAATTTCGAAATAGAGATGTTCTAGAAAAAGTCCGTTTTAAGGTTTTAAAACTGTTTATTTATGCAGAGTTTTGTACCTTTACTAATACTTCGTTTATTTATTAGTACTTTTTGTACTAACAGCCTTAAATGTGACGTTTCATTTAAAAAAAACTCCATTGGTATCATATTGGTTTCATTTTTCTGAAAACGAAACGATCGCTCTAAATTAGTTTTTCTAGAGATTCGTTTTGGAGACGAAACGTTTGTCTAGTGCCATGATATTTCAGATCTTTTCAGACAATTAGGTGTCACGTCGTACCACATTCAGAAGAATGGAAGAATGGATTATTTCTAGATAGCTCTAAACGAAACCTCAGAGGTGTTCTGTTGCATAATGGCACTGTTTATGGAATTGTTCCAGTTGGTCATTCGGTACATTTACAGAAAGAATATTATGATATAAAAATGGTTATTGATTTATTCAAATATCATGAACAAACCTGGATCATATGTGTGGATTTGAACTTGGTAAGCTTACTCCTAGGTCATTAGAGAGGCTTTACGAACTTCTCATGCTACCAGTGCATCTGAAATCGTTAAGCTTAAGAGAAACACTAGACCCACAAAAAGTGGCTCAACCGTGAAATGAATGAATCATTTTTCTCTACTGCAACTCAAGCTTGGCGTAATGAAACAGTTTGTCAAGACGATAAATACTGAAGATGAATGCTTTCTTCATACAGTTACCCTGCTATACCTATTGACAAGATCAAAGCAAGTGTAAATAATGGGCCTCAAATACGTATACTTATTCGTACAATACTGCTGGATTTTCCAAATCTTGGTTTCAATATGAGAGCCAATCTCCACTTCCTGTATAGTCACCTCAATCAGTTCCTAGAGAAACTGGACGCTGGCGCTGTGACGAACAGATGGAGCATTTTCATCAAGACCTCTTGACAAGAAGGACGGTACCGAGAGCGTTAAGACAAACAAATGATGGCAGACTACTGCTGGAGAATCAAACGAGAATGCCCTGGAAAGGTCTACAGGCGCAAACGCTACAAGCGTATTTTTTGTCCAAATAGGAGTATTTAAATTCTCATCCCTATTATTTGTTACAATTCACCTATTATATATCGCATTTATGTTTAAATGTTAACATATGTATACGTTATTTTACTTTTTGTTCTCCAGTATCATTAGTCTGCTATTCCACACATACGCCGAAGTCCTAATGTATAACATACGATTGGACGCCTTATTACGTAAATTGCTCGATAGCTTAAGTTTCATACCTTCGCTTCCACATACCTCATCGTTTATTCCGTTCCGTATTCATTCGTTTTAGAGAAATCGTCAACGTACTCTTAATGAACGAACGGTAATATATCTTCTATCCAGCTTCCACTACAAATAAGAAATATTAGAACACTGCGGAGACATGTGACTAACCATCGGCACTAATAATCTATGACAAACTTATATTTAACTTTCTCTATAGTTTAGATTCTTAATTCGTCTAGACTGTTGCATTTATAACAGGATATGAGCGAACCATGAATAGGTGATGAAAAACACTTCGCAAGCATGATATAATATGAATATGGCCTACTACAACCTATTTTTATACGGTGTGAGGCTATTGCGGCTTAATGACTTTCAAATCGAAATAGTGTGTTTTATTTCATAAATTGCGGTAAAATGTTTAAATTATTGAACTATAATAGTTCGTTTCCGGCGCAGAGTAACGAACTAGATTTAAATATCAATATTTTGCCGTGCCATTTTTTATTAAAGGTTATTATTAACTCATTTCCTGTTAGTTCCACCGGTAATAGTAAATATTTTAACGAAAACTGAGTTGTTGGATTTACATTTTGATTAATTAAATTCAGATGATAGTAAACCAACATTTTTATTAGTTATTCCACTATATTTGTACTTACAATTAGTTATGTTGTATATTCCAGCGTAAAATATTCCTGTTTATTCTACGAAATATTTATATAATTTTTTATTGCTGATTTTTTATTAAGGAAAGGAAATTCGGTTTATATTGTAAGTGAAATTGTTATGAATAACAATTATTTTATTTATAAGTACTATTGAAAGCAATAGTAACACTTATAAATAATACAAAACAATGTAGAATACTGATAAAAATGATGCACTTTCCTTTTACCATGTCTTATATACTATAACGTCATCCATGTTTTAATAGCCACTTTTCTAATATACCTATAGTAATTTGAAGTAAAATTAAGTGGTACAGATTTGCTGCTTTCTTTGTAATACATTTTTTTTTTGTAATTTGATTCAAAGTGAAGCTACAAATATATGTGTTCTTTTAATATAATTTAAAACGTCTATATACAAAAGTATACGATATAGGCGTCTATAAACAATACTGTGTTATGTCACCGAAAGCATGCATTCATCTTCAAACTTCAAGACTTCAGTCCCTCTTAAAAGTAAAATCAGACCCTTTTGATTAATGTAATTATGGAATAATACCCAAATAATACTGGTTAAATATTAGTTTAAGAAATAATTGAAAATTTTATCAAAAGACACGGTTATTATATAATTATAGATTTGAAAATCCGCCTTGTATATTTCCTAATGATGTAGTATTTGATTTTAACATAATTATTAATACACAAAAAATCATCATTGGATACAAGGTTATACCCAATTATCCAACGACTACAAAAAGTAAATACTTGGACAAAAATCACAGGAATTCGCACTACGAGCCTCCATTTATTTACGACGCTTATTTAACTTTCCTGCGATTTGACCTTATTTCTGATTTTATAAGACTCTTTGGAATAGAGCCCTTCTTCATTTTCGAAGAAATGCGAAAGGATATTACCACAAAGTTTTCCAAAACGAGGAGATAGACAAGACGAAGACATCGACTCGTCACCTCATTTTCCTGACTTTAGGTCACTGGAGTTTATTTAAGAAGTAAGGTATATGCAAACAGCATAAATGTCATCGAAAAATTGCAGGCTTGCATACAACAAAGGTCATGTACGAATTGTTTGGACGCCAAATCGTAATTATGATTTAGAGGTGTTTTGCTTCTATATCAATTAATAATATATTTTAAGAATGTCTCTGCCTTGGTATAGGTAGAGAAATTTTTGGTTTACTGAAACAAATTTAATGAGACTTTAAATCAATGGAGATAATTTTAACTTTATATCTAACATGATTATCTGAAACCGTACATAAACCGCATGATGAAAACGACGCGGGCATAAACTGTGTATACAGGTTTTAATTATATGTATAATGATTGTATAGTGAATATGAGATTAGAAATAATTGTTGTTTAACAAATAATTTTTCCAAATTTATACCAAAAATACCAAAAGGTGGGGCAAGAAATCTAATCGCTTCAATCAATCGCTGTTCTTATACATGAAGAAAAAATTTACTCATCCCTTAAAAAATCAAAGTAAATGTTACTGAGGGAGAATTCCTCGCAATAATAAGATTAGTCACAATCTTATACAATCTTATACAAAAACTTATCCCTATAATAGTTCTAGCAGGAATTAATGGAGAACAGTCCTAGTTGTAGAATGCAATGGAATTATAACATTGATTAACACAATATAGCTAAAGAATTGTATCTTGATCATGTCATACCTAAAGTAAGTCAGTCTGTAGAAAGTGGCAGTGCACTACATAGAAGATCAAGTTAGAAGACACATGAGTTCATCATTTATAAGTATTTTAATAATAAATAGACTCATATATAATCGATATTTTTTCCATTTGTATATATTATTCATATATTTGCCTACTCTTGATATATTTATAAAGTTTGCTTAGAATATTTCAGAATATGATTATAATTCTGCTTTCTTTTAAAAAATGAAGACGAAAAATACAATACAACTTTTTAGAAGAACATAATTGTTTTAATGCTTATACCATTTTTAAGTGTATATGATTAAAGTCACATTGGTCAAAGTCGGCGGATTATTCAGTCCAGGATAAAATCACATCAAAAACATACCAGATCTGGGTGTATAAATGATTATTTATATAAATGGTAGTTATTTATATACCGACCATAATCGGTATTAATAGCAGAGGAGTTTTCAACAGTTAAAACTATATAATTCATTTTGGAATAAATGTTTGTATTATTTCTGAAATAGCTGACTGATCATTTCTGGAGAAGAATGATTAGAGAATTTTTAAGTTAAGCTTGATGACATTGAAGTAATCTTAAGAATACTTATACCCAAGCACATATACAGTTTTTGAAGTACAGGTACTCCAATAATGTAAACTTGCCAAATTCTTTGTTTATTCAACCAAAACCAAAATAGGGATATGCAACTAAAATTATTGCATGTGAATATACTGAGTACACTGAACTGAACTGATATACTGAATATACTGTTTATTGGACTTGAATTGTCGTGAATTAGTTGTACTAATGAAAAATGTCAATAATACAAATTTGCTGGAAAATTTAAAGAGAATTTTGAGACTCAGGAACTTATCATTCAGTTATCTTTAATGTATAACTAAAATATTAATTATAAGCAGTTTGAATATTAATACGCTAATTACATGCGATAGATAATTTATAGGATAGTTTTTTATTCTTCACAGGAATTACTTTTACTCCTTCGCGATAGTTATGAAAAAACAAAATAAAGGACTATACCACTGAACTTGTTGTTAAAGTAAAGTTCGTACAGCAACTATAACTTTTATTTTATACCATTTTTAGTGCCTTATTTTATATACAAGTATCATCTTCAAAATACGAATTATATGCTTTGATATTTTTTGGCGTACTTCACTCAAAACAAATGCATAAGTACTTAAGATTTTTATATAGGTACTTAATTAAGATCTCGTAAGATTTTTGACACTAAGTGTGAATTGTCTTTTATTTCTTGGGATTACGGTCATCTTAATGTTTTGACAAACCTTCACATAGAATAGACAGATAAATAATTATAACATTATAATGCAAAGTTTTACTCCGCAGAGAATAATTTTCAAACTACAGAAATAAGGAGATTAGACTTCAACCCATTTGCAAATTCCTTATATAATAAGGACTAAACAAATTAGGTCAAAACAGCTATTCTCCTGGCTATATGCCAAACGCCGAGCGCTGAATTACATGACACAACGTACATGACGTCTACTAGATGTGAGCTTCATCTGTCAAAGGTATATTCGTTTACACTGCACTGACGAGACCCAAGATAAGGTCGAAACCGGTCTGCAGTTAGCGATATCTTGAGATAGATGACACTTTGCATCTTCCTTGTGGTTTTGGAACAATCTGAATCACTGTATTTTAGTGTTAACTCTGTTAGACAATATACGGCAAATTTTGTCATGCAATTCAGCGCTCGTCGTTTAGCATATAGCCAGGAGAATAGCTGTTTTGACCTAATTTGTTTAGTCCTTATTATATAAGGCATTTGCAGATGGGTTGGAGTATAATCTTCTTATTTCTGTAATTATAACATTCGTAACAAATTAAAATTCATTATTCAATATTCATGGTACATTTATATAACAAATATACGGTTTTCTTTGAAGCTGTTTATTAAAACCAAAAAGGTAAGAATATTAAATCAATCTAAAAACTTTCATTTCATTTTTCGGAAAAACAACATTACAGTTTACCTTTCCAAATTTATTTCAATATGACGCAATATACTACTTAACATAAAAACACGCGTGTACGAGAGTTTTCAATAATTAACTGAGGAAAACAATGCTTGAGATAACAAACGAAGTCGGTGACTATACAAAATAATTTTAGCATACATAAACCTGTCAATCACAGTGAAATATATGGACTATCTCGTATGTACTATATTCTCACACCCATCCGACAATGTAATATTTTGTTAGAAGGCGTAACAATAAATGTGAATTATTAATATTGCTGTCAACATGAATTACATAATATAACCTGGCGATGCTTTATTAGTTTCACTTTATGTGTAACAAAGTGTAAACAATTTAGAAACTTATATCTTTACTGTAGAAATCTATATTAATAAGTTATTTGAATCGATTTAGAAATAATACTACTCTATATACAGTATGCGGCGGGCTAGTAGGTGAATTCTTCGCTATTTGTGCTGCATTTTGCTCAAAATATAGGAAATTTACCTACCTACCAAATTAATTATTTATTATCCTGAGTAATACCAATCAAAAAGAAATCCTATTATAAGAATAATACGCCATGGAAAGTATTATAAGAATATATCTTAACATAAAATATATTCTTAAAATCAACAAAAAATTAAAGATGTAGACCAACATAACTATTCCTTTCCTGTGTAGTTATTTTAGTATGCTGTTATGAAATCAATTCCTGGAGTTTTCTGGTCATTTAGTAAGGATACATTTTTTTTTATTTCTTTAGGGGAGATTAGGGAGATTTATATCTGTGCTTTGTTCTGGCTCTGTTGTGTTGGAATTTAGATTCTCTTGGAAATTATTGTCTGAAGTATCATTGAGTGAAGTAAATACTTTGGCTAGATGTTGTGCAAAGAGCTCCGCCTTTTCCACAATGCTTCTGGCGCATTTTGTTCAATATGGTGTTTTGATGCGTATAAGAGATGAAACTGTTACTGGTTTTTTGGATGATTTAATTGGTCGCCATATTGAGTGATCATAACGATTAAGATTCGAAATGTACTGTGAATAGTTTTGGTCACGCATTTGTTTCAAATTTGATTTGATTTATTCCTGAATGAATAATCCCTGCCTTACTTTAAGAGTGGGGTTCCGCAAAATTTCCACTTTCAATAGATAGCTCGTTCTGGCGTTGGTTTTTGATACTGGTAGCTAAGATAATAAATATATGCAATTAAAAATTTTAAAAACTTATCACTAACACATCATCAGAATAAAACAATATATCATAATTCATTGGAAATGATTATTTTCATAAAAAAATAAGAATAAAGAAGTTGAGAAATCGTATGAGGACCACTTATGGAAACCAATATATTCCAAAATACGATATCGTATATATTCAAATGAAGATAAAATATAGACATGTGCGTTTTGGTTTATATTAACTGCGTGTAAAATTTTGATAAAGAACGAATTGAAAAAATATTTATGTAAACATTTTAAACATAATAATAATACCAATATATAATTTCAATTAATAAATTTCAATTTACTCTAACCCAAATACTAAATTACTGTTAATTAAATTACACTGCTTATTAGTTATAATAATTTTACTACCGAACTAATTATTAACTAAAGGGAATAAGATATCTACAATGGCCACGTGACCAGATAAGATATATTTCATTGAATATTTATTGTACTTCATGTGAGTGTTGTTTGACCGACATTTGACAATACCATTTCTTACTTCGAAGATAGTAACTTTCTTATTTTTGAACTTTCTTCGAAGTCAATGCCCCTTTATACGAGTATAAACTGTACTATAAACACCACTGTAAATTTTTCAATAAAGCTATATTTTTTATTAGCATAAACAATACTTTGAACCTTTTAGAATATGTGGCAGAATTTTTTTTCCTAAAAATTTTTCCTTGAAATTTCGCGTTCTTTTCTAAGCGCGTCAGACTGCTCCAAAGCGACACCTGTATCAAATAAATACCTGCTGGGAAGGAACAGTCTAGATACAGCCTAATGTCTTACTTTATGGTTTTTAACATCTCTAATACACAGCAGATGTCATTAAAAGGTCTTTACGTTTAGTCATAAGAATTTACAAACAAAAGTACGTTAGTATAACGCCAGTAAATGTACAAAAAAGACAATTTCCTCACTTCTCATTCACGGTTTCTGTGTGTAGTGCTGACCTTATTTCATAAATTATCAATCGACGAAAATCCCCAGCACGAGAAGTGCTCAGAGCCTTGGTGTGGTTAGAAGAAGGCACAAGCAACGTATCCTTGGATACCTTCTATCATAAGTAGCTACTTCCTAAGGAAGTTTTTTAAAGCCATTATACCGATTAATGAAGACCTGAGCCGATACGAGTTGCTCAATCGTTACTTGGGAGGCTACATGCAAAATAGCAATGAAAGTTTCAATGCTAATGTTTGGAAATCGGCTCCAAAATATTATTCAAGTGGCAAGAAAGTCTTGAATATAGCGACTTGTGCACTTTTAATGATGGTCTAATATTCTTCGAATTATGAAAGATTTGGAGATGTATATTGGCATCCATTCATACAATTTTTGTCTAGAAACCGAAGCGGATCAAGCACGCCGAGATGTCTTTGACAGATGCAGCGAAAGAAGCACGCTCTAACATAAAATGTTCGAGGAAAGTGAATGAGGTAGAGGGTAGAGTATTTAAATATAGAAGGGCAACTTTATGGTCCTGGGATAGCAGATTAGTGGTAACATTTTTAAACAGTCGAATTTTTCATGTCTACAAGACATCTCAAAACTTTAAACGCGTTTTCTCGAAACATGATTTTTCATAAAAACCGCAGGCAGCATAACTAACAATTTTCAGTTTTTTCATGCGAATTTTTAGCGATATCTTTAAAATAACATTTCGAAGTGAAATACTTACTGAATTTTCGATAAATTAATTTAAATATGTAAATTTGATTTTTTATTTCCAGATTCAAATTTGCACCAGTTACACTGTGTCGCAGAACGCCTTAAATTCGACATGTCTCGCGAGAATGGCTTCAGTGTCGCCATATGTGAATATTTTTTGACAATATTTTTTGCATTATACTTAAATATATGCTTAATAACTTCCTTAAATATTATTATCTTATCAGTTTTTCTTCTATCCAAAAAAAAAAAAAATAATATTGTCAGAGAAGCCGCCCTTTTATAGCTTATTACCTTAGTGTTAGAGAAAACAATAGAAAAAGGAAAGAACGCTTATATAGGATTTGTAGATTTAGAAAAAGCTTTTGATAACGTAAGATGGGAAAAAATGTTCGAGATACTAAAGAGCGCGGGAATGAAGTATAGAGATAGGAGAGTAGTACACAATCTATACATAGAGCAAACTGCTGTTATAGAAGTAGAAGGGGAAAAAAGGGAAGTAGGTATTAGGAAAGGAGTAAGACAAGGATGTACGCTATCACCACTAATTTTTAATCTGTACATCGAAGAGGCGATTAATGTGGTAAAAGATAGAGTGGATTTCGGGATTAAAGTACAGGGACAGAAACTAAAAATGCTGAGATTCGTGGATGATATAGCAGTATTAGCATCTAGTAAGGAGGAATTAGAATCAGCATTGAACGAAATGGAGGCAGTGTTGACAGAGGAATACGGAATGAGGGTGAATAAAAACAAAACTAAAGTGTTAGTGTGCAGAGGGCGCGAGAGCAGAGCAAAAACGAAAGTACAAATTAATAATGAAAGATTGGAGGAAGCTAAAGACTTCACTTATTTAGGAAGTACAATAAATTGGGATGGAAGAAGCAATAAAGACATAAAACAAAGAATAGCGCAGGGTCGAGTAGCTTTTAACAAAAAGAAAGCACTTTTATGCTCGGGGGTAATAAACTTAGAAACAAGGAAGAGATTTTTGAAAACATATGTATGGAGCACGGCACTATACGACTGCGAAACCTGGACGGTAGGGGAAGCAAGTCGGAAGAAATTAGAAGCTTTTGAGATGTGGTGTTACCGAAGAATGATGAAAATACCATGGACTGGTAGGGTTAGAAACGAAGAAGTATTGGAGAAAGTCGGCGAGAAAAGAAGTATGTGGAAAAACTTAAAGAGGAGAAGATATAGAATGGTAGGCCACTTTCTGAGACATGGGGGAATAGTCCGTGATATTTTGGAGGCAGAAATAGGAGTGAAGAAAGGCAGAGGTAGGCCTAGATTAGACTACTGCTCGCAAATAGTAAGGGATGTAGGTTGTAGCACAATTAGCGAAATGCGTAGGTTAGCACAAGATAGGAGAAGCTGGAGGTTAGCGTCCAACCAGTCTTAGGACTGATGACCTAATGATGATGATGACCTTAGTGTTACCCCTTAAATTTATAAAAATTATAATGGCAAATACTAATTTATTTGATTTGTAGAATTTAGGTTCGTCCTTCGTTGCTGTAGATCATTGTAGATCATTGTTAGATCTTCAGAGATAAAACTTTATACCATTAATTTTATTGTTAACAATAAATTTACTGTAAACTGGTTACAAAATAACATGCACAAATTTAACTGCGTCTCTGAATCATTCGATAGCAATGATATAAACTTCAGTGTTTTAAGTTACCAGTTTAAGGACGACATTAGCGATGTTATAATAATGTCTTTGTTATGTAGTCGGTGTCACGGTAATTACAATATAATGTCCGGTAAGAGGAAATGATTCTCCTGCAGGGGCGCCCACAAATAGGAACAGTTAAAGCATATTGATTAACTAGAACTATTCTATTACATGGTGTAACTTAAAAATAATTGCCGCTGAATTGAAGAACTCTTAAGGCACAATGTTCAATTTCCCCTTTAGAATATGATAATTAGAGAAAAACGTATCTGATAAATTAATTGATAGAATCTAAGTATACATTCAAGAACAATTAAATAGCAAATTAATTAGTTATAGAAGAAATATGTTCTGTGTTTAATAACGCATCAGTGAAACTTCACATTATTACTTTTATCCACGACCACTGTATTAGGAAGGTTTATAATACGTCTGTTTTCCGTGGATTAGAGGCCGTCTAATACACTAGTGCATTGAAACTCATAATACCACGCTTCGATTTTATATTCTTGATCAAAATAAATCTGTCAAATCTGATGTTTTTCAAAACCATAATTTTTCACCTCCTAATTAACCGGTTTTGCACGTGGCCGTGGCTAAAACGTTGAATTACATTCAAGAATTAACAGTCTTTAATCCGCTAGAAAAAATGGGCGCTATTTTTTCTCCTGGATTAAAAGCTTGTTAATTCCCTTACATAATTATAATTAATAACTATTATTTTTTCGAAGATTTAAATCAACTAAATGATTTCAATTAATGTTTAACAAATTAGAATAGTATTATCCGGAAAAATACATGAATAAATAACATAAAGGAACAATATTATCAAATGCAATGAAAATGGTGTTAATGAAAAAAAAAATTGGACGTGAAATTAAATCGTAAAAATTTGAATTCAGTAGCGTGTAGATCCTGCTCTAACTCTTAGCCCTGATTCCATTCATCTGCGCATCAATTGATAATGATTTTCTCAGGAATGCAGGTATGTGGCGCCCATCTGATCATTTTAATGCATCTCATAGATGCTCTAAGGGGTTCATATCTAGGCTTCCATGGTGGCTAGTCCATAGTTGGAATATTCACAAATCGAAGATAGTCCAGTACCTTTCTAACAACGTGGGGCCAGCATTATTCTGCATACAAATGAAATTGTCCCCGACAAATGGAGTAACTGGCATCACATCCCGATGAGAAAACATCGACGATGTTTTCTACGTACAAATGTGCATTCATAGATCTCCCCCGTATAGGAACGAAATCCGTGCGGCCATCGAAACAAATTCCTCCCCAGAACATTATTGATCCACCAAAACATGGGATTATTGGAGAGATATTTCATGCAGAAAACCTCTCTCCTGGCCTCCGCCAGACTCGTTGACGTCCATCTAGTGAATTTAGACTTACTACTGTATCGTCTAAAAACAAAACTACTTTCAGTCGCTAATGGTCGAATTAATAAGTAATGTTAGACTAGCTGGTCTTCTACTGTCCAGTCCTCCTTCATGTATCCTTCTCCTGACCGTTCGACCAGAAATTGCTACATTTCTTACAACCTTGTCCTGGGGTTCTATAGTAACCTTCAAGTTCATTGAAACATTGGATTGTTCGATTAATTATTGATTGTCTAATTGCTAATAAATGAGCCACTTATCGCTGGCTACGTCCCTCGTTAGCCACAGTTACCCCTTTCATTGCTACATTTTCTCTTAAATTGCGTAGAAAATTCATTTCTTCTACTCTAAGTGTGATGGACGAAGTATTTTATTCAATTGATACCATTAAATTAAAACAAAACACCAGCGTAACTAAATTTATTGCCTTTACAAAACGTTAAATGTATTAATAATAAACAATTACAAAATGTCACTTTATATCTGTCAAATAGTTGCAATTGTTTATCAATAGTGATAGAGGATATTTAAACTAACAAAGGCTAGAAATTAAAAACTATCAATAAATTTTCTAGAAAGAGAAAAACCAGAGAGTTTTTTATGCATTATTTAATATGTCTATTAAAAATTAAACAGGTAAAAAATATAATTTTTTTTCTTAATTTTTAGTAGGCACTGTATACTTGTAGGACACAAATAATATTAGATACTTAACAGCTTATCAAATAATGCAATTATTCAAATGATATATTCATATCATTTACAGAAAATAAAATTGTACTCTTCACAGATCATTAATAATGGAATAACGACCGAAGAACATCTTTAACACATAATTAATTCTACAAAAAAAAACTATTTCCTGGGATGAACGCTAATTTCGGGCTAAATGTCAACGACAAAGAAATGTTTCAGGTATTCGAACACCATGCAAATTGACACCTCGACGCCCATGAACTTGGTGACTCGAATAAATTCCTTCACGCAATTGTCCCAGTATGCCCGTCATATACATTGCACTGCGCTGGCACAATAAAGAAGTTCATAGTCGAAGAAGTTAGATCGAAAATACATTATAGAAATGATTTGTTTATAATATTTATTTTAATCTTTAATATCATATTATAAAAACTACAATCTTTACTTTGTGGAAATTCCCAAACTAATAAAATGCTGCCTGTAACCATATTCTCCATGTTGTAAGAATCGGTTGTGGTGGTTTGGAGATTTCAAGGCACTATCTGTGAAATTCTCGAATACGTTTAAAAATTTCAAAAACATTACTTTTATATGTGATATAAATCCATTCAGTCTGGATGCTATGCTCAAATTTCTTCTGCCACAAAATGCAACGCATGAAGTTTACACGTAACATGTAAGAAGATACCACACTTCTATTCAAGCAAACAAGCTACAGAACGCATGGTTATGACATCATCGCTCATAAGCGTTAATAGTTGGTTACTTGAAATTTGAAAATTTTCTAACGTTTTTCACCACCTTCGTAATTTGTTCGCCAGTACATTAGAATCACTCGTCTCGTCCACACATTACCACAGTTGCTCATCTTGTAATTCAGTTTTAATTATGTTTTCGATTGGATCGCGATCGTAAACATTAGACGGTATACAACAAGCAATCGGTATGAAAGTTAAATCAAACATAAATTATATATTTTGTTTTATGTTAGTTTTTTATTTCCCCCTCTGTATATAACGTTTACATTAAATTTTTAACCCGTATTCTCTATTTTATATTTTTAAAATAGAGAATACGGGATAGAGAAATAGAGAATACGAATAATAGAATAACGAAGAAATAGAGAATACGAATAATCAGAACATTTAAGAAAAAATATTATTGCACCTTAAGAACTACCTTTATTTTGCTATCCTGGAAGAGGGTTAAAACCTTCGATGCAACAACAAAAACAGGAGAGCCGTTTTCCACAAACATCGATAAATATATCCCTCGATGAGTATTTTGTCATTCAAGTTGGCATCATCAGATGATTAAAATACACTAGCTTTAATATTTCCTGATGATGCTAAGTAGGCTGTCGAGAGGCACGTGAAACTGCGCATAATGTTTCGATATTTGTGGACAACTAATCCCCTGTTCTTATTGCAGTGAATTATAAAATACAGATAATAAACGCAGACAATTCACTACAACTCTTTAAGAGTGAAAAAGTATACGAGTATGCTAACAAGATAAATTATTCTCGATACTGAGGAAATGACATTGTTTGTTATTTATTCATTCATTGTCTCCCTAGCTAAAAACGTGACATTTTTATTGATCCAACAACATTTAACAGTTATTTGTCATCTATACGTGCACGGTAATTCAGTAATTAATCCTGAAACGCTTCAATAAAGCAGTTTCGTTTTATTGTATCACATTTATTACGCTCATAATCATGCCAATAATTTCATGATAATTATTGACAGCAACATTATTCACATCTACCGGGCGGTACGCATTAATGCTCAATTTGAAACAAGCGTACCAAAAGGAAAATAAACTAACATGAGAAATATTTTCAATAAATGTAAACAATAAATATAAAAATTATGCATTTTATATCACTTTTTATTTAGTGAACTTTTTAAAAATTATTTTATTTTACTTTATAATTTTGACTTGCGTTTATGTCGAAAAATGAATAACTTCTTACAGAATATAATTATTACTAAGTAATTATTTGATGATTACTGTATTTAAAACCTTTTTGTCGCTGAGGTGGTAGGAAGGTTCCAAGAAGTATTTTCTCTTTGCAATTCGTAATTGTGATAAATGTTAAAATGTAATTTATAAGGCACAAAAGGATTTAATTACATGATAATTAAAAGACTTTAGATGTACCTACTCTTTCTTAGACATAATATTGAATTATAACATTATACAGTATGACATTATATTAAGTCTAAAGTAACAATAAG